>CAUJRU010000430.1:0-691962 GCA_963277665.1 Viscum album | reverse complement strand
TCTATTAAGGGAAAATAGTATGCCAGAGCTATCAAACAGTCCGACCCATCTGCCTCAGTGAAGAAGACAGAGGAGGACCCCGAGAAGGCCATGTTGTGCCAAAAACATGTTGAGCAAAAATATTTGGTAGAAAAACTCCTGGAAGAATGCACTGCAGAGAAACTGCCCAACTAAGAAAATCCTAGGACAATAAATTAGGGGAAGGAACAAATTTCCCCTTAGTGAGTTACCCCCATGCATCCCTGATCATGCTGCTCTTGCAGACAGGGCTGAAGATGGAGCTCACAACAATAGGGAGTGTTATGTCTCACCAAACCATCCTAAATAGTGGAATAATCCAATGATTCCTTCTTGGGCTCCCCCAACATCCCCACAAGACGCCCCACCATCCGCTCCACGATACACTGAGCTTGTCTATCATGATGAAAAACCCACCTATGTTCTTGATGTTAGGGATCCCCATCAAGACCAGGACCCTCACCGAGATGATCCTATGGCAATGATCATAGCCCACCTTGAGGCATTTGAAACCTCACTGGGAGAAATCCCACCAGATGGTAAGCCATATCTGGCATGGGTTGAAGATAGGCCACCACCCACAGGATTCTGGAATCCAACCATATCCCCCTTTTACAGTACGGGGGACCCTCCATAGCACCTCTCCCACTTATACTCAAGTTGTGGGGGCCATGTTAAGTACTCCAATGTAGTAGGAGGCTACCAAACTCTGTTATTTCGTCCAGACATTGGATGGGATGGCATTTTTCTGGTACATCCAGCTCCCCATTGGATCAGTGACCAACTGGGAGGACCTTCGTATTCAATTCCACTAGTATTTCAGTTCAACCACCCATAAAACGAGCATCGCATACCGCTTCAAGTAAAAAAAGGCATGATGAGCGAGTGGAAGACTTTATCTCCCTGTGGAAGGGGCTCAAAAAACGCTCTTGACATGACACTAACTCAGGATCAATTACCAGCGACGTGCGTAGTAAATTTCAATATAGAACTACTTCCATCTCTTATCACCATGGTTTACCCTGGAAGATTCTAAGACATCTTCGATAAGGAGCATCGTCTTCAGGATGCCCTGCAACAGGCTAGATAGGCACATCTGTTTCCCTTTATAATCCCAATAAGGAGGGCTTCCAGAGCCGATCCCACCGTGGTGGCCCAAATAGAATCCCCCAGGAAATAAGAATTGCAACTGGTGGCACCAGCCCATAGCCTCCCAGAGGCCCTCCACCTCAGGTGCATCACTTAGCTCAGTAGCGTTCTCCTCAGAATCAGCAAGTGCCTCTACGGATTGTGTTGCCACAACCCAGCCGAGATAATCATGGTATGCCTCCTCAACAAGCCCCTCCATCTCCTCACCAGGGATTGGGTCCAAAGTCCCCCTTTACAAAAAAAAGAATCCTTAATTCCTCATTCATTGAGAATCTTGTCCCTGATTACTTCTGTAGTGCCTTAGAGAAGTGTATTGTATGCTTAACATAGTTAAGAAGGCCAGAAGAGGTGATCCTCACTGATATCCCCAACTACTTCCCCTGTCATTGGATCCTGGTGGATACCCTCAAGTAGTGATATGTGTTTAAATAATGGCTTCAAGACCAGGTCGATAACAACATAGTCATGCTATTCCCCGCACCAGAAAAAGTGGTATGTGTCTTTGTAATGCCAGACAGTAGTGGTGATAGTGAAGGCCATTGGTAACAGGTTTCTAACCACGGGTCCTTGATGTATGAAGACTTGATGGCTCACAATATGTTTTTTCGTCCCCATGGCAGCATTTAGGCATGCCTAAACTAACCAGATCCTTATGAAGCTGCAGCCACCAATTCTACACCATCATCTCAGCCGGCCTCATCCCAGAAGAGCAATAATCAGAGGCATAATGTGAAGCAACATGCCCCACCAATTCCAACGTCGTCCCACACTCTTGGTGACTTTATTCCCTCCATGATGGAAATTCCTCCCAAAATCCACCCAGTTGAGGATGACTCTTCAAGTGATAGCCAAGGGTATGCTTCGGTTAATATCCTATTGTTGGTAAACCCTTGTATGACTCCAAATGATTGGGAGTGCCAGGTGAACCTCCTCAATGTCCCCAACTGACGCCAACGATGGCAGTTCCACGACCATATGGGTCATCGAGACGCATTAGATGGAACCTCCAGCAAGGCTATGCATGCCATCGTGACTAGAAAATTGGCCCAGCACAGAGCTCAGAACACACAATATCTTGATCTAGTGTCTTCTGGAATGCCTCCACTACTATTTTTGTTACAAGATCAGGCAGAACCACTTCTCCAGTGCCGCGACCAGCCTCGCCCGGATACGTGCTGAGATTATTCATCCAGTACTCCTATGACAGCTACTATCATGGCTTCGACTGGTGAACAACGGGACATTCCAAGCACCATTCAGCCGCTGGTCCAGTCAGCAGGGCTTGCTTTGCCTCCTGTCATAAAGCGGCTCCCTCCAAGGAGAAGTTCACACCTGCCACTAATATATGATGTCCCTAAGCACAAATTCAGCATCCCAACATTACGTTCCATCCTCTTGGACATTCTCCTTTTGTCAGATATGTGTGAGTGCCTTGACATATTTTTAAAAAGCCCCCTCCAGTTTGAGACGGAAGTGGTAGCTGCAGAATCCTTTCATGCTAATGCGGTTGAGAATGCTGAATGTCAGGCCATCATTTCATTCTCAATAGAAGATGAATTCTCTCCCAAACATGGGCATATCCACCAACTGTACATCATAAGACAATTTAACGGTGTGGAGGTTCGCCGATATCTTGTTGACACCGGATCTGGGATCAACCTTATTCTGACGCGAACATTACGGATGATGGGGTTATCTAAGGATGACATGACTCCCTCCAATTTAAGGATCCATGGATTCAACATGATAGAGCAGACCCTGGACGGCATGATCCGTTTGAAGACCTAGTTTGGTGGCCTTTTACCAATTACCGAGTTTATGGTTGTCTCTAAGGACACCGCGTACAATGCATTGATGGACCATGGATGCACCTTCAAGCGGCGGTCCCTTAATCATATCACCAATGTCTCATGTACTCGTTTAATGGTCTAGTAGGTGTAATACAAGGTGATGCATCTCCTTTATCATATTTTGAATGCTTCTACCTAGATTCCAACTATTACAAGAGAATGGATAAGAAGATTCAGCCAAGTTAGGTCGAACCATCATGGTTGCAACTGACCCTTGAGCAGGTCTAGATGACGCCTATGTCTTCCAGATCAATAAATTTGAGGCCACAACCCCCGAAATGGGGCAATTCATTATTTTTTCTTGTACAAGAAGAAATCATGTTCCAAAGACCAAGAAATGGTATAAAATCACCTCAAACTCCTACACAATCTAGGAATAGGAGATCCTGGAGCCTCGTACCCCCGTACGGTATCGGGATGTCTGCCCCATGGCAACGACAGTACATCATACAAGTCTGTTTCACCAGGATGAGATTAACCGACTCAAGAAAACGAACCATTATTGATTTTATATCATCATGTGTGGCTCCATGGGCCGAAGAACATATGAGATCGGATTGAATGACCTCATCGCTATGGTCTCCGCAGTGTGTGAATCACCTAATATGTTGTCCACTACTGTACAGGCTATTACCGACCTCCCATTAGGATCTTCCATCCAAGTGGAAGCTTCACCCAATGGGAATCCCTCCTCTATAATGGATGAAGATGATTTGGAGGACGCACCACCCACCTTTTAAGGAGGTGTTTCTGCCACGGTCGATGAACCGGTACAGGTGAACCTTTGTAACGAGGCAGATTTGAGACCCACATTGATCAGTGTCGTCATGTACCTCAAGGTGCTGCAACAATACATAGATATCATGAAATGGCACCCGTGAAGTATTCTCTTGGAGCTATGATGAGATGCCAGGACTAGATCCTCAGGTTGCCATCCACTGCCTTGATCTCTTGAAAAATCATCACAGGATCAAGCAGGATCCCAGGAAGATGAACCATTCTCACGGGGCCATCGTCGAGGCCCATGTTTGACAAGCCCATCAGAGCCAACATCTTCAAGGAGGTCTAGTACCCCATGTGGCTAGCCAAAATTGGGCCATTAAAGAAGAATAATGGAGAGATCAGAGTCTTCATCGACATACAAGATCTCAATCATCACTATCCGAAGGATGATTTTCCCCTCAGAGTGAGAGAATTGTCGATCAACGCTACAGCCAGGTTCCAAGACATCCCCTTCATCGATGGTTACTATGGATATAATCAGATCCAGATGGCCCTCAAAGATGAATATTCCACTGCATTCATGGAGCCCCAAGGTACATTTTGCAACCACGTTATGCCCTTTTGGATGAAGAATTCAGGTGCCACCTATCCGCGGGCCGTGCACTTCATATTCAAGCCAATCCTCAGGACCTTGGTGGAATGATATGTGGAAAATCTGCTGGTAAAATCTCACCAGCATTATGACCATCTCAAGGACCGTAAGAAAGTGTTTTTCATCCTTCATTATCGCCATCTGAATATTAACCCTCTGAAATTTACATTTGGGGTCACCCCTCGGAGGTTCCATGAAATTTTTGTTTGGTAATGGTGCATCATGATCGACCGAGAGAATATTAAAGAAATCAGCCAGATTCCTCCCACAAGAATTATTCGAAAGCTTCAGGATTTCCAAGGCCACTTAGCCTACATATGCTGATTCATTACGAATCATTCTGGAAAGTGTAATCCCTTTTCCCAGCTCATGATTAATGGATCTACATACGAATGGGAGGAAGAGTCCCATACCACATTTGAGGAAATCGAGCAGTATATGCTCCATCCCCCGGACATGATGCCACCCATCCCCAAAAGGCTGATTATCTTGTACGTGAATACCTTGGAACAATATCTTGGCACCCTTCTCACCCAGAAAAACAATGATGAGACAGGAAATAGCCTCTACTACCTCAGCTATATAATCATTGATACAGAGAACATATACTCCCTCATCCGAAGAAGCTACCCGGGACACATTTTTTCTATGCAGAAGTTGGGAAATTACCCATATCACCATGATGTAATGCTGGTGTCTCGGGATGACTAGCTAATGTAAATTCTGTACCTACCCATGTTGACAGGAAGACTAGCATGGTGGCAAGTAATCCTCTAGTAGTTCGATATCAGGTATTCCCCCCAGAATACCATGAAGGGACATGCATTGGAATATATGTTTTCTTCCCATCCATACCCTGCAGATCAGTCCCTGGTCATTGATTTTCCTGATGAATAAATCCTCTCAGTAGATCATGTCATCCCACGTTGGAAGATTCACTTCAACGGTGCCACCCAAAGCCCCACCGGTAGGAGGCTCAATGATCCTAGGCTCAACAGAGTGGGCCTGGGTATTATCTTTATTACCCTAGCACCAGACATAATGCCGAACATATTACTATTGTCAGAAGGCTCCAAAAACAATGAAATTAAGTATCAAGATATTATCACTAGCCTTGAGTTGGCCCTCGAGATCGATGTACCCCATTTCCATGTGAAAGGAGATTCCAAACTAGTAATCAAGAAAGTCAAAGGTGGCTATGTCATCAAAAAAACTATAGATCTACCATTGATGGAGATCACCCTCTAGCTCATGGCCCAGTTTCCATCTCGGCCGGACGTTACTTAAGTCCCTCGATCTCAGAACGGTCGAGTTGATGCCCTGGCCGGCCAGGCTGCATCACTTTCAGATCCTGATCAGGATGTTTTGATAATACACGTGGCACATCAGAGAGTCATTTCTCACGTCACCTTAGATGTTGACGATGACCTTCGAGTAAGACATCTTACAACCAGATCCACCAAATCAGGGCACACAGGTCCTTCAGATGTAGTGTTTTAAGTGACCCACGATTGGAGATCCACCTTTGGTAAGTATCCTGAAAATGGTTACCACCAATCTGATTTGGCCGAGCATAAGGGAATATGATGATGTGCACTGTAGTTCACCCTCCAAAGTGGTCCCAGTCTTGAGCGGATCCTCTACAAGCATGAATTTGATGGTGTTATTCTCTGTTGCATCCAAGTAGTCACAATTCATCAGGTCTTGCAGGAAGTTCTTACCGGTTCTTGCAGTGCCCACAAGGTTTGGCCGAAGCTATTCCATCATATTTGGTTACTGGGGTAATTCTGGCCCTCCATGATCCATGATTGAATCGAGTTCAACAAAAGATCTCACACGTGCCAAGTTCATGATAACTTCATGCATCGACCTCCAGAACCTTTCCACTCCACCAAGTAATCTTGTCCATTTATGGTGTGGGGACTCATTGTTGTGGGACCATGTCCACCGACGATAGCTCTCCAATGTAGGTCCATCCGGACCACCACGAATTTCTTTTCCAAATGTGTAGAGGCAGTTTTTCTCCAGGAGGTCATGGCTCGTTTAATCATCAACTTCGTGAGATCCAATATCATCTACCGATTTGAGGTCCCTCATGTCGTCCTTATCAACAATAGAACCAACTTTTGTGTAGCCAAGTTGAAGAAATGGTATGCCAAGTACAACATCCGTTCGAGCCATACCTCTCACTATCATGCACATGAGAATGGGAAGATCGAGGAATTCTATAAAAACCCTCTCTAACATTTTGCAGAAAATTGTTGGTCAGAATAAGAAGAGTTGGACATAAAATCTCCCCAACGCCCTCTCTGCCTCTCAAACAATGCTTCAAAATTCCACCTAGGTGACCCCCTATACCCTGGTGTTTGGAGCTGAGTTCTTACTTCCCATAAAGATATAGCTACCATTATTATGAACAACATTCTAGGACAAAAAGACATCAGATAAGGTAGCCTAAAATCGTCAGGCTGAACTGGAAGCACTTGACGAGAATAGGCTTCATGCCCTCCACAATCTGGAAAGGCATCAGAATAATATAGCTAGAGCTTTCAACAAGAAGGTTATCCTACAGTCTTTTCTGCAAGGAAACCTGGTATTGGACCTTAGGGTGCTAATGATCCCTGGGAGGAAACCACCCTAGTTGGATCCTAAATGAGAAGGACCTTACATAGTTCACAGGGTTTACCTTAATGGAGCATACTCCTTGGTGACCATGGATGATGAGCATATAACTCCTCCCACCAATGGCGTGTTCCCATGAAATACATTGTTTGAGACTTCAGGTCCTGGATGACACTAAACTAGATGGACATGCATGACCTTAAGCTGGATGGTCCTACATGACCTTAAACTGGATAGTCTTGCACGAACCTAAACAACACGTTTGTACTCCATGACCCTATTCAACTTGATGGTCCCGCATGACCTTAAACTGCATGATAATCCATCATGAGATAAAACTATCCAGTACTACATGACTTTAAATTTTGCATCTTCATAAAAAATGATAAAATGTGCCCTTATAACCACATATGGTTAGATTCCCATTAGTGTGGTATATGTAAGAATGCTCAAGAATTTCTTCTTGAGCCCAACCCCTAAATTATTCTCTTTGACTAGTTCCCTTGGTTATAATTCCCTTGGGGGATCATTGCATGAAATGGTGTAGGCTTCATTATCCCCACTCATTCCATGATTATAATGGATGCACCATCATCCCACTCGTCATTCTTCTATCCTAACGTGTCCTAACTATGTGATGTTAAACTGCATGTCCTTCAAGAACTATGTATGGCTTGATTTCTATTCTTATGGGATACGTAGGAACAACGAGGCATTTTTTCTGTTGGCCCAGCCCAGATGCCAGATCTTCCCCTTAGGTCAAGACATGTGGTAGGGGGTAGACTTTTTCACCAGTTTACATCGAGCTAATCTCGATCCGGCCATACGTCCCACTCCCTAGAGATGTTCACCTCTTTCATATATGGGTAAAACTATTCTTTACCCACTCATTTAATTAGTAATCCATCATCATTCCCATCCAGAAGGGCCCCAATGGAATGTATTCTAGGTCTAAGGTCTCTCTTACCACTTTGGGCCAACGACCTCTCGGATGTTGAGAAACAACATGATACAAGTCCCACGTTGGGAATATGGTCAGTGGACAATGCTCATTTGTTGTTTCCATTTTCAAGTTACTATGGGGACACTGTGTTTCGAACATGGTTAATATATTTCCTATTACATTGAAACCACCCCATGATGTCCCAAAAATTGAGTTTAGTGGTCCATTATGCCCCGTTGTATCTCCAAGTGACGAACTCCCTTCAGGAAAAGCCATCTTTTTGTCCCTCATATGATGGGGGAGCCGATACAGGCTCCTTGTTTCCCACACCAAGAACATATCACATGGGATTATGAGTTGTGATGAGGTAGTAACCATACAATAGGACATGTGGCCTTCCCATCTGAGGCCCTGCCTTAGGACCCTCAGCCTTTTTGGCCCCCCGACCCAACATCTCACTTATGGGACTGTACGTCGCGGTATGGGATTACATCCTCATCCATGTTAGTTTACTCGTTGTGCCACACTCATCCCAAGATGAGATACGCTATCCTCTCTGTATCCTCATTGCAAGATGTTAAACTGCAAACTGGTCGTGCCTTTCAGACCGAGGTCCCGCCTCAGGACCCTTGGCCTTCTTGGGCCCCGACCCATGTTCTTACCTGGAGTGTACATTGTGGTATGAGATTATCTCCTCATTCACATCGGGTTATTCGCAATGTTGTACAAATCCCTTGTTTGGGGTATCTTAATATTCTATTCGTCCTCATTGCAAGACGTTAAACTATAAATTGGTCGAGCCTTTCCGACTAAGGCCCCCCTCAGGCCCCTATTCCTTTTCAAGCCCCTGGCCGAACATCCTATTTAGGGTTGTACGGTGTGGTTAGGGATTATGTCTTTATTCACGTCGGGTAACTCGTCGTTCCGTACACCCCCTCGTTATGGTATCTTACCCCTATGTGCGGTTATAGAACTACATATGGCTTGATTCAAATCCTCATGGGATATGTAGGACCTCCCAAACATCTCGTCATTAGGTCCAGCACCATCTTGGCCCCTTGTCCCACATTCCCTTAGAGAGGAGTATATGGTGTGGCATGGGATTATGCTCTCACTCAAATTGGGTGTTGCAACAACCATTCCATTTACCTCCTCCTCCTGAGAGTTTTCCATCCGCATGTGCTATCCTCCTCTCTTCAAATCAGCTACTCTCAAGTTGATCTCCTCTGTCCTCTTCATCAATTCACCAATGTGCCTAATGGTACTCATGTTTAATACATGTAATGTAGGACTCTAATCATTCATGCTTTGATCCGTTTTTTAAGTTTCATGTCCTCCATCATTTGGGCTTCCATAATCTTCCACACCCAATGGACCCCCCTAATGGAATGAATTATAGTCCTAAGGGCTCACATACCATCACGGGCGAACATCCTCGAGGGGATCAAAAAATAAATCGATACAAGTCCTTCCTTGAGAATATAGTTAGTGGAAGACACTCATTTGTTTATCCCCTTTTCAGGCTAATGTGATATAGTTGTTGTGTCTTGAACATGGTCAACAATCATCATCTATCGTCACGCCAAACCCATTAAGACCAAAATGTAGGTTATATGATTCACATCCTTCTCCACCTCATCATGTCCACCTAGAACGTCAGTACTCTTGGTACTGTTCCTAATTGAACATCCACGCATTAGGAAGAAAAAATCGATGATAGGCATTCATTTGGGGCTCCATCGATTTCCCCTTTTCATGTATCTCAAGTATTGGAAATACCTTCTTCCCCCATGATTCCTACACCGAGTTCTACTCACATGGGCTTAGGGATTAGGTTAAGATCTTCTTTTACTTAGGATAGTCTTGATTCTCCATGGTCCGAGTTCTAAGACCTTATACTAAAATCTTTTCATATTTCCCCTATGTAGAACTATGTACAGCTTGATTCCCATCCTCATGGGATACGTAGGACCGATCGAACGTCTAGAATTCGGGTCCATCACCATCTCTCATAGATCTCCCTTTCACCTCGGCCCCTTGGCCTACCCTTTCCCGGGGAGGGGATTATATGGTTTGTAATTGGACTCTGTACTCATTCATGTCGAGCTTGTAACCACCACGCCACATACCTCTCGCTCCTGGGCATTCTCTGTCCCTATATTCTATAATCATCCCTTCATATTGGTTACTCTAATGTTGAGTACCCTCATTGACCCTTGTTGGTGATACACCTACCATCATAAGAGTACATTGGTTCATCATTTGGGTGTTGGATTTTACATTGTCAGGCTTTCACCCTTTTTTAGACTTCGTGTGCCCCTTCATTTGGGCATCCATAATCATCCACCCCTGTTGTGACCCCTGAATGGAATGGATGCTAGGCCCAAGTGCTCCCCTACCATCACAAGACAATGTCCCCAAGGTTTTCAGACAACAAATCGATACAAGTCCCACGTTGCAAATATGTTCAGCAGTCGATTCTCATTTTTTTCCACATTACAGGCTAACACGATGTGGAAGATGGGTTTCAATAATAGTAAACAATCATCTTTCATCGTCACTCCAGCCCCTTTACACCTTGAGTGTTGGTTACTTGATTAACATCATTTCCCACCACATCATGTCCAAGTAGAACTTTAATACTCCAGACACTATCCCTCGGTTCACATTTGCATGTTAGGAGGACAATGCCACGGTAAAGGCATCATTCGAGGCTCCACACCGACTTCCCTTCTCCTTGGTCTGAGCTCTAAGACCATAATCTAAGATCTCTTTTAGAACAACATGTGGCTTGATTCCAATACATATGGGATATGTAGGAACACCTAGACCTCTCATTTTCATGTCCAGCTAAATTGGGAGATTATTTCTCATGCCACATACCATCTTACCTCTATCATGGCCCCTTTTCTTGAGGTTTCTTTCACAGAAGCACACATGGTGTGGTATTTTCACCATGCGCATTCCACTCTTAGTCTCATCTCTAATATTTCTATGCTGTATGTAGTTAAAATGCATGTCTGGTCCCCTCACATGTCCCTAGACTGTGACATTATCGTCATGGAAAAACGATAAAAATTTTCACTGCATTGTGATTTCCTCACTCAAGGGGACAACATGTTTGGTATCAGTCACGCACCATACCATTTATCAACACCTTCATACAACATGACTCTTGTGGTGATGTCTGGACATTCCATCCTAGGCCTGTAGCATCACAAAAAGAAACCATTCACCTAAAAGTACAAACATGATTTATCAAATATCAATTCTTTTAGTGCATGGTCCACACCCTCACACCCCTTTTATCCATGGAACTAGTACCTTACCAAGACACTATTGGCTCCAAACATGATAGAAGAAAGGAGAGATGAAAAAGAGGCCTCGCACCCTGCCCCGCGAAGCCCCGACGTAGAGCCCCCAAAGAACCATGGTCGTCGCGAAGAAAATGAGGCGGTACCGCTCCGTGAATGCCCTGATGTTCGCGAACCTGCCTCGTAACACCGGAGGTGGTAACGCTCCGTGAACGCCCTGACATTTGCAAACCCACCACGGAGAAGAAGAGGCGGTACCCTTCTGCGAATCTGGTTGACGTTCGGGACCCTCTGCGAAGAAATTGAATCCCCCTTCGCTCCATGTGATCTCTACTTCGTGGTGCCCCTTTCCTATAAATATCGAGCTCCCCCTGAGCTCTCAAAATGGAAAATATGACCTTTTGGCTTCTCAACTCCCAAACCACGAAGAACTCTTCACTCCTGGAATCATGAGATCCACGAGGTATTTTTGCTTCGCGAGAGGCCTCTGTCTTGTCTCGTTTTGAGACCCTCTTTTGATATGGAGGCCCTTCCCAAAGCCTAATGGCATTCGCGGTGGAAGGGGATCCCCAAGGGGACCTGGGAAGTCGCGGAACGTTTATGCATCGCGAAACACCCACCCTGTACATGTGATCCACATGACAAAGTAGGGTCACTGTACAACGCGAAGCACACTGCTTCACGACACCTTACTTCGCAAGGAACCTCTTCTTCGCGATGCGGTGCTCCAAAAACACCCTCCCACATCACGATTCACCTCCTACTTACAATTATGTCCAATGATAAGGAACAAGAACTTCACTTAGCGAAGCACACCCCTTCGCAAGTGCCCTCCAAAACGCAAAGCAACCAACCTCCGCATGGCCCCTACCTGCAGACCCCTCTTCTTGGAAATTCATATTCCCATGGGACCCACCATGTTTTAATGATGTGATTTCAAAGTCCCCTAGATGAAACCACCCGTAGTGTTGCTTCAACTAATGATTCTTCTCAGAGGCACGATAAAAGCTACTACTTCTTTGCATAGCCACGATAATGTGGACCCCAAGATGGTTCGCTCTACGACCCCCATTCTACACAACCTTGCCAATGAGTTCCCTCCCATAAGGAGCAGAGGGTACCAGTTATGTAAGCCCTAAGGGTGAGAAGAAAACCCACCTCGTCTGAGCTGCATGACGTTAAACTTCCAAGCACCTAGTCCTCATCAAATGACATTAAACTATGACCCGACCCCATTCCTCACGTGCAGGGTCCCCCCAGCTCGGACATTCTTTATGCCCCCTTGGTCCCCACAGAGGACGATATCCTCCATTCGAGAGTGGCATTTGTCCGTGGGGAAGGGAATCCACCTTATTGCAATCCCCCTATCCCCTCTTGCGGATGTTAGCACCCATGCACCTCTGTACATCCTCACTGCCAGGGCCAGCGGGGGTGTGATAGGGAACGAGGAACCTCCTTTCTTCGATCCCAAATGCATATCCATTTGTGCATTGTCGCCATTTTTGCCTCCATCATGGATTAAGTCCCAGTACCATGGTCCACCTAAAACATAAAGCCATCTTTGCTTCTCATGATCACACGATTCACGATGTGATCATCGGATCCCTGCTGCCTCTTGTTTCTCACACCGAGCACGACTCACGTGGGCTTAGAGTAAGCATCGACCATGACAATGACCTCATCCATCATGATATTAATCTATATTCCCTCATACATAATGATGTTAAACTTTATGCCCTCGTCCAGTATGATGTTAAACTGTATTCCTTCTTCCAACATGACGTTAAACTGTATGCACACGTCCATCATGATGTTAAACGGGATGCCCTCATCCAGCATGACGTTAAACTACACACTCCATCTAACATGATGTTAAAATACACTCTCGAACTACAAGGACTTTGATCCTTTTCAAGGCATGGTATGTAGGAATCCTCATGAGGTTCAATCCCACCACCAGTGGACCCATGGGTTCACCTTCACATATGTTCGCTGATGAAAATGCCATCTAAACTACAAAGACATTGAACAATGTCTAGACATGGTACGTAGGAAGCCTCTATGATGTTCATGCCCCATCAACCATATGACCAATGTCCTTCTTCACATCGGTTTTCCAACACCCACATTAATATCCGAAATATGAGGGATTTGATCCAAGTCAAGTCATGGTACGTAGGAAGCCTCCCTGAGGTTCAATCCCAAAAATCATTGGCCCCGACCATTTCTGTGTCGGTGTGCCAGGCCCATATTTTCTCCTCAACTACGTGGTCTTTGATCTATGTCAAGGCATCGTACGTAGGAAGCCTTCATGATGTTGAAGCCCACCATCCACTTGGACCATGGTCCTTTTTCACATCGGTTCTCTGACAGGCCCCTGTCAAGCGTGACGTTAAACTGCATCCTAATCTAACTGTAAGACATTGTGAGCCCACCATCCAGTTGTTCTGACACCCCTTCGTGTCAGTTCAACAACCCCTTTCCAAACTACTTGGACATTGATCCAGGACAAGGTATGGTATGTAGGAAGCCTCCCTGAGGTTCAACCCCACCACCCATTGGACCAAGTTCATTCTTCACGTTGGTTATCCGGCGTCCAACCCAAACTACGTGGACCTTGATCCATGCTATGGCATGGTACGTAGGAATCCTCACGAGGTTCATGCCCACCACCTAGTCATTCTGACCTCATTCACGTAAGTTCTCCCACCACCTTGGGCGGCCTAGAGTTTAATACCCCAACATTTATTCAAAACTATGTGGAATTTGATTCCCTGTGACAAGGATACATAGGCAGCCTCTTTGATACTGAAGCCCAATACCACTGTCATCTCCACGGCGACTCCATTTCATCCACCCCTCCACTTCGTGAAGCTTTCCATCATCCATCTATATCCTTAACCGGGCCGCCACATCCCAGTGAGATCATGCCACCCCATTCCACTACATAGTATTAGGGAAGCCACCCATAGGCTGACATTGATATTGGTGTCCCCTCAAGAGGGGTTCCTCAATCAGATCCACTCCAGCTAGTGTTCTGATCATCCCAATCTATCTCCGCTGGACATTAAACTTTTGGCATACCCTATGTTAAACATGGGAAGATGAGGGAAACCTCAGATAAATTTCTATGGAATATTATTCCCCATGCTCGATGTGGGATTCCTCGGGCTTCCGCACCCTTAAGAATCCCTATAATAAGGGAAAAAAGACATACACGCCAATTCCCCAGCATTCAGACACATTAATGATGCCTCGACGTGACTACTCCGCCAACTGAAGGTTGCTGCCCTGATTGGACCCCTTGGAATGTCCTGACAGAAGCAGTGTAATTATCCAGCGTCCATGGAAACATGGAAATGGGAAGAGTTTCACAAACAACGTATTAAATCGATGAGGGAGACCCATACTAGGTGATGTGTTCGGAGGAGGAATACACGGAAGGACGAACCGACATCCCATCATCCTAGTTTTGATCAAGGAGCAGACGTCCCTGAACAAGGAGTGAATGTCGCACGCCTTTGGAAAGCGGGAATGAAAGGCAACAAAATCCACGCCTGTCGCACCCCAAGCGGACGGATACGTGCACCCCTTCAAAGGAGTCGGAAATAGAAATGGTGAACTCGATGTGAATTTATTCTCCTCAATGTGGAGATGAGAAGTTTTCAATACATCAGTAGATTGACGTGTCACCGAATCCAGATATCTGGTGCCAGGTCCCACCAAGAACATAGCGGGTCCGGCCTGAATCTCACCAAAAGAAGGGGCAGTAGAACGTGGGGGATTTTGTTCTTCAACTTTGTCAGCGTGGATCCGTCTTATCAGAAACAGAATACAGAATGATGTTGGGGAACTAGTTGTCAATTTATTTTCCTCACAGTGCTGATGAGTTAATCTCCATGCTTCTTCAGAAATCAGGTTGCTACTATAGGGACAAGATCACAGCCCACCCGCCTATGCTAGGGTAGGGGAAACACTAGTACAACCACTCCACAGTGCTCCACTTTTGCCACAACAGAGTCTACATCCATGAACATGGGGCACCCATTCCCCATATCCCCGTCAGATGTCATCTAAAAACATGTTATTTATGACATCGTACGCCATTATGAGGAGGAGGGAATAATACCAACTCGATATATGGCTCGCCTGGACCTGGAGGCATATAGGACCCATCGTCCACGCCTCCCGCGAGAGCCGTGCAGGGAGCCCCTGCTCCCCACCCGAACATTCAATCGTTTCAGGAGCCTATCCTTGGAATGCCTTGATGACTCCCAGCCTTACGCTGATTATTGGGTGATGTCCGGCTCAGCCCAGTCAGATTCCCGATCCAAGGTCTCCAAGAAAGGGCCCCCACCTAGCCTCGTCATCGCTGTCATCTGGCCTTGCCAAAGAAGCAGTTAGGCTATGCCCCTACACCATCCGTGTCGGCATTCCTGACCTGACGCCAATGTTGGGCCCGAGCTAAGGACGCCCACCAAGGGGCCTCAACGTCGATATCTATTGTGGACCAAGCCACCGTCTACTCATATCACAAATTTCCTGCACATGCTGAGAAGGGTCGCTAATATTACCAACCAGGATTGAGGCCCCAACTGCCCCACGAGTAGGCTGGGTTGACTCTCCGGGTCGTAGGCCTATGTGGTGATTGCCGAAAACCATCCTGCGCTTACGTCACCTCGTACAGAGGTCCTCCTCGTACGACTACTCCATACAGCGTGGGACATCGCCACTCTTAAACTCGTCATGGATGCATGCTTCGTGGTACACCCAACTATAATGAAGACATGACCCATGGTAGTGACACTCGGCGTGGAAGCCTCTCTCGTGCCCACTACACCAAGTAAGGAGTCACTCCTGCCCTCGACCATCGATATGAAGGCATTTATCATGTCGTACCTCTCCAGCGTGGGGATACTCCCTACGTTCTCTCCACAATTGGTGAAGTTTTTCCTTGCCCTGGACACCAAAGGGGTGAAGTTAAACATCATTCCAACCGCACCAAGCATGGAGGTCCTCCCCTTTCTCCAACAGGTTCCAATAGGGGTTTCACTCGCTCAAGTGATATTCATGGAGGTCCTCCCCATGTTCCCTTCGACATTTTCCCTAATTCCCCTCACACCCCATTTATCTCAAGAAGAAGTCCTCTCTGCCATGGTGCCAGCATGACCCCATGACTACATGTCTGGAATCTGCCTTCTCCTGAGGATCCATCTAGGGGTAGGAGGTCAGGTTGTCACCGCAATAAGAAGAATCCTAGGAAGGCCTGGGTGGAGATAAAACCGGACCACTTCTAAGATTTTGAAGAAAAATGTGACTCATCAGTGGAACCGTCTGCTCCGTCCTCTATGTCAAGGACCGGGGTAGGAAAATGGAATGTCAGCCTCATCTTTCTAGAATGAAAAGTCCACCGTATTCCCGCCTCTCTTCGAAGGTACATCAAGGAGGAGGAAATTGTGGGAATCGTGCAGGTTCTGACTGTACAGTCACCACCGTTGTCACTAGATGCGACCTCTACCTCGACCGAAGAACGCATTGATATATTTTGGGGACGAATGGCAGTTGAGAAATAGTGTGACCCATATCTGGTAACGGTAATCCCTGCACTAGAGGCTATGGCTATAAACCCTTCATATCGCGACATTGTCACCAGGTCACCGATCTCTTCGGAGGATGGCCCAGAATTCAGCATCCAGTTGGATCGTTCGTCGTATTCTCCACCACCCAGTTTACTGTCCCAGTGGTCCGCCTAAGTACCACTACCGGTTTCTCAGCCACCTCCGGTTGATGAGTGGGGAAAAACAGGGACAAACACTGAATTCGATCCCAGGTGCTTCTGGAACATTCTCGTAGCGGAACACTTCTCGGAGAAGTTCTGGGCCCGGCACCAACACATGTAGCGTGAGTCTTTGTAGGGTCAAAGATTGGTGGTGATAGCGAAGGCGAGTGGCAGCAGGTTCCCAGCCGTGGGTCCCAAAAATACGACGACTGGATGGCTCGAAAAACCATCGCTCATGCCCATGGTATAATTCGGGCATGCCTAAATCAGCAAGAGCCTTCGGGGGAAGTAGACAGTACCTCTGCATTGTCTTCACAGCCGACCTCTTCCCGAAAGGGCAAGCATCGACGACACAAGAAAAAGCAACGGGCTCCACCACTGCCATCGTTATCCCGCACTATTGGCGACTTTATGCCCCCTAAAATGGGGATTCCTCCCAGAATCCTCTCGGTGGTGGATAACTCATCTGTGCGACAGCCAGGGGTATGCTTCGGTTAGCACCGTGGAGCTGGTAAAGCCCTATATATCTCCTGACAAAGGGGAATGCTAGACGAGCCACCCCAACGTCCCCAGCCGACATCAATGTTAGCAGAACCACAACCATGATGGTCAGCCAGGTTGTGCACGCTATTGAGACTAGACAGCAAGCTCAACGCAGAGCTCTTCACGCGCAACCCCATCTGATTCCCTCAGTTCTACCTCTACCGCCGTTTGTGCTATTAGATTAGGCAGAGCAGCCTCATCCGTATCACATTCAGTCTTTCCCGGCTACAGTCCATTATCCGCTGTCCGATCCTAATCTGAAGACTACTCTACTGGATTCAACTAGTAGGTAGTGGGTTGTACCCATCACTATCCAACCGCCGGTTCATCCGGCAGGACTCGCTATGCCTCCAACTACAGAACAACCTCGTGTAAGAAGAGGCAAGCGCTTGGCACGAAAGTATGATGTCTTGAAGCATCTGTCCGGCATTACAGCAAATATTTTTATCCTTGAGGCCCTTCACCTATCGTCTGAGATGCGTGAAGCACTTGTCGAGGCCCTAAGGAGCCCCCTTCAGTTTGAGACGGAGGTAGTAGTGGCGGAAGCCTTCAACACCAAGTCAATTGAGAACGCCGAATGTCAGGCAGTTATCTCATTCTCTGGTGAAGATAAAGACCCTCCCATACATGGGCATATTCGCCCACTATACATCACTGGCCACTTTAATGGCATGGATGTCTGCTGCTGCCTCATTGACACAGGTTCCGGGATCAACCTAATCTCGACTCGGACACGGTGAATGCTGGGTCTGTCTGAAGATGATTTGATGCCCTACGACCTCAGAATCCAGGGATATGACTGGACCAAGCAATCTCTAGTCGGCATGATCCGCTTGAAGACCCAGTTCAGCGGCCTAATTTCCAGCACCGAGTTCATAGTTGTCTCTCCGGACAACGCCTACAACGCATTGATGGGTAGGCCATGTCTCCATATGCACATAGCAGCCCCTTCGTCGTATCACTAATGCCTCAAATACTCCCTCAATGGTCGAGTAGGTGTGCTCCAAGAAAATGTGTCTCCATTCGCCTCTTATGAAACCTGCTATCTGGACGCTTATTATTACAAAAGAAAGGATAAACAAATTCTAGTATGTGAGGATGAACCCGCCCCAGTCACAAGTGACCCATGGGAAGGCCTAGAGGACGCCTACATTTTCCCGATCCATCGGTTGGAGGACACGAACCCGGACATGGGGCAGTGTTTTGTTGTTTCAGGTATGCAAGGAAGGCATGTTCCCATGTCCAAGCGAAAACGGAATATAACTTCGTGATCCTACACCAATCAGGCTATGGTGAAATCGGAGCCTCCTACCCCTTTGTGGTACCAGAATTTCAAGATTATAACAATGGCAGTACGTTATACGTGGCTCTTCTGCCAGGCTGGAATCAACTGACTCAGGACGACCTGTCACCACTACTTTGATGTCATCAAACGTGGCCCCTAGGGTTGATGTCCAGATGGGATAGGATCGACTGCCTTCATTGCTATGGTCTCAGTGGTGAGTGGGTCTCTTGATACGATGAACACTACTGCCTAAGCCGACACCAGCTGCCTGTCAGGGTTTGATTGCTCGGAAGAATCCCCCATTGCGGGAAGTCCCTCCACGGGTGGAGAGGAAGATCTAGAGGATGCTCCCCCCGCCTTTGAGGAAGTATTCCCTACCACGATTGACAAACTGGTTCAGGTGAACCTTAGTAGCGAGGAATATCTAAGACTCACATTGATCAGTGCAGCCATGTCTTCCAAGGAGCAGTAGAGGTACGAAGAATTTCTCAAGAAACATCGTGATGTGTTTGCCTGGAGTTACAACGAGATGCTAGGACAAGATCCTCAGGTAGCCTTTCACCGCTTGGGCCTCCCGTCTAACCATCACAGGTTTAAGAAGCCCCCTAGAAAGATGCACCCTTCTAACGGTGCTATGGTTGAGGCTGAAGTTGACAAGATTATCAAATCCAACTTCGTCAAGGAAGTCCAGTACCCCAAGTGGCTTGCCAACATTATGTCGGTCAGGAAGAGGAATGGGAAGATCGGGGTCTGCATCGACTTCTGCAACCTCAATCGACACCGACCAAAGGATGATTTTCCCCTCCCAGTGACCGAGTTATTAATTGATTCTATGGATGGGTTCCAATCCCTCTCTTTCATTGATGGGTATTTCGGGTACAACCAGATCTGGATGGCCCTCGAGGATGAGGATTCAACTACCTTTAGGGCTCCCCAAGGTACCTTCTGTTCCCAGGTTATGCCCTTCGGCCTGAAAAATGCAGGTGCCACTTATCTGGGGGCCATGCATCACATATTCAGGCCTATTCTCAGGATGCTGGTAGAATGCTACGTAGATGACCTAGTGGTCAAATCGTACCAGTGACAAGATTTTCTCAAAGACCTTGAGAAACTGTTCGGTATCCTACGTTCCCAATTGAAGTTGAACCCGTTAAAGTGTGCCTTCGGGGTCACCTCTAGGAAGTTTCTTGGCTTTGTTGTTAGATACCGGGACATTGAGATCGACCCGGAGAAGATCAAGGACATCAGCCAAATGCCTCCCCCAAGCAATATTCAGGAACTTTGAGGTCTCCAAGGCCAATTAGCATATATACGCTGATTCATCGCGAATCTGGATGGTAAGTGTAATCCCTTTTCCCGTCTCATGAAGAAGGGCGCCGCCTAAGAATGAGATGAAGAGTGTCGGACCGCCTTCATGGAAATCAAGAAGTACCTACTCCAACCTCCTGTTTTGATGCCACCCATCTCTGGAAATCCGCGGTTCCTTTACGTGACCACACATAAACGAGCCCACAATGCACTGCTCACCCAGAAGAAAAATTAGGGTATGGAGAACAGCCTCTACTATCTCAGCTGCATGCTTCTCTATACGATGATCAGATACTCCCCTATTGAAAAGGGCTGCCTTGTGCTCGTTTTTTCCGTACAGAAGTTGCAGCATTACTTGCAGCACCATGAGGTGCAATTGGTCTCTCAGGTAGATGCACTTAAGTACATCCTGAAACTCCCCATGTTGACTGGCCGACTAGCACGGTGGGTGGTGATTCTCCAGCAGTTTGATATCAGGTTCGTACCTCAGAATTCTATTAAGGTACAGGCGTTGGAAAACTTTTTAGCTGCCCATCCAATCTCCGTGGATCAATCCCTGGACCTGGAATTTCCTAATGAGACAATCCTCTCAGTCGATCGTTCCATCCCATGTTGGAAAATGAACTTCGGCGGTGCCTCCTGGAGCCCCACCTGTAGGAGGCTAAACAATACTAAGCTCAACAGAGTGGGCCTGGGTATCATCTTCATTACACCAGTGTAAGCTGTCCTACCATACTCGTTCCTGTTGTCAGAAGGTTGTACCAACAACGAGGCAGAGTACCAAGCTCTCATCATCTGCATCGATTTGGCCATTGAGATCGACATTCCCCATCTATATGTGAAAGGAGATTCTGAGCTAGAAATAAATCAGGTCAATGGCGATTATGTCATTTGGAAGCCGAATCTTGTGACATTGTTGGAGTGCACCCTCTACCTAATGGCCTAGTTCTCCTCTCAGCCAGAGGTCACCCATGTCCCTCGGTCACAGAACGGTCGAGCGGACTCTCTGGCCGGCTTAGCTGCGTCGCTCGTGGAACCCGATTAAGATGATTTCATCATACATGTGGCACACCATATATTCATTTCCCTCGTCACCCAAGAGGACAATGAAGTCCTGTGGGTAAGTCATCTCACCGCTGGGCCCTCTACGTTAGGGGTCCCGGGTTCGTCAGACACAGTGGTTGAAGCCACTCCCGACTGGAGGGAACCTTTTGTTTAGTATCTCCAAAATGGTTGCCTCCTGGACGACCGGGCCGAGGGCGAGTGAATCCGACGCCGCGCGCTGAAATTTACCCTCCATAGCAGTCCCAGTCTTGAGAAGATCCTCTATAAGCGGAGCTTCGATGGTGTTCTCCTCCATTGCATTCAAGGAGTCGAGATTTATCAGGTTATGCAAGAGGTTCATGCCGGTTCCTGTGATTCCCATCAAGCTGGTCCAATGCTGTCCCATCAAATCATGAGGTTGGGGTACTTCTGGCCCTCTATGATCTATGATTGTGTCGAGTTTTCCAAGAGATTCCATGCATGCCAAGTTCATGCCAACTTCCTGCTTTGGCCGTCGGAACCCCTCCACTCCACTAGGTACTCTTGGCCATTTGCGGTGTGGGGACTTGATGTAGTGTGACTATATCCACCAACGACTGCTCGCCAGTGAAGGTTCATCCTAACTACTAAAGATTTCTTCTCCAAGTGGGCAGAGGTAGTTCCACTCAAAGAGGTCAAGGCCCATTCCATCGTCGACTTTGTGAGCTCCAATATCATCCACCAGTTTAGGGTCCCTCACGCTCTCCTCACCGATAACCGCACCAACTCTTGAGTGGTTGAACTGAAAAAATTGTATGCCAAGTACACTATCCGTTCGAACCATTCCTCCCGCTATCATGCACAGGAAAATGGGCAAATCGAGGCGTTAAACCAAACCCTCTCGAACATTCTATAGAAAATGGTTGGTCAGAACAAGAAACATTGGCCGGACAAGCTCCCCAACGCCCTATGGGCTTATCAGATGACGACTCCCAATTCCACCTAGGTGACCCCATATCCCCTGGTGTATGGGGCTAAAGCCATCATACCCATTGAAATCCAGCTGCCATCATTACTCACTGCAGTCTATGACCAGCAAGCGCCATATGAGGTGGCCAAAATCCGTCTAGCTGAATTGGAAGCACTGGACGAGAACATGCTTCGTGCCCTGCACAATCTGGAAAGACATCAGAATAATATAGAAATGGCCTTCAATAATAAGGTTCACCTTTGCTCCTTTCTGCAGGACGATATGGTTTTGGCCCTTCGAGCGCCAATGATCCCTGGTAGGAAACCACCCAAGCTAAAGCCTAAATGAGAAGGACCCTATGTCATCCTCAAGGTTTACCCCAACGGATCATACTCCTTGGAAACCATGATTGGTGAGCGCATAACTCCTCCCACCAACACCACGTTCCTCAAGCAATACTTTGCCTAGGGAAAAAGGATCATGCACGACCTTAATTTGAATCTTCGTCCTGCAAGACGATAAACAGCAAAATAGTCCGACCTCTATGACCTTAAACTAATATCTCCCCCCATCATTACTATATGATTTTAAACTGCAAGCCAGTCAGGCCTTCCTGACCGAGGCTTAGCCTCAGGCCCCTTGGCCCCTTCGGGCCCACGACCACTGTCCATACTGTAAGACGTTAAACTGAAAGCCAGTCAGGCCTTCCTGACTGAGGATCAGCCTCAGGCCCCTTGGCCTCCTTGGGCCCACGAACCTTGTCCTCACTGCAAGACATTAAAATGCAAGCCAGTTAGGCCTTCCGGACCGCGGGTCGACCTCAGGCCCCATGGATTTTTTCGACTCAGGATCTCTTATGGGATTGTATGGTGTGGTGTGGGACTATGTCCTCATTCATGTCTAATTACCTATCGTACCGTACATATCCCCAAATATGAAGCATCCCTTGTCCAGCAAGAAATTAAACTACATGACACTTCCAGAACTACGTATGGTTTGATTCCAATCCTAATGGGATACATAGGAATGCCCAGACATTTCATCTATTGGCCCAGCCCAAAAGACAAAATCTTCCCCTTGGGTCAAGACATACGGCATGGTGTATGATTATGTCCTCCTTCACATCGGATTACTCACCACGACGTACACCTCCCCGGATTAGATATAGATATCTCTTTCCCTCGTCCTTACTTCAAGATGTTAAACTGCAAGGAGGTCAGGCCTTACTGAACAATGCCTATCCATTTGGCCCCTTGGCCTTTTTGGGCCCCTAGCCCAGGTCCTCTCTTATAGGAGTGTATGGTGTGGTGTGGGATTGTTTCCTCATTCACGTTAGTATATCCGATTTACCATACACCTCCCCTGTTTTGGGGGTATATTACTCCCCTCCTCATCCCGCATGACTATAAACATCATCTATAGAACTATGTGTGGCTTGATTCCCATCCTCATGGGATACGTAGGGTCACCTGAATGTCTAGGCTTTCGGTCCAGCCCCATCTCTCGGGAATTGACTTCCCACCTTGGCCCCTTGGTTTACCATTCCTCTACCAGGGGATTATATTGCATGGTATGAGACTATGACCTCATTCACGCCGGTCTTGTAATAACCACACCATGCACCTCTCATTATCGAGCTATTTCGTCGACCCTTTCTGACGGTTCACCAATGTGCCTAAGGGTACTCTGGTTTATTACCTGGAATGTGGACTTTACTCAGACATGTCTGCACCCACTTTTCAGGCTTTGGGTATCACTTCATCAAGGCTTCCATCATCTTCCTTACCTGGAGGGACCCCCACGAACAGCCTGGATACTACTCCCAACGGCTCTCCTACCATTACGGGCCAACGCCCCCAAGGGTTTTGGACAACAAATCGATAAAATCACGTGTTGTGAATACAGTCAGCGGTTGATGCTTGCTTGTTGTTCCCACTTCATGATAATGCGATATAGAGATCATTTTCCGCCACGATCAATAGTTATCCTTCATATCCACGCCAGACCCCGATTAAGCCCAACGTGTCGGGTACACGATTCACATCCTTCTTCACTTCATCTTTTCCAAGTAGTGTTTCGAAGCTCTTGTTACTACTCAATAGTGAGCATCTGCAAGTTACTGGGACAAAGTCGCGTTAAATGTGTCCTTCAGGGCTCTCTGCCAACTCCCCTTTGATGGACACTCAATGCATGGTGATAAGGATCCCCCCACTGTTATCCACATCGAGTTTAACTCACGTGGGCTTAGGGATCGGGTTGAAGGTTGCGCTTACTCGGGAAGTTGTCACCATCCATGGTCCGAGCTATAAGACCATAAACTAAGATCCATCTAGAACTGTGTTCAGCTTGATTCCCATCCTCAGGGGAATCATAGGACCGCCCAGACACCTTGTCTTCAGGTCCAGCCCATTTGGGGAGCTAGTATCCCCCCCCTATTTTAACCTCTTACCTCTATATATGCCCCTCATCCTGAGGTCTCCCTCTCGGAGTGGCGTACAGTGTGATGTGGGATCATGTCTCCATCAGTTGTGTTTCATGACACTACGCACACTCCCTTCCTACCATCGCCTCTGCTACATCTGCATTGTATGACGTTTAAATGCATGCTTGGTCCTATCAAACGACCCTAAACTGTGACATTATCTTCCTAGCCGCATGATGAAAAATTGCACTGCATTGTGATGACCTCGTTGTAGAGGACATCATGTTAGGTATTGGTTATGTTCCATGCAATTTTTCAATGCCTATCACAGCTTTATTATTGTGGTGACACCAGGGCCTGCTACCCTAGGCCTATCGCTTCACAAAAAAAAACCACCCACGTTAAAGGAAAAACAAGATTTATCAAATTCTGCTTCTTTCAGTGAAAGGGCCACCCCTGCACTTCCCTTTTTCACCTAGAACGGGTACCCTACCGTGCCACCTTTGAAAACTATGTATGGCTTGATTCTCATCCTCATGAGATACGTAGGAGTGTCTGGGAACTTCCTCGCAAGCCCAGCCTAAGCCTCATGTTCGGTCCCTCGACTCGAGCATTTCCCCAGAGAACACATGGTAAGTAGGGCTTAGGTCCTCATTCACGTCGGGTTTTGTAACCGCCTCTCCATGTATCCCATGCCCCCCTTACCCCTTCATGGTCTGATTTCTAAGACCCTAAACTAAGATCTCCCTATTTGAAAGGACTCTGCCCCCTCTATCTAATAAGTCTCGTTGTCATATTCAGATGTGTTTTGACAAAGAGCCCGATGTGCGGGATTTTCATGGGGACATTCCCCTCATCCCATGACCAAGCTTTGGGAGCTCACTATTTGGATCCTCAACCTCTTCCACTTCCAAAAGGACCCTCATACGACATGGATACTAGGATTAAGGGATCTCCATGGATGCTGGACCTAAGGGTCCTCCAATCATTTCGGGCCAACGTCCCTAAGGATCTTTGACAACCCTTGCGACATGGTCTCGTGTTTCGAACATGGTCAACGTTCAACCCTCATTTGTCAGTCCCCAATCTAGGATAACACGATATGGACACTGTGTTTCTGCCACGGTTAACAGTTATCCTCTATCGTCACGCCACTGTCATTGTGATCCAACTCTCGAGCATCACGATTCACACATTTCCACTTCTTCATGTTCAAGTGGAATTCAAACATATTCGTCTCTATATCTTCGTGCATCTATGTGTGCCACATGGGCATGTTATTATCATGGGGATGGTATTCACCCAGAGTCCCTTCACCCTAACCTACCCTTTTCTATGTCAGGAAAGTCTCACCACTACTTCTTGTTTCCCACACCGAGCATGACTCACGTGGGCTTAGTAGTTTTGGCACGATGTTTACCAAACGACCAGGATTATCATCGTCCTGCATGTCGTTAAACTACGCTTCCAGAACTATGTATGGATTTATTCCCATCCTCATGGGATACGTAGAGACACCCAGCTATTTTTCCTAGGGTCCAGCCCATAAGAATTTTCATATCCGTTCCCATTTAGAACTACGTATGGCTTGATCCCCATCCCCATGGGATACGTAGAGACACCCTGGTATTTTGACTAGGGTCCAGCCCATAGGAATCATTAATCCCATCCTTCCCCTTTCCGGCCCCCTGGCCCGACCCCTCGCTAGAGAGGCCCTGTCCCAAATAAGGAAGGATCCATGACCAAACCAATGGGCCCATCTGGTGTACTCCCACCACGGTGGTGTAACTACCTAAGTGTTGGATTCTGTTCAGACAAACCATCGCTCCATATTCCACGCTTTGCGTACCCCTTTTTCGGACCCTCGTCCCCTTTCATGTCTGAAGGGACCCCCTAATGGCCTGGTCTCATGCCACATCGGCACACCTACCATCCTAGGCCAACGTCCTGGAAGACTGGTCATGTTTGGAAGGACCCCATAACAGTATGGATGCTCGACCTAGGGTCCGCCTACTGTCCTGCACCAACGTCCCGAAGGATAGACCGACAACATTTGTGACCTGGTCCCGTTTTTCAAACATGGTCAACGGTCGACCCTCATTTTTCCCCATTTTAGGCTAATGTATTAAGGTTATCGTTTCTCTGCCTCGGTTAACGATTGTCCTTTATCGTCACTCCATCCCCGTAGTGTTCTGAATCCTGGGTATCGTGATCCACACTTACCATTTCCATCCGTTAGGACCAATTTCAGTGCCCCTATAATTGCATCATTCGAGCATAAGAGCATGCAAAAGAAACGGTAATTCGGCTGTTATAAGGACCTCCTTCTCCGGCCAAGCCTCTCCCATGGTCCGGAAATCCGGACTGGTTGTCAAAACCCCAGATGCCCGAAGCCTGTTTCCCACTCCCATGTTGGAAGGGACGATGAGGAAACTATCTCATGTTTCTCATATCGGGCTTGACCCACGTGAGTTTGGGGAATTGTCGTCGGACGTCCTGCCAGCATTATAAGGATGTAATGAACTGATGCAAACAGTGGAAATCGTGCATGCTATGGTATTCAAGAAAAAGTTGAAGTGTGAAAGTACTATTAAAATGTTTGTAATTTGTTACAATACCCAAGGGTCAACTCCCCCCATGGATGGGTTGACCCTATCAAAAGAACGTTGCAGCTCTGCCACCCTTCGGCTTGTGGCATCCAAGACTTGCTGTCAGCGACTCTACTCCCGCTCCTGCTCAGCAGCGGTGGGTCGCAATTCATTAGCCTTAGCGCTGACCCTTTTTACACCAGCCTGAATGGATGCCCTCTTTCTAGAAGCCTGCCTCATATGCTCTTCTGCCTCTACCAACTAGGCCTTCAACCTTGAGATTAGCTCAGATTGTTCATTAAGAGAGGATGAGTGCTCATCTGCCCAGGTCTGCATCTGTTGGACCTCGCTTTTCAGCCTGCTGGGGATTCTTGATGTTTGTCGCCTTCCTCCGCTTCTAGCCCATGCTGATCCCATGATCATACTCCGAGATCTGCTTGACCATGAGATCTCGAATGAGTGCATGAGAATGTTGGGAATCCACTACCCCAGCTCATAGTTCACGTAGCCGCGAGCGAAGTCTTTCCATTTCATTCAGCCATAGCGTTTGGGGGGTGTCCTTGATGAAGTGTGTGATTAGAATCCACGATCAGCGGCAGACTATGTTGTTTTCCTCCTCGTCGGAGGCCGTTTCATCCCTGTCTGCACGATTGTCAGGATTGTACGCATGATACGCCCGCAGGAAGTCCACCGCAGGATCTGCATCTGGTGTTGAATCTGACAGGACATCTGCCGCCAGAGCGGGCGTGACGGGACATGGGTCAGCCGATTGATCCTCATCATCAGACTCCACTTCAATAACCTCAGGCACGAACCTACTAGTGGCCCCACCGGTGATAGTGTGTGTAGAAGCTCGGGGATGTGGGGGGAATATCTCCACCATCACCGGAATTCCCCTAGGAGGGATGCCGCCAGACATCACAAACATCCTTGCCACAATAGCCCATTCCAGTCAGATAACTGTGCGACAGAGAGGGACATAATCATTAGTTGTCAAAATCTACATGTGACACCAATGAATCCAGTAGAGGAAACTTATGGAGAACGATCTCCTGGTGATGCTCTTGAGTCGATGCTGACGGGACCCCGAGGCGGGGCCCTCCGTATAATGTTGGACGGTCTAGAGATTCCTGAGGAGCCACCTTGGGTGCTTTGGCCCCAGTAGATGCAGAACTGGATGCAGCCGTAGGTGCGGGTTCTGAAGGTCCTGCGTCATCACTTGCCAAGGGGCGAGAGCGAGGTCTGCGTACAAGTTCCTCCTGCATGGTTCAAACATTGGTGAGAAATATGTAATGGCCCGAGAATGGACTGTGAGGAAGGAAGTTCGGAATGCTACCTCGAGAGCATCCGTGAAGGCATTAGAATCTGAGTTTTGGTTTCCGACTTCACCCTCCTCCAACGGGCTCCCTCCACAAGCCTCATCCTCTTGAGAGGAGTCCTATAAATCTTCCAGAAGGGGGAAGCGCTCCCTTAGATCGATGTCTGATAGTTGTGGGAGGACCGTCAGATCTAGCTGTACCCTCACCCAGTCTGTTATTGGTCGTGGGACACCACTGGAGTAGACGTAGTCATCCAGCTTATCTAGGTATCACTCTGCCCCCGCCGGAGACATCGTGAAACCAGCCCGGACTGGGCCTATGCCCGGTAACTCCATCCCAAGGCAATTCAAGTGTGCCCATATCATGGGTGGGCTGAGGAATTTCTGGTTGACATCCCAAATTTCCCAGGCCTCCGGGAAACCACATCCTATGCCACATCCATATGACGCAGCCGCTTCCCTAGAGCCTTGGTGGATATCCTATGAAATCCCATTGGTGGTCGCCCCTCCGGATGGCCTTGCTCTTCCGGAATCCCCGGATTCGCCGCTGCTTCCACACCCTCAGCCGGCGTGGGTCTCGGCGCCACGGCGACCACGCCACCGTGAGAGGATCTTGCTGCCCTCCGACCCCGACCTCGGGTAGACGAGTTCCTCCTTCACCAACCTGAATAGATGGATACTTCAGCATCTCCCCAAATAAGCAACCTCACAGCTAATGGCATACTCCCTCACCAATCCGAAAGCGACGGTGGATGGAGGGAATGAAATTCGCATCTTCCCATATTTATGTGTGAACATGAGCCACAACTGCCTCATCACACATGAGTGCTCCTCGTGACGCACATCCCAGGAGACCTGCGGGGTCAGCCGCTGGAGGCACCAGAATGCCTCGCAAAGCATTGCGGGGTGTACAGTTTATAGAGCGGCTCAAGATCCACTCATTCCACCAAAACTCCACCTTGAAAGGCCAGGAGATAATCTCGGTTCTCTTCTGTTCCCCACCCGTCGTCAGTGAGTATCCCTGTCGACAATGGAAATGGGTAGAAGTTAAACTCATCCGTCCTCCCCACCCTGTTCAGCACCATCAGCACTGTTAGATTGAATGGGAATCTCCCAGTTGCATTCAGAATGGGGAGATAGAAGTTCAATCCCGACAGCGAGATAGGGTTTGGATACTCATAAATCCCCCTGATGTGCACCACAATCCACCCATACAATAGGTGGATGGGCCCATATATCTTTGACAGCTTCATCCCCTCACTAACATTCCGCAGCATCCTGTATATCTTGGCGAGCATTGGAATCCCCAAATTGACCCGTTTCCCCATGGCCAACATCGACGCCATGATAAACGAGCAGGGCCGCACCCCCATGCTGGTATCCCTCACCGGTAGAATCCAACCGCAGATAAGGGCCGTGATGAACGCCACCAGCCTGACTATCGGCTGTTGTTCAGTGCTGACACTGAAACCCCAAGTCTTCCATTGGCTTTCCTCCAAGAACCGCCAGTAAGAGTGCTCCTTGCCCCGTTGAGCCGCCTTAGGACAAGTTTGAGGACTCGGAAGAAACTTTCGATTCTCCGGGATGTTTAGGAACCGCTCGAACCACTTCATAAAGTGGAAATCCCTCACTGCTTCCTTGCCCTCTCCATGGACCAGTGACATCAGCGCCGATGCCAGTCGTGGAATTTGCTCTGTGTCCTCCCACGTGCTCATGACGGGGTGGAACTCATCATACATGGCCCCCAAGATTAGAACCCCTGAAATTTGGTGGACATCCCACAGTCTGATGCCCACCTCCCCATGGGGCAGGTGAAAAGTATTGGTTCTAGATGACCATATGCTCAGCAACTCCGGCATCAGTAATTTGGGTTAGTAAATGTGGAATTGGGAGGCCCATTTCGACTCATACAAACCCACTCTCCTCATCTCAGCCCCAAACACCTCACATGAGGAGCCTACACAGTAGGCCCATTCCTAGTCATTAGTGATGTTTCCACCATGGTGCAGGTCCCACTCATCGAACCACCCCTTCTTCGGATCCTGAAATGCCACCTTTATCATAGTACGGTATAGAGGAGGGGACGTCTCCAGTTGTAGTGGCTTCCCATTAACATTGTTCACATTGTTGTAGAGATAGTTGGTGGTGACGGGTGTGAAATCCTCCCGCGCATGACCATCGGTCGCCCTGAACCACTGGCGCTGGCATGGCGTGATCCTGAACCAGCAAGCTAGTTCGTCCCTGCTCTCCTTAGGGATGAAGACGCCATCCCTCAGCCCGAAGCCATACAAGGGAAATTTCTTGCATTGTGGATATTTCTTCTGACCCTCTGATAGTAGTTATATCAATGAAGTATGGTCCGAGTGGCTTCGGACCATCTCCCCTAGACTCAGACAGTTATCCATCTCGTCCCTCCGGGTGGCGTCTGCAAGGACCCCCAATACAGCCTCTCGATGGGCCATTTCGGTTTTGGCACTCGGAAAAGGATTTTCTGTTCGAACTGGATCACGAAGCTGGCTCGCAAAGATCCCTCAAAAAGTTCGGGCGCAAAACCAAGCTGCCGAGTCTGGACTAGGCCGGAAAACCTATGTTCTCTTGGCGCGGTCGCAGAGTCGGAGACCCTCTGTTCGCCGCGAATCTCGATTCGCAAAGAGTAGACATGGAGGACACTGAGCATCGCGAAGTCGAGAGCGCAAGCAGAAAAGAGTTTCAAGAGGAAAAAAGAGAGCTCAACCCCACTATTTATAGGCGGCGACCCTGGAGCTTCGATGCGCGTCCCGCCCGTGCGGAGCATCGCGGCGCATCCGGACCACGTGGTCATCGGCAGCTCGGTGGGCCCCTTCATGAGGCCGCATCACAAACCGCCGATAATTTTGGCGATTTTCCTTCAGACTTCGACCCTTCGTCCCACCGCGGCTCCAATTCTGAGGGGGGGCATTTGTTGGTACCAAAATCTTGCACTCAAAGAAGGGGCGGAAAGGAAGCCTCGCGCGCTGCCTCGTGAAGCTATGGCGTGAAGCACACCCCGAGCATTGCGGCCGCTGCGAAGAACATGTGGCAGTAATGCTCCGCGAATGCCATGACATTCGCTAGCCCACCACGAAGCACATGAGGCGTTAATGCTCCAAAAACTCCCTTATGTTCGCGAGCCCACCCCGAAGACCGTGAGGTGGTAACACTCCGCAAAATACTTGACGTTCGTGAGCTAGCCGCGAAGCACCTGCTGCCCCTTCACACCGCGTGAGCTCCACTTCATACCACCCCTTGCCTATAAATACTGGGTTCCCCCTAAGCCCAATTGGGGGGGGGGACAATCCGAAATTTGGATTCTCAACTCCCGAATCGCGAAGCACCCTTCACCCCAGGAATCATGAGCTCCACTATGTATTTTTAATTCGCGAGATGCCTTTGCCTTGTCTCGTTTTGAGCCCCTCTTTCGAGAGGGATTCCCTTCGCGAAGCCCAGGGCATTCACAAAGGAAGGGGATTCCCAAGGAAAACTGGGTAGCCGCAGAGCCTTTATGCTTCGCGAAACACCCATCCTGTACTAGTGATCCCCATGCCAAGGTAGGGTCGCTGCATATCGCGAAACACACTACCTTGCGTCACCTTGCTTCATGAGGCATCTCTGCTTCACGAGGAAGTTCTCCACGAATACTATTCCACTTTTCGAGGCACCCCCATTCACACTTATCCTCCATGATAAGGCCAAGGCACTCCACTTCGCAATGCACACTCCTTCACTCGGCAATTCCTCATCCCGTGCGACCCTCTAGGTTTGCACGATGTGATTTTAAAATCCCATGGACAACACCACCTGTAGCGTTTCATCGCATATTTCTTCTTCGCATAGGCACGCTAACAACTATTGCTTCTTCACATATCCACGATAACGTGGACAACTCGACGGTTCGCTCTACGATCCCCTTTTACCATGGCCTTGCCAGTACCTTCCCTCCCCTATGGAACAGAGGGTACCAGCTATGTATGTATTAGGGATGCGGAATAAACCCACTTCGTCCGAGCTGCAGGACGTTAAACTGCCAAGCACCTCGTCCTCAACACATGACGTTAAACTATGATCTGGCCCCGTGCCTCGCATGCAGGGTCCCCCCCCCCCCCAGCTCGAATTTTTTTACGCCACTCGTCTCTACAGAGATGGGGTCACCCCTCCACGAGGGATGATATCCTCCTTCTCGGAGTAGCATATGTACATGGGAGAAGGGAAACCACCCTATTATAGGCCCCAAGCCTCTCATACAGACGGTAGCGCCCATGCACCTCCGTACTTCTCCACTTCCAAGGCCAGCGGAGGGAGCGATAGGGAACGATGAACCTTCCATCATTGGTCCCAAATCCCTCTCCCGACGCGCTTTGTTGCACTTCGGGCCTCCATCCTTGAGTAAGTCCCAACACCATGGGCCGCATAACGCTTAAGCCCCTCTTCGCTTCATAGGGATGCAACTTTCACGATGTGATTGTCATCTCCTTCATGCCTCTTGTTTCTCATACCGAGCATGACTCACGTGGGCATAGAGTGAGCATCAGCCATGGCAATACCCTCGTCCAGCATGAAGTTAAACTGTATGCCCTCGTCCAGCATGATGTTAAACTGTATCCCCTAGTCCAGCATGATTTTAAGCTTTATGCCCTCATCAAGCATGACGTTAACCGTATGCCCTCGTCCATCATGACGTTAAACTGTATGCCCTCGTCCAGCATGACGTTAAACTGTATGCCCTTGTCCAACATGACGTTAAACTGAATGCCCTTTTCCCGCATGACCTTAAACTGTACACCCATTTGAAATATGAGGTCTTTGATCCATGTCACGGCATGGTACGTAGGAAGCCTCTGAGAGGTTCAAGCCCACCCTTAATTTCTTCACGTTGAGTTCTACCTTTGTCCAGTATGACGTTAAGCTGAATTCCAGTCTGACGGCAAGCCGTTGTGACCAACCCAAACTACGAGGAATTTGATCCATGTCAAGGCATGGTAAGTAGGAAGCCTCTCTGATGTTCAAACCCATCTCCCATCTGACCAAGGTCTTTCCTCAAATCGGTTTGCCGACGAAACCAACCCAAACTATGTGGTCATTGATCCATGTCAAGGCATGGTACATAGGAAGCCTCACGAGGTTCAAGCCCCCCACTAGTGGACCCCCGGGTCAACTATCACATCGGTTCACTGACGAAAACCCTTTGAACTACGAGGTCTTTGATCTGTGTCCAGGCATGGTACATAGGAAGCCTCCCAGAGGTTCAATCCCACCACCCATTGGTCACTCCTTCCTTCTACATGTCGGTTCATCAACACCCGGGAAACCTAGTGTGTAAGCCCCACACCATCAGACCAAGGTCCACACTCACGTCGGTTCTCCGACACCCACCATCCTGAACTATGAGAACTTTGATCCATGTCATGGCATGGTACGTAGGAAGCCTCATGAGGTTCAATCCAACCACTAGTGGACCTTCGTGTTCACCTTCACATCGGTTCGCAAACAAAACCCCTTTGAACTACGAGGTCTTTGATCCATGTCAAGGCGTGGTACGTAGGAAGCCTCCCAGAGGTCCAAGCCCACCACCCGTTGGTCACTCCGACCTTCTTCATGTCAGTTCATCAACACTAGGCAGCCTAGTGTATAAGCCCCACACCATCTGTACCAAGGTCCTTGCTCGCGTTGGTTCGCCGACACACTATTTGAACTACGTGGTCTTTGATCCATGTCAAGGCATGGTACGTAGGAATCCTCGCAAGGTTCGAGCCCACCACCCATCGGACCAAGGCCCACCTTCACGTCAGTTTGCTGAAAACACCTAGTGGACCCACAGGTTCACTGTCACGTCAGTCCTTCGGCGCACCATCCCCGAACTATGCATACTTTGATTCCCTGCCACATGGATACGTAGGAAGTCTCTTTGAGGGCCAAGCCCAACTTCACGGCCGCCCTTGCGATAATCCCCTTCCATTCCCCCTCCACTTCATTCATTCATCTATCATCCATCCTGATTCTCACCCGGGCTGCCACATCCTGGTGGGATCATGCCATCCACCTCCCCGCTGCTCCTAGCAGTAAATGGGATGCTATCCATGAGTAAGCCTCATCATATCTTCGAGTTGTTGTCCTCTGTGTAAACCCCGATTCATCACCCCTTTGAACTATGTGGGTTTTGATCCCTATTATCTACATAGGGTACATATAAAACCTCCAAGAGGTTCAATGCTAGCCAATGGTAATCCATGGTGTCCCCATTCCTGGGGCGCACATCCCCTGATCTGCCCTCAGTGGTGTTCAAATCAGCCATTACGGTGTGACACCCCCTCTCTTCGGGGCACACCACCTCCAATCTATCTCAATGGGGTGTTCTGATCACCCTCATTACATCTCTACAAGACGTCAAACTCGTGGCCTACCTCATGATAAACATGAGATGCCTGAAGAAAACCTCAGAAGACACATCTTTGGTGTAACCATCTCCGTAAGATGTTAAACTTGTGTCCAACCTCGTGATAAACATGAGATGCCTGAGGAAAAACTCAGAAGACACGCCTTTGGTGTAACCATATTTGCTAGACGTTAATCTTGCAACATACCCTGTGTCAAACATATGAAGCTGAGGAATACCTCAGATATATTCCTAGGGTGTATGACTCCCTGTGCTCGATGTGGGATGTCTCAGGCCTCCATGACCTCGAGAATCCCCATGAAAAGGGACAAAAGATAGAAACGCCCGTTCCCTAGCATACAGACACGCTACTGATGCCTCGACGTGACTACTCCCCCGACTGAAGTTTGCTACCCTGACTGGACCATTTGGAATGTCCTGACAGAAGCAGTGTAATTAATCGGCGTCCATGGAAACATGGCACCGAGATGAGTTTCACGAACAATGTATTAAATCAACGAGGGAGACCCAGACTAGGTGACGAGTTCCGAGGAGGAATCCATAGATGGATGAACCGACATCCCATCAACAAGGTTTCGATCAAGGAGCAGACGCTCCTGAATGAGGAGCAAATGCTGACCGCCTTGGGAAAGAGGGAATGCAGGGCCACAAGCTTCACGCCCTCCGCAGACGGATGCGCACCCCCGATTAAAGCGTCGGAAACAACCATAAACTATGATCTCCTAAGAACTACGTCTAGCTTGATTCCTAGACTCATGGGATACGTAGGAACTCCCAGACCTCCTGTCTTTCGGTCCAGTTTGAGTAAAACTAATTTGCCTCTTCTCTCCTGCCTTCGGGACCCTGACTATGGGACTGTGTGTCCTGATGTAGGACTATGTCCTCATTCACGCTGTGTTTGCAATAGCCTCACCACGCGCACCCTGTTCTATGAATTAGCCCTCCTATTTCCTGTCCCACATGACAATAAAAGGAACCCTTAGAACTATGTTTGTATTGATTCCCATCTTTATGGAATATGTAGGACCACCCGAATATCAAGACTTTGGGTCCAGCCCCACTTATTAGAGATCACCCAATCTTCCAGTCACCTAGGCCCCTTGTCCTGTACCTCTCCAAGAGAAGTATACATTTGTATGGTACAAGGTTATTGGAACTATGCCCCCTTATCCCAGGAACCTTCCATCTCTTGGCCGCCCTCATGTTGAGTCCTTAGACCCCTTGCAGTGGTTCACCCATGTGTAATGATTACTCTGGTATTGGACCAAGTGTGTTAGATTCGACATGGACAAGTTCCTTCCACTTTTAAAGCTTCATGCTCCCCTTCATTTGGGCTTCCATAATCATTCACACCTAAAGGGACACCCATGAAGGACATGGATACCATGCCTAAGTGATCTCCAACCATTACGGGCCAACACCCTTGAGGGTTTCAGACAACAAATTGATACAAATCCCACATTGCGAGCATGGTCAGTGGTCGATGATCATTTGTTTGTCCCCATTTTAGGCTAACACGACATGATGCTGTGTTGCGAACAAGGTCAGTAGTAAACCTCTGTCATCACGCCAGCCCATTTAGGACATGAATGTTGGTTGAATGATTCACGTTATGTTCCACCCCATCGTGTCTAGGTGGAATCTTGACACTCTTGGGGCTATCCCTCAGTGCACCATTGTACGTCAGGGGATAAAACTGCAATACGATGTCCTTTAGGGATCCCACAATCCGAGCTCTAAGACAATAAACTAATATCTTCATTAAGGGCTATTTGCGGCTCAATCCTCTTCCCTATGGGATACGTATGGTCACCCAGATGTCCCGTTTCTGGGTCCAGCTCAATTGGGATCTATTTTATCGCACCCCTTTTTTCATACCCCTATTTGGGCCCCTTGGCCGGAGGTTCCTATCTCGGAACTGCATATGGTGTGATGTGGGATCATGTCAGCATCAACGTCGGTCATGTCGCATGACACCATACACATTCCCCACCTAGAATCTTCTCTACTACGTTTGCGCTGCATGAAGTAAAAATGCATGCTTAGTCCTATCACGTGACCCTAAACTGTGACATTATCATCCCGCCCGCACGATGAATAATGGCACTACATTGTGGTGGCCACATCATAGAGGACATCACGTTGGGTATTGGTAACGCGCTATACCATTTGTCAATTCCATCTATGGCTTGATTCATGTGGGGACACCATGTATTGCTACCCTCAACCTGTGCTTCACAAAAAAAACACTCTCCTCAAAGTACAAACATGATCTACCAAATACCGCTCCTCTTGGTGTGAGTACTAGACCCATGCACCCCCTCATCTTTTGCACTGGTGCCTTACCGCGTTGTTCCACCCTCAAGATCAACATGTAGTTTGATTCCCATCCTCATGGGATACATAGGAACCCCTATTCATTTTTCCATAGGCCCAGTTCAACTCTCATTTTCGGTCCCTTGGCCTAAAGCCTCTTACAGGGGGGTTGCGCGGTGTGGTATGGGATTATGTCCTCATCTATTTCAGGTTGTTCACCGCGCCGTACACATCCCCGGTCCCCATCCATGTCGGGTTTTTTCTAATTACCCGCCTTGTGCCTCATGTTTTCATTTCCATCCATGTTTCGAATTCTACGACTCTAATCTATGATCTCCCTATGGTAAGGGACTCAGCTTCCTCTATCTAATACGTTTCGTTAACGTATTCAAATGCATTTTGAAAAAAATCCCGAAGTGTTGAATTTTCCTGGGGAAATACCCTCGTCCCATGTCTAAGAATTGTGTGCTCGCTATTTGGATCCTCATCCACTTCCACTTCCAAAAGGACCCTCGAACGACATCGATGCTAGGATTAAGGGCTCTACATGGATGTTGTTCCTAAGGGATCTCCTATCATTTCAGGCAAACGTCCCTAAGGATCTCGGATCACATTTGTGATAGGTCCCTTGGTTCGAACATGGTCCACAATCGACCCTCATTTGTCTGTCCCCATTCTAGGCTAATGCAATATGGATGCTGTGTTTCCGCCATGGTCAATAGTTATCCTCTATCGTCACACTGCCTTCATTGGGATTCAAATATCGAGCATCATGATTCACTCATGTCTACTTCATCATGTTCAAGTGGAATTCCAACATACTCGGATCTACCTCTTCGTGCATATAGGTGCGCCACATGGACTTGTTAGCATCATTGGGCCGGTATTCACCGATCTTCCCTTCACCCTAACATGCCCCTTCTTGGGTCGGGAAAGCTCTCCATTACTTCTTGTTTCCCACATCGAGCATGACTCACGTGGGCTTAGTAGTTTTGGAGGATGTGTACCGGCACAACCAAGCTTATCTTCGTCCCACATGACGTTAAACTGTGCCTCTAGAACTACTTGTGGCTTGATTCCCATCTTCATGGGATGCATAGGGATACCCTAGTTTTTTTCTAGGTTCTCGCCCCCAGGAGTTATAAAACATGTTCTTCCCCTTTCCGGCCCCCTGTTTGGACCCCTCGTAGGGAACCATATAAGTGCCCCTTATTCAGACCCTCGTCCCCTTTCATGTCTGGAGGAAACCCCTAACAGTATGGATTCCCGACCTATGGTCCACCGTCTTTCCTAGACCAACGTTCCTGAAGACTGGTCATGTTTGGAGGGACCCCGTAACATTATGGATGCTTGACCTATGCTCTCCCTGCTGTCCTGGGACAACGTCCCAGAAGACTGATCAGTGATATTTGAGTTAGGCACCGTGTTGTGAACATGGTCAACAGTTGGCCCTCGTTTGTTGTCCCCATTTTAGGCTAACACAGTAAGGATACCATTTTTCATCCATAGTTAATGGTTTTCCATTATTCTCACACCACCCTCACAATGTTACAAATCATGGGTATCATGATTCACACTTCCCTTTCACACCTGTTCATACTAATTTAAGCGCCCATGGAGTCGCACCGTTCGTGCACAAGAGCACGCGAGAAAAATTATAATTCGGCTGTTCTGAGAACATCCTTCTCCGGCCAGGTCTCTCCTATTTCCTAGAAATCCGGATTGGCTATCCAAACCCTGGATTCCTGAAGCATGTTTTACAATACTATGTTTGTATGGGACTATGATGCGACTATCTTTGGTGTCTTACATCAGTCCGGACCCACATGAGCTTAAGGAATTGTCGCAGGATGTCCCACAGACATTGTAAGGATGAAAAATGAACCAGTTCAAACAACATTACTCTTGCATGAAACAACATTCAGAATGATTAAAGACCGAAAGTACGTTTAATGATTTTTAATCATTATAGTACTCGGGGGTCATATCCCCCCATGGCCAAATTGACCCTGTCAAAAGAGCGTTGCAGCTCCTCCACCCTTTGAATTGTGGCATCCAGGAATTGCGGCTACCGACTCAGCTCCCGCTCCTCCTCAGTAGTGATGGGGTGCAGTTCATCAGCCTCTGCTCGGGCCCTCTCTATGTTAGCCTGAATAGAATCCATATCTCCGGAAGCCTACATTATACACTCTTATGCCTCTTCCTGATGGGCCTTCAATTGCAAGATCAGCTCAGATTGTGCATTGAGAAAGGATGAGTGCTCATCTTCCTAGATCTGTTGGTGTTGTACTTCGTTTATTGCCTTCATGGAGCTTCTTGATTTTCATCGCCTTCCTCTACTGTCATCCCACGCTGAGCCCGCGATCATACTCTTGGATCTTTTATTCCATGATATCTTGGATGATCGTAGGCGGGCATTAGGATTCCACTCCCCCAGCGCACAGTTCACGCTGTCGGGAATATAGTCTGTCCATCTTATTCAACCACAACGCTTGGGGGGGGGGGTCATTGATGAAGCACGTGATCAGATTCAATGATCGACGGTGGACCATTTTTTTCCTCTTCATCAGAGGTCATTTCATCCCACTCTGAGCTATTGGCAGGCTCGTATGAAGGATATGATCGCAAGAAGTTTTCAGCAGCATCTGCATCTTGCATTAAATCTGGCGTGCCATCTGGCACCAATGAAGGCGTGGCGGGAATTGGGTCGACTGGCCGATCCTCACCATAAAAATCCACCTCAATTACCTCGGGCACGACCCTTATGGTGGTCCTTCCAATGATAGGGAGTGATGAAGCTCGGGTAGGTGGGGTAACTATCACCAGAATCATCTGCATTCCCCTAGGAGGGACGCCACCAAACATCCCAACTAGCCTCGCCGCAGCTGCCCATGCCAGTGGTAGAACTGTACGCGACAGGGAAGGGCATTGACAGTAGTTTTCATGATCCACATATTCCATGTAATGAATTCAGTGGATAATACTTACAGATAACAAACTCCTGGTGCTGCTCCTAAGTTGATGCTGATGAACCCCTGAGTCATGGCCCTCCGTATATTTTCAGAAGGTCTGGAGATTCTGGAGGAGCCACCTCGGGTGCTCTAGCACCACTAGACACAGAAATGGACGCAGCCACAGGCACAGGTTCTGACGGTCCTGCATCATCACCCACCGAGGGGAAAGACTGAGGTCGGCATACAAGCTCCTCCTACACGGTAAAGATGTCTGTAAGAAATCTGTTATAACCTGATAGCTGACCCCGAGGAATGAAACATGGGATGTTACCTCGAGATTCTCTGTGAAATATTCGAGATCCGAGTCTTGATCACTGACTTTTCCATCCTCCAACGAGATCCGTCCACTGTCCTCATCTCCCCAAGAGGATTCATATGATTCTTCCTGTAGAGGGAAGCGCTCTCTCATTTCGGTAGCCGACAGCTGCGGGGGAACCGTCCGATCCAGCAGTACCCTCACCCAGTATGTTATTAGAGATGGAACACCACTGGAATGTAGGTATTCCTCCAGTTCATCCAGATATTTCTCCACCTCTTCCAAGGACACCGTAAAATAGACCCAACAAGGCCTATACTCGGTAAAACCATCCCCAGATGGTTCAGGTGTTCCCACATCTTGGGCAGGCTGAGGTGTTGCCAATTGGTGTCCCAGATGTCCCAGGCCTCCGGGAAAGCATCATTATCTGGCATGTTGATTTGGTTCAGCCGTTTATTCAGAGCCTGAGTGGATATCCTATGGAATCTCCTCGGTGGATGCCACTCTAGATGGCTCTGTTCTTCCGGGACCAACAGATCCACCAGTGCTGTTGGGTCTGCCACCACTTCCTCATCGTCAGCTGGTGCAGGTCTCGCCGCCATGGAAGCTCTGCCATAGTGAGAGGCCCCTACCTCCCTCTTACCCCGACCTCGGGATAGGGGAGGCACACAGTCACTAGCCTGAACGGTTGGCTGCTTCAACATTTCCCCTGTATATGATGCCTCCCAGGTGATGGCATACTTCTTCACCAGTCCGAAGGTGGTAGTGGAAGGCAGAAATGCATTTTTCATTTTTTTGTCTTCCTGTGGGAACATGAGCCACAATTTCCTCATCACAAATTGGTGCTCCTCGTGATGCACCTCCCAGTAGAACTGCGGGGACAGTCGCTCCAGGCACCAGAATTGCCTCGCAAACCGGAGATGGGTGTACGGTTCGTAGAGCGGCTCACAGTCCTCCAGTTCCACCAAAACTCCACCTCAAAAGGCTGTGAGATAGGCCCAGTGCCCTTCCATTCCCTGACCATCATCGCTGAGTACCCTCATCAGCAATGTAAATGGGTGGAAGTAAACTCTTCTACCTTCCACACCCGGTTCAGTACCATCGGTACAGTTGTTTGACTGGGAAGCTCCCAGGTGCATTAAAAATGGAGGGGTGGATGTTTGACCCTATTGGCGAGATGGGGATTGTATATTCGTAAAAACCCCTGACGTGTGATGTGATCGACCCATATAGAAGGTGGAAGGGACCGCATATCCCCGACAGTTTCTTTCCCTTACAAATGTGCCGCATCATCTTGTACAATCTGGCGTGCATTGGAATCCCCAGATTGATAGGCCTTCCTATGGCCAGTATGGATTGCATGATGAATGAGCTAGGTTTCACCCCCCCAATTCGTTGTCCCTCGCCGTTAGGATCCAAACGTAGATAAGGGCCGCAATAAACGCCTCCATCCTGATTGTTGGCTGTTGTTCAGTGATGACACTGAAACCCCAGGTCTTCCATTGGCTGTCCTCCAAGAGCAGCCAATACGAGTGCTCCTTTCCCTATTGAGCCCCCGTCGGACATATTCAAGGCCTTGGAGCGAACTCTCAATCCTCTGGGATGTTCAGGATCTTCTTAAACCACTTCTTAAAGTGGACATCTCTCACTGATTCCTTATCCTCTCCGAGGACCAGTCCCATCAGTGCCTGTGCCAGCTACAGCATCTACTCCGGTTCCTACCACGTGATCATGAAAGGGTGGAACTCATCATACTTGTCCCCCAGGATCGTTACCCCTAAGATCTGATGGACATACCACCATCTGATGCCTACCTGCCCATGGTGCAGGTGAAAAGTGCTGGTCCTAGACGACCATCGGCTCAACAGCTCCAACATCAGCTGTTTTGGTTAATAAATGTGGAATTGGGTGGCCCATGCCGCCTCATAAGATCACACTCTCCTCATATCGGCCCCAAACTCCTCGCATGAGGCACCTACCCAGTAGACCCATGCCCAATGATTTCTGAAGTTGCTGCCCTGGCATAGGTCCAACTCAAAGGACCTCCCCTTCTTCAAATCCCACAAAGTTTCCTTCAATGTGGTGCGGTACATGGGAGGGGATGACTCCGGTTGCAATGAATTCCCATAGATGTTGTTTAGATGCTTGTATAGATAGTCAGCGGTGACATGTGTGAAGTCCTCCCGCACATGACCATCGGCCGCCCTGAACCATTGGCACTGGCACGATGTGCTCCTGAACCAGAAAACAGGCTCGTCCCTGCTCTCCTCAGGGATGAAGACTTCATTCCTCATCCTAATGCCATACAAGGGTAGCTTCTTGCATAGAGGATAGTTATTTTGGATCTCTAACAAGAGTTCTGTCAACAAATAATGGTCAGAGTGGCTTCAGAATAGATTCCCCATGCCTAGATAGTTGGTCATCTCATCCCTCGTGGCGGCATCCCAAAGCACCCCCAGCGCAGCTTATTGATGGGCCATCAGGTTTTAGAACTCATAAAAATTTCCAGACTGGTCGCAAAGCTCATTCGCGGAGCCCATTTGCGAAGCATGGGTGAAAATAAAAGACACAGAGCCTGGCCTCGGCATGCAAGCAGATTTTCTCTTTGCGCAGTCACAGAGTCAGAGACTCGCGGTTCGCCGCGAAGCTCGATTCGTGGTGAGCAGAGGCGAAGTATGCTGAGCTTGGCAAATCGAGAGAGAAAAAGGACAAAGTTGAAAAGAAGGAAAAATACAAGAGAGTTCAGCACCGTATTTATAAACGGAGGACCCCAGAGCTTCACGGTGTGTCCCACAAGCTCGGAGCTTCGTGGCGCGTCCGGATCGCGCGACCCCTGTCTGCCTCACGTGCCCTCTTCACAATTCTGCATCGCGAAACGACCGATAATTTTGGTGTTTTCCCTCAGACTCTGACTCTTGATACCTCCGCAGTCCAAGTCTGAGGGGGGGCATTTGTTGGCGCAAAAAATGTTTGATGATAGGAGAGAAGAAAAAGAGGCCTTGTGCCCTACCCCATGAAGCCCCAAGGTGGAGCCCCCCGGGAACTGTGGCCGCCGCGAAGCAAATGTAGTGGTACCACTCCGCGGACGCCTTGAAGTTCACGAACCCTCCACATAGCATCGGAGGCAGTAACGCTCCATGAAATCTCTGATGTTTGTGAACCTTCAGTGGAGAAGAAGATGCGGTACCCCTCTGCGAATCCGGTTGATGTTCGCGACCAGCTGCGAAGCAACCAAAGCCCCCTTCCCGCCGCCTGAGTTCCGCTTCGCGGAACCCCTTGCCTTCAAATAGCAAGCTACCCCTGAGCTCTCAGAATATACAATTAGACCTTTTTGGCTTATCAACTCCCAAATAACGATGCACTATTTGCTCTGGGAATCATGAGCTCCTCTATGTATTTTTTCTTCATGAGAGGCCTCTGTCTTATCTATTTGTTAGCCCCTCTTCCGAGAGGGATGCCCTTCGATATGCCTACGGGAATTCACAAAGGATGGTGATCCCCAAGGGGACCCATGTAGTCAAGGAATGTTTATGCCTCGTGAAACACCCACCCTGTACACGCGATCCACATGCCAAGGCAGGTTCACATTACATCACGAAGCACTCTTCTTCACGACACCTTGCTTCGTGAGGCACCTCTGCTTCCTGAGACGATGCTCTGCAAACACCCTTCCCCCTTGTAAATCACCTCCAACTTGAACCTATGCCCCATGATAAGGCCAAAGAACACCACCTCTCTAAGAACACCCCTTTGCATGTGTCCTCCACTATGCAATGAAACTGAGCTCCACAAGGTCCCTACTTATGGACCCCTCTGCATGGAAATTCGTCTTCTTGTATGACCCTCCAGGTGTGCACTATGTGATTTCAATGCCCCCTAGATGACACCACCGGTAGAGTTTCTTCACTAATTGTTCTTCACATAGGAACACTAACGACTATTGCTTCTTCTCATAGCCACACTAATGTGGACCCCTCGATGGTTCGCTCTACGACCCCACTTCTACACGGCCATGCCGTTGCCTTCCCTCCCACATGGAGAAGAGGGTAACGGTTATATAATCCCTAGTGGTGCAGAGTAAACCCACCTCGTCCGAGTTGCATGACTTTAAAATGACAATTACCTCATCCTCAACACATGACGTTAAACTGTGACCCAACCCCGTGCCTCACGCACAGGGTCCCCCCAGCTCAGACATTCTTTACATCGCGAGTCCCCACAGGGGATGATATCCTCCATCTGGGAGTGGCGTTTGTCCACGGGGAAGGGCATCCACCTTGGTGTAAGCCCCCTAGCCCCTCTTTTGGAACATAGCACTCATGCACCTCTGTACTTCCAAACCACCAGGGCCAGCGGGGGGGGGGGGGGGGGGGCGTGATAGGGAATCATGAACCTTCTTTCTTTGGTCTGAAATCCCTCTTCCTCTACGCTTTTCCGCACTTTGGGCCTACATCCTAGAGTATGTCCCAGCACCATGGCCTGCCTAAAGCATAATCCCCTCTTCGCTTCTCAAGAACACAGGCTTCACGACATGATCTTCGGATCCATGCCGCCTCTTCTTTATCACACCGAGCACGACTCATGGGGGCTTAGAGTAACCATCGACAATGAAAATGACCCCGTCCAACATGAAATTAAACTGCATGCCCTCATCCAGCATGATGTTAAAATGTATGCCCTCGTCCAGCATGATGTTAAACTGTATGCCCTCGTCCAGCATGACGTTAAACTATAAACCCTCTTCAAGGATGACGTTAAACTGCACACCCCATCCAACATGACGTTAAACTACAAGCCCGAACTATGAGGACATTGATACAAGTCAAGGAATGGTATGTTGGAATCCCCATGACGTTAAATCCCAAAACTAGTGGACCCCCGGGTTCACCTTCAAGTTAGTTGACCTATAAAAACACCATCCGAACGATGAGGACTTTGATCCATGTCAAGTCATGATACGTAGGAAACCTCCCTGACGTTCAAGCCCCGTCTCCCATCGGACCAAGGTCATTCTTCATGTCGGTTTTCCTACACCCACATTCATATCTGAACTACAGGTACTTTGATCCTAGTCAACGCATGGTACTTAGGAAGCCTCCCAGAGGTTCAATACCAATAATAATTGACCATGACCGTTTCCTACTCGGTGTTCCAAGCCCCCATTTTCACTTGAACTACGCGATCTTTGATCCATGTCATGTCATGGTATGTTGGAATCCTTCCTGTGGTTCAAGCCCTCCGTCCACCTGGACCAAGGTCCTTTTTCACATCGGTTCTCCGAAATTCCCCTATCCCGCGTGATGTTAAACCGCATCCTAATCTAGCGTTAAGCCGTTGTGACCCCACCATCCAATTTTTCTGACACCCCTTCATGTCAGTTCAACAGCCCCTTCCTGAACTACATGGACTTTGATCCATGCCAAGGCATGGTACGTAAGAAGCCTCCCTGAGCTTCAATCCCACCACCCATTGGAATAAGGTCCTTCTTCATGTAGGTTCTCCAAAGTCCAACCTAAACAACCTGGAATTTGATCCCTACTAAGGCATGGTATGTCGGCCGCCTCACGAGGTTCAATCCCACCACCTAGTCATTCCGACCCCATTCACGTCAGTTATCCCACCACCATGGGTAGCCTAGAGTTTAAACACCACACATTCATTATGAACTACGCGGACATTGATTCCCTTCCATGGGGATACGTAGGAAGTCTCTTCGAGAATCATGCCCAACACCACTGTCATCTCCACGATGGCTCCATTTCATTCCCCCTCCTCTTCCTGTAGCATTCCATCATCCATCATGATCCTTACCCGGGCCGCCACATCCCGGTGAGATCATGCCACCACATTCCACTATACAACATTCGAGAAGCCATCCATGGGTTGGCTCCGATATCTGTGTTCCCTCAATAGGGGTTCCTCAATCTGATCCACTCCATCTAGTGTTCAGATCAGCCCGATCCATCTTCGCTGGACGTTAAATTGGTGGCATACCATATGTTAAACATGGGATGATGGAGAAAACCTCAGATACATGTCTATAGAATGTGATTCCCCACACTCTATGTGGTATGACTCGCACATAGGCGCCCTCGAGAAGCCCTATAATAAGGGAAAAAAGACATACATGCAAATTCCCCAGCATTTAGACACGTTAATGATGCCTTGACATGACAACTCCCCTAACTAAAGGTTGCTGACCTGACCTAACCCCTTGGAATGTTTTGATAGAAGCCGTGTAATTAACCAGCGTCCATGGAAACAAAAAACTAGGAAGAGTTTCACGAACAACGTATTAAATCTATGAGGGAGACCTGGACTAGATGACGAGTTGTGAAGAGGAATCCACGGAAGTAAGAATCGACATCCCATCATCCTGATTTCGATCAAGGATCAGACATCCCTGAACAAAGAGTGAATGCCGCCCACTTTGAAAGTGGGAATGCAGGGCAACAAAAGCTATGCTAGTCGTGACCTCAGCAGACGAATGTGCGCTCCCCGGTGAAAGAGTCAGACACAACCACCATTTATAATTACATGTAGCTTGATCCCCATCCTCATGGGGTAGATATGAACATTTGTGCACCTTGCCTCGAGCCCAGCTTAACGTTCATTTTCAGTCCCTTGTCCTAAAAAACTCCCAGGGAACACGTGGTGGTCAGAACCCTAGGTTCTCATTCACGTCGGGTATTATAATTACACCCCATGTGTCTCACACATTTCCTACCATCCATGTTTTGAGCTCTGTGACCATAGATTATGACCACTCTGCGTCCTTTCTGCAAGCCGTTAAACTGCACTACACATCTGAAGAACTACATATGGCTTGATTCCCATCCTCATGGGATACGTACGGACACCCAGGCATTCCACCCCTGGTCCAGCCCCAAGAATAATAAATCTCATTCCTCCTCAATCCTGGCCCATGGGCTGACCCCTTTTGGGTAACCATGTAATTGATTCTTTGACTAAACATGTTCGGGATTCCCCACGATGAAATTGGGAAGCGACAACCACCATGCCAGAGAGGTCCAGTAAAAAATAAGGGATGATCCATGATCAAACTGTTGTTCCCATATAATGTGCATCCACCACAGCGGTGTAATTTCGAGAGTGTTGAATTCTTTTCAAACAAACCATCTCTCCACATTCAATGCTTTTTGTTCCCCTTATTCAGACCCTATCCCTATTTCATGTCTAATGGAACACCCTAACAATATGGATTCTTGGTATATGGCTCCCTATTGTTGTGGGCTAATGTTCTGGAAGAATAACAGAAGAATTTTTGAGTCAATCCCTATGTTTTGAATATTGTCAGTGGTCGGCCCTCATTTTCAATCCCCACTACAGGCGAACATAGGACGAATACCGTGTTTCGAATGCGGTCAATAGTTATTCATTATTTTTATGCCACCCCCACTTTGTTTTTTACCCTATGTATCACGATTCACACCATACATTCTTCTGTTCGGATTGATTCTAGTTCCCTAGGCAATACCCCATTTGTGCACAAGAGCACACTGGGAAAATAGTAATTCAGTTGTTCTGAGAGCTTCATTCTCCACTCTGGTCTCCCCCATTTCCTCCCGACGCAGGTGATTTTAGGGAATGATCGTTGGATGATCCACAAGCATCACTAGGATGCAATAAAACAAATGTAAACAATTGAACTCATGCATTCTATGACAACAAACAATAAAAGCATGAAAGTATGTTTGAGGGTTTATAATCATTACAGTACCCAGGGGTCGACTCCCCCCCATGGATGGGTTGACCTCATTAAAAGAGCATAGAATCTCTATCAATCTCTAGCAGGTGGCGTCCAGGATTTGCTGCTACCTGTTCATCTCCTACACCTCCTCAGCAGTGAGAGGGCACAATTCATTGGCCGCAATATGGGCCAGCTCCACATCGGTCTGGATTGCGGTCATCTACACAGAGGATCACTTCAAGACCCCTTCATCTTATGCCAGGTGGGCCTTCAATCACAATATTAACATTAATAGCATGTTGAGGGAGGCTGAGTGCTCATTCGCCCGATTCTGTAGCTGTTAGACCTCATCATCTGCCTCCTGGAGCCTCTTGATGTTTACCGACATCCTCTGCTACCAGCCCACACCTAGGCCATGATCATTCTCCTAAATCTTTTATGCCATAATATCTCGGATGAGCATGTGAGGACGTTGGGCATCCACTCCCCTAGCACACAGTTCATGTAGTCGCAAGTGATGTCTGCTTGTCTCATCCTACCATTGAGCTTGGGGATGTCATTGATAAAGTGTGTGATCATCTTACATGATCAGCAAAAGACTATATTGTTATCATCTTTGTCATAGCTTGTCTCATCCCAGTCTGCATGATTGGAAGGCTCATACGTGGGGAATTCCCCCAGGAACTTGTCAGCCAGGTCCATGTCTAGTGTTTCATCGGGCATGGCAGGACCATGGAAGTCAAACTAGTCCTCATTATCGGACCCCAACATAATGGTCTTGAGTGCAACCCTACTGATAGCCCCACTAGTGATCGGGATCACCTGCAAGGTCTGTTTGGACCTCCGCCTCCACAAACACCAACATTCACCTGGGAAGGCCGCCGCTAGAAACTCGGACCAACCTCACCAAGGAGAGCCATGTGATTTGAAGAACTGCACGCACCAAAAAGAGACATAGACATCAGTAAAAATGGTTAGGGGATGACAATCATAAAATTGGTAGAGGGGAATTATAGTGATCTAATCTATGGTCTCACTCTTGAGTTGATGTCTTTGGGAACCTGAAGCAATTCCACCTCTATATGGTCGAAAGGTCTTATAAATATGAAGGGGTCGCCTCCGGTTGCCTAGCCCCAATGGATGCAACAATAGATGCAGTGGTAGGTGTGGACCCTAAAGTTCCCGCATCTACATCCACTGAGGGGTGAGAACGAGTTCTGTATATAAGACCCTCCTTCATGTTTTAGATGTTAACAAGGAGTCCCGAATGACCTCAAAGCATGTATCGAAGAAGGGATTTTTGGATTTCTACCTCAAGGGCCTATAATAAATCTTCAAGATCACATTCAGGACCTCCAACTTCACCCTCCTCTAATGGGATCCCTCTCCCTACGTTGTCTACCCAAGAGGACTATTCTGATTCGTCCAACAGAGTGAAGCATTCTCTCAAATAAGCAACCGACAACTGCGGGGATTAGGGAGATCGAGCATCACTTTGACTTGATCTGTCATCGGATGAGGGGAAACCCAGGAATGCACAATGTCCACCAGATCTACCAGGTACCCCACTCCCTCCGACCAGGGCACCGCATAGTCATCCTGGATAGGGCCTATACCTGGTAAATCCATCCCATGATGGTTCATGTGCAACTACAACTCAGCCGAGCCAAGGAATTACCTTGTGACTTCTCAGATATCCCAGGCCTCCGAAAAGATAGAATCCTCTGGCATGTTGATATGGCTTAGCCTCTTCCCTAAATCCTAGGTAAGTATCATGTGAAATCCTCTCAGTGGCCTCCCCTTTAGATGGCTCTGTTCTACTGGAACTGCTAGGTCCACTACCACTACGGGATCTATGGCTGAGGACAGGCCTTAAACTGGTGCGGGCCTCACAACCCTGGAAAACACGCCATCGTGGGATGTCCTTGATTCCTTTTGGCCCCAGCCTCAAGGTCGGGAATGCTCACCACAACCAGCCCGAATAGTTGGTTGCTTCAGCATCTCCCCTGGAAAAGTAGCCTACCAACTCTGGGTATATTCCTTTACCGGCCCGAGGATTGCGGTCGGCAGAGGCAGCTCGTTCCGCATTTTTCAATCTTCTTGCATGAACATTATCCATATCTGCCTCATCACGCATGGGTGTTATTCATAGCACTCTGCCAGATAGTCCTATGGGGTCATTCACTACATACACCAGAAATGACTTGTAAACCGGTGTGGGGAATATGTCTCGTAGAGAGGATCATGGTCCACCCTCGCCCCCAGGACACAACGTTGAATGGCCAGATGATAGTCCTGATGCTCTACCATCCCATGTTCTTCATCAGTAAATACCCCCTCGGAAATGGAAATGGGTGGCAACTGAATTCCTCCACCCTCTACACCCACTCCATAACCAAAGGTGTAGTCATCTTGGCTGGAATGTTCCCACCAACGTTCATGATTGATGGGCCGTGGTTCGAGCCCTGAGGAGAGATATGGTTCGTGTATTCGTGAACCCCGCCTAATATGTGATGTAATCCCCCGATACATGAAGTGCAGTGGCCCACATACATGCTGCGACCTTTTTCCCCCCGATAATATTCCACAACTCATTATACAGCATGGAAAGAATCAAGATTCCTTTGTTGTCCTTCCCTCCTTTCGCAAACCGAGATGCCATGATAAATGTTCTCAGGAGTTCTCCCATGTTGGTATCCCTCACTGGAAGGATCCAACCCTAGATCAGAGCTGCGATGAATGCTGCCAGTCTAATAGTAGGTTATTGCATGATGCTGATGCAGAATCCCCACATCTTCCACTAGTTTCCCTCCAAAAGTCGCAAGCATGAGTATTCCTTGCCCTGTTCAGGCACCTTATGTCAGGTTTGAGGCATCGCTGGATGCTTCTTGTTTTTCGTGACGTTCAGGAATTGTTTGAACCACCGCCTGAAGTGGACATCCCTTACTACATCCTTTTCCTCCCCGAGAACATGTTCCATGAGTGCCATCGCTATATATGGCATTCGTTCAAGATCCTCCTACGCTCTCATGATAGGGAGGAATTCAGCGTACACTTCCCCCAGTATCAGAACCCTGAAGATCTTTTGGAAATCCCACAAGCTGATATCAACCTCCCAATAGTGTAAGTTGATTGTATTGGTCCTCTAAGACCATATTCTCAATAGCTCTGGCATTAGCTATTCCAGATGATGTATGTGGAATTGAGAGGCCTAGGCTGCCTCATACTAACCCACTCTCCTCAGCTCTACTCCAAAATCCTCACAGGAGGGGCCTACCCAGTAGTCCTAGGCCCAATCATCTATGAAGATGTCACCCTGGTGTTGGTCCCATTCGCCAGACCACCCCTTCCCAAAGTTCCTCAGGGCTTCCTTCATTATCATGTGGTGTAGAGTAGGTGACTTCATCGGCTGCAACGCCTTCCCATTGACGTTATTTAGGTTGTTGAATAAGCATTCAACATTGATGGGTGTGAAATACTCCTGTGCATAGACATCAGCCGCCGTGAACCATCGACGCAAGAACGACATGCTCCAAAACCAGTAAGTTGGTTCATCCCTACTAGCTTCATGGATGAAGACTTCATCCCTCACCAAGAATCCGAAAAAGGTCAACCTCCTACAAATAAGGTAGTTCTTCTGACTCTTTAATATCATCTCCACTACTGGACTATGATCCGAGTGGCTACACACTAAATCCCCCAGAACTAGACTATTGGATGTCTCATCCCATCGGGCGACATCTGTAAGAACCCCCTCAGAAGCTTCCTGGTGAGCCATTCAGTTTTAGAACATTGACGATTTTCGAGTTTGTTTGTGATGCTCATTCGCGGAGAGCCTTTGCGAAGCCGGTTCACAGAGAGAGTTCGCAAAGCCCGTTCATGGTGTCATGCCCATGCCTTGATGTGCGAGATCACAAAGCGTTGTAGCTGTGTCAAATGCTCTATGTGCACCATGGAGTGAAATCCCGATTAATGGAGAGAAATCTTGGAGTTCTCAAAGCATCGCAAATAGATAGCACTAAAGTACAAAATCATGGAGAAGAAATGAGACCAAAGAGTGTTCAGGTCCCCTGTTTATAGGTGGGGGCCCTTATAGTTTCACAGTGCAACCCATCTAAATCCCTCTTTGGGGCGCGTCTGACCAGAACTTTGCTTTCCATATTGGCAAGCCCTCTTCTCGAGGTATCTTTGCAATTGACTGAGGACATTTCCGATTGACCCTCAGACTTTGACCCATGAATTCTACATGGATCCACGTCTGAAGGGGGGATTTTTTGATTCCAAAATGTGGGGAGGAGAAGAAGTCACTAAACCGATGGCTTCCACTGGATGCCAATTCGTGTAGAACCACCCACACCATACTGCCATGAAGAAAGTAAGAGGTAACAATTCATGACCACCATTGACCTTCACAACCCCCTCGATGAAAGAATACGGTAACGCTTCGTGACCACCCTTGAAATTCATGACCCGCTATGAAGAAATGATGTGGTAATGCTTTAGGACCACCCTTGACGTTCGCGACCCACTCCGAAGAAAGGAGTACGTAATTCTCTATGACCACACTAGAGGTTCGTGACCCACCCCGAAGAAAGAAGGCAGTAATGCTCCGTGACCACCCTTGACGTTCGCGACTATCCATAAAGCAAGGTGGTGGTAATTCTCCTCAACTACATTTGACGTTCGCAATGCGCCTAGGAGAAAATAACTTCCTATTCATTCCGAGCGAGCGCTTCTTCGCCGCCCCTCTCCCCTATAAATACCGGCCTCCCCCCATGTTTAGGGGACAGACAGTCCGATCTTTCGATTTCCTAGCTATCGAATCACTATGCACTGTTCTACTCTGGAATCCATGAGCTATGTGAGGTACTTTTGCTCTACGAAGTGCATCCCCTTTTCCTCGTTTTGATCCCCTATTCCATTAGGGAATCCGCTCGCAGAGCCTAAGGGTCTCCGCAAAGGAAGGGGATCCCCAAGGTGTCCAGGGTAGTTGTGGAGTGATTATGCTTCCCGAAACACCATTCATGTACACATGATCTACATGCTAAGGTAGGGCCACTGTACTTTATGATGCACATTTCTTCACGAGACCATGCTTCGTGAGGCACATTTTCACCACGAGGTGGTGCTCAGTGAATGAATTTCCACTTCGCGAATCACCTACTATATGCACCTCTTCACTATGCTTAGGCTGAGGCACCCCACTTCGCAAAGCACACCCCTTCGCAAGTTCCCTCTACCACGCGGAGTAATAGAGCTTCACAAGGCCTCTTCCTAGGAACCCCACTCCTTTGCAATTCATTTCCTCGGGAGGCCCTCCAAATATGCACGATGTGATTTCAAAGACCCTTGGATGATATTTTCTGTTGAATTACATCACTTCATACTTTTTTCTCATAAGCATGATAATGGATGTTTCTTTTTCACATAGCCACACGAATTTGAACCACCTAATGGTTCACTCTATGACACCCCCTCACCACAGCTTTGCTTATCCCTCTATGAACCAAGGAGCATAAGGTACCTGTTTTGTATGTCTATATGTGTATAGCAAACCCACCATGTCCGAGCTGCAGGACGTTAAACTGTGATGCACCTTCATCCTCAGCCCATGATGTTAAAATATGACCTCACCCCATGCCTCTCACGTGGGGTACCCCGAAAATGGACATTCTCCATGCCCACTAGACTCCACAGGGGATGATATTCTACTTATGAGAGTGGCGTTTGTCTGTGGGGAAAGGTAAACCATCACGGTGTTATCCCCTAGCTTTCTTGTAGGAGGCAGCATCCCTGCTCTGGCTTTCTTCTTCGGTCTTCAGGGCCTACGAAGGGTGTGATGGGGAATGGTGCCTATCCTCTCTTGGGTCTCAAATCCCCCTCCTACTGCGCTTTGTCATCATCGGGCCTCCCTCCTTGAGTAAGTCCTAACTTCTTTTGGAGTCTAACTATGTATAATCCCCACTCCACTTCCCACGGACGCACCTTTCATGACATGATCTCCAGGTCTCTAAAACATCTTATTTCTCAAACCGAGCATGACTCACATGGGCTTAGAGTTAGATCCGTCAACGAATTATTCCCTGGGAAGCCTAGAGTGTATTCCCACACCACCTGAACTATGTGGACATTGATCCTGCCCAAGGAAGGGTACATAGGAAGCCTCCATGAGGTTGAAACCAACCACCTGGTCATTCCGACCTCCTTCACATTGGTTCACCAAAACCGCTGGATTCCATAGAGCGTAATCACCAAATTACTCTAGAACCTGAACTACGTGAACTTTGATCCATTACATGACAGGGTAGGTAGGAATCATCCACCACATACAAGCCCACCACTCTGGCTTCTCTGACCCCCTTCATGTCAGTTCTCCCCCATCATGAATTATGTTAAACTATATCCACCATTCTGAACTAGGTGGAATTTGATCCTTTCCATGGTTGGGTATGTAGGAATCCACCTTTAGGTCCATGGCCACCACCATCCATTGGTCCCGACCATCTCCACGTCAGTGCACCTAGCCCACCACTCATGGGACCCCATGTTATCCTTCATGTTGCTCCACTGACCCCTTCTGAACTATGAGGAATTTGAACTTTACTAATGAAAGTTATATAGAAATCCTCCCTGGGGTTCAATCCCAATAGCCATTGGTCACCTGGTCCACCTTCATGTCGGTTCCCAGCCACCTGAATGACGAGGTTTTTGATACTTTCCAAGGAAGGGTATGTAGGAATCCTCCCTACGGTTCATTCCCAAGAACACCAAGTGGTTCTGACCATCTTCATGTCCGTTCGAAAAAACCCTGGGCACCCTAGAGTATAATAACCCCACCAACAGTATAAACTATGTGGTCTTTGATCATTTACATGGTGAGGTACGTAGGGAGCATCCACGAGGTTCTAGCCCAACACCCAGCAGTTTTGACCCCCTTCACGTTGGTTCGCCCACTTCCTTCATCATGTTAAACTATGGACCCCATCCGACAATAAGCTATTGTGACCCCATTCAATGTTATGTAGTTGTGTCTCAATCCAACAGTTTTTCGTTGAAACCCTAAATCAGTGGAAAGTCGTCATCAGATGAACTACAGGGACTTTGATCCCCTTCCATGGGGATAGGTAGGAAGCCTCTTCGAGGCATAAGCCAAAAACCATCATCATCATCATGATGGTTCCATCCCATTCACCACCCCCTCATGAAACCTTCCATCATCCATCCTGATTTTCACCCGGGCCACGACATCCTAGTGGGATCATGCCACCCCATTTCCCATTCCGTATAACAGCATTCGGGAGGCCACCCACATGATGGCCCCAGTATCTGTGTTCCCTCCTGGGGGATCCTCCATCTGATCCACTCTCATTAGTGTTCTGATCAGCGCGATCCATCTCCGTTGGACGTTCAACATGAGGCACACCCTGTTTAAAACCTGGAATGCTGAGGAGAACCTTAGATCCATTCCCATGGCATATGAATCCCCACGTTCCTTGTGGGATTCCTCGGGATTGCGCACCCTCAAGAAGCCCTATAAGAAAAGATAAAAGACAGGCACACCACTTCCCCAGCGTCCTGACACACCAGTGATGCCCAAAGTGACTACTCCCCTAATTGATGGTTGATTCCCTCACCGTACCCCTTTTAATATATAGAGAAATGTTGTGTAATTAACTGCTATCAGTGAAGATAGGGCACCATGAAGAGTTTCACAAACAATTTTTTATGTCTATGAGGGATACATAGACTAGGTGACAAGTTCCGAGGAGAAATCCACAGAAGGAAAAACCAACATTCCATCATCCCATTTCGTTCATGGAGCAGACGTCCCAGAATATGGAGCAGATGCTGCCCTCCTTTGGAAGGGGAAATGAGGGGCAACAAAAATGGTTCCTCTCATCCTCGAATGAGACAGACACATGTGCCCCAGCGAAAGAATCAGAAACAGTTTCCAATTTGTTTTTTACTACATTAGAAATGGATTCTCATCTCACTATTTACATTCATTAGATAAATATCATGTTCACCACTTACATCATTTTTGTGGTGTATCTACTAACGCTTTTATTATAGTAAATCATTAAACCTCTTAAATTAATTGAATTTAAATATTCCATTTTATATTAATGTTGCACAATATTTTTGATATAAAATGATTCAATGTGTTATGGGACACATTGGATTATTTTATGGGTATCTTCCTCTAGACAAATACTAAGGAAATTGAAATGATATTTTAATTGGATAAAACTATAAAACCATTCATTAATAAACAATGTAATTCTTATGTAGTTATTTTTGATCATTTTCAAGTATTAGTACCATTTTTCCACTCATTGGAACTCAAAATGTTATTGAAATTATTCTTATGAAACCTGACATAATTTTTCCCTTTAGTCAAAGATCATTTTTCATTTTAAAAGGAATGTTATAAAAAAAATTCAAAATAAAATTAAAAATATTTGTTGAAGAAATTTATACAATTTTTTTATTACAAATATATTCAGTTGAATTATTTTCAATTTTACTAACAATGAATATTTCTTACATTTAATTGTGAAAGTTTAATGTTCTCATACCTCGTATGACTTATTTGGATATAGTGTCCATCATTTCAATGAAGCATACATTGCAGGTTTAAAATGTTAATTTTTTATTTATAATTTTTCAAAATTAATATAAAAAATTAATTGATAAAATGTTGTAGAAAACTAAAGGATATTTTTTATAAATGTTTTTATGTTATTATTATTATATTAATATTAATCAATGACAACAACCATTTATTGTTGTCTACTCTATGTATGTTGTGTTTATACCATCATTAATCATCTTAAGGATAGATTATGATTGATTTTTCTAGGTATAGTATTCACATTCACCTGATTCCTTTATCCCTTTAAATATTCAATCTCAAATGATCATTGATCATGAATTTACCCTAACTAAACATTTCATTTATTATGGAGATTGCTATATTATAATCCTTATACAATTTTAAATATAGTGAGTTATTTGAATATTATTTGATTATTTGGGTAAATATTAATAAATCCATATCACATACCCCATATGTATAATTTATAAGTCACATTATTAGACCAATTATTTGATATATGAGGAATGTTTTGGACTATTACGAAATAGGAAGTGTCCACTATTGTTCCTCAATGTATTAGTAGTCTCATGGGATGAGTCATTTGGAAAGGTGTCATAGATGGGTTTTTACCCTACATTTTGTAAACCATATTGTGAATGATCTTGATGATAAAGGTTACATGTAACTTGGAAACATGGAGTGTAATAACTATGCATTTCAACCATTTATATTTATTTTTTATTCATCGATGTGATATTGAGTTGACATATATATGGATGCTTTTTCATTTTCAATTTTTTTATTATTCATCATTGATATTGTGCATTGACATATCTATTGATACATTTAATTTTCCAGTTATTTATAAGTCATGTGATTCATTTTCCCGCCATGCCATATTTCATTTTCCTTATGTATATATTTAAATGGAATGTGTTTCCAATTTTTACCTTGAAATATTTCTTATGTAATTCCATTCAATTTAATGATTACATGGATTGTGTGTTCAATTATTTACCTTTCCATTTTTAATGTACATATTTTTTCAGTATTTCTTATGCTATATTTTTACCTCACTATGAATTTTATCTCAACCTTATTATGTTTCTTTCCACATGAATACAAGAGGCATACTATGCGTGATATGAAAAAATTTAGTAGATGGGATGGAGTCATCCTCAAAGATGTTTATTTAGAAAGAGTATAAAACGATGTAATTAGTGTATTAATTTGTAATTAAATACTCATTTCTATATCTATTTTACCATTAATAAAAAATTGATTTATTTTTTGGGGCCTTATTTCTTGTAATCATACAATTGTAATTGGCAGAAGACATTGACACCTATCTATATGGGACTGGGTCACTATATATTCAAATAACACTAGTATGCATAACCCTATATTAAAACTATATAAAAGATAACAGAGTTAGGAAAACAACCATAAAAATACCAATTCACTCTTCATTGTGAAAATGAATCACATGTTTTATGAATACTTATTTTTTAAATTTCATAAATAAAATTCCATATAGTATGCATATATTCTTTGAAATTAAAAAATCATGATCACATTTCGTAAACTATATATAGTTCACCACTGCATACTTTCACACCTTATATTAATGCCCAAAACTTATTTCATCTAAAAGTACATTGTGTCTATTGTGTCTGTTATGTGTTCAATTATATCAATTATACACATATAACACATATATTATAAATACAATGTTCAAAATTATGAATAACTATACGCATAAAATATGAATTTGTTCATTAAAATTATAGGAAACTATAAACCCACAGTTATAGGCATATTTTACATTGATGTTACATGAAAAATAAATAATTATAAAAAAATATTATTCTATTTTCCTCTAATAGAATATATATATATATAAGGCATTAATTCTATAAATTTTTTTATTCATTATGAATAATGCATCCGTGAGTGGGTAAACCCCAGTATGGATATATATATGGTACATTTATATATTTTCATTATTACAATATTGATAATAAATCTTCATATGTATTGATAATTTTATAGTTACATAAATATACTTCAGTGAATCAAACTTCAGCTATATGTATTTTTCATTCAATTAGTCTCATTATCGATTAATTAGAGTATTTTTATACATTTTATCAATGTAAAAAAATTATATGAGCACATGGAAATTAATATTTTTCCTTATAGAAATGTTTATTATATTTGGTATGGAAATTCAAAATTTATATAAATTAAAATAATTGGCGTTCCTATTAATGAAACACAATGTCACTTCATAGAGGATAATTGGGTTTCAAACATGAAAAATGATTCAATTAGATTTTTTGGATGAAATGTTTATGATTATAATAGATTAATTGACTGTTCTATTGACCTTTATCCACTTAGTCTTATGCTGATCATTGGTGACAAAAAATGTGTTTTTTTGAATTAGCTATTTTTGAACAACCAGAACACTTTATTGGGTGTTCTAGTTATTTAAAGTTTCAATTTATAAAAAAGTTATATTATATCATGTTTCCCTAAAGAATTACAAAAAATGAAGTTTTCCATTATTTTAGAGATTATTCATTATATTTTTTTTGTGAGGCTAATATATCATCACCATAGTAATAGATGATGAAGTTAATGACATGACTTAGACTTGATTAAACAGTGATACATGAATACCATAATTATTACATGATTTAATGGGGAGACAGTTATAATAAGGAAGAATTAATAATATTTCATATAATAAGATGGAATTAAATTAGTAAAAATGAGAATAATAATTATTTATAATAGTATGAATAAGCAAAAATTAAAAATCTCATTATGGTATTAACTTATTTTATATAGAATCCACACATTAATAGACTACTAATTATTTCTAAGACTGTATATGAAATGAAGTCAAATTCTCAAGATAGAGACATATGATATATTGACAAGTAATCCAAAAAATAAATATAATGGCAAGTGTTTGATTCAATATATCATGATTTTTATTTCTATACTAAATATGATTGTTTTTTATTGTTATCTTTTTGTTATATAACTTTATATAATTTATTTAATAATTATAGAACATTCCCAGTTATTCTAATAATGTATATTTTGACTCAAGATGCGTGTATTATGAATACATATTTCATTATTTTTAATATAATTTCTAGAAATAAAATTCAATAAAATTCAATGATTAATACATTTAACCCCTAAAAAAATAATTGAACAAATTATGTGATTATATTATTTGAAAATTTGATTCATCATTGATGATATAATTTAAAATTCCAGTTTATTTATTGAAGGCAATTTTTTATTTTCCTAAATAGGAAATTCATCTAATGGGAACACTCATAGAAGTTTGAATTTTTCAGTTTATTAATATTAATGTTGACCTCATTGATTACCTTATAGTGTAAAATTATATTTTATATGTCCTCATGTATTTCGGGATGATTCATATAATATTTTTTATAAGAATACACAATTAAAAAGATTTATTAAATTGAAAATGACAATAAAGGTGTTATATAATTTACAAATATCGGTCCAATAAATAGATATCATTGCATAATTTGGGAAATGTAATCAATTTAATTAACAGATAAATTGGTAAGCAATATAATATTTGATGAAATTAGAATACTACAATGAAAAAAAGATTATATTTTTCAATAATTTTAATTGTGAGTTTAATTTGGTACCTGATAATCTTGAAATAATACATATTTATAAGAACATATGTGACTATATAATATTGATATTTCATAATATGTATTGTAAAGTTTTGGATCACAATAAGGCTCAAAAAAACATTTATCCCATGAGTATAAAAAAAATCATTTGTGGAATAATTATATTAGAATGTATCTTATTTATATTTTATGAATAAATAAAAGAAAGATTTATTAAATCAATATTTGTATAATGGAATTCTTCCAGATGTATATTCATGTAAAATTTAATTGTGTGTTTACTTTAATCATTGAATGATACATTTATTGAAAATTCATGACACACATTTTCTTATTGAGGAGTTGGTGTTGTTTCCATTTCATAAGAAAATTAATATAAAGGTAACTATAGTTCAAGTGGATTTTTATAACTTCATTAGGGATATTTTGGGAAAAACAATTATTCCATCTGATTTTGATAAAATTCAAATAATATAAGATTTGAAATGATTTCATTTAGATATGATAATTACACTTATTTTTCTATAGTCATTGTTCATTTTACTATTCATTTTGGTGAATAAAATAATCTTGGTGGATATATACATAATTGATTGATGTATCCAATTGAGAGGTATATTAATATTTTTTTAATTTTTTAATTAAATCATATAAAATAATTTTGTAAAATGTATATTATGATTCCAATTTTTTCATTAGGAACAAAGGTCATTTGATGTTATTTTGGAGTAAACAATTCCAAATAGATGGGTCTATTAATGTATGAAAAATATACAATGAGTTATTTAAAATTTTCAAATCGTATTTGGAAGTTATTGAGACTGGATTCAATCATATTGTACATGTTTACAACATCTACAATTACTCTCATTCTCTAAAAATCCCATTGGTACATTCAACTATTTGAACACTAGTTTTAATGGTCCTAAACATTATAGTATCTTAATTAGAGTTAATACGTGTTCATTGATATTTGTGATTCAATTTACATATTAATGATCCATTTAATGGTGAATTGATATTTCATAAAATGAGATGACTATGTGGTTGAAATCCATATGTATAATGACCCATACTCTAGATACATTGTTATTTCTTCACAATTGAAGAATACTTATAACAACATATAACAAAACCATGAAATGAAAGTATAGGTATAGTGTCTTTAGAAACTGTGATTCATAAACAACAGGTTCATAATTTATCTACATTGCCTCCCATTTATTTCATCATATCTAGAGTCCCTTTTGGAATATTATACTTAATACCCTTCATCCAGACCTGGGGAAAAGAAAAAATACAAAATGGTGAGCTCAAATGCTCAGTAAGGGGTAAAAAAGGAAATATCAATCATATCATATCCATAAAAACATAAAATTTTGAAAATATTAACCTGCAAAAGAGATCATAATATCATGACATGGGATAAATCATAGTTGTTAAAAGTAATCCCAAATAATCATAAAATAATACATGATACATTTTGGAATGCACACATAATCATAGAAAATCATTTCATATTATTCAAGACTTATTGCGAAGACTATCATAGCGAACAAAGTCCATTACTGAACCGAGTTCACTCCTCGTTCAATTCTTTTAACACTAAACCAGATTAACTTGTCGTTCCAGCCATGTCTATATCATAAGATATATATCATTACACAATTCATTGGAGAGAGATATAGGTCCCACCCATCTCACAATGAAACCATTATTTCGTGTGCCACAAAATCATAATTCATACATCATATCATAACCCATGTAATAAAAATTGGATTCTTAATCATCATGACATCATAAAACAATTCATATAAGATAAAAGACTTCATAAAAATAATTCCATTACAACATAATCAAATCAATGTAAGAATAGGCATAGAAAAATAACCCTATATTTTCTTAGATGAAAGATAATTTTGATAAAACACTTGAACTCCATTCTTGAGGAAAATATCCTTTCTACATCAAAAACATTTTTCCTATCTTAACATGCCATAAAATTTTAATCTAAAAGAATTTTATTGAAAATAAACTTGAAAATTTGTAAATGAATCTTCATGGAAATAATGTTCTATGAAATCATAAAAAAATTCATTCATTTCGTATATGTAAAAAACATTCTTCTCGTACTGTGGCTGGAAAAGTCAAAAAGTACATTGTACGAAGAACGACATAAGATTCCTTTAAGATCTTTTAATAAAACTCACCAATGAGTAATATTGGATTTAAAAAATATTAAGAAGATATAAATAATATATCATATTGAGGAAACATGGACGTGGATGGAAATTATTCCCCCGTAAATTTTGAAGTATAAACAATCTCTGATTAAAATGAGATTGTGAGATTTTTCCTTACCTTAGGTCCGATATTCTTAGTACGTGTCCGAAACTTCTGTATAATGATTTAAATAATTTCATTGAATTATTAAAAAATGGTATTAGTGTAATATAAATCATATTTACTCCTTTAATTCATTTATATAATCATTATTCAATGAAGATCATTTAGAACGAGTCACATCACATCGTGGAGACGGTAGGCCGTACGTACGCACGAGCGATGATATCGTTCCCATGATCCTAGAATTGTATTGAAGTGTGTGTATACTATTTCAGAATAAATATAATTTTTAAATAATAATATATTGTTATTATTTACACCATTATACCCATCCAAGTAAGGTGGTGGTGGAAAACAGATTACACCACGGCGTGGAGACGGTATTTTGTACGTACGCACGCGCGATGATTTCATTTTCCATAGGATGGATAGAAGGTGTAATAGTGTTGTTTAATATATATAATAACATATCAGTATATTAGTGATACTGATGTTAATTCTTCATAATGAAACAACTAATGACGAATAAGTAGAAGAAGAAAAAAATTTGAAAGAATCAGTAACAGATATTACCTCTTCTTCGACACGCCTCTTTGAAACATCCTCTTAGGGCACTACGATTGGTATTTGAAGATTACCCAAACCTATACGATGTTTCTAGGGAAGTTTAGAAGAGAAATTGTTAGGGTTTGGCCGAGATTGAATGCTCAATGTGGTGTGAGGAGATGAGGTAGTAGGTGCCCTTTTATAAGGGAGGAGAGGGGCGCCATTGGAATTATAAGAAATATTAATTTATAATAACTTCCAACCCCACATAAAAACCTCCAAAAATAACTTAAATCCATAGATTAAATGAGATAGGGTTGTAATATCATCAACCAATAAAACTTAGACATGATGGGAATTTATTTTAAACATTTTCAACATGATTTATCCTTATATAATCTATTTAATCTTATTTGTGGAAATAATTTTATAAATTTTAAATCATTATAAATAAATACATATATGTTTTGAATTTTCATTATTTTTATACTTTATTACTTTTTATACCATATAAATTTTAATATATACGTTTAAAATAATTTTTTGATTTTTAAACGATTTTATAATATGTAATATTTATAAAATAACAATACTGTCAATTTTAACACAATTCATTTATTTGAATTTAAATAACATATAAAAAGAAAATATGTTCAAAATATAATATTTAATAGATTCATAAAATGTAATATTTATCTAAACAATTAGTGGAGATCAGTAAATAGTTCAGATAATATTTATTTTAATACTTTTAAAATCGCTTATATGATAAATCAATCAATAAAATAATTTCAACATCACTATTGTGTCATAATTAATGATAATTATTTAATCCCTAATAATTTTAAATAAATTTATATGATGTAGATAAGTTTACTATATTTTTGGGGACTATTTATGTCCAATGTTTTAGGATGTTTATCAATAAATTAAAATTATTACAGTTATAAGATTTAAGAGAGTGACATGTTGCCACTTTTTTTTTGTTTTAATAATAATTATATTATTTCATGGTAAAAAGTCCATGAAATGATTCTAGTCCGACCCTTAGGTGATATGGGTCGACTTTTATTTTTCCAATTAGATTTTTGGAAGTGTTAAGGTAATTTTATAATATTAATTTTTCCCTTAGTTACCAGATTTACCTTTAACAACAGTAAAAAAATTACCGTTGTTACTATTCATAATTTAAAAAAAAATGAAAATTAACCTAATAACATAATTAAGATCCTATGAATTCAAATATGGAATCAATTTATCAAAATTCAAAACATATAACTTTCAGTAATTAATATAAAATTAATCCCGTTGTTAAGAAAACAATTTTTAAAAGTTAACACATTCCAAATGATTGAAATGTTATTACCTTTGAATTAAATGTAAAATTAATGGTAATGACATAAATTATATTAAATGGTAAAAATAAATTCTATTTATACTTTAAAACCATACAATATTATAATTAAACCATATAAAATTTTATGATGAAAATAGTTTTTTTAATTAAAATAAAGCATGTTTTTACTATTTATTAAAATATGAAAGTAATCAGAATAATATGAAAAATTTACCCAAAGTAAATTTTGATATCATGGTTCCAAATAAGAATTTTATTTTGTCAAATTGAACATATAAACTTGTATAAAATTAGATTTAATGTTGGTGCACCATCAAAAGTTGGAAAAACTGCATTTTTTTAAAAATACATATTTTACCTGACAAATTTATTTTGTTCTCATACCATGTTCTAGAAAATATATATGATGAATAATAATTTTATAAAATTAAATATTTATTAAATACTATTCATAACGGCTAGTTTATAATAATATATTGTTTATTAGTGAAACTCGGTATTGCGTACTACACATGCTATAGAGGAAGGTTGTGATTGTGTGTAACGCAAACCAAGATAGTGTTGTGTACAGTGAAATATTCCTTTGATTTTGTGTAAAAAATAGGACATAAAAAATATATTTCTCATAAAATATCAGAGTGTTACATTCTACACCCCTTAAAATGAATTCCACTCTCGAAAATCGTCACTTCGTAACAAACAGTTGTTGATACCTCTCCCTCATCATATCCTCAAGATCCCATATAGCTTCCTATAATTGGTGGTTCCTCCATAAAACATTAACCAAGCGAGTGGTCTTGTTCTGTATAAATTTTTCGCTACGTTCTAGAATCTCTATCGGCTGATCTTTATAAGAATGATCTTCATCCAGCAGTACAATTTCTGAGCTTAGTACATGTGAAGGATCAGGTGTGTAATTTCTCCGGAGAGATACATCGAACACATCATTATCTTGAGAGAGATTAGGTGGAAGTGCCAATCGGTATGATAACTTCCCAAAACGATCCAGTATTTCGAAAGGACTGATATCCATAGGGCTCAAATTTACCATCCTTCCAAATCTCATTACTCTCTTCCAAAGAGATATTTGTAAGAACCCTTTATCTCCCACTTTAAAATCTGGGTCTTTTCTTCAGTTATCGGAATAATTTTTTTGTCGACTCTGAGCTGTTCTTATGTTTTGTTGAATAGATCGGACCTTTTCTGCCATCTCATCAACAAGATCAGGTCATAATAGCTTTCTTTCCCCAACTTCATCCCTTCAAGTTGGAGTTCAGCATTTCATTCCATAGAGATCCCCATAAAGATCCATTTGAATACTGGAGTAAAAGATAATATTATATGAAAATTCCACCAAAGGTAGGTGTTGATCCCAAACACCTTTGAAATCCATAGAGAAGGCTCTCAACATGTCTTCTAGAGTTTGAAATTTTCTCTACGACTGACCGTCTGTCTGAGGATGATAAGCAGTGCTGAAACTCAACTCTGTATCTAAAGTATTCTAAAGACATCACCAGAACATAGAGGTAAACCTCAGATCCCGATCAGATATAATGGAACGTGGTTCTCCATGCAATCTTACCACTTCCTTCACATATATCCTGGAAAGCTGATCCACAGAGAAATCTTCTCTAATAGAAATGAAGTGTGCCTACTTTGTATGACGATCAAGTATGACCCAGATAGCATTATTTCCTTAGGATGTTTTAGGAAGTCCAGTGAAAAATTCCATAGTGATGTTTTCCCATTTCCATTCGGGTATGGGTAATGGTTGTAACATCCCCTCAGACTTCTATCTCTCAACTTTAACTTTCTGACAAAGAAAGAATCAAGAGACATATTCTACAACGTCTCTTTTCATGCCATCCCACCAGAAGTACTATTTCAGGACCCTATACATCTTCGTGCTTCCAGCATGAATAGAGATTGAAGAACTTTGAGCCTCATCCAGTAGATCCTTCTTTAATTCTGGGATGGGAGAAATAGAACCCCGATTCCTGAACCTTATTATCCCATCACAATCGAGGTTGAATTCAGGAACATTTCTCACTTTCTTTTGTAACTCCACATCTTCTTTTTGTGCCTCTTTAATCATCACATGTATAGATGTTTGAACATTCATTTGAGAAAGATTTTATTTTTCCCCTTCCATTATAATTCCAACATATCTCCTTTGTAAATCCAAAAATATTGGATCATTTTTTAACCTCATCATGGATAATCTAGCATGGTCTTGTCGACTTAATGCGTCTTCCACATTTTTTACTTTCCCAGGGTGGTAATGAATTGAGTAGTCTTAGTCCTTAATCAACTCCATCCATCTTCTTGGAAGAATATTTCGATCCTTTTTTGTGAAAATATACCTTAATCATTTATGATCAGTATAAATATCACACCATTCACCATAAATATAATGCCTCCAAATCATTAATGAAAAGATTACCACAGCTATCTCCAAATCATGAGTTGGGTAATTTTGCACATGGATTTTCAAATGTCGTGAGGCATAATCTATCACCATATCATTTTGCATGAGAAAAAACACCAATACCATATTTGATGCATCACTATAGATCATAAACCGTTATCCACTACAAAGCAGTGTGAGCACAGGTTTATTGGATAACATTCTTTTCAATTCTGTGAAATGTTCTTTACACTCCTCCGTCCACACGAACTTAACTCCTTTTCAAGTCAACCTGGTGAGTGGATTTGATAATCGGGAAAAATCAATCATAAAACATCGATAATATACAACATGACCAAGAAAACATTAGATCTCAGTTACTATTGTTGGTCTTGACCATCATTCGATAACAACTGTCTTTGATTGATCCACATATATCCCCTCTTTTGACATTATGTGACCCAAAAATGAATCTTTTTTAATCCAAAATTCACACTTGGTAAATTTGGCATAAATATTATCCTTTCTTAGGGTCTTTAATACAATTTTCATCTGATCTTCATGTTCTTCCTTTCTCATTGAACAGACAAGAATATCGACTATAATGACTACCAAAAAATGATCAACATAGTCTCTAAAGACTATATTCATTAAATCCATGAAGCTATCTGGGGCATTTGTAAGACCAAATGGCATCACTATAAATTCATAGTGTCCATACCTTGTACGGAAAGATGTATTTGGTATATCCTCTTTTTTGACCCTTAGTTGACGATACCCTGAACGAAGATCAATCATGGAAAATTAGTGAGATCCATGTAGTTGGTCAAATAAGTCATCAATGCACGAGAGAGGGTATTTGTTCTTGATAGTGATCTTGTTTAGTTCTCGATAATCAATGTAGCGTCACATTTATCCATCTTTCTTCTTAACAAACAGAACAGGTTCTCCCTAAGGTGACACACTAGGGCGTATGAATCCTTTATCAATATTCTCTTGGATTTGATTATTCAATTCCTACAACTCAATTGGGGCCATTATATATGGTTCCATTGAAATGAGAATAACACCCGGTATGAATTCTATTGAAAACCCAACTTCACGATTTGGTGGAAGACCTGGAAATTTCTTTCGGAAAGACATCAACAAACTCACGTACAGTGGGAATATTCATAATCATAAGGTTCTCTCCAACCATTTGAGATAAATAACCTTCATTTATTGGAAGCAATACCCATTAGATGGGAGAAATTTCCACTATAATGTTATATTCATCCTTGCATCGACAAATGATAGTAGATTGATCGAGAATATTAAATTTTATTTCCCTTCTTTGGAAATTGATATTATCTCTGTATAAAGAAATCCAATCTATGCAAATAATCACATCAAATTCCACTATAGGAAGGATCACATGATTTGTAGGAAGAAATTTCCCACAAACGCCAATTAGAGAAAAATAATAATCCATTGATGCGACTGTTGTTCCATTTGGAGTTGTCACATTTAACTAATCATGTAATTGTTGAGGTAGTATGACGATACCCTTAGAAATTTTTTCAAAATTAATATATTGGGAGGATCCAGAATCAAATAAAACATTTTCTACATTAGAGTGGATGGTAAGTTTACCTTTCATCACATAGTTTTCGTACTCCAAATCGCCGATAGTTATTTCATGTCACTTTCCTTTTCCTTTGGCCTTAAGAGTTTGTTGATGTCGATCATCATCAAAAACCTTTGTTTTTGGTCATTGATTGGAATAATTCCCCATCTCCTTACACTTGAAACATTGAGGTGTAGGAGGTGCATTCTGTGTATCCCTTTCTTTGTTCTCATCATTAGATATCTTCTTCCAATTATTTCAACATTCAATTTCCCAATGACCTTTTTTCCACATATAAAACATATACTTGTCCCTTTATGACAATTACCAATATATTTCTTTCTACAATTTGAGCATAAAGGAAAGCACATCTTCTTTTCATTGTGGTCTTTATATTTTCCTTTGAATTCTAATTTCCTATTCTTATCAAACCCATATGATTGATTGGTTACTCCAATCTCTATCTCAACCTTGAGAGAACATCGAACAATTTCCTCATTTCTACTAAAGTCCCTAATGGCTAACTCTCTTCTAAGACTTTGTATTAAACCACTAAAGAATCTATCGATCTTACTCTCAGGTTGGATAATAATTCCATAAGCATACCTTGCATGTCTTGTAAAATTTACATTGTAGGTACCAAAAGATTCATCATCCTTTTACTTTAGTCCAAGAAACTTATTCTCCATCTTTGTTCGAAGAATACAAGGGATGTATTTATTTAAAAATAAGTTCCTAAACACGTCCCATTCCATTGACTCAATTTCATCTCATTGCCTCATATTCTTGATAAGATTCCACCATTGATCGACATCATCTTCCAAACGATACACTGCTAAGATAACATTGTCATGTTCAGAACTTTGTAGAACTAAAAATATCTTTTCAATGGTAATAATCCATTGTTCAACCACTAATGGATCAGAATACCCGCTTAATGGCATTGGACACTAACCCATTAAGGATTCAACCGAATGTTTCTACTTCCTTTGAACATTTGAAAGTCCTTTATGGTTCATATCTTGAGAAAGATGTGTGATCATGGAAACAAGATTTTTCATTCCAGATCCCATAACATTTGGTTGCTCAGTGGGACAATCATTGCATTGCCCATCACATTAAGCATTAACACGGTTCATTCGGGTTCCATCCATTGACTAAAACCAATAAAAATAGTATGAGAAACACTATCATAATAGGAAAACAACATAATAATGAAGAAAATATTTCACTTAAAGTATTATCATAGGTTATTCACGGCCATTTCTAGAACACTAATATTGTGTCCTATTCTTAGACATATCCCAAGGGATCTTACTAAGGCTTTCACATCCAAGATTCCAAAGGATGAATATACCTTTCAACTAATACCAACTATAATGATATATAATCTACATACATTGTTATTACTTCAAAATTGAAGCATACTTATTACAACATATAAAAAACCATGAAAGGACCGTATAGGTATAGTGTCTTTAGAAACTGAGAAACATAAACAACTAGTACATAATTCATCTACGTTGTCTCCCATTTATGTCATCATATCTAGAGTCGATTTTGGTATATTCTACTTAATAACCTTCATCTAGAACCGGGGAAAAGAAAAAAGAAAAAATGGTGAGCTCAAATGCTTATTAAGGGGTAAACAACGGAAATAACAATCATATCATATCCATAAGAACATAACATTTTGAAAATCGTAACCTGCAAAAGCGATCATAATATCATTACATTGGATAAATCATATTAGTGAAGAGTAATCCCAAATAATCATAACATAAAACATGATACATGGTGGCATACACACATAATCATAGAAAATCATTTCATATTAGTTAATACTCATCTCCAAGACTATCATAGCAGACAAAGTCCATTACTAAACTGAGTTCACTCCTTGTTCCTGTCTTTTATCACATAACCGGATTAACATTTCGTTCCAGCCATGTCTATCTTAGGAGATATAAAACTTTACCAAATGCATTCTAGGGATATATAGGTCCCACCCATCTCATAATGAAACCATTGTTATCTGTGCCAGAAAATCATAATTCATACATCATACCATAAATCATGTAATAAAAATGGGATTCCTAAACAACATGACATCATTGAAAAATTCATATAAGATAAAGCACTTCATAAAAATAATTCAATTTCAAAATAATCAAATAAATATAATAATAGGTATTGAAACAGACCCCTATATTATCATAGATGGAAAATATTTTTGATTAAACACTTGAACTCAATTCTTGAAGAAATTATCCATTCCACTTCAAAAACATTTTTCCTTTCTTAACATGTCATACAATTTTAAACTAAAACAAGTTGATTAAAAATAAACTAAAAAACATGTAAAGGATGATTCGTGGAAATAATGTTCTATGAAATCATAAATAATCAATTCATGCGATATATATTAAAAAACATTCTTCTAGTTTTTTGGCTTGAAAAGTCAAAAAGAACCTTGTACGAAAAATGACAAAATATTCCATCCATATCTTTTACTAAAACTCAAAAATGAGTAATATTGGATTTAAAAAATTTTATTTTCATAGAAATAATATTACATATTGAGGAAACATTTTTGGGGATGATAAACATTCCCTAGTAAATTCTGACGTATAAACAATCTCAGATAAAAATGAGATTGTATGATTTTCCCTTACCTTAGGTCCGATATGCTTTGTATGTGTCTGAAACTCCTGTATAATGATTTAAATAATTTCATTGACTTATTCCAAAATCATAATCATTTTTATTATATAATATATGGTTATATTCTTAGCTTCTTACTAGTAATATTTTATTGTTACTTGTTATTCGTTTGTTTATTGCTTTCTGTTTTTATGCATGTTTGGTCGAATACATTGTTATTATTATTTTTGGTTATATATACCTCATTTACATAATTTTATTAGTGTAATATATATCATATTTACTCATTAAATTCATATATATAATAATTATTCAATGAAGATAATGTAAAACGAGTCGCATCACATCGTGGAGACAGTAGGCTATTTGTACGCACGAGTGATGATATCGTTCCCATGATCGTGGAATTGAATTGAAGTGTATGTATACTATTTCATAATCATTATAATTTTATAATAATCACATATATTAATTCTTTACATCATTATAACCATCCAAGTAAGGTGGTTGTGCAAAACAGATTACACCACGGCGTGGAGACGGTATTCCGTACATACACACGCGCAGTGATTTCATTTTCCGTTGGATGGATAGAAGGTAAAATAGGGTTGTTTAATATTTATAATAACATATCAGTGTATGATTGATAATGATGTTATTACTTCATAATGAAACAACTAATGAAGAAGAAGTAGAAGAATAAATAAATTTTAAAGAATCAGTTACAGATATTACCTCTTCTACGACATGCCTCTTTGAAACCACTTATTAGGGCACTAATATAGGTCTTTGAAGAAGAACAGGAGATCTAGATGTTTCTATGGAAGTGTAGAAGAGTAATTTTCAGGTCTTGGCAGAGAATTAATGCTCAATGTGGTGTGAGGAGAAGAGGGAGGAGGTGACCTTTAACAATGGAGGAGAGGGGAACCTTTAGAATTATAAGAAATATTAATTTATAATAATTTCCAATCCCACTTAATATCCTCCAAAAATGACTCAAATACAAAGCTTAGATGATATCGGATTGTAATATCATCAACCAATAATATTTAGACCAGTTGGGAATTTAGTTTTAACATTATCAACATGATTTATACTTATATAATCAATTTAATTTTATTTGTGCTAATAATATTATAAATTTTAAATCATTATAAATTATTACTTATATGTTGTGAATTGTCCATAATATTATCCTTTATTACATTTTAGACCATATAAATTTTAATTTATAAATATTAAATATTTTTGTGATTTTTAAACGATTTTATAATATGTAATGATTATAAAATTACAATAGTGTCAATTTTGACACTATTCATTTATTTGAATTTAAATAAAATATAAACAAAAGATATTTTCGAAATAAAAGATTTAATAGATTCATAACATGTCATATTTTTATTTAAAATTATTGTATCACATTAATTAGTTTATAAAATATTTATTTTAATACTTTTAAAATCATTTATTTGATAATTCAATCAATAAAATAATTTCAACATCACTATTGTGTCATACATAATGACAATTATTTAATCCCTAAAAAGTATAAATAAATTAATATGATGTAGATAATTTTATTAGATCTCTGGGGACTATTTATATCCAATGTTTTATGATGTTTATAACTAAATTAAAATTATTACACTTATAAGATTTAAGAGAGTGACATGTTGTCGCTTTCGTTGGTTTTAATAATAATTATATTATTTCATGGTCAAAAGTCCATGAAATGAATCTAATCTGACCCGTAGGTGATATGGGTTGAGTTTTATTTATCCAATAGGATTTTGGAACGTGTTATGGGGATTTTATAATCTTATGTTTACCCTTAATTACGAGATTTACCTATAATTGTAGTAAATAAAAATTACCGTCATTACTATTCATAATATAACAAAAATAAAAGTAACCTATTTAACTAATTTGGACGCACTTAATTCAAATATAGAATCCATTTTCAAAATTCAAAGCACATATATTGTAGTAATTAATTTAAAATTAATCTTGTTGTTAAGAAAACGTGTTTTAAAAGTTAAAACATTGCCAAATATTGAAATGTTTTTTACCTATGAATTCAACGTAAAATTAAGGGTAATGACATAAATTATATTAAATTGTAAAAATATATTATATTTAAACTTTAAATCCATTAAATATTATAACTAAACAATATAAATTATTACGATGAAAAGAGTTGTTTTTAATTAAAATATTGCATGTGTTTTACTATTCATTAAAATATGGATGTTATCCGAATAATATGAAAATTTTATCCAAAGTAAATTTTTATATCTTCATTCCAAATAAAAATTGTATTTTGTCAAATTCAACTTATAAACTTGTCAGAAACTATATTTAAAGTTGGTGTTCCATCAAAAGGAGATAAAACTGCATTTCTTGAAAAATACTTACTTTACCTGAAAATTTTTTTTTTTTCTCATACCATGTTTTAGAAAATATTTAAGATGAATAACATTGTAATAAAATTCAAAATTTAGTTAATACTATTCGTAACGTCTAGTCCCTAATAATATATCGTTGTTTAGTGAAACTCAGTATTGCGTACTATACACGCTATCGAGAAAGCTCGTGATTGCGTGTAACACAAGCCAATCTAGTGTTCTGTGAAGTGAATGATTCATTTGATGTTGCTTACAACATAAGACATAAAAAATATAATTCTCATTAAATATCAGGGTGTTACAATATAGCATCCTGTATTTTTATAACATAACTTTTCATTCCATTACACAGAACTGAGGATCTTTAAGGTTTAGTGTCTTGGAAACAAGGAACATAAAACATGAAACAAAAAAAACATTCTTCTTAAACACTTGAAAGGCTTCTCCTCATGTTCACCCTAGGCTCATTACAACATCTCATAACCTGGGGACATACATCAAAAGGAAGGGTGAGCAGAAGGCCCAGCAAGGGAAACAAGTGAAACATTTTACATTTGAACTTGAGATAAATCAATAAAGTCATGAAAAGAACTTTAATGCATGAAAATGAAATCATGAGGCATATCATAATAAAAATAAAACTTTTTCATAACTTGAAGATGTGGCTACATCATTTAACATAGACAATCATGAACATATCACCAAGGTCCATCCCCAAGGTGTCATTTTAAAATTACCAAGTTTATTCACCAATGTATCGTGAAAATTGTAATCTTTAGTGGTTACATCATTACCCAATGCATTGGAGTGCTATCAGGGCGCACCATTAAATTTACCTTTATTATCATGTGAGCCACATATATCATCATCAAACATTTCATAAATAACCCATATTGCATAAAATAAATGGGTTTCATTTCATAATCATAACGTTTTAAAAACTGCTTTAAAGACACGATCTTTACGTTACTTTAAACCCACGGAAAGGGAAAGCGGGTATCATGTATGTAAATCCCAGAATTTAAAATAGAACATTTTTATATATATGTGAATACCCCTGTAGAAATAGGAGCTTTGAGTATTCAATTTATAACATAAAATAATTTTGAGAAAAGAGAGGCATTTTGAGACGAAAATTCTGCCGCATGACGGCTAAGGTTTTAGAAAACTTTTAAAAGAGAGGGAACATGTGTCGAGAAATCATAATTGACCCATAAAATAGTAGAGGGACAGAATAAGAAGTATATATGGACATGGTGGTGAAATTTCAAGGACATACCATTTGAAATGAAAAACATGGAAGGAAGACAAAAGTTTGATTTCTCTGATGAAAGTTCGGCAGCCTAACGACGTTACTTAAACTTCAAAATACTGAATTGAAGAGATCAAATGGGGTCTCAAATCATATGAACATAAGAGTCAAGTATGATAGGTATAGAGATCATACCCCAACATAACAAAAAGGAACTTGAAGGAATTGACTTGAAAGTAGAACTTCAAAACGAGAAGGGTGAAGAACCACTTAAAAATTCGGCAACCTAACGGCGCCACTTAAAACTTCAAAATACGGAATTGAAGAGATCAAATGGGGTCTCTCACCATATGAACATAAGAGTCCAGTATGATAGGTATAGAGATCATACCCAAACATAACAAAAAGGAACTTGAAGGAATTGACATGAAAGTAGAACTTCAAAACAAGAAGGGTGAAGAACCACTTAAAAATTCGGCACCCTAACGGCGCCACTTAAAACTTCAAAATACTGAATTGAAGCGATCAAATGGGGTCTCTCATAATATGATCATAAAATATCAGTATGATAATTTAGAGATCATACCCCAACATAATAAAAAGGAACATGAAAGACATGAATGAAAATAGAACTTGAAAACGAGGAAGGTGAAAGAATCCCTTAAAAATTCGGCAGCCTAATGGCGCCACTTAAACATTCTTAAAACGAATTGATGAGAGCAAGGGGGGGTATCCCATCATATGAACATGAAATAGGCAGTAGGATGAATATAAAAGAACATCCTCCAACATAAGAACATGGAGTATAAAAGAAATGACATAAAAGAGATTACTTGAAAAGAAAGAGAGGGGTCGGATCCCTTACCTTAAAATGTAACTCTTAAACCTCAAAGGATGGGACCTTGAGGGCTTGGGGGCACCCTAGGAGGACTCCTTGGGAGGTAATGAGACCATAAATTCGTTGGGAATGAGTGGGGAGTCGAATGGATGAGAGGAGGGCTTGGTATTTATAGGGAAAGTGAGGGGACAAGGCATTAATGGCCAAAGGACACCTCACATGTGCTTTTCTCAAACCCATGTGCTCTCCCTTGGAATTTATCATGGTGTTAGGCCACATGGGGCCCCCACAACAATAATTCATCACCCTTGTCCGGCCAACCCTCAAAATATCTCATGACATCATCATGACACAGCTATGATGTCACTAAACTTACCGAAACCCTAAAACTGCATTTTTACTATTCACTGAAAATTCAACTTTCTCAGAAAAATCCCAAAATTTCACACTAACAAAATATCAATGCTCTGATTTCAAAAATGAACTCCATTTTATAAAATAATTTTCTAAATATTTTTAATTCAATTTTTAAATAAAAACACTATTCATCGAAAATTCATTTTCTTCAGAAAAAATCCCCAAAAATTACCTTAACACAATATCGATGCTCTGAGTTCAAAAATAAATTCATTTTTATAAAAATAATTTTCTAATTATTTTTAATTAAATTTTTAATTAAAAAACACTATTCACCTGAAAAAACTAATACTTGAATAATAATTAATGAAACCGTTATTTAACTATTTTATTGAATCACATTACATAATCAAGGTGCCTAGATTATTTTAAAACTTTCTTTAAGTAGGATTACTAATCCATTTGGTCATATTACTAATCCTAATCATAAAATCACTATTCATAATTTACTATTCATCAAAAAACAAGTTGATCTTATTAGACTCTAAATTTAGTACTGAACATAATTGCAGAAGACCATTTTTTGAAAATCAGTACACATTTTTAATTATTTAGGGTTTACATAAACATATTTAAAATATCCTTTTTCTAAAATTCATCAAAAATATGCATACTATATTTATCCGGTCATTTCAAAATTCATAAACTTCATCATAAGAAGAAATCCCAATTTTTGTTTAAAACAAGGATTACACAAGGTAGTTATGGTCTCGTTACATAACCCCTTATAATACCAGAATAGGACATAAGAGTAAGGTGTGCTAGGGTGGTAGAAGCTTGGGGCGGCTCAGTCAACATTGCCCGAGTAGTAATTTCTATCAGTTTGAACTTCTCACGAAGGCGATTTCGTTCCAGCTTCACATGATGAAGTTCAGCTTGGATTTGATCCAGAGCAAAACCCAGTGGTGCTACCTCCTTCCCAAGCTCTGTTAGATGGGCTTCGATCGGTCCAAGACTACTAGGTGAGGCCATCGAATCTTCTTTCTATAATAATTAACCAAGATTACTTATATTTAGAGACAACAATCAAAACATTTTGTTCACAATGGTCATGTTGACTGATGGTTACATAATAGTCAAAACCCACTAATCTCATTTTAATTATAATCATGTTTATCAAATAAAACATTTTTGTTGAGTATAACAATAACACATAAAATTTGGAAACAAAATTTATTTAAAAAATTCGGGTCGTTACATACAATATGAGGTGTAATTAACAAAAATAATAATAACAATATTTTAAAATGGCATGAACACTACGTAGGTATATAATAATATTCAAATTATTGATATGTAGTTATTTTTTCTGTATACCAGGTAACACCATATATATTATTTACTAGATAATAAATGATATGAATCTTGATGAGATATAATTTTTTTTGACATTATTGGATTGAATCCCTCAAAGGCCGGATAAGATATTCTATGACTGAAATACACATAGTTTCATGTTCTATAGAATTTATCATGAACATGGAATAAAAACTCAATATTGTGGTGTATTTTCAATTGAATATTTGTTATATTAAGGAAATATTATTTTATGATAAAATTAAACTACATGGTTCATTTAACATTATTCTTATTCAAATATATATGGGTTAACATTGATAGGTGTATAATGACAAATTCATACAATATTACCTTTAGCAAATACTATCACTTTATCAATGATAATATATGAGAATATCATGATCAATTTATCATGGAATCATAAGATTAGATATATTTTTATGTGTATGATGAAATAAATGAATGATGGAGTGTTTTAGTAAACATAAAACATAGATGCTTGTATGATATGTGCTATGAAAGTAAATTTTTACAATGTAACATTGATCACCCTCAAACTGAATACATTAAAAAAATTTCCCTAATAAAATTTAATCCATAGATCATACATGTGGGGGTTAAAATGAATCTATCATCATAATAGTTAGTCATAATGATTAATATAATGAAGACTGAGATCATTTATTGTTTAAACTAGTCATGATAATATATAATAATTTATATATTATAAGTGTTTTGTATATATATACATTGTTATATTTTATTCATCTTTGTAAGATAATTAATCTTCTGATTTAATATATATTTAATAAATTCTAAACCATTTGAATTGTAGGAATTTCAAAAAAAAATTGATATCCTATCCAATCAATATCTCACAGGACAAGCACATTATCCTTAGTTTCATTGGAACTGAGTGACTACACTCATCGAGAGACATAGAATGAGAAAATTGCATCTATATATGTTATTGGAAGCCATTATTCTAATGCACCTATGATGATGGAGTACTTGGTAACCCCCACAATATCTAGAATATTGGATGATTACCATTAATTTTTATCATTTCATAGTGAAAATAACTATATATTTTATTAATTTTAGTGGATCCTTCAAACAGATAAAGATAACAGGAGAAGTTATATAAATGTTATCATAGTAGAGGTATGGTTACAGAAGGACATAAAAATCAGTATTCAATATGGCAGGTTTATTGTGAATACAGATAACTCTATTAAGTCATGTTGATATATTTTTGTGAAGCTTTCTTGTGGATGGAGTGATTTCCCATTAGTTTAATGATTGTAATAATATTAACAAATATTGAAAAAAAAGGTTTCTGAAAACCATTTCATTGTAATATAAATTTAAAAATCGTTGCTATCTAATTTAAAAGGTACAAGTATATTATTTTACATGATTATGAAGTGTTATATTTTAAAATTATATATTTTTTCATTTTGATATCTCTGATTCTATTTCAAATAAATGGAATCTAATAAATTTGGTAAATAACTGAAGTGATTATAAATGGAAACAACGGAATGAGTTTGATGACATAAATCTATGTTCTTGAGAAATTCATTAAATGTGATTGAAGGTGTCTCACGTAAGTGCTGGAATATATTTATCGTTATTAACATAGATGTAACACATGATGAAATTTAACAATATGTATTATCATAATAATATTAACAAATTAATATTATAATTTTCATTAATTATTTCATTTTTTCAACAATTATTAGGAGAAATATAGGTAATCGTGATAAACTAGTCATTCAGCAATTCCCTAGGTCACATATTATTTTTAAAACAATCCGAATTATTTTTTATTAATTATTATACAACTTTTTTATCATAACTAATCTGATATTCCTAATTTGAATATATTTTTTGTAAAGAATTATTTATTAGATAATCGATTGTTTTGGACAGAGATGTGGATTAAAGTACAATTAAAACTGGATGATATTTTTTGGAATTATCCTACTAGAGGATTTTGAGTATGTAAAATCCTTTAATATTTAATGGTATTTCTCTAATGTAAAAAATATTAAATAATAAACCACATTTGATGTCATAAAATATAAGAAATTAGTCTGAGATGGATAAAATAATTAAAATGATCAATCAAACACAATTATAATTAACATATATTGGTATTAAACCCCAATTAATTGGGTGTCTTGATTTTTTTTATAATTTATTTTTATTTTCCATTTTTTATTTTAATAAAATAAAATCTAATAGTAATACAAAAATTAATAAATAAAAAATACTACAATGTTTAGATACATTTATAAATCATGATAAATATTATTGAATTATCATGTAAAATTTCTAGAAGCCTCATATTTTAACAGTTCAAAATCTACATGAATATACAATAACTACTCAATTGAACCTGTTTTATTGGTGGATCATCCCTTGAATGTAATGAGAAGGGGTTTTTGGACAACACCATGAAAAATATTTTGTAGGGAATCATCATCAATTATTACCACACTACGTGGGTTTTTGAGTGGTGTCATTGATCAGGAGGGAAAGAGAATGATTTCAAGGTTGAAAGAAAAGTTTAATGAAAATGACACTTACTGGAAATAATTTGATTACATACTATTTAGAATGTAGAATTACAATTTTTTTAAAATTTTATAAATGACTCGATGAAATATTTCAGTAGGTATCAATGTTCATTAAAACATTCAAACAATGTTCAAACTGAGGAATATTGTTTCATATGGTTATGAAATCATAGGGAAATGACTATAGGTTAATTTTTCAAAAATTTGAAGAAAAAATAATTCAATTAAAGATACTATTTTTCTGGGATACCCTACACATGTTTTTAAGGATTTAAAACTCAAATACAATTCTGTTATAGTCAATTTAGTAGAAAAATATTTTATATTGATGTTAAATTTAAATATAGATACTCTTGAATTATGTATAAAATATACAAGAGTATATCATTTCTATCGAATGAGTGATGTGTTTTCAATGAGTCAATAAGATGTTTTAAAAGATTATAAAGTCTCTAAAAACCTTCATTTATGTGTCAAAAATAATAAAGTGATTTATTATAAATATTAAATCATGGAATAATGATTGTAGATTTATTTTTGAAATGTATGAACTCAAACAAAGTCATTCTTAATTAGGGATTTATTGAGATTCCCATAAATATGTTTTTTTGGGTTTCAAGATACTAAAAAATTTGTTTAATAATAAAATTCATATGAAGAGACATCATATTTTTAAAAAAACATTAGAAATAATTTTTTTATAAATTTTTGACTTTCATGATTAGAAAAAACATCAATAAGACTTTCAGTGTTCATATAACAACTATACTAGAGGATTCAAAAATAACAAATTAATTATAAACTTGTTCCAATTAATCAAATCAAAGAAAATGATATTGGATAACCATGATATCATAAGACAGTGAGTGCTAGTTTTTTTTGAAATATTGTTGTCGAACATGGGTAAATTGAATTTTATGTTTTACTGGGATGCCCATAAAAAGAGTTTATTGTTTTAAAACACTAAATCATGCATGTAATGGTTAATAGATTATTATATTTACTCTAATTAAATTATTATCAACGGAAATATTGAGTAAAATACTTGTCATCTGTACATGTGGGAAACACATCCATCTGACATTTGGTTTTCTAAAAAATGACTCAATAAATGTTTTTAAAAGATATTAAAGTCACTAAAAACATGCTACCATGGTTTAAAACAAAAAACAACTACATAGAATGGATATTAAATCATAAGAAACAGACTGTAAATTTACATTTACCATGAATGAACGTGATCTGCTTCCATTTGAGTTATGATTTGGTTGAGATTCCAATAAAAGTGTTTTTATTGTTTTAAAATAATAAATCATATATATAACAACAAAAAACAAAGGAAATAACTTTCCATTGAAGGTAAGTCATTGGAAAATCGTCATTGAATTTATTTTTACATAAAAAAGTTGAAAAAACATCTTTGTGATTTGTGGTGTACTCATTATGTATTAATAAGAAGATTTAAAATATATAAAAGTCTTTAAGAATGTATATTGGGGGTTCAGACCCTTGCAAATAACATTGAATAACCTATAAATCATAGGAAATATCCATGAACTTATTTATGACATGTAGGAGTTCACTCTACATTAATATGATTGATTATTTTCAATATACAATTATAAACATGTTTTTAATGTTTTAAGAATTTAAAATATTATTATAGTATAAAAAACCATAGTTGAAAACCCCATTTTGATTTGAAATCATGGGGAAATTATTGGAAGATTTTTTAGTATATTTACGTGTTGAAAAAATATTCATATGATATTTTATGTTATCATAATATCTAAAAAATCAGTTTTAAAAGTAATAAATGTATTTGTAAACATTCTCCCATAGGTAAAAAATGACATCAAATGGCCAGAAAATCATGAAAAAATGACCACATGTTTACTCAAGAAATTTAGGAACAAACTCCATGTCAATATGAGTTACATTATTCCTATTATTCATGAAATCATGTTTTTATTATATTAAAATACTGTAATATGTGTTTAACATTCAGACAATAGAAAATGAATTTTTATTAATGCGAAATAATGGGGAAACAACCATTGAATTATTTTTGATGTGTTCATGCTAAAAAAAATACATAGATGTTTGGGTATCATAGAAATAATTAATAAGTCATATTAATAAATATCATATTTTTTAAAAACATGCGTCAGTGGGTCAAAACTAAAAAAATGACATCTGATGGAAATAAAATCATAAGAAAATTACCATATATTCATTTTTAAATATTGAAATCAAATCCATATAAATACATGCTATTATATTATTTGAATTCCCATAAATGTTTTTTAATAAATATAAACATTTGTGTGAAGGTGAGAACAATACTAAACTACCTCATAATGATATCAAATCATGGGCCACAACAGCTAATTTTTTGAGACATTTTTTAGAATACAACATGTCAATAATACAAGTGATGTTCTTGGAAAGATTCAATAAGTTATTTTAAAATATATCCAAATCATTAAAAATGTTTTCTTGTTGCTCAAATTTTGGTAAATAGCATCGAATGACCATGACATCCTAGGGTGAGGTATGTTGATTAACATTTGACATGAATGAACCGATTCCACATCAATACAAGATATAGTATCTATGTATTCTTGTAAACCTATTTGTTTAGTTTTAAATCACTAAATAGTTTGAGTGATGATGAAAAGGATACAAAAAATAATGGGTTCTTATGAAATAATGGAAATGAAATTGATGAATTTTTTTCGATGTGTATAAGCAACAAACATGTCTATATAATGTGTAGTATTCTAGAAATGAATCAATGAAATGTGATAAATGTTATAAAAATAATTAAGATGATATCCAAGGATCCCAAACCAAAAAAATATTACAATAGAAGGTCATGAAATATTTAGACAATGACCATAGAATTATTTTTTAATTACTATATATGACACCACATCAATCCAAGGTACATATTTTGATGGATTCCCATAAATGTGTTTTTAGTGTTTTAAAAAACTAAAACATGATTTTAGTCCTCAATAAAATTACAAACTACATCATGTTGATGTGAAATAATGGGAAACCCCATTATGTTATTATTGATGTACCATAGTTGAAAATACATCCATATAATGTGTATTGTGTTATCAATGACTCAACGGCTAGTTTAAAACGATTTCAACTTTTTTTATAATATGATCAACTGGGTAATATCCAAGAAAATGACATTGGATAGATCTGGAATGAAATGATAATTATTGTATATTGGTTTTTTAAATGTAGGCATTGACATCTTGTTAATCATTGTCACATTTTTCCTGGGATTCCAATAAACTATTTTGTATTGTTTCAAAACAATAAAATGTTCATGTAACAATAAATATAATTGAAAGAAACATTATATTACCTTGAAATAATTGGACAACAACCATTGGATTATTTTTCAAACATAGGATATGATGACACATCAAATATATATAAAATTTTTTATTGAATAATTTTGAAAAACCCACACCCCGGATTAATAATTGATGAGATTATTATATGATTGTCTATATTGAGTTCCAAATGTTGAATCAGTTCATAAATATATAAAGTTATGTTTTTAATGAGTTCATCATGATATATATTTTTAATAAAATTAATTTAATTTCTGTTTTATTAACATAATAATAAAATTAGGCCCTAGATTTTGAATATATTTTTTGTCTATTCCATTCTTATTTTATTTTATAAATGTTATGTTTTATATTTTCTTATGAAAACAATAATTAGTGGGTAGATGGTTGAGAATTATAATCTGTAACATTCATCAGATGTAAATTCCTATGGTTTTTCATATTAGTAGTATGGATAAATATTATCATTAATTTTTCTATAATTATTATTTATTATGTTTTTTTGTTAAATAATCAATTTGACTACAAAATTTGTCCCATTTAACTTATGATGAATATATTTATAGAGGTATATGGGTGGATTAGACCAATTCTTTGATAGTGTTTGTTGGTCATATTTTATGTGTATATATTGATCACTATGGATATGGATTGACTACTATCTATGGGTGCATGTGTGTGTGTGTGTGTTTTTCTATAAGACTATAGATGCATGATTGTGTATATATGATGAATTTCTTGTATATTTTTGGATTAATCTATTTTATGATTGAGTATTTTGTATTCCTTTATTTTAAGTATTTTTAAAATTATAAAAAATTTACTAAACACTTTAGTTGTTGTTTCTGATAATCACCATTAAATGTATTAAATTATATAGATTTAGTGAATGTTCCGGGTTACCACAGCTAGATATGACTACATCTATAATACATATATGTGTTTATGTTAATTTAACCCATTTTAATGTAAATTTTTTTTTTGGAAAACCTCTAAAAATGTATAAATAACCATCGCATTGTCCCCAAAAAATAAGACATATTAAAACCAAATTTTTACCATAAAAACTATTATTTTAGGCTATAAAATATATAGCGGTTCACATAACCACCAATAAACAATGTAGAATTCACTGAAATGGCTTACAGTTTCAAACAAATGCTAAGGATTATTTTTTTGTGGTGCATTTTTTCCTAAGTTTCCTATCTTTGAAAATTACCACTTCTTTGAAGATATATTATGTGGAAATATTTTCAATGATTTTAGTTTTATTTATATGAAATTTTACTCTATATCATAAAAATTATGGGTGGGAATACTATTGGTAGAAACCCCAATCCCAGACCAGTTTCTATAAAGGATAATGGCTCAAATAGATGATTAAATGGGTATATCCTACATGAACCCATTGATTTTAGGATGGAAATCTATATGGACTTATTCATTGGTAATAGAATAAATCTATAGTCACATATTATTTTTATGGATTACTGATCAGGATGTGTGAACCCAAGGATATTCCAAAGGCTTTGTGTGTGTGTGTGATGTAAAAGAACACTAATGGACCATGTTCTAGTCTTTGGGGAAACTCAATTGTCTAATAAGTGACCCTTGTGGGAAACCCAATGTGGTGTACTAGGAAGGAACCCAATGTATTATTGGACCCCCATGGTGTCTATTAACTAGGACAATTGTCTTGGGATTTCATGTCACAAAATGGGGTATTAGAGGTGTTGCTCCAATGCTTTCTCCGGGGTGCGCGCATTCGTCTGTGGGGAGGACGCACTGCTTGTTACTCTGCATTCCCGCTTTCCAAAGGTGGGAGGAATCTATTCCTTGTTCAGGGACGTCTGCTCCTTGATCGAAACTGTGATGATTGGATGACGGTTTTTTCTTTCTGTGGATTCCTCCACGGAGCTCATCACCTAGTCTGCGTCTCCCTCAAAGATTTAAGATGGGTTCGTGAAGCTCATTCCCGGTGCCATATCTACATGGACGCCAGTTAATTATGTTGCTTCTGTCAAGACGCTCCAAGGTGTCTTGTCAGGGCAGCAACCTTCAGCGAGGAGAATGGTCACGTTGGGGTGTCATTGGCATGTCTGTCCTTGGTCCCTCATCACATGGCTTCTCGAGGGCGGAGAAGCCCGAGGCATCCCACATAAAACGCGGGGAATGTGTACCATCTGAGGTTTTCCTCAGCTTCTTGTGTTTAACATGGGGTATGTCACGAGTTTAATGTCTTGCAGAGACAAGATACAGTTTAACGTCATGCGGGATGAGATACAGTTTATAGTCATGCGGGACGGGATACAGTTTCACATCATGTGGGACGAGATACAGTTTAACGTCATGTGGTATGAGATACTGTTTAACGTCATGCGGGACAAGGGGTTTAGGGATTTTTCTCTGAGGCGGCCCAATGTGGTCAGGGAACCGACGTGGAGAGGTCGGGACGACTGGGTGGTGGGGTTGAACCTCATGGAGGCTTCCTACGTACCGTGCGTTAGCACAGATAAAAGTCCACGTAGTTCGCTGGGAAGGGGCTTACGCTCTGAGGCGGCCCATATGAGGATTTCATGGTCGATGCGCGATCTAAGCCCACGTGAGTCATGCTTGGTGTGAGAAACAAGAGGCAGCATGGACCAGATGATCACATCACGAAGGGTGCGTCCGTGAGAAGCGGAATGGGGCATACGCGTTTAGCGGCCTAAAGAGGAAATAGTGGCTTACGCGTGGTTAGCGGCCCTTGGTGTCGGGGCTTAATCTAGGGTGGAGGCCCATGGTGAGACAAAGCATAGTGGGAAAAGGACTGCACTGGCCTTGGAAAGGGAAAGTACGAAGATGCATGGGTGCAGTCATCCGTTGAGAGGCTAGGGACTTACGCTATTAGGTGACCCTTCCCCCGCGGACAAACTCCACTCCAACAATGAGGATCTCATTCCATGTGAGGAAGAGTCCATTCCCGTGGAGACGTGTGGGCGTAATGAATTCCCAAGCTGGGGGGACCCTGCGAGCGAAGGACAGGGTCGGACCACAGTTTAACGTCATGTGTTAAGGATGAGGTGCTTAGCAGTTTAAAGTCCTACAGCTTGGACGAGGTGGGGTTTCTCCACACCCCTAGGTCTTACATGCCCAACGCCCCTTACCCCTTGTGGGAGGGAAGTCATCGGAAAGGCCATAGTGAAGGGGGGCCGCAGGACAAACCACTGGGGGGTCCACGTTAGCGTGGCTATGTGAAAAAGAAATAGCTGTTAGCATGCCTATGCGGAGAAGCATAAGGCAACGAAACGAAACGGGAAACACGGCCCAAGGGACCTTGAGGTTTCTTCGCATGAGCCTGAAGGCTGTACGAGAAAAAAATGCATGGCGCACATGCCCGGAAGGGGAGACATCAGGGGCCTGGGTAGGGGGTAGCCAAGGAGCGTAAAGGTGAGGGGTCCTAGGCTTTGCACGCAAAAAAGAATGTTTGCACACAAAACACCGGGATGGCGCGCAATTGGTGCAAGGGAATTGCGCGCGGAGAGGAAATTACGCGATGGATATTGCACGCATGGTGGGGTATTGCGCGCACGAGACATGGATTGCGCGCAAGGCTGGAACCCATGGAAGGGGGAAAATTCACTTATGCCGGTGGAGTTGCACACAAAGGCGAACTCCAGGGAAAGGTTGCCCGAAATGAGGGATTACCTGGAAGTCATCTTGCGCGCGGGGGGAGCCTAATTTTGTGCACGAGAGTGGCTTCGAATTCTATAACCCCCAAACCGTTCAGGGTCACCTTCTATTTATAGGTGACGTCTAGCGCAGAATCAAGTTGCCGCGTGAAATATTTCGCACCAATCACAGCCGGCGCACAAACACCCGCCACCCAGAACCGAGGCGCGCAATGATTGCGCACCTCATTGGCTCAATTCCGCGAAACCCAGGGATACTATGCGCACAAAATAATTTTTCGTGTGAATCCTCCTTTATTTCTCACACCACATCCCGGGCCTTCGGATCGGGGCTCTGATTCTGAATATGACTTTGCTTCGTCATTTCGAAACTTTCTCTGAGAGTTAATGACTTTTTTTGGAATCAAAAAATTCCCCCCCTTGGAATTGGATCGGCGAGCAGTCACAATGATCGGATTCCAAGGGAATCACTGAAACGTCGAAGCACTGCGTCTCCTAGTCAATTTGCGCGCAAAATTCCGACGGGGCGTGCAAAACTACGGACGCACGCAGAATCCTCATTCCGCACAGCGCGGAACCTTGGCCTCACCTATAAAAAGGGTTGCTGGGTCCCAGATCCATGGTTTCTATTTTTCTACGCGACAAGATCATCGCTCTCGTGTGTGAAATCTCTTCTGCGGCTGCGCGTAAAAACGCTCTGGCAGCGCGTTATTCCATCCGAAATTCGGCCGTGATTTCGTGCCTATTTGTGATCTTCGACGCTTCGCGTGCCGATTGCACGCTCATGCCAGGATTTCGCCCAACTCCTTCAGATTTCACGCAAAACTCTCCGATACTGTGCACTGAATCCTGATTTTTCCCAACTCCCGAAAAATTTGAGATGGCTATAAACCGAGTTGATGAGGGGGAAGCCACTGCCCGTAGAAAATAAATGGTGGCGAACGAGGAGGTTTATGGCGCCGAGGTGATCTTCTCCAATAATCTGACCTTGTTCAATTTACTGACTTCAGCTCAGAAGACGTATCCCTTGTCTGACAACCTCCCGCTCTAGAATTTTGGCATCCTAGAGGAGGTTCCACTGTCGGGTTTCGAGGTGGATACTCCGCGGTCTTGGGTGACTCAGGAGGATAGACTTCCTCGCTAAAACATCACCAACAATGGCCATCCTTCCAGGGAAATCAGACATATAGAAATATATGTCCTGAACCCGAGGACTAGGACCATTACCGGAGATGAGCCGGTGGTAGAGGATTCTCCGGACCTCTACGCGAGCACGATCCGTCAGAGCGTCACAGATGATACGAAGGGCTGGATGAAGTATTGGGACCTGCAGTCCGAGGGCATCTTCACCAGCGAATGGGCCTGGGCGTTCTGGGTCCTCCAAACCTGTGACCAGTTCGGGGACGAACTGCGGTATATCGGCATGTTCGAGGCGGTATGGACATCGCAGTTCCACTTCCACCACCAGCCTGAACTCGGACCTGAGCTATTCACCCGATGGTATCCTGACACCAACACATTCCACCTTCATCATGGGGAAGTCGACATCAGTCTCTGGGATGTTCACTGCATTGGAGGTATCCCACTGCAGGTTTACCAATACGACAAGTTCGTTCCTCCAAAGGGAACCTGGGGAGATAGTTCGTGGACGCCTATGCTGACGTGGAACCTGTTGGAGCTGGCCAAAGAGAGGTGGGGGGTCAAGGACCTCCTGAAGGATGTTGCCTTCAAGGGCTGGTTCAGACTGTTCCTCGAGAAGGATCCGGCTATCAAGATGTTGGGATAGGGAAAACGGTGCCCAACCGCAACTCAGAAGAGCAGGTATGGGTCATACTGGAGGACTCTGGAGGTGGGGAAATACCAATCATGGGGCTACTGCGTCATTGAGGCCCAGGACCCGAACGTCCGGTATGCCGGGTTCTTTACCGCCTTCCAAAGAGGGTGGCTCCTGCTGGTATGGGATGCGAGGATGGGTGTCCGCCCACCAACATTGGTGATGGTGGGCTCCATGGCTGCCAACAAACAGTTCAACTTGGGCGTCCCCATACTGGCCAAGTTGTATGCCATCATGGGGCGCATCTCATGAGTGGGGTTTCCTCAGAGAGTATGTGGTCACTTCTAGATCTTCCAGGGCTGGGTGACGGCTCATCTCGGTGGGTACACAATCCCAAACGTCGTCTTTCCTCCGGGCAATGGTCTGTGACCGTCCTTTCTAAACATCGCAGGGATGGAGCCGATGACGCTCAATGAGGAGGGCATGAGGATCCGCATCAGCATCCATGCCATCTTCAACTTGAGCCCGTTCCCCACCCCAGTCAGTCAGCTGGTGGAAAACGGATGAGGATCTCTGGAACAACAGGAATACTTCCAGAGCATTCGGGGTGGGGTTCTCATGGCTCAGATCGATGGGAAGGTGATCTGTGAGCCTTACGTACCATCTCGATTTTCCAGGCCGTTCGGGTGCCTCCAACGAATGCCGAAGAAGGTATTCACGGCTGTCTGGCAGGATAAGAATCCATGCGTGCTGCGCCAGATGTAGTTGATGTTTACCACCTTCGGCTCTGGCGATGTCGTCACTCTTCACCCCGCTGGGGTCGATGTTGGCCTAACAAACGAATACGCCAAACACTGGACCATTGCGTACCCTGATGGGCTATTACGCAAGCGCTTCCGGCAACTCGAGGTTACTCACGTGGAAACCGAGCGACGAGAAAGAAGTCATTGCGCCGTCAGAAGGGGGAACCAAGGGCACGTCAGGCAGCGAGGCCTGCGCAGGCCAGGACTTCGGCCGAGGGAACATCACACGGTGCGGCCACATCCTCATTACCCGCAGGAGGGTCACATGATGCGTCCAGGGAACTGCCCAGGAAGCAGATAAGATACCCGCTCTATCCTTCCCAAGATGTAATTCTCTCAGAACTGTGGTCGGATTGGATGACCCTGTGGAAATTACTGAGCATCGATGCCATTTGGCAGAAGATAATGAAAAACGGGATCCAACTTCCAGAGGTCGGGCTCGTTCGAATTACTGACCGAGTAAACATCCATCGGCGGCATGATTATATGACGACCATGGACGCATACACACGCCAAAGGGGGCGGAGTGTGGATCCACCTTTCCTAGTGAAAGTGATGCTCGTCCAGGAGCATGATCTGGAAGCGATGCCGCCGGGAGAAGGTGACAGTGACGAGGAGTCGGAGGGGGAGGAGGAAACCAGAGAGGACGAAGGTGATGGAGAAGACGAAGAAGAAGAGCCTGATGGTGAGGGGTCGCAAGGGGCGACCTACCAAGGGAGTCTCCAAGAGAGCGGCGAGATTGCCGGATCTGATCTCGACATAACCGAGATTCTCTAGGTTTGTCTATTTCTTCATTCATTTTCCATATTCATCCATTCTTCTTTCCAACTTCTATCCCACTTTCCCATCCTACCCAGGAGAAGTAGAGCATTGTACGGGCATCCCCACCAGAGTAGGGAGGAGAGGAACTGGTGGGACATGATGGGGATCCGACATCCATCATTGAATTAACATGAACGGATGGGTCTCCCCTAACGTCAGTTCCAAAAGTGGCCGAAACACTAGGGACCGGTGCTCTGGATTCCAGTAAGTCTCACGCTTCACTACTGGTGCTTGGTGGAAAAAGATCCCCTCTGACCAGCGTATGCCTTGCGCAATGATCTCAACACTGGAGGCATGTCAGGCTGCGGAGCCCGGGCCGTCCGCGAGTGGAACAGCGGAAGACATACCACCTCGTTCATAACATGCTCCCTGCACTGAGTTGGCCCCAACAATTGATGAACAGGGGGTGGCAGACATCAGCGGCGCTGTTCCCGAGATGAGTTCAGAAGCTGGTGGAGGGATCATTGATGCTGGGGCAAGAGAAGAAGGTCACCAGGATGTCGAGGATTCTACTACTCACGAAGACATCCCTAGGGAAGATCCGGCTGCAGATCTCCTTGCTGCCTTCCCCATATACCGACCTGATGACCCCGAGGAGATAGATGACTCAGACTTAGATGCAGCCAAGGATAGTCGGATGACATGGCACAAGGGTTGGAAGTGTATCCAGCGCTTCCTCAGACATCCCCAGTCAGATTGGCTGAGGCGGATGAGATCACTCCCGACCTGGCTGCGCTTCCTCTGCACCAGAGGGTCTAACACTCAGCGCCTTCATCTGACGGTCTGTGATTACATGTACGAGACGATACAAGACAGCAGCTGGCGCGATGACTTTGCCCAGTGCTAGGAGGGATCGGCGAGCGCTCAAGCGCTGCTAAGGGCAGAGTAGGAAGTCCGACACCTCAAAGGGCATGCGACAGAGAAGGAGGAATTAATCGCAACATGCTCTGAGCTTGTGGACCAACTGACAGCCCAGCTGGCTAACGCGTAGGAACAAATGGTGGAGGCGAGTCAAGAGATGACCATGCTTCGAACCGAGCGGGCGCAGGCACAATCTAGGGCTGGCGAGCTGCGCTCTGTGGTTGCCGATGAGGAGAGAGTCTTCAAAGAGTGAGAAGCGGTCCTGGAGGCTACCAACCAAAGGGTAGCAGCGCCGGAAAGATCACTTCAGCATGCTGATCCCTAAGGGCTTTGTTTCTTCCATCTCATGCACTTTCTTCTTGTACTGCTCATCGTCTCAATCCAATATATGGCCAAATACATTCATTTGTACCCTTGGATTAATGCACTCAACCATAGTTTCGAAACGAATAACAACTAATCCCTAGGATCATGTGGGTAGCGCCCAACGCGAGAAGCAGAGGATGCTCGTGTCATCATCTCGTCCAACTATGGGGCATTGACCAAGCATCAGGCGTCCGAAATTGGGCAAGGAATTTTGAGGAGACCCCGTGCCGATTTCTGTGTCGACATCTCAATGTGCTCTAACACACGAGCGGGGCGATGCCGGGGGCATTGAAATCCATCTGAACATAGGGGGATGGAGTGGAAGGGTGAATCATGCTGCCCAAATTCAGAACACAATGGGGGACAACGATGAAGGATAACTGTCAACCGTGGCAGAAACACAACATCCATATCATGTTGGCCTGGAATGTGGACACTAAATGAGGGCTGACTGCTGACCATGTTCGCAAGACAGGGCCTAACTCAAATATCATTGGTCAGTTTTCTGGAACATTGGCCCATGAGAGTAGGCGGACCATAGGTCTATCATCCATACTGTTAGGGGGTCCTGTCAAACATGACCAGTCCTCCGGAATGTTGGCCTAGGGCAGTAGGTGGACCATTGGTCGAGCATCCATACTGTTAGGGGGTCCCGTCAAACATGAACAGAAATGAGGATCTGAAAAAGTGGGGACACAACGCGTGGAAGGTGGAGTGGTGGCTTGTTCGAACAGAGTCCAACACCCCCGAAATTGTGCCACCATGGCGAAGGCACATTAGGCGAACATACCGACCTGATCACGGGTCATCCCAATTTCCTGGAAGGACATATTTGGCAAGAGAAATGTTTCTTCCCATTATTATCATGGGGCATCCTGAACATGCTTGGGGTAGATGTCCCGATTACACCACTTCCAATGATGTCGGGCCGAGGGGCTGACAATAAGGAAGGACGGGGTTCAGTAATCCCTGGGGCTGGACCCAATAACGAAATGTCCGAGTGGTCCTACTTATCTCATTAGGATGAGAATCAAGCCACACGTAGTTCTTGAAACACAGTTTAATGTCATGTTGGATGAAATACATATTAACATCATGCGGTACGGGGAACATATCTCATCTGGGGATAAGCACGGCACGACGAGTAACCCGCTGTAAATGAGGACATAATCCCGCACCACATCGTGCAATCCCACAAGAGAGAGCGAGTCGTAAAAAGTCAGAGAAATGATCTTAGTTTTAGGACTTAGAACTCGGGACAAAGTTCGGAAGGAAACATAAGAGGCACATGGTGGAGTAACTCAAAAACCTAGCGTGAATGAGAATAAGGGGTGTGTACGGTGCGGGGAACAACCCGATGTGAATGAGGGCATAACCCCATGTCACACAGCACACCCCCCCCCCTAAGGAGAAGTTTTAGGTCAAGGGACCGAAAAAAAGTGGGCTGGCCCCACGGGGAAGTGCCTTGGGTACTCCTACGTATCTCATATGGATGAGAATCAATCCATATGTAGTTCTTGGATGCGTCTTAGTTTATGGTATTAGAGCTTGGACCATGAATGGTATGGGGATCAATGGACACATGGCAAGGCGGTTACAAAACCCGACGTGAATAAGGACCTAAGCCCCACTTACCATGCGCTCTCCGAGGAAATGCTCGAGTTGATGGACCGAACACCAAGGTAGGCTGGGCCGCAAGGAAGTTCCCCAGGTGCTCCTACGTATCTCATAAGAATGAGAATCAAGCCATACATAGTTCTAGAGCGGTAGCGTCCTAACAGCGCGTAGCTGGGACGATATCATCACAGTTTAAGGTCGTAAGGTTTGGACCAACAACACAGTTTAAGGTCCTATGGCTTGGACCATCATACAGTTTAAGGTCGTATGGTTTGGACCGTCAACACAGTTTAAGGTCGTATGGTTTGGACCCTCAACACAGTTTAAGGTCATATGGTTTGGACCGAAAACACAGTTTAATGTCATATGGTTTGGACCAACACACAGTTTATGGTCGTATGGCTTGGACCGTCACACAGTTTAAGGTCTTATGGTTCAGACCATCAACACAGTTTAAGGTCTTATGGCTTGGACCGTCACACAGTTTAAGGTCGTATGGTTTGGACCATCACACAGTTTAAGGTTGTATGGCTTGGACCGTCACACAGTTTAAGGTCGTATGGTTTGGACCATCAACACAGTTTAAGGTCATATGGTTTGGACGATCAACACAGTTTAAGGTTGTATGGTTTGGACCGACAACACGGTTTCAGGTCGTATGGTTTGGACCATCAACACAGTTTAAGGTCGTATGGTTTGGACCGACAACACAGTTTAAGGTCGTATGGTTTGGACCATCAACACAGTTTAAGGTCATATGGATTGGACTGTCACAGAGTTTAAGGTCGTATAGTTTGGTCCATCAACACAGTTTAAGGTCGTATGGTTTGGACCATCAACACAGTTTAAGGTCATATGGTTTGGACCGACAACAAAGTTTACGGTCGTAAGGTTTGGACCAACAGACAGTTTAAGGTTGTATGCCTTGGACAGTCACACAGTTTAAGGTCATATGATTTGGACCATCAACACAGTTTAAGGTCATATGGCTTGGACTGTCACACAGTTTACGGTCGTATGGTTTGGACCATCACACAGTTTAAGGTCGTATGGCATGGACCATCACACAGTTTAAGTTCGTATGGTTTTGACCCTCAACACAGTTTAAGGTCGTATGGTTTGGACCGTCAACACAGTTTAATGTCATATGGTTTGGACCGACAACACAGTTCAAGGTTGTATGGTTTGGACCCACACACAGTTTAAGGTCGTATGGTTTGGACCATCAACACAGTTTAAGGTCTTATGGTTTGGACCAACAACACAGTTTAAGGTCTTATGTTTTGGACCATCAACACAGTTTAAGGTCGTATGGCTTGGACCGCCACACAGTTTATGGTCATATGGTTTAGACCGTCACACAGTTTAAGGTCGTCTGGATTGGACCATCAACACAGTTTAAGGTCGTATGGTTTGGACCGTCACACAGTTTAAGTTCGTATGCTTTGGACCGACAACACAGTTTGAGGTTGAATGGTTTGGAGCAACACATAGTTTAAGGTCGTATGGCTTGGACCGTCACACAGTTTCAGGTCGTATGGTTTGGACCATCAACACAATTTAAGGACATATGGCTTGGACTGTCACACAGTTTAAGGTCGTATGGTTTGGACCCTCAAACAGTTTAAGGTTGTATGGATTGGACTGTCACAAAGTTTAAGGTCGTATGGTTTGGACCATCGACACAGTTTATGGTCGTATGGTTTGGACCATCCACACAGTTTAAGGTCGTATGGTTTGGACCAACAACACAGTTTAAGGTCGTATGGTTTGGACCCACACACAATTTAAGGTCGTATGGTTTGGACCATCAACACAGTATAAGGTCGTATGGTTTGGACCGTCAACACAGTTTAAGGTCGTATGGTTTGGACCAAAAACACAGTTTAAGGTCTTATGATTTGGACTCTAAACATGGTTTAAGGTCATATGGTTTGGACCAACACACAGTTTAAGGTCGTATGGTTTGGACCAACAACAATGTTTAAGGTCGTATGGTTTGGACCTTCAGGAACACGCATCATGCAATAAAGCATACCTGATGCACGCGAGGACTTAATCCCATACCATCACCGTGTGCGGTTCCGAGAGAGGAGCCTCAGGCCAAAGTGGCCTACGAGGGTTCAACAATCAGGGGGGCATGAGATGCTAGATCCCAGCTATGCTGGGCCCGAAACGCAAAGTCTGGGCGACTCTTCGTTCCCCCTGGGGATGAGGGTCGAGCTGCACACAACCTGTAGAAAAGATACCCAAGCACCTACTCTAGCGCTCAGATCGCGGGGGCCCCGAGAGACACTGTTACACAGCTCGGTCAGTCTGATGTGTGGGGGTATACTGAGGGTTATTACAAGGAGTGTTGAGATTCCACCTTGACACATTGGGGCAGAACATGACATGAACCATTCCACCAACATTCAGGGCCCGGGGAAGCCGGCGTGACAACTGAGGATTACTGCTGACCATGTTCGCAATGCAGCATTCAGTCGTGTTAGCCATGGGGTCAAACAAATGAGTATCAACCTCTGACCATGTTCACAACGCGGGATTCATATCAATTTGTTGTCTGATACCGTCGGGGGCGTTGGCCCATGACGGTAGGAGAGACCTTGGGCATTGTATTCCGGCCGTTCGTGGGGGTCCCTCCGGGTGTGAAGGATGACGGGGGCCTGAATAAAGGGGAACACGAGGCTTAGCAAGTGGATGGAACTTGCCTAAGTCAAATCTGGCACTCCAATTCCTAGACCAAAGTACCCTGAGCACATCAGCAAACCACTGGAAAGGGTCAGAGGGCTTAGTCCGAGAGGAGCCAAAAGATGGCGGATCCCCAAGCAAAAGTGGGGGTGCAATTCCAAACACCCTTGCAACCGGGAGACCATCGGATCTCCTAAGTGATGGGGCTGGACATTACATCTAGGTGTTCAGGCGGTCCTACGTATCCCATAAGGATGGGAATCAAGCCATACTTAGTTCTAGACGTTGCCTTTAAATTCCATGGGAAATATGACATAGGAGGGATAATCCTAAGGACAGGATGCGCATGGTGCAGCTATTGCAAACCCAGCGTGAATGAAGACATAATCCTATACCACGCCACGCGATCCTTTGGTCAAGGTCCAAAAGGTGAGATAGACGTGATAGCAGACCCCAAGCTAGACGTAGAGACGAATGGTTTGGGCGTTCCTACGTATCCCATTTGGATGGGAATCAAGCTAGACGTAGTTCTTGAAACACAGTTTAACGTCATGTAGGACGAAATATGGATCTTAGTTTTAGGTCATAGAACTCGGACCATAGGAAAGGGCGGAGTTTGGTAAATCCTGGGGCTGGACCCAAAATGAAACATCTGGGCGTTCCTACGTATCTCATCCGGTTGAGAATCAAGCCACATGTAGTTCTGGAAATACAGTTTAACGTCACGTTGGAAGAAATACTGATCTTAGTTTTAGGTCTTAGAACTCGGAAAATGAAAATGGCAGAACCAAAAGAGGATCATAGTTTTAGGTCTTAGAGCTCGGACCACGGAGCCCAGATGTAGGGTAGAGTGTAGTTTATGGTCGTGCTGGACCGGGTGCAGTTTAAGGTCATGCAGGACCAAGGATGCCTAGATGTAGGAAAAAATGCAGTTTAAGGTCATACTGGATCGTACAATTTAAGGTCATGTCGGACCAAGGATGGCTTAGGAAAAGTACTTCTTGAGGAAGCTGGCATTGGTGAGAGGAGTGATATGCTCACCATCCATAGTCACCAGGGAATACAGGCCATTGGGATAGACCTTGATGACAATAAAGGGCCCCTCCCACTTGGTCTCCAACTTGGGTGGTTTCCTGCCGGGAATCATTGGCGCTCTAAGAGCTAGCACCAAGTCACCTTTTAGGAAGGAGCGGAGGCGAACCATCTTATTGAATGCTCGAGCCATCCTACTCTGATGCCTTTCCAGGTTATGTAAAGCATGAAGCCTACTTCCGTTCAGCACTTCCAATTCGGCTAGATGGATCTCGACAACTCTATCCGGAACTTGCTGGTCGTAGACCGCAGTGCACAATTAGGGAAGCTGGACCTCGACGGGAAAGACGGCCTCAGCTCCGTATACCAAGGAATACGGAGTCACCTAGGTGGAGTTACGAGTCGTCATCCTATAAGGCCAGAGGGCGTTGGAGAGCTTGTTCAGAAAACGTTTCTTTTTCTGACCAACCATTTTTTACAGAATGTCAGAGAGGGTTTTGTTAAAAGCCTCAATCAGTCCATTCACGTGTGCGTGATAGAGGGAGGTATGGTTAGAGCGAATGTTGTACGTGGCGTACAATTTCTTCAGCTCGACCGCTCGGAAGTTGGTTCCGTTATTCGTGAGTATAACGTGAGGTATTCCAAACCGGTAGATGATATTGGAGCTCACGAAGTCGAAGATAGAACAAGCCTTGACTTCCCTGAGCGGGGCTGCCTCTGCCCACTTTGAGAAGAAATCCGTAGCGGTTAAGATGTACCAGCACTAGCGGGCCATCGCCGGCGGGTAGCGCCCTACGACATCCAACCCCCAGACTGCAAAGGGCCAAGAATACATAGTAGTATGGAGATGCTCTGGTGGATGATGCACAAAGTTAGTATGAACATGGCACGCATGACACCTCTTGGCGTTCTTGATGCAGTCGTGGATCATGGAGGGCTAGAAGTATTACAGCCTCTGAATCTGGTGGGAAAACATCGACCCGGCCTGGTGGGCGCCACAAGAACCAGCGTGCACTTCTTGCAAGACCTGTGGGATCTATACTCCTAGAAGACAACAGATGTGAACACCATCAAACCCGCGCCTGTAAAGGAGCTGCTCACGGCTGGGACAACTTTGAAGGGTGAACAGCAGCGCGCGGTGCCGAATTCATTCCCGCTCTGCTCGGTTTATCGGAAGATTGTCGTACCGGAGATATTCAACCAAGGATGTCCTCCAGTCCGAAACTATCTCGATCACCCTGCCTGAAGCCCCGGGGGGTCCTGATGTAGGGGAACCAGTGTTGAGATGGTTCACTCGCGGGCCATGATCGCCCTTTGGGATAACAGGAGCAATGACTCTCCGGTGCACCACGTGGATGATTAGGTTATCCTGTTCGAGCTCGGTGAGTGATGCGGCCAGGCTGGCCAAAGCATCTGCTCGACTGTTCTGCGACCGGGGAACGTGAACGAAATCTGGTCGGGAGGGGAACTTAGCCATTAGATGGAGGTTTCATTCCAACAACCGCATGAGTTCTGGCTTCTGGAAAGCATAGTCACCATTAACCTGCTTGATGACTAGCTCAGAGTCCCCTTTTACATACAGGTGGGGTAGGTTATCCTCAAGACCCAACTCAAGGCCAGTGATCAGGGCATGATATTCTACCTCATTTCTGGTGCAGCCTTCTTGCAACAAGAATGAATATGGCAGAACGGCTTGCTCTGGGGTGATGAAGATGATACCCAGGACCACTCTGTTAAGCCTATGTTTGTTGATCCTTCTACCAGTAGGACTTCTGGAGGCACCATCAAAGTGCATATTCCATCATGGGGTGGCGTGATCGACTTAGAGGATTGCTTAATCATGAAATCCCAAATACATTGGCTGGTCCGCAGAGGATGGGTGGGTAGCTAATAAGTATGCCAATGCCTGTCCTTTGATAGCCTTCTGAGGTACGAACCTAATGTCGAACTTCTGGAGGATCATCCCCCATCGTGCCAATCGGCCGGTCAACATAGGCCGGCTCAGGATGTATTTCAATAGGTCTACACAAGAGACTAGTCGTACCTCATGGTGCTGCAAGTAGTGCCACTATTTTTGTACGGCGAATACGAGCACCAGGAAGCTCTTCTCGATGGGATAATATCTAATTTTCGTGTCGAGGCGCATGCGACTGAGGTGGTAGAGGCTATTATCTATTCCCTCGTTGTTCTTTTGGGCAAGAAGGGCGTCGAGGGATCGCTCCAGGGTGGTCATGTAAAGGACCAGCGACCTTTCGGGAATGTGGGGCATCAGAACCGGAGGTTGAAGTAGATACTACTTGATTTCCTCAAAAGCGGTCTGACACTCCTCGTCCCACCCATAGGCGGCACCTTTCTTCATGAGTCCAGAAAAGGGCTTACACCTGCCGTCCAGATTTGCAATGAATCAGTGTAAATATGATAAGTGGCCTTGGAGGCCTCGAAGATCCCGAATATTATTCAAGGGAGGCGTCTGACTGATGGACTTGATCTTCTCGGGGTCGATCTCGATACCTCGATACCTAACAATGAAGCCAAGAAACTTTCCAGAGGTGACCCCGAAGGCACACATCAACGGGTTCATCTTCAAGTGGCGAGAGCGGAGGAAACCGAACACATTCTCAAGGTCTTTGAGATGGTCCTGGCGCTGACGATATTTAACTACCCGGTCATCTACGTAGCACTCCAACAGTATCCTGAGGATCGACTTGAATATGCGGTGCATAGCCCGTTGATAGGTGGCACCAGCATTCTTTAGGCCGAAGGGCATAACCAGGTATCAGAAAGTTCCATGGGGACCCTGAAGGTAGTGAACTCTTCATCCTCAGGGGCCATATGGATCTGGTTGTACCCGGACTACCCATCCATGAAGGATATGGCTTGGAACCCGATCGTTGCATCGATCAACTGCTCTGTCATGGGAAGGGGAAAGTCATCCTTCAGACAGTGGCGAATAAGATCGCGAAAGTTGATGCAGACCCTGATCTGCCCGTTCTTCGTCCTAACGGGAACAATGTTGGCTAGCCACCTAGGGTACTAGACTACCTTGATGAAGTTGGCCTTAATGAGCTTATCAACTTCGGCCTCACCGATGGAACCATGAATGGGGTGAATTTTTCTGGGAGGCTTATTGAATCAATGATGGTTTGCTGGGAGGGAAAGACGGTGGACGGCTACCTGGGGATCTAGTCCTATCATCTCGTCATAACTCTATGCAAACACATCACGGTGCTGGCTGAGGAAGTCTATATACCGTTTCCACTCCACGGGAGGCATAGCAGCGCTGACCAATGTGGGTCTCGGGTCCGCCTCGCTACCGAGGTCCACCTGTACTAGCTCGTCGACTGCGGTGGAGATGCCCTCCTCAAAGGCAGGAAGAGCATCTTCCATGTCTTCTTCTCCTCTTGTTGAAGGATCGTCCATGGGGAGAGCCGTTTCGGGGCTGCTCGACCCAGATGGGGAGATGGAACCGGCTTGGGCGACAGAGGTCCTCACGACGGGAGACTCATGCACCTTGAAGACCATGGCGATGAAGGCGGTTGATCCAATCCCATCCGGCCTTCGGCCTAAGGGGCCACGCTTTACGACATCAATGTAGTGGTGACACGTTGGCTTGAGCTGGTCAATTCCAGCCTGGTGAAACAGACATGTATGACATACTGCCAATGCCTTTAGCCCAATGTCCCAATATCGTACAGGGGTAGGAGGCTCGGGGATCACCTGAGCCTGGTTTTTGTAAGAGTACGAGGTGATTTCCCACTATTTCTTAGACTAGGAAATATTCCATCATCTGGTACCCGAGACATCAAGAACTCTCCCATATCGGGATTCGTGGCCTCCAACCGATGGATTGGGAATACATATGCGTCTTCCAAACCTGCCCAGGGATCACTCGTGACAGTGGCGGGCTCAACATCACCTGCCGGGATTTTCTTTTCCTTGCCTTTGTAATAGTCGGCATCTAGGTAACGAGCGTCACAAGAGGAAAATGGAGACGCATCTCCTTGGATCATGCCCACTCGACACTTAAGAGAGTATTTGAGGCACTGATGGTACGATGAGGGAACCACTACATGAATATGGAGCCAAGACCCGCCCATCAACGCATTTTAGGTGGTGTCCTGAGAGACAACCATGAATTTGGTATTGGCTATTAAGCCGCCGAACTGGGTCTTCAGACAAATATTGCCAAGTGGAATTTTCTCGGTCATGTAATACCCAAGGATTCTGAGGTTGGAGGGAGTAAAATCATCCTCGGAAAACCCCAGTTTTCGTAGTGTCTGAGTTGGGATCAAGTTAATCCCAGAACCCGTGTCGACAAGACAGCGACAGACTTCCACACCATTGAACTGGCCGTTGATTTACAGTGGGCAGATGTGCCCCTGTATGGGAAGGTCTTCATCTTCAACGGAGAACGAGATAACCGCCTGACATTTGGCGTCCTCAATCACATCAGTGTGGAAGGCTTCTGCGGCCGCTACCTCCTTTTCAAACTGGAGGGGGCTCCTTAGATCCTCGGTGAGCACCTCACGAATTTCAGAAGATAGGAGAAGGGCCTAATTGATGGAAAGCCCTCCCGGAATGCCGACTAGATTCTTGAGGACATCATACATTCACTCCAAACATGAGCTTCTACTTACAGGAGGTCACTCTGCGATTAAGGGCATGACTGGCCCTGCTGGCGGGACCGGTGACTGACTGGTACTCGGCACATCCCGATGTTCACTAGCTGAAGCCCGAGAGGTGACAGTCGTGCTTGGACCGGAAAGCCATGGTCAGCCAGTGGCAGGGCTGGGCTGGTTGTGACACGGGCAAGGCGGTTCCGCCCGATCCAGCAACACAAATGGTGGTGGAAGCGAACCCATTGTCACTGGATGAGGGAGACGCAAGGGCTGCTCTCTATACCGGGCTTGCTGCCTGGTCTCGGTAGCATGCACGACCTGACTGGAGGTGACGAATGTCATGCCCCTGCGATTCATGTAGCCACGGCTCCATCGACGTTGGAGACGGCTAGGGACATTGGGGAGGTCCACCTGGCGTTCCTCGTCGTCGAGAGTCATAAAGGGATTTACCAACTCTGCGGTGTTAACTAAAGCGTACCCCAGACTTTCACTCGGGGAGTCATCCACCACCGGATGGGGTCTCGGAGGGATCCCCATTTCCGGGGGCATGAAATCGTCAAGTGTGCAGGACGATGATGGAAACGACAGGGTTCTTTCTTTCTTCTTGAGCCGCCGCCTGCTCTTCTGGGAAGAAGTAGGCTGGGACGACGATGCCAAAGAAATGCTCGCAGACTCCGAGGGCTCCGGCTGACTCAGGCATGCACGAATGATGGCATGGGCATGGGCGACCATCCTGCGGGCCATCCAGTCATTATACTTTCAGGACCCTTGGTCGGAAACCTGTTCCCACCAATCCCCATTGTCACTACTGTCATCTGATCCCACGAAGACACCTTCCACCTGTGCCGGGGCTGGGCCCATCCTGACAATGATGTTGTCAATCTAGTCTTGGAGCCCGTCCTTGAACACATTGCATTACTTGATGGTGTGTCCCAGGATCCAGTGATAAGGGCATTAGTTAGGGTGATCATTGAGACACACCTCTTCTGGCTTCTGGCACTCAGGCAGCTGCACGATCCTCTGCACCATGTTTCTACGGAATTAACAGGGGACCTGGGCCTCTCCAAACGAGTATGTCTGATTCATTCTGTCTAGAAAGGGGGCTCTTGAAGGCTGACCATGACTACGGGCCGAAGGATAAGGACAAGGAGGAGGAGCCATATTACCTCGCCTAGGTGGTGGAAGTGCGTTACGCAGAGGCGCCTGTCGATTTTGAGGCGGTCGCTGCTGGGCCGGAGGCTGGGCCCGTGGGGGTGGACCCTTATGAGCCTCCTGAGCTGGCCTCACTGGCAGAAACTCTAGTTGTCTAGGGGTCTCTATCTGGGCCACAACAGCGGGCTCGACTCTGGCAGCTCTCCTTGCAGAGATTACAGGAGGCAGCGAGCGTGCCTGACCGGCCTGTTGTAGGGCTTCTTCGAGGCGCTGAGCCTTTTCTGAGAAGTCCTGGAACCCTCTAGGGTAATCATGTGTGATTAGAGAAGGAACCAACTCTTCCTTGACGTTCCCTACACACATCGTCAGTAATTTCTCCTAAGTCATTGGAATGTCAAGGGAGTATGTGAGCCCCTTCCACCAAGCAATGTTGTCCGCAACTCGCTCGTCGGGCATTGCATGCTCCCGAAGAGGTCTGAAATGTTCATCTTCCAGGTTGTGGAACTGAACATGTAGAGGAATTGCTGGTGAAGGTCTTCCCAGCTAGTCACAGATCCAACAGGGAGCTGGCTGTACCAGATGAATGTTGGTCCATCCAGTGTCTGAACGAAGCACTGGAGCTTGGAAGCCTCCTGCTGTGCCGGATTCCCTAAAATAGGCCAGCAACTCGAGTTGAAGTGGGCCAAGTTTTGTGGTTGGTCTTCGGTCACGTTAAAGGGGGAAAAAGTGGGGTTCCAAAATCCCGGCAGGGCTGGCATGTCATCCACCCATACTGGGTATAGCTTGCCGTCCGGTGGGATTGCCACCTACCGAGTTTCAAAGGCCTCCAAACGGGCGATGAGTACTTACATCAGATCACCCGGATGCAGATTCTTGTCATGACGGGGATCTCTAACCAAAAGCACGCTGTCAGGCTCTTTAATACGGTAGTCGCGCTTAGCAGCTCGCGGGGCAACTGGAGGAGCGACTCTCGGGGCGGCGGGAGGAAACTGAGCAGGGTCCCCCAGGTGGTCTCGCCGCTCGGGAGGTTTCGAAAAAACATATCATGCCCTCTTACCATGGGTTCCATTGCCTCCCCTGTTGGCGAACATGACATGGTCATGGTTTCTAGGGGGATCTCAGAAAGGGGTAGATGCTCCTGCCCCTACAGTCCTGGTCTAGGGTCACTGTAGTCAGGTCGCCGCTCTGCAATGGGTTTGGCCAAGAGCTAGTCAACCAGCCTCTTTTGCTCAGCTAGCTGTTGGTGCAGCGTGGCCTTCTCAGTATATTCCTCTATCTTCTACACCGAGGCAGATGGGTTGGCGAGTTTGACAGACCCGACATTCTCTTTACCCTGGCCGATGTTTCAGCCCAGTTTCAGTGCCTCCATGGGTACAGGAAGACCTTGGAGGCTCCTCTGTTGGAAAATAATCCTCCCAGATGGGTCCAGTAGCGGCCTTTCCTCAGGGGGTGGGTCCCCGTTTAGGGGATCCACAACGTTTCCCTCATCTGAAAGGTCAGCCATGTTGACTGCCACTGGCCTTGGTGACGTTCCCTCAGGTTCTTCCAGTGGATTGGGCTGTCAGAATATCGCACAGAAGAGGAGAGAAGCGTACTGCCCCCATCTGCGGCGTGTGCGTGGGGGGTGGCTTCCACAATAACTCTGCAGAGTACGTGGGAACTCTAGACGCATTGTTGCTGGAGGGCCTCGTGGTGGTCCAGCGACTCGGGGTGCCGAACCGTAGGGACCGCTGCCAAGTCGTCCCGACGACACTGCTCACCGATCTCCTCGAGATGTGCTTGGCTCTCAGGATAAGGTGCTAGCTAACAACGAAGGTGGGATTGAGTCACTCGAAGAATATAGAGAAATCACTCAGACTCTCCCGGAGTGAGTGACTCTGGCATATCAAAATCTGATTCTGCGACTGGCCAAAACTTCTCAGGGAAGTGGCCCGCTGCAAAAACGGTCTAGAAGCTCCACGACTCTGGTTCGGTTTCCAGACCTCACCGCCCCTTCTTGTCCACTGAGGGTAGTCGGGGAACTGGAAATGGTGTCGAGGCAGGCCGTCAGGCCGGTGGGCTGGCCGGTGGGGAATACGGTAAACAGGCCGATTGGCCGCCGATCCCTGGGTCATCTTCCAGGGGTTGCAGTGCACTGGCTGCCATGTTGCAATAGGATGAGCCGATGAATGGGCCTCCTATCACAGTGTTGGTGCTCACCGAGGGTGTGTCTCCTTGCGACTTTTCCATCGGTCCCCAGAAAAGTTCCCCACCCTCCCTAACAGGGGCGGGAAGTGCTTCCGAGGAGGCCAGTGGAAACTGCGGTCTTGATTCCTAGCGGTACTCCATGTCCTCGTCCTCCTGGATGTACCATCGAAGGGAGGAAGGAAACATACAGATCTCGCATTTGGTCCATACGACACTGACGTGCTGCGTCCCTGTCCCTGCCCTCAACTCGAAGGGTTGGGGGGAAGGTTCCATCTCCGAGTCGTACTCCGCCTCGGAATCCGATAAATAGACTGGCCTAATTTCTGTCCGGACTCCCCTGGAATTCCTCCTATGGCGACGACGCCCGACCTTCTTGCCCCTGGATAGCTCCTCAGGGTATGGACTATTTCCGTCATGGTGTCCCCCTGCCAGAATAGGGCTGGGGCAGAGGGGACTAAAGGCCGGGGTGCGAGAAGCACTGGGACAGATGTCGAAAGGGACATGGGGAGGACCTCCATGTGGGTGAGCGACTGGATACACAATGGCTCCATACTTGCGACTGGCAGTAGGGGGAGTGACCTCATACCCCATGCGGTGGGCGCTGGAAAGGGTCAGACCCGGAGCGTTGTCGTCGTGACGAAGATTTAGTCTTTTGAGATAGGTGGCACGAAATGAGCCTTCATGGTGAGTGGAACTACCTCGGGTTGGTCCGCAGTGGCCATTGCCAGTGTCCGCGACCGGGATATTCGACCCAACTTGCCTGCAGGGCGGTCAGGGTTACGATCCGAGTCGGGCACGTGGCTGCCCCTGTTCAACGTGTGCAGGGATCTGGTAACAGGAGTCAGTAGTGGCTCGGGCCACAATGGATGATGATGTTGATGCCCCGGGACGATCATTCTCTCTCGCCCTCGCCCGATGCTGGCGTCGAGTCAGATGGGCCGGAACCGGCGGTGCGGTCATGAATATTTCCTGCTCCTCGGCTCTGGGAGTCAGGCGGCGACGTCAACGCAGCCTGGCGAGGGTTCTTGCTGTTAACCCCTGGGACGGATCGCCGATCGGGTGGACCCAGACATCCACCACCTTTTCGGCGTAGGGGAAGGATGTGTCAAGGCGGTCTGGGGATAGGCTCTAGAAGCGGTTTAACGTCGACGTGAGGAGCGGCGGCTCCCTGCGCGACCCTCATGGGTGGCGATGGTGGTGAGGCGCAACAACCTCTAGATCCAAACAGGCCATTCCCCTGGTTGGGATGATCCCTTCCTCGTCGTACCTACTAACCAGGACATTGATCACCCTATTCTTTATGATTTCTGACGGGGAGAGGGGGAGTGAGCACCCGACTGCTATGGAGGTCGAAGTCTGAGCGACCATGGAATAGGCGGGACCGAGCGGGGCAGCCGCGTCGGTACTGCCCCTGCCCCTGCGCCAGTGGGTAGGTGGAGATCGAGCTCCAAATATAGTGATATGATTCCTGGAAGCAGGGAGATGAGGTCATTACCATCAACAGGAAAATAGATCAACAACCAAGGCCCAACGTCATTCCATATTCCATGGTCGGCGAGAGGGATCCACGATGATGTTGTCGTAGGACGGTGTGGTCAACATCCTGATGGCCTCGACCCCTGGTGGGTTTACGTCTCAGTGAGGGTTATGCGGACGTGGTGACATGCTCATCTTTCGACGCCCCGACCACTACCATTCCCCATATTAAGGAGAATAGATTCACGCCGGGTTCACCATTTTTGTTGCTCCGATGATTTCGCTGGGGTGCGCGCATCCGTCTGTGGGGAGGACGCCCTGCTTCTTACCCCGCATTCCCGCTTTCCAAAGGCGGGCAACATTCGTTCCTTGTTCAGGGACGTCTACTCCTTGATAGAATCCGGGATGATGGGATGTCGGTTCTTCCTTCCGTGGATTCCTCCTCGGAGCTCATCACCTAGTCTGGTTCTCCCTCATAGATTTAAGATGGTTTCGTGAAGCTCATTCATGGTTCCATATCTACATGGACGCCAGTTAATTACGATGCTTCCGTCGAGACGCTCCAAGGGGTCTTAACGGGGCAGCAACTTTCGCTGAGGAGAATGGTCACGTTGGGGTGTCGTTGGCATGTCTGTCTTTGGTCCCTCATCACATGGCTTCTCGAGGGTGCGGAAGCCCGAGGCATCCCACATCAAACGCAAGGAATGTGTACCATCTGAGGTTTTCCTCAGCTTCCCGTGTTTAACACGGGGAATTTCGTGAGTTTAATGTCTTGAGGAGATGGGATAAAGTTTAACATCATGCGGGACATGATACAATTTAACATCATGTGGGACGGGATACAGTTTAACGTCATGCGGGATGAGATAGAGTTTAATGTCATGTGGGATGAGATATAGTTTAACGTCATGCAAGATGAGGGGTTTGGGGCTTACGCTCTGAGGGGGCTCAATTTGGTCAGGGAACCGATGTGGAGAGGTCGGGACGACTGGGTGGTGGGCTTGAACCTCGTGGAGGCTTCCTACATACCGTGCGTTAGCACAGATCAATGTCCACGTAGTTCTCTGGGATGGGGATAATGCTCTGAGGCGGCCCATAAGAGGATTTCATGGTGGATGCGCGCTCAATGCCCACATGAGTCATGATCGGTGTGAGAAACAAGAGGCAGCATGGACCAGACGATCACGTCGCGAAGGGTGCGTCCGTGAGAAGCGGAATGGGGCTTACGCGTTGAGCGGCCCAAAGAGGAAACATGGGCTTATGCGTGGTTAGAGGCCGTTGGTGCCGGGGCATACTCTAGGGTGGATGCCTGTTGTGCGACAAAGCGCAGTGGGAAAAGGACTCCACTGGCCTTGGCAGGGGGACGTACGGAGATGCATGGGTGCAGTCATCTGTTGAGAGGCTAGGGGCTTGCGCTCTGAGGCGGCCCTTCCCCCGCGGACAAACTCCTCTCCGACAAGGAGGATCTCATTCCATGTGAGGATGAGTCCATTCCTGTGGAGACGAGTGGGCGTAATGAATGCCCGAGCTGGGGGGACCCTGCGTGTGAAGAACGGGGTAAGACCACAGTTTAACGTCATGTGTTAAAGACAAGGTGCTTAGCAGTTTAACGTCCTATAGCTTGGACGAGGTAGGTTTGCTCCACACCCCTAGGGATTAAATTCCCAACGACCTCTACCCCTTGTGGTAGGGAAGGCATCATCAAGGCCATAGTGAAGGGGGGCCGTAGGGCAAACCACCGGGGGGTCCATGTTAGCGTGGCTATGCGAAGAAGCAATATCCATTAGTGTGCCTATGCAGAGAAGCATAAGGAAAATAAAGACAATGGGAAACACGACCCATGGGACCTTGAGGTTACTTCGCACAAGCCTGGAAGGCCGTACGGGAAAACAACGCAAGGCGCGCATGCCCGTTAGGGGAGACATCAGGTGCCGGTGCGAGGGGGAAGCCAAGGGGCGTCAAGGTGAGGGGTCCTGGGCTTTGCGAGCAAAAAAGAAGGTTTGCGCACAAAAAAACGGGACAACATGCAATTGGAGTAAGGGAATTGCGCGTGGAGAGGAAATTACGCACAAGGTATTGCACGCATGGCGAGGTATAGCGCGCACGAGACACAGATTGCGTGCAAGGCTGGAACCTGGGTTAGGGGGAAAATTCACTTAAGCTGGTGGAGTTGCGCGCAAAGGCGAACTCGAGGGAAAGGTTGCGTGAAATGAGGGATTACCTGGAAGTCTTCTTGCGCATGGGGGGAGCCGAATTGCGCCCACGAGAGTGGCTTCAAATTCCTCAACCCCCATACCGTTCGGGGTAACCTTCTATTTATAGGTGACCTACGGTGCGGAATCCAGGCGGCGCATGATATCTTTGGCGCTGAGCGCAGCCGGCGCGCAAAAACTCGCCCCACAGAACCGGGGCGCGCAAAGATTGCGCACCTCATCGGCTCAATTCTGCGAAACTTGGGGATACTACGCGCACAGAAATTTTTTTCGCACGGTTCCTCCTTTATTTCGCGCACCACATCCTGGGCCTCTGGATCAGGGCTCTGATTTCGAATATGACTTAGCTTCATCATTTCGAAACTTCCTCCGAGAGTTACAAACTTTTTTCGGAGTAAAAAAGAGGCATTGTACTTCATAGGTGAGATATATGGTGGATTATTCCCCAAAAATAGTTTGAGAATTATAATGATGGCTCAGATATAGAATGTGGTGCCATGGTGGTTATGTGTATCAGAAGTCAATAATATAATTGTTGGGTATCCACATGTCCCAGTGGAGATAAAAACAGTAATGCAAGTGCAATTAGATTTGGATCATATTAATTGTTTTTGAAATGATGATTATGTTGTCTGTACTTTTATTGGGTGGGGGTGATGGGTGAAAACTGAACTCGGTATCAATTTCTAATATAAATTTTATCTCACATATAATATTTTATGGATAATTCCACTTATCTCCCATTTGTTTTATGATCAAATCCAATAAGGGATTGTGTTTTGGTCCTTGAAGACCTATGGATAGAGGTAAATTTATCCCAAAAGATACTTATGTGTACATTTATAGTGTGATGTTTCATGGCCCTATAAAGGGTTAAACATTATTATTTTCATTTGCGAGTATTTATATAAATTTAAAGTTCACCAGGATCACAAATAAATGTGAATTCATCTACCTACTATATGTATCATCATTACGTCTTGGGTTTTTTCATTGCGGTCTATCATGTTGGTGATATACATTGATGGGTTATAGGAATTTATAGGATATTCCATAATTTTTAATGATTTGTGCTTGTTGTTGTAATATAGAAAACATTTATGTATTTTATAATAATAAAATTAGATAATAATAATAGAATAAGGGGGTTGAGGATTTTGAGACACTACATATTAATAGAGTATATGGATTCCATATTGCATAAGATTTTTTTCATGGGACGTCCCCATTGTTGGTGCTATTTTGGACAGAAGAATTGTTTTTATGTGATCATTGTGGCCCAGTCAAGAAATTTTATGCGTAATAATACTTGAGGTTAATTGGTCATCTTATGATTATTCAAAATATATTAAGGATAATAATTTTCTTTTATTGAACCACATTGGTAACAGTTTGGAGTTGATTCTAGACATGGTTTCATCTAACCCTCGTTTATTAATTTTCTCAGTTCTGTTGTATTTATTATACATTATGGACCTCCAATGAACTAATCTCCACTGATTTATGTCAACCTGAGGATTAATTTATTCTTACATAATGGTAAAGTTAATTTACCTAAACATATGTACAATGTTTATTTTCACTCTAGTATTGGATATTTTAATCAACAATTTTCACAAAATATATATCATCTATTCATAAATGGTGATTCCAATATTCGAAATGAAATTTTTTTTATGCACCAAACTAAATATCACTTATTATATCAAAAAATAATGTAGAGTGTAAGTGCATTAATTGTGAAACATTAATTAAAAATAAATCATATTTCACCTGTTATAGATTGATGAACAAGTTATTCATGATTATGCAGATACAACATTTATATGATTCAAGAAGGATGAAATTATAGAGGAGTGTGGATAACATAATAAGCTTGTTGGATAATATCATATATTTTTATGGAATTATTGTCATGTTAAATTTTGTAGAACATTAGTTCTATAAAATGGGGGTTGAAGACTTAATTTTCATTTTATATATTTTATAATTTGATGATGTACAAGAACCTAATGTGAATATGATTTTATATTATCTTGGTTTATCACGAACAATATATTAGTTGTTAATGGGATAGATATATTATGGGGTCCCCATTTATTTATTTAGTTTTTCACTTATTAGTCGTTTTTTTCTATAGATATTGATTTAATTATCATAAATATTTATTTTGGGACCCTATTTTTATCTTGTCTGAATTTGAAAAAATTTAATGTATATTTTAGTATCTAGGAACTATGATTACAAGAGATTTTGTTATTTGGTAAGCCTAGAAATGATATTATAAAAATATAATATATATTAATAGAAAAAATGTGTAATTTTTTAAAAATAGAGGAATAAATCCAAAAATGGGTTCTCAGTTTAGAAATTCAAGATGATGGTTGAATATATTACGTGAGTATAATGATATGTGGGATAAAATATTTTTCAGAATTAGTTGTTTGTTTAATGTAGTCATTGGTAGTTACGATAAGTGGATTAATTAATTGATATATTCATTAATCTCATACAATACCCAAAAACATAATTTCGTATATAAATATCATATTATATACATTTCCAAAGGTTGCCCTATTTACCATAGAGATTATAGATTTTTCACTAACATTATTCGTTGGTGGATCATGATTGAAGGATAAAAGTTGACCAGAATGAGGTGGATATAGTGACTTTGAATCTTGTGTGACATATCCTTCTTTAGGTAGTACCTTCCTTTCCAATTGTCTAGCTCAAAGTTAGTTAGGAATGATTTGTTTTATTTTCACCCTTCTGATTTTAATATCTATCATTTATATCTTTTCAATTTTAATTATGTGACCACACTTTCTTCACATGATCCCTATAGAGATGTTATTGTATTTTGTTCATTATCTCCTCAATTTCCCTAATCTATGATAATTGGCCATTGACACATGGCCATCTACATCTGTATCCTTATTATATTACCATTTCCCGACCCTTTCAATAAATTATTCCCCAATGGCCCACATAACCCCAGTTCTACATTGTCGAGTTGGGTCCCAACATGGTTAGTCCCCCCTTATTCATGGATGTTTGGTAAATGATGAACTAATTTGTTTTTTTTTTCAGTAATACCATGATGAACTAATGGTGATAAATCATATTTCTTATATCCAAACACAATAATGTGTGGTGAGAAGAATGAATAAATGTGAGTAGATCACCATAATTGTTAATGGCCATTAGAGGCTGAGAAATGATGATTTGATGCCTTACCCATTGGTTTTGAGTGAAAACATGTGAGATCCATATTTGTGAGACCATATTAGGAAAAAATTTAATCACTATACGATTCTATGAAAATAATGAATATACCCCATGTCTATTAGAACAACACACAACATGTATCCCCTGGATATGACATTATGTCATTGATAGAACTTAATAATCACATAATGTTTGCCTAGATGTTTTTTTGGGTGTCCATTCAAATGTAACATGATTGTGTTATATTGGGTACACATACATGACCCAGTTTGGTTGAACGGACCATGTAATTTTTGAGTACACATGCATGGGCCGTCATCTAGTTATGGCTTGGTACATAGCCAGGTACATGGGAAAGTACTCGATCATGACCATGAATAAATTTATAGGTCCCAAGACAGTGAGAAATTGTTTTTAGCCGTACATGTATTTTGGGATTAAATGGTTTTTAAGTAGTTTTCAAAGGAGGAAAGTTCAGAAAAATTATGTGGTGTCACACACCCTGCGATCCAACATATATGTCATGTGGTCTCTCCTATATCATCTTTATCTGATATATTATTTGTTTCAACTCATATTTCAGCAACCATTTTTCTATCCTATGTAGTTTTACTATAATAATCATGATGGTTGTATTTTTGGGTGCATGTGAGATGTTCTGATCATGATTCATCTTTATGAAATGCTCATGATCGTATAGATTATGAAATGATCATTGGGGAAATGTATGGGTTAATACCACTAAGACACACTAGGGTCTGTGTTACCTATACTCTCAGAGAGATACTGGGGTATGTAATCCCTTTAATCACCATGCATATGTTCCATATATTCTATATATAGAGAAATAAATTACTCTTATACCATTGGAGTGGGTCCTCTATCAATAGTTCATTACACCCCCATCATCGATCTGCGGTGTAGTGTGGGTATTCCATGAGAGTATCTTCTCCCTCAACTTTGTAGTGTAGTATCAAAGAGTGCCCCCTCGACACATATTTTGGCGATGTTATGTTGGATGTTGGGAAGTAGTGATGGAATTATAGAACTACAAGAATACTCATCAACATTTGTTGGTCTAGGAGATGGAGATCCACATTACTTCCCATATAGGATTATTTAGAGGTATATATATAAATATATTGGGTTTTATTTAACTCTTGCATTGGGTCAAGGAATATAATATTGTATCCTTCTATTGCACCCTTTTTAAATTCATGACATCCTATTGTGTATGTATATACTCAGCCCTATATTGGTTTTCCCCTCACATGACCTGTCATATCTGTATTTTAGGATAATGTTCAGGAAATTTGGTGGAGAATAGTGATATCTGGGAGCATTGAACACATATAATGTTTGTGCATGGAGAATAGAAATTATAATATCTCATCATTCTCTATTTACATTTTTGTTTTGTTTAAGTCATCATATCTGGTCGGGTGAATAATTTTCCCCTCTATAGATTAGTTTTACTCATTCATACTATGATTTATTCCCTATAGGTTATTACATGCACAATTTTCACTAGTTAATATTATATTTTTATATTAATCTAAAAATATTCTTGGAGAATTTTTGGTGCATGCATGAAAGTGACTTTGATAATGGCCTCCCATTTCATATTATTTCTTATTTACTTATCTCTGGTAGTTGTCATGTTAAAGGGTGACATGAGTATGGGAACACTCGGTCATCCCCTAGACAGATGAAACCCAGGGGGTTGAGTCATTACAGAGTTATATCAGATGATTAAATTTATTGGGATGGGTGTTTTTAGGTATTCCCCTTACAAGGGTTGGAAGGGAGTTGTAGAAATAGTTTAAAAGTGTATCAAGTGAGTCATTCAAGACAAAGAAAATTATTTTTTTGAGGTTTATAATGTATTCACACTCTGGGAATCTAACTACCTACATATCAACATTGAATGTAGAGAATTGTTTTCCATGAAATCATGGTACATTCATAATACAGGATTTAGTTATTTGACTATCATTCTTTATGAATATTCGTATATATATTATTACATATATATATTCTCATCACTTATGGTATATGATGATCAACTCCACTATTCCACTATGATGATATCAAACTAGGATACAGATTCAGTATCTTGATAGTGATATGATGAGGGGTGCATCCACAGTTCAGCAGCCATCCCATAAGATATTTCATCCTAAAAGTCATGTAGAAGAATCCCCATATATCAAGAAGTATATAGCTTCATATTTTTATGCTAATAATTCATTAAATATTACCTCACTCTGGATGTTTTAGCATTGGAGTTCATTGGGTCTCCATAATTATCTATACACTCACTATGAAAATAAAAAAATTGAAACTTTGGTTTGAGTATACATGCTCATACAAATCCTGATAAATCATATTTTAGCACTACCATCTAGTACATTGTTTGGAGCATTTGGTAAAACATGTTGTTTTGTTATGTATGTTCATAATTAGATGACACTCTCATGGAACAATTTATAGAATATATTTTTTGATCAATATTTCCCATATTGTTGGATCTCAGTTCAAATACAAATGAATCATGATCTATAGATGGGTGATTTTTCTGTAACAAAGTATGAAATAAGGTTCACTAATCATAGATGGTAGTACCTTAATATGGTATGTGATGGATTCCACCATGCCAGGATGTTTAATAAGGGTCTCTATATATTCATTTGAACATTTATGGTTTCCCTATGGCTACACACACATACTAGATTTCTATATTAAACTATATTGAATGAGATCTTCCATGAAGAGGGAATATGTGAAGATGGGGCTGGAAATGGACATCATGTTTATGATTAATATGTATCATGTTGTAGGAATAGTAAATCATGATCCCATAAGAGGATTAATTCTCATTCTCATTATTTGATGTGAGGATCTATGGATTAGAGATATCATAGAGGATCTAATTAGTGTAAAGAGCTGTAATTATATGCATTATATTTGATAAGTTACTTAGCTCATGATTCCATTTCCCATCAGGCCAAGTGGGATAGATAGATATTGTATGGACCACAATAATAGATGAAACCCCAGGATTATGGATCTCTTAGACATGGCTTGGGTGGATGACATAGAATATATGTTGGAATATGAGTGTGATGTGTTTTCTATGGAGGTTAAGTTGATTGAGGACAAAGATACCAGATCTTACAACCACCACCACCATGAGGCTCAAATCATGCTCAGGGAGTTAATGGTCGATGCCTTGGGTAGTTTTAGGATATGGAGGAATATGACCATGATTCACATTATCTGATATGTGTTAGGGTTTTTTTATTTAATGATTTCCTCAATTACTAGTAGACACCAACGTGTGTCATTACATCATCTTCTTATTCAAGATGTGAAAAGTATATCTTCCCATTTATATATTACCCTAGATACTATTTATAGATATTTATATAAGTTTAAATTCATTAATATTTTTTGTCTTCCAGTAGAGAGTGATATATCTTAGTGGGCATAGTTTGACAATGGATGTCATGGTCATCATAATTTTACCTTATAACATCATCTGGGGTATAGAATGGTTGTCCATCATAGGTGCTTAGATTTATTTGGATGTATGGGATTATATTCTCCATTATGGGAAAGGGATAAAACATGGATAAGTGAGTTAGTATAGAAATAAATAGACAATATACCACCATTGATTAGTTTTTAAATTTAACACTTCGCATATCAATATCATCCAGCATCTAGATTTCATTAGTAGTGGAGCTTTATATGGACATCATCCAAGTGAATATTTCACGATTCCAATCACATCATGTGTTTTATATATTTCATGAATATAATTTTGGTACCACACTGATATATTTATAGGTATATGTGATGTACCATGTCATGTTATGAGAGATGATGGTGGAAGAGTAGGATATTATAAATAAGGTTTTCATTCAACTAATTATGTCCCCTGTGCCGCATGAATTTGTTCAACAATATGAAGGGTATGTTATTAATAATTTTTTTCATTATAATTTCCTAATGGAGAAAATGAAAATGAAAAATTATCCACCCTAAATATGACTGATGACCATTTTGAAAAATAATGAAAATTTAGTTGATTTTCAAAGATCAATTTTGGTTGTTTCTACCACTAGTTGATGGTTCATGAGGCTGATATCGTGAATAAATTATTATGATGATTCTATATATAGTATGATTTACTAGGTATTCCTTTTGGTTTGTTGAATTTCCATGTTGTGTTTATGGATTTGATGAACTAGATCATCCATCCATTCATCAGCTGATTTATGATTTTCATTGTTGATTGAAAACTCATTTACACTTTGATAAAGGAGAATCATGAATATAATTAGAGTATGTTCCTAGAAGTACTTTGGGAGAAGTAACATTATAGTAATATTATTAAGTGTCATATTATGAGTTATGAGATTCACATTATAGGAAATTTTGTGTATGATAAAAAATTCGTTTGTGGTTCCATCAAAGAATGATTTAGTTATAGTATGTGAGCCACCTTATCTCAATAAAAACGTTTCAAGAATTCATGGATTGAATGGGTACTAGTAATTATTTTCAAAAAATACCCGAAGATGAATCCCCTTTGACCACATGGAAATGAAATGTCAAATCATTTATCAAGACTATGAATAGTGTGGAGACGTCGAAGAAGTTATGGATAATGTTAACCTATGCTACATTATTGAGACTACAAGAGTAGGGGATGAGTATGTAGTGTTTTGTGATGAATCTAGAGCTGAGGTCAACTACATATTGTTGTAGAGGTAGGTAGTGACTGTGTGTATGGGTCGAGGATATAGTGACCCCTTGAGAATATCAATTATATTCACGACCTATAGTTGGAAGTGATACTCTAATCTATGATGATATCGATGGATTTTCATCTAGTAGTGTTTTTTTGTGGATTACTTTAGCGACTAGAGATAATGGAAAATTATAATATAAGGATATCATAAGACGATAAATATGTTTTTTTGGATTTACAATAGTAATAAGTCTTCATGATAGTATACACTCATAATAATTGTAATTTGAGGTATGATACTCTTAGTAGTATTTTCATTCTGGCATTGTGGACAAGGTTTTCAAGTATTAAGGTTCATTGCAGCATACACTGGTGGGCGAGAGGAATGTTAATTATCATAAATCGATGGAGTTGAATCTTCCACTTCTACAGTGTGTGATTGAGTCCAAGGTGGTTTCCATAAACTATGATGTTCTTCATAACTCTATGTCCTGAGGGGATGCACTAGATGATTTATATGATGGAGGGGAGAATGTCATAAATTAATAATGCAATACAGTGGTTTCAATCACGATGTGAGAGGAGGTGATGTGGGAGTTTCATAAATCTTCTTCATATTTATATCCCACTGTAATTATGATGTAAATGGACCTTTTTTTTATTTTTAATTGGATGTGATGAGGTAGAGCGTTGCTGAGTTCATCTCTCATTATCTCAAATTTCATTAAGTGAATGTTTAACACCAGCTTCTATTAGGTTTCATAGAGTCTCATCATATCGTTGAGTTGAAATGTGGTAGAAAATCCACATACGTTGTGATAGGATATCAATGGATATCATTATTCTATTATTCTATTTTTGTGATAATTTACCAACATTCCAGGTTGGCACACTTCCTTTTTACCATGTGTTAGAGTATGGTGGAGATCGTGAGAACGTTGTTCTTGTGGGAGATCATTTAATTCATTGTGGTACCCAAGAGGTTCATCTATGAATGTGAGGGTGTATTTATGATACATTTATGTAGAGTCTTATGGGGTGAATTCCAGACCAATACTAGGTTGAGAACGATATTTTACTCCCATATTAATGGAAAAAATAATCAAAACATCATGGAAATTGGAGAAATACTGAAGGCCTTTGTTTTGGAAAAAATTTGTATATAAGAGGTTAACATTCAATAGATGTTGTTTTCTTATAATAATAGTTATCAATATAAGATTAGAATGTCAATTTTCACAAAAAATAATGGGAGAACATGTAGGTCACCTATTACAACACTACGATTGTAAAGACATCTCTTATTTGGGTTAAGATTGTATAGATGATGATAGAGAATTTTCATGTTCTCTATGAGCATAAAAATGAAAAAACATATCAGAGTGAAATGACACATATATTTCCACCATAACCAATTGGAGTTTTAGTAGGGAAATCATGTCTTATAGAGATTCTCCTTGTGAGTAAGATACAATTTTTTTTGGTCAGTGAGGTTATCTATAAATAAGGTTCACTGGGTCATTCGAGAAACAATAGAGGGGTTTTAAGGTTCCATAATACCATGGATTACATGCACAATTAGTGTGAGTTCATGATGTCATCCATGTGTCACAATATATGAGACAATGTTATTATTTGAATCATGTTATTGATGGGGTGATCTGGACATCTAAGATGGTGCCTCCATCTTAGAGTACTAGGTGGTTGTTGATGATTTATATTAGTGGATCCAATTAGGATGTAAATTTCAATTTGATTATGGGTTGTGGAAGAATGGGAGTGTGGAGAAGAGATCATGGGTATCATGGACAAATTTTATGCTCAGTATCCTAGATTTGTGGTTTAGTTTATGATTTTTCATTGAAAATAGTTAGTTGATGGGAGAATGGAGTGACACTACTTTATACATACTAGAATTTGAAATATATTTTGTAATAATTATATAGCTGGGAACTAATAAAGTGAAAGAATATGATGCCCTGTTATCTTGAAATTTATTATATAAAATATTAATCATATAAATATCAAGCAAAAACGTGTTTTAAGAAATTGTGATGTAACACCCAATATATAGTCTTTTATTACAAATAGGATATTACTGTAGAATTTGGAACATGATATTTAAATAAAGAGTTACCAATATTTCATCTTAATTGTCTATTAGAAATAGGTAGATAAAGGTGGGTATGTTATATGGAGTAATTGATTATTAACTAATCTAAATATTTTATTAAACCAAACCATAATTTCCTCTTTAAATAGCCATTTTTAAATTATCCAGACATAAATATATATATTTGGTAGAATTAAAAATAACCATAGTCATTTTCTTTGGATGATTATTATAGAAGGGTGATATTTGATCAAATTTATGGGGGTTGAGTGTCATTGAATGCAACATGACTTTTCGCTCACTTGTGAATGTTTTATTTTTATAAAGATTGATCCCAAAATGTGGTAGGATTTGTAAATTTTATAATTCCTCAATTTTGATTAAATGATTGATCCTTGATTAACTATATTCCTTTTAATATTTTATAGGATGTTATTTTCATGACCCTTGTATATTAGTTATACTATTTTATTTATTTTATTCCCTGATTATGATGTGTTCTCACCATGTCTTCTGTGTCCTATTATTGTTACCGACGAAAAATTATCCCATAACATTTTCACTATTGTTCATTTGCATTTACCCAACCCATTCGATGAGTTCCATGACATTGGACAATGGGGTTTTGGATCAAAATTTTCATGGAAGGTTAACGCATGACTAAACCCCCATATTCATACTGGTTTGGGAAAAAATGGGTATGTGATTTTTTGGAGTATCAGGATGGATTGTGGGTGATATTTCATTCTTTTGGGATCCAAAAATGGTGAATGTTGATGACACAATTAAAACATTCTTTCATTCTATTGATTGTGTCATAAAATTTCGTTCTCCAATCATTAGAATCTAGGAAATAGTGGTCAATGGTATTCCCAGTTAGTTATGGTCAATCCAATGTTGAAATCCTTGGTTTCATGACCAACTATGGAAAACAAGTGATGAATTATATGATTCTATGAGAATAAAAATTTCACACCTTGTATCAAACAAGAACACACAACATGATACAACAATTCTATCAAGAATGTTTTTGGTATTAGTTAAGGATTTCACATTGTGTGGTTTGACCCACACACAGTGTGGCCCTACCCAGTTAGCCAGACAATTTGCTAGATGAAACATGTCTAAGAAGCATGTGGTCAAACACATACTATACTATGGGAGTTACATTGCAAGGTCTAGCCATTTGGAATTTATATTTACATGAAATGGTACATAGGCACAATAATAATGACATAGGTAGGTCCATAGTGGCTGAGACACATAGTTTTATAGACATAGATAACATGTATGTTCACATGTCTTCTAGGTCAGGTCCATATGTGAGCATTATAATGCAATGATATGGGGTCACATTCCGAGTGAACGCATATATATATAGTGTACTCTCTCATTCATCATCTGGTATATCCTTCATTCAAACTCAAAATCATTCCCACAAGTAGCCTATCATGGGTAGTCTTTTTCATAGACCCTTAAGATGGAATTTTTCAGCATATCTATGATACAATGTCAGATTTTCAGAGAATTATGATTCTATAGGTGATTCTCAACAACATCAATGATAGAAACATAGACATTTGAGATACGTTTTGGTCAATACTACCCTCTAACACATAGTTTTGGTTCCCCCAAAATATCAAAGAGAGTTTTTTGTCATTACTCCCAATATGAACCATCAAATAGGTTCCCCATATTATTTATTCAGATATAGAAGCTACTATACAACATATACGTTTAGGATATACTAGTTGGTACTACCACATATTCAATAATTGATGTCGTATAGGTCATCCATAGGAGTAGGGGGCCATAAAATTTATAGAATAGTATCAAGGAATGGTACCCTCCAAACATATTTTTGTGAGGTTCATATTTATTTTTGAAATTAGTGATGACAATTGGAGATGTAGGATTAAACATCATCTTTCGATGGTCTGTGTAATGGAGGTCCCCATTTTTACATCATGGGGTTTATATGAACATATATATGTGTATCATTTGAGCTCTTTTCTTTTTTTTCTTTGATGTGAGTTGAATATATTAGTATATTTCTATCACCCACTTTCTGTTTTTTGGGTGTCCTAGTGGGTATGCATATACTCACTCTTATATAGTATTTTACCACATTTTTTCTATCATATTAAAATGATGAATAAATTATTAGTGGATTTGGGGAAGCATAATGATACATGGGTGCACTTACCATGTTTGTTTTTTCCCACTACAGACAATGTTTACAATGCTAGTTCTATCCCCATGAATGGAAACAGAAGAATAAGAATGCTATCAAAACTGCTGAAAATTAAGGATGCATCCATTACTCATTACTACTATTCATCATCTGAACATCTCAATGTCAAGGAACAATAATCCCATCATAATACTTTTCCAAACCACATTCATGTGAATCATATTGATGTTCATTACATAAGGGAGGAGGAGGCAGTGGCATATTATTTCTATCAACCCCTTCTCCATGAATGTAAAGGAAATTTGTCAATCCATAACAAAGTAAAACAGTTGTATTGGATTTAGGGTATCCCTTCCCCTCAATTCAGATACCAATACTTACTCATCAACCCGTCATATAGTCCTATGGATAAACCATCTGGTGATTATGAAATTAATTGAAATGATGTAAAAAATTAAACAAAAGGATTCCCAAATTGTATTGAACCCAAAATGTACTATATGGAGTTAGTCCAATGGGAGTATGAAGATGGAGAAGATAGTATACTAGATGTATAATATGACTATAATAATGAAAAATAATATTCAATTAAATAATCCCAATAACTAATACATCACAATACAGGTAATGTTGTATTATATCACCACGACCTCACATGGTTGTAATGTTTTGGGAAGTATATTTTATGTTAATTTTTTTAATTTTCATTCATTTCATTATCTCCTTTTGGTCCCTTGTGTTTTCATCATGTTAAATCTAATTATTCAATTAAGGAAACCATATCACTATACATATTTCATTTTTATTATTAATCTTACATTCCATATTTGACCAAATGTATTTAAAGTATCACACCCTGACATATATATTTGGGTATGAAATAAATTTTATAAATAAAAAAAATAGGCTTTGATCATAACATTACAAATATAACATTAAATTACAAAATAATTTATATATTACAAAAATTAATTTGAATATTAAATGTATGAATATAGATTTCATAGGCCCTTGTCCAACCCTTACAGGTTTAACAAGAAAGTGACCCGACTAACATACCATTTTTTCATTTTTCATATTGGGAAAATAATAAATATATCAATTTATAGGATTAAATTTATATTTAATTAAAAATAAAAAATTATAAAAATATAAAAATAATTATTATTTCCTAAATAAAATTTAATAATGAAATTGTAATAAAATATAAAATACATCTTTTAAATATTTATAAATTAAAAAAATATAAAAAATATTTGTTAACTTTTGAACCATAAAATAAATTGATATAAATATAAATTTCTTGTTATTGAATATTTATTATTTATATAAAATGGTTAAAATAATAATATATCAAATACCAAAAAAATATGGTAGTCGGCGTGATAGGTTAAGGATTCACCAAATCCAGTTTCACATTCAAACAATATTGGCCATTACTCCCTCATGTTTTCCCAAGAAAATTTACCAAACCATATATTACCCTCACCACTCCATAGATCCACAAAAATGGGTACGGTTGAAACATATTATTATCATGATGGATGTGAATCAATAACCAAACACTCTATATGCAAGTCAATACAAATTTTAGTGTCTGCTAAATCTATAGATTGATGTTTGATATCGATAAAAAATATCTATATATACAGAACATGATTCATCACATAAAAATATTATTTTAAATTATTCTATACACATATTAGAAATTTTGTTACAAATATTGAAATTATTTCAAAATGATTACATGAAATCAATATTGTAGCTAATTTTTTATTATAAATTTTAATCAACATAATAAAAAAATACAACAATGTTGAATGATGTGATTGGGATAACCTTGCATGAGGGGTCAACCTTTTATACCTCTATCATAATCTGATCCATGTTCTAATAATCACATGAAGAAATGGAAACTATTTAAAATATCTATCATTTTATCCACAAAAAATGGAATGTGATGAGGTTGCCCCAAGAGCATAAAACACTATAATCATTAATAAATAAAAGGCCATGTTATGTGTTTCAAAAAACCTACATAAATCAAATTAGAGCTATGTTTTCGTAGGAACCATGAATAAATCTATTGCATATAATTTTTTCAATTTAAAAAATATAATTTAATTTTATTAAATGTAAGAAAATTCAATTTTCTATAAAAGTTAATGAAATTTAAAACAATTGTAAATAATGTAGTTCATGACCAATGGTTTGGTTTGATGAAATTTTCATATTCATTTTTCCAAATAATAAATCATTTTTTAACTTATAAAATAACATGAAATACCTTTTTTAAATGAATAATTATTTAAAATATTAGTTTCCCACAACTCAGAATACTCCTTATAAATGCATAATGTTGAACATAGGTTAACCACACCATATTAAGATCAATAAATTCTAAATAATTTGTTGGACTTATATTTGGTTAAATAAAATTTATACTAAAATAAAGTTACTTGTGAGAGGGTTTTAGTAGGTTTTCCTAGGTAGAGTAGATTATTATGGGGTTTATAGTTTTGTAGGTACCATAAAGGTGACATCAGAATAGCGATTGTATATAGTGTTTCTGTCACGAACCGAATCTGGTCGCCTTCAAAATCGGCACCCGACCCGGTCCATGGCAAGTCCCGAAGGGCGTTCCCGATCCCCACGAGCTGGCACAAGTGCCCGGGTATCATATCATGATGATTGGGAACGATTTACCCGATTTTATAAACATTAAACAACAAACAAACTCAATAGAACAAATCTGGATTTTTCAACTAAAACCATCTTTTACAAAATTTCAGAACTGAAATACATAAGTTAAAACTATGTTTAAAGACCATTACAATGGTACATAACCAAATAAGGACTTCCCAAGAACATCCACAAGGAAAGAGGCACCGCCCTCAAGCTATCTCCACGACACTGTATCCCAATGGACAACTAAAAACCTGAATCAATTGCATAAATCTTGTACCCAAAACCTGTGACATAAAAGAAGCAAATCTACTTACACCCAAAGGTGTAAGTAGGGTGTGAGTGAAATTCCAGTAGGATACCACCACTAATAGATTCCATGTGATAAACATTTAATGGAAAAAAACATGCAAGTTTTCAAAGACATGAGATGCTAGTTAAAATTTCTAAAAGATGCAACATTAAATAAAAACATTTTTCAGGTGGGCTAATTTAAAGAATAAAAACATTTAAAATAAATACCATAGCTACTGAATTTTCCAGCCTCTCATACCGTATACCAACGGTAAGAAAAAAATATCCAGTGAGCACAATCAATGGGAAATAACCCCTAGGCACTAGCTAGCTGTGGGTCCCAGGTACCTCGTATCTCGGTGAGAGTAACCATCACAAATATCCATTCTCGTGCACGAGCCACTAGTAGGGAACATACCCATAACCTAGTGGTCCCCAATCATCATCATCATAGTTTAGTTAGAGTTGTAAGCGTCAATCTTACTAATTGAAACTGAGGCCAAACCCCACGGATTCACTAGCATACTAGTACACGTCCACCCACCTAGATACCCGGGTTTTCCCTTTGTGCTCAAACAAGTTCCGAAATCCATGAAGTATAGTTTTCACATGAAAATATCACTTCCACATCACAAATTAACCAAACAGCTCCATGTACATCACGCAAGTCAAAAATTACACTTTTCATTCAAATGCATTTTGAAATCAAACTCACTCCAAATTGCCTACAACACTTTTCAAATTTCATTAACACTTCCACAAATACCTTAAACAATTTTATAAAACCATTACAAGATATTCAACTCACATAACAGACCACACACATGTCACACAATACCCTTCTCACCTTCACAATTCATTTTATAAATAAACTCACATTAAATATCCCACACCCGTGTTTCGCACACAAAACACAATTTAGTAAAACATTTTGACAATTTATAAAAAAAATTATAAAAATGTTTAACATCTCAAATAACCACTTTACCATTCAAAACCCCACATTAGGTGAACACACTCACCCAAACAGCACATATACACCCTTTCCCAACTTTGTTTATCCAAATAAAACATTGGCAATTTTTATAAAACAAACCCAAGAGGTATAACCATTGTTGGCACACTAAACCCATTTCAAAACCCTCATTTAAAAGAAAAATCATATCAATACCAATCCAAAACAGAATTCTTCAGCCCTAAAACAATTATTAAACCACCCCCAAATGTTATAAAAATACATCAAATAATACCACAGAGATACACATGAAAAACCCACGTTTTCATAAATCACCTTCAAGAAGTACAACATTTTTTTCTCCTTAAACTCATTAAAAAAAACCTACTTTCAAGGCCAAAATGACAATAAGGAATTAACAAACCAGAATTGGCATCCCCTTTCAAGACTAATAAATCACATTCATATGTTATAAACTAAACCCGAACATTACCCCAAGAGTCACACATGAAAAGTACCCAATTTCAAGCTATAATGCAACTAAAAATTAAATGTTCAACCAAATACATCAAAACTGTTTTAATAGCACATAAAACAGATTATAAACATGCTAAATTAATAATCCATACAAGCTAACTCATCATAAAATGGCTACACATGGAATCACCTACCTTTTGAGTCGAAATCCTCAAAACTTGGTGCGAAACCTTAAGCGCACCACCGCCACACCACAATGAATATAAATCCATACCTAGACCACCAAAAATTGTCCCAAAAGATACCAAATCAGACCTTAGGATCGAACCCTAACGTCTGGACATTTTAGAACATAATGAAAGTGGGAGGAAACCCTAAGGAGAATGAAAAATTGAAGAGAGAAACAATTACTCAAAACAATCATGAATAAAACGACCCAAAATCCACCAGATTCTGAATCTAAAAACATCCAACAATTCAAGGGATGTTAGAACAAGGATTATGAGACCATGTAGGAATTTGAATGGGGAACAAAGAGTGAGAATTGAAGGATTTATGAAGGAAACAAATTACCTTTATTAATCTGCCCGAAATGTGAGTGCTTCAGACGTTTCGACCTAAACCGCGCTGCAAATGAGCTGCAAAGATTGTGGGAGGATATGGGACATGCGGCTGGGTTCAAGGGGAGTGTTTGGGGCTTGGAATCACTGAACAAGCCTTAATATTGTATATGATATTAATTAAACAAAATTTATTTTTAAAACTGGAATTGGGCTTTCGGGCAGGCCCAATCCCTTAAATAAAAACCCATATACAACTTGTTTATGGTTTTCTAAAGGCTCCAAACTACAATGGTGGTGTTTCTATATCAGGGTAGACCATTTAGGAACTTGAATGGGTGAAAAATATTAAAAATTGAAAATGTTATAAAAGAAACAAAATTTATTTTTAAATCAGGAATTGGGCTCATGGTTTGGCCCAATTCATGAAAACTCACCCATTCCACCATAAAAGCTTGACAAACCCCAAAAACAAATAATAAATGAAAATTAAATGAAAATTAACTTTAAAATAAGTCATGTATTTGACAGTTTCATTCGTGATGATAAAGACTTCTTCCCTTCCTGATAGGTGGATTGATAAAAATCAATAGAAGAATATATCACATACATGTAAAGAAAAATTTCCTATTGTTACATTAAAATTTGAATATTTCATCCCAGTGCATTGAATGAATCTCTTCATAGTAATAAAATTAATCCTTAATTTCCCCTTCTATCTAATTTCATTGGATAAAATGATGAAATATTTATGTAGAATAGTGGATGGGGTGTCAAAAATAGAATTAGGATCCATGAATTTTCTCTTTTAATTCTATGTGGAATTGTAGAAAAAATATGTTCTTTTCAGGAGACCAGGTCATTTGTTATGCATCTCATTTAATAAATGATTTAAAAAATGATTGGAAATATTCCAATAATAGATTCCTCTTAATCACTTTTTTATGGAGTTTTATTCATCTCATTGGGTGGAATATCAGAAGAAAATTTTTTAGATATTGGGTATTCGTGTTTGGGAATTTGTGTATCAGATTACTTAGATCCCATTCATTGGAATTTGATTATATGGATCTAGGTTCTACATGGAATCAAAAAACCACTTTTATAAAAGGAATAATCCATTATATGGATGACTCGAATTAATGGATATCATTTTGGTATACAAAATAGTAATTTTTGTTTCATATGTGTATTATCTAAAATGATTGATAATGAATGTATCTTTGTTGCCACATTTGGAGGGGTAAATACTATCATGCAGCATGGTCCACAAATTTCATTAAAAAATATGAGGATGTCTTTTGTTCTTGAAACAAACATTCTGAGAGATAAGAATAATATCACTAATACCCTACACAAAGAAACTGTTACCGATAGAAAAAAAATCCTTAGGATGGGACCAATACATAAATTTATAGATCATGATAATTTTATGAAATCGATGTATTTCGTGCACTAGTACAAAACCCACTATATACTATGGTATTCATTATCTACAAAAGATAAATGAACTGATAAATTCATTCATTTAATTACTTTTGATAAAGTCCACACTTTATCAAAACATTTATTTATCATTGAAAATGGGTCGCCGTAATCAATACATTTATTTAGATGGTATCAAGGGTTTCCCCAAATTGATTTCCCCACAAAAAGACTACTAATTTTTCTCGATCATGATTTATATGCATGGTCGTTCCAGTATGCAACCATGCCATTTATGAAAGGTAATGACTCCCATATACTAATTCACACACACATGCCACATGGTCCGACACAACCAAATTCTGGCCTACCTGTCCAGTCGATATAGCTGACCCATCTAAATGAGGGCGCACACATGCAATTTATCCAACATGCCAATACATGGCCCAACTCCTCAGAATTACCAAGAAGAATATTTTTTAAAACTAATAGAATGAAAATATAAATACTAATAGAAAACTTTAATAAAAATTAAATAATTATACATATAACAAATTATAATTAATATATTTTAAAAATATAAAAAGATCAATTATTAGCTAAATAACAAAAATATAGAATAATTTTAATATATATATATACATATTGTAAATATTAATATATATTATATTTGAAATTTAATTATATAAAATGAATTAATTATATTTATTATAAAAGTAAAAATTAAAAAAATCTAAAATTAAAAAACAATATAGTAATTACAAAATTATTAAAAAATGTAACATATATAATATATATAAATATATATATTAATTATAGATATTAATAAAAATTATATATTAAATATCAATGTAGAAAAAGAAAAAAGTTGCAATTAAAATAATATTAATCTTTAATTCATTTTTAAATAGTTTTTCATTATATTCATCTTTTAATAAAATGTCACTCATTTTTAACATGAATTAATTTAATATTATTTATTCATTGATAATGATATATTTTTTTCACAATTTTTAAAATGTAATTTTTTTAAAAAATTTACAATTTTAATTTCTTTAACTTATACATTTTTTATTTGTTATAAAATATTACCCATTACTATGTTATATGTTTTTAACATATAAATTTATTAATATATATATATATAACAATACATGTAATATTTTCATTATAATGATTTTCAAAATAGAAAATATGTTTGACTAAATTAAATTAGTCATATATTTTGTGAATTTTGTTTATAAAAAAATTTAAAATAATTCAAAATATTGAGTCTTTATGTATAGAAAATGGTGTTTAATTAAATAACTCTTTTTAACAATAACATATGTTAACATCCTATTACATAAATTTCAAACATTTTTTTCCATGAATGTGACATTAATTATCATATCGATAATCTAGAAATACAAGAGAGATCATCCCGGATGGGAAATCGCCCAACAAAACATTCAAAAGGCAAGGGAATCATTGGATTTCCAAAAAATGAGTTTCCATGTTCCCTTCTGTTTTGATCAATGTGAATGAGCAAGGAGAGAAATGGTTTGATATGGTGTATATCTTCATCACCAGCAAACCAAATGATTCGAGACAACTTTCCAGTGCCGAGATGGTGTTAACAATGGTGAGGTAGTATAAATGAAAAATGATATATTTACCTATTCTCATGATGGAGAGCCTCATTCTAAAAGAAATATCATGTACATCATCCATTAGTGGATCCCATTGAGCTTCCACATAGACATGTCATGTCACAATAAATTGTTTGAGGTATTTAAGAACCATATCATGAAAACTAACTAATCTGTCTTCAGAGAACCCCAGTTCATCATTAATCTTAAACACAATTATTATGAGAGTGTTACATCTTCTTATACAAGAAAATTATTTTGGATTATCAATATAGACCTCATTATATTTGTAGGAATCTATTCATGAAATCACTGAATAAATCATAAAGCAAGCCAAACTCCCCTGTTTGCGAGAGAAAAGGGTATTCCTTCTAACCCATATAATCTAGGCCTTATTGTCAAGTGGTCTAACTATACCTTTATTTGGAGAGGATTATCACTTAATCATGAGTGTTGAATAACTAAACCCCATGTCCTTCAAGGGATCTATATTAGAATATCACATGTGTTAAAAGTCATTATCTCTAGAAGAAAAAATGATTTCACACAATTTAGGATTTGAAAAGGTCATCCTCAATGTCCCTGATGTATCCTTAGATTCATGGGATAATGTGAGAGACTACTTGATAAAGAGGATGTCATTACATATTTTCACCCAGAAATATTGGACCTATGGGGGAATTTTAAGACACCATGGTATCTACTAGATCCAAATTTCCATCGAGATTTCTATTTTATTTGTTTCCTTATACCCAAAATTAATTGATCATATTCTCAACATCTCATTCAACAAACATAATATGTACTCATTCAGTTCCTTGATTTATGGGCTGGAGAAAATAATTCATCTAACTCACTTATTAAATAAATATTTTTCATTATCAATTCAAAAAACATTTCTCACGTTATTAAACCAACAGAATACACTATCATCTTCCTATCATGGAACCTATTGTGGATGAACCATGCTCTTGAGATGAAACCTCCATTAAAACATTTTACGAGGGATATAGTGAAATATGGATGTGATATAAAATAGAATTAATAAATCATAATTAATGATATTTAATGAATCAAACCCCTTTAAAATGGAGGATTAAAAACCAATGGGAAATTACAAAATATCAACAATTAATTAGAGATTAAAACATCCATGTATCAATTGAACATGATTATAAAGAGAGTGTTTGAAAGATAAATTCATATATACTAATGGATTTATATACATAATGATTATTCATGTTTCTTCCTTAATATTTTATGATGCGGTATGATCTCAAATGAATTGGTAATTCTTTAATTAGATGAATAAATAATTAAAAAATGGATGAAACATGGTTAATAGTTCATGTATAACATACATGATGTTTAGACCACATTAACATCGTGCCTTCAGATCTATAGACTAGCCTGGGTGGCCTTTACATGACTTAAAGGTAATACATGATCATTACATTCATTAAAAGATATTAAGATATTAATGATCAGATTCCCTCTGATATTATATAACATACACATCATTCATTGAATACGTGATGTGAAATGATTGATTTCTCACCATGTCAAATATATGATCTAATTATTTCTTTGGAATTGTGGATCTGAAATAAAAAATTTTCATAAAACTTAAACGACATGTAGATCTTGATACAGATGTCTCATAATCTTGTATACAACAAGCATGTCTTACATGTTGTGTACTTTTCTATCATATTAATATATAAATTCTCATATACATGTAGTGATAGTTAAACACTTTCTTGTTAAATTGTTACCTTTTTTAGTTTCCAACATTTTTCAACTTCATTCATTAAAAACCCAATTTTATTCATTTCATGAGTTGTTTTGTTGAATAATTTTTATTTTTCTATTAGTCCACATTAGTTGTCCTCCTATTAGATATCATATTTGAGACTTATTCCATTTCAAGATCAATTTCATCACCAATTACCATTCTTCATCAATTAATATAATGTTTTTAATTGTTTCTTCATGGATATTAAATTTTTCACTGTATATTTGTTGATTTGAGGCTCTTTATATTGATTATTATTTATTTTATTCATTGATTTATTTATTCACTATTATTTCATGATAATTCCTTGTAGGTTTTGTATTTCATTACTTTTTGCTATCACTATCATGTCAATCTAATACACCGAGTGTCAGTGGTCAAGACTAGGGTAATTTTTGAGAATAATGAATCAATAGATTAAAACATAGGGAACATATGTCGATTAATTTTGTTAGTAATAATGTTTCACAACATTATTTTGAACAACATTAATCATTGGAGGTGAATTTGAATGATCCTAATGCAATTTTAGTTGAGCAGTGATATGATCAATAACCTTTGAGTCATTATATATAGATGAAAAGTGTAATGCACATTGGTTTTCATCTTTCCCATTACCAAGGTAGCATTTCTACAAGGGTAGATCAAATTGGTTTTACCATTACCAATTGGAGAATCTAACACCATTTCAAAGACTAATATACAAGACTATCATAATTTAAATCATGGAATATCTTGTATCCTAAGCCTCAAAATTAACCAAAATACCTTATTATAAAATTTTAATTTTATCCAAACATTATATATTTGGTAAAATCTAATCTCAAATAGTAAACATGATGAATCCTTTCCAAGGGTTTGGTTCAATTGTTTATGGAAATTCTAATTATAATCATGGGTTTGACCCCACACTCATACATTACATCCCCCTAGTAGTAACTATAGTTTTTTTCCTATAAATTTCTAATCATACCTCCACCTATGAAAATTAATTTTTTTGGTAATGCCTAAATTGGAAACTATTTAGGGAGATTACTACTGAATAGGAAAAGTGACCTTCAAGTAATCCTCATATTACCCCGACCTCCAATTTATTATTTTCTTTTCCTTCCCCAATTAATTTTTAATTTTATCCTTTACGAGCACTCATGTACCCTATCTCTCACTCTATACCACTATATATCTCTCTTTACCATGGGTAGTGCATCTTCTAGAGACCCTTGACTCAATAAAGAATGAGGTATGTTGAAGAAATAACTATATTTTATCCTAATAATGATAGAACATTTTAAACATGTTGGTGTTCTAAAATCCCTAATTGTAATGATATTATGACCCCACACCCTCAAAACAAGAAATGTTTTCCAACTACCAATCATGATATGAAGACCGCACACCATGAGTGCACCACAATGGATTAAACTTCTTATCTATTAGTTTGTCTATAACAGGGTTTGTGAATCTTCTTATTCAAGAAGACACTTTTGAAATTATACATAGACCCAATCATATGATTCCAAACATGGTAAGTTTAGTGGAATACATAGCGATACTCCTGATGATCATATCTCATATTTTCATGAGGTTTGTGACACCTTTTACAACCATGGTGTACCATCATATGAAATTTTATTGACATTATTCCCCTTTTACATACATGATAATGATAATGATTGGATAAAAATTCATTCTGTTGAGTCAATCATGAATTTTGATGAAAATTCAAATGAGTCATAGATAAATATTTCCCACCCTTATGAGCCTAGAATCTAGGAAATGAAATTCAAAATTTTGATCTGGAGGAATGTGATTCTTCCAATGAATCATGTCATTTATTCAAGGATATAACCTACAAATTCCCAAATTATGGAAAAATGTGTGCCTTCAATTGAAGACATTTTACCAAGGACACAACCTGTTTCCCGTATTGTGGTAGATTCCACTAATGATTGTAGGATACTGCTAAGGAATACTGAAGTGGTACTATCCATTTTTGAAGAAGTCTCCCATAATTCTAGTCTCTGTAAATGTTATAAATCATTGAATTAGCATATAATGTACCATCTGGAAGTGACAACCCACTTGGTCTCTCTAGTATAGGCTTGTACTATAATTCATGAGTCTTTTTAACTACATACATCCCACCACCCTTCTTACTCCTTTGATAGAAATCCAATCCTCTAAGATGTGTGGAAGTCTATAATTGTTCCATGAATGAAGGGTGTTGATAAATATAATAAAATTATATGATTACCATTTTTCAATTATAATCTATGAGGTATGAAGTATATTTTTTACAAACAATTTCAATAGTATAAAAACAATAATCACATTCCAGCCTCTTATCTACTATAAGGAAAAAAGGTTATTTTTATTAGAGGGGATATATACTTCAAAGGAATTAGGGACCACCTAGGTATTCACCATAGGTATTTCTACATGAAGTGAGTAGAAATTCCATAAACTATATCCTTATGATATATAGTATCCACCAACCCAATAGAACAAAATAATAATAATAAATATCCTCAAAGACCACTATAATAAGAACGAACCCTCATGAAACATATTGAAAACTAGTTTACTGCATAATTTAAGAATGAATTTCAATTGATAAAAACCCTAGAAATGGAATGAAAACAACACAACTACAGTTCACTAAATGCAGTATCAAATGGGGTATATCATTAATGACTTATTAGATCCATTACAAAATTACTTCCCAAATAAAAAAAATCTCATTCGAGGGAAGGGTATAAACTATAGTTGTTATAATTGAAAATATGTTTTATTTTCATCATCAATGAGGATTTGAGAATAATTAGTTAAAGTAATATAATGATGTTGGTTTGAGGAATATCTAAATTATGGAACTATTTAAGACTGGTAAAGTTGAGGAGAATCATAAAAATGGCGATGTTTGAATAGAACCGCCACCATATAAGCCCCATCTCACCTTTCTAAAGAAGGTAAAACAAGATATGGAATAGTGAAAATATAAATTTTCAAGTGATGTTAATGAAATTACAATATATATTCCCTTTTTATAGAAAATTTCTCTAGTTCCAACCTATCATAGATAAACTAGTGATTTATTGATTAGAGAAATTATAATGGTGGTCATAGTAGTCATCATGATGACTGAATAATTCACTATTGTTTCCAATTGAATCACATTGGATAATTCAAGACCCTGGGAATTTCTCAATTACATACACTATAGTAACATAAAATCATGAAAAATACCTGACTATTCTATGATCATGATTCAATATAAATCCCTTCAATGTTTGAAAGAAGATTGGACATATAGTACTAAATCAAAGCAGGTAGGCACTCCATCTTGATGACTTTTCAATCAATAATCCTCAAGGAATGATAAATTAAATTTTAATAAAAGTATGAATGTTAATCCTCCATACTGATTTACATGTCCTAGATATGGATACAAAAACTGATATACCACTCATTCTGGGAAGACCATTTCCAGCAACTAGAATGATATTGATTGATGTTAACCTGGGTATATTGACATTTAGAGTGAATAATGGACATTTTGTGTTTTATGTAGATAACGATACTAATTAAATAAAAATGAGTTTTGAATCTGTCAAACCATCAATCGTGATAATAAATAAGATGGTCATGTGAAAAGTGAATACGATAATAAGAAATTAAATCCTATTGAAAAGGGATTCGGTTCCCACAATGTTTCTAATAGAACAACACATCTATAATGGGAGACCATCCAATCATTTTTTCTATCCCTTTTAATGAATCATTATATAAGGGTTATCAATTCAATGATGAATACTTTTTGTACATAAAATGTCTATCTATTGACACTAAAAAATGTGTTGAATATGACGAAAATATGTGTAAGAAGAATATTTAAGGATATATTAATATTTATTTTTTTTTAATAGGGGTTATGAAATCATTTTCAAAACAACCTATTACAAATTAAGAACACGGTTCAAAATAAACGTATTGTAATCATTACATTGTTTGTAGATTTTTAGAACTAAAAAACAAAAAAAGTAAGGTTTTCATATCATGTATTAAGTATATGATTTTTAATTTGTGTGGTTGGTTTCAATATACCATTAAAATATTATTAATGCCAAACCCCCACCCCATGACTATCCCTCTTTCATACACCCATCCCCCAATGCCTCACCTCCATCTTCCATGGACACATGCAGTTCCATCCCACTTCCTTCCTTTTTGTATCCATCCCTCCTCTTCCAACTTCATCACCATCCCATCCTTTATCGTCCTTACCCCTTAGCCTATTAAAAATACAAAACCAAGTATATATTCACCCATACATAAAAACACATGATTGACCATGATAACTCTTCTCTTCCACACAAAAATGGAAGGATACTTATATTCCTCCATTTTGTAAGCCCTCTAACACATCATCTACATCCAGCACATCATACAAATCCACATCAGTGTATATTCAATCATACTCCCATGGATCATTAGTCCCTGAATATCCCCACATTCATACCTACCTCTAAATTTTAAAAAATGCACAACAGAGTTTCATAGTCCATCTCTAGTACAAGATGATGTAGACAAACAAGATGTTAGTCTTCATAGTAATCGAGCACTTCCAAATGCATTAGGTGTTCATTCTCTTCATAGTCCATTCCACATGACCCTGATAACATATTTCTGACATGATATTTTTTTGTCTCTTCAAGTAGTTCCAGGATACCTTAGAGTTGGCCATCGATTATTCCCACATCAAACATACAGGTAGGCCATATGCGTAAAACCTCAATTATTTTGTCTTCAATATCATCTTCTATTATTCCATATTTTTCACTTCCCTAGTATTCCATAAATTGTATATTGATCCTTACAATTACAATGATATCCATCTATTGGATAGGATCACCAATGGTCATTTGAGTTTATATTGATCCTAGAATAACAAATAGAAGCATGCTCTTAGGTTCGTCACTTCGGAACATACACATGAATCTTTTACCACCATGGATAGATCATTGTGATAATAATTCAGTGGTGATCTAGATCTTGTAATAACTCTCACGTTAGCCATGTAAATCACATCTATCAACATGGCCTTGTATTTCTGCATGTTCTATAGGACCCTCAAAAAGAGTATTCTTGGTACATTGATGGGAGGCTTATTGTCACTCATTTGCAAACGAATATCAGATCCTTTGAGTCCTCCCAACACCACCCCTTCCCTAAATGCTATGGAGAGTGTCAAACTATTTGTCTCTCACATAATTAGGCTAATCACAATAGAAATACATTTCTACCGATGTGAACCAACATATACGGAGGGTGATGATGAGGCCCATGCTAGTCATAATACAAACTGAAATACATGATCCTCCCTTTCCCATTCTCCTATAGTCACCAAAATCCCCATAACCACATCATCTCTTTCCCATGTAACTTCAATTTCATCCCATACCACTATTACAACACATCCTTGATGCACTACCACACCCATAACAACCCGCGTCACTACCCATATCACTTCGGAATCCACCACGACCGTACCCACAAAATACCCCACCATATCATTACCTATTGATAACTCGAACAAGAACTAGTATATATAAGAGAAACATCAATAGATTGTTTTCAACCAAGGAATCCCATTCATTTCACCACAATGATTTTACACGCCCACCATGGCACCGACAACTTGTTCCGTCCATCCACCACCCACTTAAGGCCCTCCCATTACCTACAGACCACACACCTCCGACAACCCATCCAACCAAACCTAAAAGATCCCAAACATTATGATCTAAAATGATTTTCTATTGGTTTCAGACCTGTAGGGAAATGGGAAATCTATCCCACCATTTACCAAGGTGAATTTAATCAACCCATATTCCAGCCACAAGTCCACCATCAATATTGGAACCTCCCCCCAACATCTACTGACATTGTTACAAGTAATATGAATCCACTAGAGACCATCTATGATAAAATTTCTGTGTCAAAAGAGGTCATCAATTTTTCATTCCGCTTCATGTTCTACACAGTTTTGGAGAGAACATCAGATGTGGAATTCGTCGATTTTCCCTTGATTATTAGTTTTCAATTTTACCCCTCCTCTGTAGTATAATATCTTATTTTTTTCATTCTATCCGTGATTCCCCAATTTACATAGGTTTAAACATTTATTTTTTAGATATTATTTTTGGACTCACATGCAATATATTAATATATCATATTTATTTATGAATTATTATATCCATAGATTGATCTTATTCTATCTCAATGGTAATTTTATGAACCTCTATCACAACTATATGGAAATGTTCTCTAGATTTAACAACATGTAAGTTACATTGAGAACTTTATTAGGGATATTTCACTTGATTTCATTGCACAATAGGGATCCCCATGATGGTGAACATTTGTGGTATTATTTTAAGTTTATATCCTTTCATGGTATGTTCCAAATTTCGTTAATCATTATAAGAATCCCCTCATGGTTGTTGACCCAACAACCGGTTCAAATAATGTGATTAATAAATCTGGGATAATGGAATATACTACGTAACTAATCAGTCCATAAGTTATTATAATGTTGTAATTTTTGTGCTTTAGGGGTTGAAATATAGATTAATGTTTTCATTATATTCATTCACCTTATTAGGATATTTTATTATTATTTTTGATTCACTCTTGGTCATATGTTATTCATAAGATTCACCTTACTCACATTATTATATTTACCTGAGATTATATCTCCTATACATGACTACATGACCCTTCCCATTTCACTACATCCAGATTAGTTAACCCAATAAACTATTGTTTTAAAAATATAACGTTGTTTCTTCCTATTAAATGTTCTTGGTCATAAAAACACCACCCAAAATCAAATAATTTTCCCCATGTCATAACATTCCCTATAGGGAGCTCTCACTTCCCTATTATTATTGAATTTTCAATTTAAAGTTTTTGTAATGATATTATTGAATTATCTCCCATGATTCATTCAAGAAATGTGTGTACAGTATCCAATATTATGTGTGGGGTTTATTTCTTGATATTTATTATCAATAAAATTGAATTATTCATTAAAATCAATAATTTAGGGGCCATTTTTAAATAAAATAATTTATTCATCTTGAGTAATCATAACACCTATTTAAATGAAATACAAATTCATGATATATATTTTTGATGTACATTTATTCCTCTTTAGATCATTTATCATGATTACTGTGTTTTCTTCTTTTACTCATACTTTGAATTCTATAAATTAAATTTTATTTAATTATTACTAATTACTATACCTTGAGTGATTTCAATTTGAATTTTTGTACTCCCATTCCAAAGATAATTTATAACCATGAATTTCATATTATCTTATAAAAATATTTCATATAATACACCTAGGGAATGGAAACATACAAAAACAATAATTTCAATCTTTTTGAGCCTTTGAAATAATTAATACACTTTTAAAATAAATGAAGTAATTTTTGTGCGCCACTTTTTCCCGACACACACATATAAATTATTACATCTTTATCCCATAGTATCGATGAATATACTTGTTAGGATGATACATTTCAATCAATAATACATTCCTACAATACTCATTTATAATGAATTATTATACATAGTAAATTTGATCGAGAATTCTCACTCTTATGAAAATTGAAATGTTGTAATGTAAGAGATGTATTATGAATATTTTTCACAACATATATGTATTTTTGAAATGATTATTTTTTCTATTTTTAATGTATTTCATATTCCATTGAAGAATATACAGAATGAAAAAGAAAAATATATTGTGTTTTGTATTGAGAAGGTTATAAATAACCATTATGAGACAGATGATCGTGTGTGGGTTTATATGTGTTTAGGGTATAGATGTTATAACTATCCTAGAAATTTATTTTGAGAAAATATAAAAAGAAAAAAACAAAGGAATAATATGAATTTTTTATACATAGTTGATATACTCGTGGACCCACCCTATGCTATAGATAATGTAAGAACATTATTCAAAACGATTAACCTCATTTCTCTAATCACATTTATCATTCATTTTATATTTGATTTTACATAGCTTTTGAGTTTTATTTTTATAACATTACCAAATTCACTAATACTTATATCTGTTTGAATAATTTTTGTTGAAGTCTTCATTACTAATTATCTATTTTTTATTACGAATTAGATATGTTATAACAAAGGCATGATTATGATTACGTACAAGAATTGAGTGTAACTGAAATACTATTGTTACACTTTACATGGAATGATGGGGGGAAAATTATTGTTTGGTAAATTTAAAAATGGTTATAACATATAAGGAACAATTATGTAATAATAATTAATAAAATAAACAATGTAGATATAGAATATAACCATGAGGCTTGAGTGGTTTTCTCTAATGGATTTATTTTGTAGGAATGAACATTTTACCTCACACATTGTTTTATTTTCATTATTTAATGAATGTTTACAACATTAATTTTTTTTCATTTTTAATACTTATGGAGATGCTTATTTGTTGAGGATAATAAACTGTTGATGTTTGGGTGAATTTGATATGATGGGTTTATATACACAAATTGAAATTATTTATATAAATATTATTTATGATTTATTCAATAATTCAATATTTTCTTATTTCATAGGAATTATGAATTATTAAAATAATTTAATAAATTATTAAAAATGGAATGAACATGCTTTACACACCTTGTCTCACATACAAAACATCTAATACACATTCACAACATGCTTTGAGAGCTGCAAAATAGTACATGAATCCATTACGTGATGTAAGGCCAATAAAAAAATTGTATATTCATTACATTAAGATATTATTTCAAGGATTACAAATTAACTAAATGTAAATGACATACAAATAATGTAGTGATTACATGTCCAAAAATGTTTGAAGGATCACTGAGTAAAATATTCAAGCTGATTCATTGGTATGAATTAAGGATATCAAATACATGATGTGAATATATCTTACACAATGTTCAGATGTTTATTCATAAGTCACTTTTTCTAGTACATGATGTGTATGACATTTGTGTCATGTAGTTTCCAACCTATTAACATTTCATTTCTCCTATGATTTTAGAGAGTGCATCTACCATTAATTTTCTTTTATTTTAATCTATAGTATTCACTTTTTTCATTTAAATTCATTATAGATCAATATTAATTATCTCCATTAGTTTTTTTTCAAATCCATTTTAAATGTTGGTTATTCTATATCAATTATACCACCACTATATTTTTTTTCTTATTAGCGTTAGTTTTGAATGTTCATTTCATAATTGCTCTCTATTTTTCATTAACGCCTACTTATTTCCTCATTGTTTCTTCATGATCTAGGAGTTTGGTGTTTAATTTATGCCTTATTCTATTTTTTGTTCTTGATTATTATTTAGTCTAATAATATATTTAATTTTAATCATTGATTTTATTATTATTCATTTCATGTTTAGTATTTATTTAGTATTGAGACTAATTTGTATGAACAACTAATTCAAAATGATCGTTTTATGTCTATGTTGATAAGAAATATTAACGTAATCAGAAATTTTCATTTCATGTCATGAAAATAAAAAAAATGATAAAAAACCTCAATGTTTTTTTTGAAAAAAATCAGACTGACCATCATATTCAGAAAATATAACTCACAATGTATAAGATATTCCACATTAATAGGATGATGTTTTTTGGATGAAATGAGTCACTAGACTCCCCATGATATCAGAATGGGGTATTGATAGCACTGAAGATGTGAATTGTATTAAACATGGATCTGATACGAATATGAGGATGATTTGTTATTTTTTATTTACAAAAAATAAAAATTAAGTTGCAAAACTAGAGATGAAAGCTTTAAGAAACTATGGTGGATAAAATTTGAAACTAATCATATTTAGTATATCATATTAATGTGGATAGAAAAAATGTTATTGTTATTGGAATGTGAAGTTATAATAATTTTCATTACATGTCAATCAATTCTAAATATAATCTTCTACATAGGGAAATTCATCAAGTTAGTAATTCTTACAAAAAAACTATTCTTGAAGAAGAAAGTTCCAAAAGTAAGTTTTTTTATGGTAATCAAATATATAATAGTTTGAAGGTTTGGAAGGGTTATATGATAACGATGATATATACCAATTGTGATGGTTTTCTTTCAAACTAAATCTAAAATGATTTAAATATTTGGAGAAGGTTTTCCATTTAAATCAAAATAAAAAATTAAAATGTATAAGAGGATGAATAAATTGGAAATAATATGTTGTCTTCATCATAATAATGAAATAAATATGATAGTTTCTTCTAATAGTTTTAATTAGAGTTTATATGTTTTCATTCATACATTTGGTGTGTATAAACTTAATGAAGAAACTATTTTTGAATGTATGATTCCATTGTTTAGTTGAAATCAGAATGAGAAGTTTTTCATTCAAGTGGAAGAAAAAATTTAACAAAATATCATCAATTTTTTTAATGTGAGTAAATAAAATTGCAGTGACCACAAATCCTTTAACCCAACTAAAAAAATGATTTATGAAATCAGAATCAGGAATGATATTTTGTCAGATTTTTTATGAGGTCTTATATCAATGATTTACATGTGGTGTAAGAAATAAAGAAACAAATCCTAATGGTGAATCAATATGGAATAATTATAATGATGTATCAAAATTGAATTGAATATTTGTTATAATGAATGAAGGGATCTAAATATAATGGATGATATTAAAATCAACGATGGTTAAAGAATTCAAGGAAATATCCAAGATTTAAGGATAATTTAAGAATAAAGAATGTGTTAAAAATTTAAAGAGAAATCTAATATTTAATGTAGATTTGATATTCAATACTTTTGGTAAAGTAGGAAATCAATTTCATGATCCCACCAAATCTCTTCTTGAAATCATATACAATAATGAAAATACATTGTGCTTTCATTGATTTACATTGTTCTTGAATAGAGAGAGGGAATCCCCGATATTTATATAGGAGGAAGTCTATAGGATTTGGTTGTTTAAAAAATTTTCTACCGATAGAAGAATAAAAGGAGAAGAGGGAAGACAATATTAAGGGTTTCTAGACTAGATTGAGAAATAATGTTGGATTTTCCCTACTAAAGAGGAAATATGTTCAAAATATTTTGAATGCTATTTTGAAAGATTTATATATTTTTATTGATAAATTAGACTGATGAATTATTTTGGATGATCAAAATTGGTATCATTGTGAAGTCCAACATGTTTTACCATCTTATGGGTGAAAAAGTGAAGAAATTTATTGAATGATAATATTTTTTAAGATGGATATGATGAATTGTAACATGTTTTCTAGAAATATTATCTTTTATCATTTTATTTCAAAAGATCCTAATTTCAAATTGTATTTATCATTGAGGTACATTATTTTAATGGAATATCTAACCCATTATATTCCATCAAAAAGGATTGTTTCCTAGTGGATTGTGTGGTGTTGGGTTATTTAGATATCATACAAAAGATAAATATTTTCTTGATGAGTAGTGTACCTTTTAAATTCTTGTATTCCCATGGATTTGTGTTTTTTTGTTAGTAGGGAAGGAAATAATCCACAATAGATGATGGATGATTAATAAGAAAATAGTTATTAATTAAAAATTAGTCACTAATTCATATAATCCCCCTCTCAATTATGAAACTATATTACCTGTGAAATTACACATGACAGTTGTGCCATAATCGATTCATTAATTCATTTCAAATGTTTTGATGAGAATTTGATGGTGAATATGAACTGTTACTACATTAATGTTATTATGGTTTTTTATGGTCAGAATTATCATGTCGAGAATCATAAAATATTACCTTATCTTATGTCAATTGGATATGATGTTCATGAAGTTGTAATAGATGGATTTACTCAAATTGATGATAATGGAACACATACATCTGTTGATAAGATGTATCTTGAGAATTATGGAAGGGATAAAATTTATTTTATATCATTAATTTATGAATGTTAGTTTTTACTCATGAAGGGTATTTTTATATCCCACTGTATGTGAGATATTTTAAAAAACAGATATGATGGAATGAATATGAAATGGAAAATTTAAAATATGAAGATAAAGTATGATTATTTCATGGTGGGTGAATTATAATATATTGGGGACTTCTTCACATGGTTAAATGATATTTTCATTACTATTAGGTGTCTTGGTGAATGTTTAGATGATTTTCAAACTGTTGAAAAGATCTTCATAATCATTCCTGGCATGTTTGATGCAAAAGATTCTTCATTGCAAAATAGAGATCCTAAAACTCAATCTCTTGATGATTTTCCATGTACTTCCATTACATATAAAATGAGAAGGGATAATGTGATGATAGGGAAAAAAATACCCAATTGATAAATATCATTCAAAGATACCAATCATAAAATGTACAAGAATAATATTGATGAGGATAATGTTCATGACTCTAACTCTCTAAATGGGGGATGTGACTTTTTTTATTAAATATTATCAATGTTTTCGAAAAAATTGAAAAGGGGTATAATGGAATATAATGTAGAAATTATATTTAAATAAGCTAAATGTTGTGTCATTGGAAATTTTAACGATAATTATAAACGATGAAATAATCAAGAAGACTCTCATAAAGACGAAAGGACAATAAGATCAAGGATGAAACTTATTGAGATGGATAAACCCTTTTCAAAAGTAAAAGATAAAAAATATCTAAGTATATAATTATATTTTTCACAGTTATATATGATTAATAAAATGAATTTGAGGTTGAATCTGAAAATTTAGATAATAATATTTGGGACAATACTATTATTGAAATAATGAATTGTGGAGAATTCAGAAGAAGAAATTATGTTAAAGAAGAGTCACAACATGAATATCATTTAAACAAAGAGTTGAAATAATGTTTTAGAAATATTATAAGCCTTGAAAAAAATTAATTTGGAAGATTAATTTTCCCCAACATAAATTCAAAAAAAATTAGAATATAAGGAGAAGATGCTGGCAGAGATTGACTATTTTACTAATTATATTGAGAAGGAATATAATTGTAATGAGCATATGGAGATCAAGATGATGGAAAAAATATGAGGAGTTGGAAAATAACCCACAAAAAAATATATAAAGAGTAATGGAGAAGTACAAGTTTTCTATAGTCGATATATAATGTTGGTTAATGTTATAATAAGGGTGATGGTAAATATGGAGTTGTTTTTGTATGAAATTAAGAGTTAAATGTCATGTATGTGGCCATTATAAAATTTTTTGAGAAGTCATAAACTTTGAAACATTAAGAATATGAAAATGATCTTATTACTTAATGTTTAAATACAGATTAAATGAAATATGAGTTAATGAAAAAAGTTTAATTTTAAAATAGAGATAAGGTTGATCAATGATGTTATATTATGAATTTTATTGCGAAACATATAAAAAATAATAGTCAGTATGGATGTTTTAGAGTAAATTTCTCATTTAAAGAATATTTATGATATTTCATGGGATTTGAACATAAGTGTAATCTATATTGGTTCGAGGAACAACATTAATATTATCCAAAAAGTTATGGAAGGATGGATTTAAGGTAGAGATAGTTCTCTAAAAGAAGGTTGTCTGAAAAGGTTGTTCAGAAAAAGGTTGAGAAAGATGTTCTGAAGAAACATAAGAAGGTAAGTGTATAAATAGAAAATATGTTTAAACTAATAGATAATATTTTTGAATTATGTGAATAACAAGTCCATCAATCTAGAATTATTGTTCTGTTATAACCATAAAAACAATGTTTATTGAAAAATCTACGAATCAAGTCATTAAGAAAGATAATTGAAATGAAAAACGTTTTGTTGTTGAAACCACCCTCAATTATATTATATGAGAATGTTCTTGGACTATAGATAGTTGGTGTTCTTCAAATATGATAGGAGACATGAAATATTGAATGAATTTAGATGAAATCTGATGAGGAACATTGAATTTCTGCAATGATGAAAAAAAATAATCAATGTTTTTTGATAAAAAATAATATTGAAGGAATCATTGAAATCCCAGAAATATTTATATGTTTTTGGAAATAAGATTTCCCTAAAGATATTTTTACAATTATGTGATCATGGTAACAAAGTCAATTTCATTAGAGATTTATTTTTTGAATATTTATAAAGATAGATAAATAGTTACATGAGGCCAATGTAAAATGGAAAACTTATTCCATGCTCATGGTGTACAGTAATATTTTTATGTAGACATGGAAGAAGAAAATTGACGAGGTTATAAAATAATGAGACACATGTGTCTTTAAAAAATTAAAATTAAGTCCGAAAGAATCATTGTACAAGTAATTATTTATATTTCTAGAAGATGAAATTAGTGATGAATTATTTTTCATAAAGAGAAGATAAAAAATTATATGAACCAAAAATTTAATATTCTATTAACAAGACACAATAACTTAACCATACTGATATTTGTGGGTGAATGAAAAATAAAAAAAATAGATATAAGTATTTTATCACTTTCAATGAGGAATTTTATTATATTACTTGTGTCGTGTATATTAAACATAAACCTGTTGCTCAGAAAATGTTTGATTGTTTTTGGACGTAAGAGGAGAAATAATGTGTGTATTCTATAATGAAGTTGATTTCTGACAATAGAGATGAATATAGAAATAAATAACTTAATCTTGTCATCATAATAATGTAAATAAATATGAGTATATTCCATCCAATACACATTAATAAAATGGGGTTTCCAAAAGGAAGAATAGATGACTTGTGGAAATGGGGAGTACTCTGTCAATTGAGCATGGAATTTCACATTACATTTTGACGTATGAAATGAATAATAATTGTTATATTTAATACCAATGTTTTTACAAGAAAGGTTATTATATGACTCTTTATATAATGTTTTATGAAAAAAGACATATATTCAAACACTTACGATTTTTTGGGAGTCCATTCATTATAAAGTAGAAAGGTGGAAACATTGGAATGTTTGAGAAGAAAGGTGAGGATAGTACATTTCATTGATATGATCCAGAAAGATGAGGATGTTTTGTTAAAAAAAATAAATGGGGAGAATCATTAATTCCTATTATGTGAACGTTTATAAAAAGGATGAAGAATATAAAAGGGGTTACGAAGATAAAGACATTTAAGAGTTTGAATAAAATTTTGATGAGGATTATGGTATGGATATTAAAAATCATAATCCAAATCATTAATCTAACTCGTTTATTTCTAATGAAGATGAAGATGTTTAGAAATCTCATCCCAAGATAAGGAAGAATGTATATGTTTACACCATTTTTATTGATTAATTTCATAATGTTAAAACATAAGAACATAAAATACCATTACACTATAATATTTGCATTCAAAATAGGAACTTATTGATGTTTGTAATAAATTTTAGAATCTAGAATGGGTTCAATCCCTGAATGATGAGTTGGATCATATTAAGAAAATTTATACATTGGAATTCATACAAAGGCCACATAACAAAATTATTATTTGTAGCATGTGGGTTTTCTAGAAAATGATGAATAAAGACAGTGAAGTGATCAGGAAAAAAAATACTTGTTTGAAAAGGGTTTTTGGAAATAAATACTATTGAATGTTATAATACCATTTATTTTATAGTAATATTAAAAAAATTCAGAATAATTTATTCTATTGATTTACAAAAAAGAAAATATATATTTTTGTTGGATGTTATGTCCTCATTTTTGAATGGGGAACATGATGTGGATGTTTATAGAGAACAACCCTGTGAAAGTTTTGTTGGGACGGATGAAATTTATGTTTACTTGTTGATAAAAGTCATCAATGGGATAAAAAAATATCTAAATGCAAGATATTACAAATTGGACACTTTTATAAGGAACATGAGTTTCACGAAATGCTGATTTTATATAAATAATTACATTAATTATTGTTAATAGTTTTTTCCATCATAATTGATTATACTTATGATATAATCATTATATTAAATAATGAATGAATAAGTGGATAATTTTCTGAAGAGTTTATAAAATTATTTGAAATTTCAATGTTTGGTTAAATGAAATAATTTCCTTAGTTATAAATATCACAACAAAAGAAACACATATTTATTTCACAAGAAAAGTAACCTAAGGAAATCATAAGAAGTTATAAATGAAGAATAAATGTTTTTTCCACACCTATGTCAGTGTGGAAAAAATTGAGTAAATATAGAGAAGTCATTTAAATTGATCATAAAGATTATAAGAAGCCGATTGGACGTCTATTATATTTGACTACATCAAGAACAAACATTGATTATGACGTTAATATAGTTGCATGGTTTCAATGATATCCAAAATAATCACATTGGCATGCTAGAAAAGGAATTATGAGATACATCAAATGCATAACAAGTATGGGATTCATGTATGAAATCACAAAATGTATTGACTTTTTGGGGTATATAAATATAGATTCGATATTGAATATTGATGATATAATATCGACATCAGAAAGAGTTTTATTTTTTGGGAAGAGTTGTGTTATTTGGAATTAATTGAAATAAATTTTTTTAAATAATATTATGACTTAATAGGATTATATTTCTGCCACAAAATATGTTACTCAACATTTGTGGATGAAACCAAAGTTAAATTACTTACTTGTGGATTTGAGGTTACCCGAAATCAAAGGATTTTACAATCAATGTTCCATCAATCATAAAAAGAATTGGTACAAAATTATCATTCAAAACATATTGATATGATGTACCACCTAATCAAATTTCATATAGATAACATTTATTTGAAACTGGTGTATATTGAAACATCAAAAAAAAATTCTAAAATTTTAATAAAACCATAGGACATTATCATTTTTATAAATTGATGTTGAATATTGGAATCCTAACTACTTCACATAATGGTTGATGTATGTTATTTACCCCTCTCATACTTTACAATTGTGTAGTGTTTTAAAAGGGGGTTAATATTTCCATAAATTTATTCATAAGAAAGAATGTAAAAATCTGGAGGTTTGGGTATATTGTGATTTCTATATGTAAGTGTGTGAAAAACTATACCATTGTTTTGAAGTGGTTATATAAAATAAAACTATGGTATTATAAGGATGTTGAAGTAGATGAGATATGATAAGATATAAATATGAGGATGAAATTATATTGACTAATTCTATGGAAGAAAAATGAAGAAGAAAAGTTGAGGAAGGAAGATAAGGAATATAATATGAGGATGTTTTCATGAGTTTGTACTTTGGTGAAACATGTATTTCTAAAAATTTATTCAGGTTCCTTATATTGAGTTATCTCATATAGGGTAATAAATTTTGATAACTAATACATTATATGATGTTATAGAGTTTATTGATTTATGAATCCTAGTTGAAAACAATACCCCAATTTGATATTGTTATAAAATATATTATAATGAAGATTTTCATATTCCCATAATGTGTTGTGTTGTCAAGGAATAAAAAGAGGGAGAAATAACCTCACATTGTTTTTGGTAAAAATCAGACTATAAATTATTGTCTGAAATTTGGACTCACAAGTATTATTATTGGCTATTATAATCAGATGATGTTTTCTAGAAGAAAAGGATCATCAAACTCACCTTGGGTTCTATATGATGTTATAATAATGATGAGGATGATAATTGGATTTATCAAGCATCTGATATGATTCATAAGATTCATTTCTATATTTTATTACCAAAAAATTGTAAGTATTTTTTAAAACATTGGATACAATCTCGATGTAACAAAGGGGGATAAATGGTGATTCCAATCCATTTAAGTCCAATAGTATTGATGTGGCTTGAAGGAAAGATATTACTGATTGTATGTAAAGTAATATTAAATTTCATTATAAGTTAGATAATTATAATGTTATTCTTCAATATAATCAATGACATGAAGGATTTCATTCTTACAAGAAAATGATTCTAGAAGTCTGATGTTGCAGATGATTAATATTTTCGGTCTCATATCCTATGTTTTATATTTATTTGATGGTTGTGAAGGTTTACTTTAATGTCATTAAAGAAACCTATGATGTTGATTTGTAGAAAAACCAAATTTTTTTGATTTAAATATTTAAATAAATAATTTTATAATAATCATAAAAATTAAGAATTATAAGTTGTTGAAGAAGATTGAAATAATTTATTGTCTTCATCGTAATGAATAAATCAAGATGAGAGATGTTTCCAATAATTATAATTTCATGACATATGTTTTAATTATTATATTTCGTTCATAAAAAAATAATGGAAAAAATGTTGTTGAACATATGCCACCATCTTACTGGCAAAATCATGATGGGAAGATATTATTTTATGTGGTGGAGATAAATGTAATCATATATATTCAGTTTTAATTTGTTTCCAAGTGGGATATGATTCATAGAGTGACCAAAATGAGACTAAATGGTGAAGTTTTCTTCACGATGAGCGTATTCAGCAAGAAAACACTATTTGGTATCCTCACCCATAATATTTTCTCAATGGTTAATACTAATTATTCTATTACATTGTGATCCATAGTGGGTATCAGGATCGTTTTTTTAAATAATATACAGCATGTGCTACCTCAATGTTGATCAATTCAGACAGTTTATTATTCTATTTTGGAGGAAGTGTCATTAATTCGTTTTGTTCTTCTTCTAGCTCATTCAATGGGTGGGATAAATTGATCATTGAATTAGATTACGTTTTTGGTATTTAAACCTATTTCTAAATTTTTAGAATATTAGAAACCTACAGACTTATTCTCAATAATATGAATTCATTATTGGATGATTTCAAATATTTTAGTTTCTCTTTTAAAAAGATAGGATTAAATCAAGTGGCCCACTATTTGGAAAGCATTAGGAAATATTAGAGTGACCATGTTGGGCTTGATCATTTCCATGATTGGCATTAAAATTCTACATTGATTGATTATTAATATGTTCCTCGTCTTTTTTCCATATAATGTTTTAATATTTTCAATATGCATCCATATTAATTTCATTATATATCAATATTTTATTTATTTAATTATTTTTTTAATTAATAAAAGTTATTTAGTTTTCAATATTTTGAAATTTTATTCATTTTATATTATTAAACATGATTCATTTTTAACATTCTTCCTCCATGATTATATATTCCTTAATAGATTTATATGTAAATATAAAAATGTATATTTTCAGATATATAATTATAATGATCTATTTTTAAATATATATGTAAATATTTTATTAATGTTTAATTACAATAATTATAAAAGAATATATTAATAATTATATTTTAAAATATTAAATTTTGAATTGTATTTATATAATTATAAATAAATAATTATAAAACTATAAAAAATATAATTAATTAATAAATATATATTTCGTATATATAATTATATACAAATATATATATATATTAATATGTATATATATATATATATTTGAAAAAATATTCATTTATTTAAAAAAATTATAAACAGACACACACATATATATATTTATAAATACATATTTATATTTTTTTAGTATTATTTTTTTAATAATATAAATTAATATTTCTAAAAAAAATTATATATTTACATCAATTTCTAAATTTATTTATAAATACCTATTTAAAGTCATTAAATATATTTATATTAATATAAATATTTTTTTACAATTACATAAATATTTATCTATAATTATTTACATTTATATTTATTTAAAATTAAAATAATATAAATTTATTAAATATATTATTAAATATTAATTAAATAGGTATTACTCTGCACATTATTAGAAATGATAATGATAGGTAGTTATTAGCATATTAAATGAACTTGTAAATATATATTATTGACATCAATATAACCTAATGGGCTTATACGAGGTATCTTTATCATTGATAATATAAAGGTTGTGAAATTGATCGGACATTATATGTACTATTTCAGAACTGATAAATAAGGGTTTTTTTAGTATAGAAATTTTTGACACTAATAGAAAACCTTGTTATTAGTGCTTTATTAGAAGCACTGATAAAACCCTTCATGGTCATATAAACTTATCCCTAACCAACCAATGTTCTCTGTCGTTGTTCAACATCTCGTGGATGGACACCTCTGTCAATGCTCCCTATCAACCTTCTCAAAAAATCTAAGAATCTAGAATTCTATGAAATGCTATTATTTTTAGTCCACTATAATTTATTAGAGTTTTTTTTTCTATCATCGACATAGGTCATGTCCCTCATGTAAACTAGACACCACCGCTCACAGCCACCATTGATATCCCATTCTTACAGGTCGGTTTCAATAGATTATTCATTGGGAAATGTGATTAATTTGAAGGATTGATATATATTTATCTAATAAATATATTTAGTCTTTAATATGGTGTTACATTTTTTGTTCATCTTCCCTTATCATTTTCTATTGCAAAATCAATATACAGACCACTCCAAATATATAAAAATATTTTCATAAAATCATTTTAAAACAAAAAAACTCAAAACATCAATACATTGGAATGTATTTAAAAAAATATCAGTCCAATATGGATGCCTAATGTATTTATATAATTTTCTTTCACAGTATTAGTTTCCCCCATCTATGAAGTATGGAATGTTAATAAAAACTATTAAATAATTTTTTTAAATTTTTTTGGATATTTATCTTTCACATTTTCCAAATTTTTTAATTTATTTACATATAAGATTTATCTTCCATATCACTACAAAATTATGTATGTGACTAATAGAAATATCCATCTATTATAAAGTGGAATGATTTTTTTGGTATGAGTTTATAGATGAGTAATGAATATCATATGGTGATTGGAATCATGAAATCTCTAGAGAAATCATATATTGTACAAATGATATTGTAGATATGTATTAGGGTAAGGTGAACAATGATCATAGGGGGTCATTGATATATATATATATATCATGCCCACAAACATAATAAATTCATCTAATTTAGAATAAGCAAATAGATTAATGATTATTATTGTTTCATTATAATGTTTTTTAATGATTAGTTGATTAAAATATCAAATATTAATTAAAATTTTACAAAATAATTGACATTTTATTATTGACTTAATATAATAATAGTGAAATAATTTAATTCATAACCATGATATTAAAATATTTTATCTATTTTATATAGATATATATGGAAAATATTCATGAGAGTAAAATATATAAGTATCCATTTCATCCTTAGTTAAAATTACTAATTGGGAATTTTTTTCATGAATTATTTCTCTTTCCCTCACATGAAATCATTTGAACATCCATTGGATCTCTTTACATCATCAATATTTAGACCTTTTTCTCAGGTCTTGTTATCTATTAATGCCATTGAGACATTACCACAATTTCATATAAACATCAATCCCAAATATATGGACTCCCAAAAACATATGTAAAGAACAATTAAAACAACCCTTAAATCATTCGAAAGAAATCACGACCAGTACTCAAAATATCTACATCTACTTCAATATTATTTAAACCATTATCCAAATTTACACTATAATATTTTTCAAGTGTTTAATATATCTATGGGTTCCATTAAGGATGATTTTTATTTTCATATGATCCAATATGGATATTCTTTTACATCAATATTTAGTTCGAGATAATTCATTCCACTAATCATACTGGGACTCATAATAAGCCTATGTTGATGTTGACTATTTCATCATGTGATAAACGATCATCATATTAGTACTATAAGAACCCTGTCAATGAAACACAACATTACCCATCATGTATTAATTGAAATAATGAATAAACATCAATTATTTCATCTTGTTTTTCTCCCACTTAGAAATGCTAATTAAACCATCCTTCAATTACAACATTTTTTCTACACAACATCAAATCAACAACCTAAAAAAATTGATACTTATTTACCCTTGGTTGTTTCTTTTGTTGTCACCCTTTTGTAAAATGAAAAATTTTCATGAATCATAAACCATAACATTCAATTATTTGATTCCCCTTAATATAATTATCTACAAAATTATCCATTGACATTTAATATCTCATGGGATTTTTTATAAAATTTATATGTTATAAACTAAATAGGATTTATATGTAATGAAAATAGATGAACACTAATCATTTGAAAAAGGTGTATGAGAATGTTGTTAAAGATTACATCATGTTTCCAATAGATCATGAATACAAACCTTCTCAAATCCTCTCTCCCTATTTTCATTTTTTTGTTTAGGAAAAACTTATCAGTAAGTCTTGGTAGATATTTTGATTTTCCATGGAATAGACCCATGATATAAATGATGGAATAATTGCGGGGAGAAAAGTAGCCAACATATTGATTGGAATGATATAACATTTTATAGGTCATTTTGTATGAATACTAGTATAAATCTTGATGGAGATAATATGGATTAATTGATAATGAAATTTATAGATGAACAACATTATTTGAAAACATTATTTGATATGTTAATTATTTTTTCAAAGATACCACTATATATGAGTTGCACAAAATATAAAACATAATCTGTTGAATTGAAGTTATGTAAAATGAAATATTGTAGTTGGTGGAGTGATAATAGATTTATATATCAATGTGGAACCTTGAATGATATTATAATCACTGAAAATGAACATCATAATGAAATATATGACTATAAATGATTTCTTAATTCAATGGGAATGATATCTAAAAATAATATTCCCATATAGATGTTTACATATTATTCAATATGAATGATGAATCAATCTTGAAATTCCCTATGTGTGGCATTGAATGATATAATAAAGACATATAAATTCCATAAATATATAAGTAGTACATTCATATCATTCCATGGATTATAATACCATTAGTATTACATGAAACAGATGATTATTGACACGGAACTAAAATAAAATATATAAATATGGGTAACTATGTCATCCCAAAACTCACCTCAATAGTATAAAATTCATTATTAGCATCCTGAATTTTTATGTAATCATAGAACAAATAATATTTAATTATACAGAGATTTAATAAATCCTTTTGGTGTATAGATTATTACTCATAGTAAGTGGATAGTTATTTTAGTAAATTAAAAGTTTCTACCATGGTGATATATTATGTGAAAAAACATAATGTTTTTACTACTTATATCTAGAACAAACTTACACGGTAATTATATTTATGACTTTTTGGATCTATTAATTAAATATCTAAAATATTATGTGGGATAAATGTTTTAAATCATATGATGCCCATATATGTTAAAAATTTACCATTAGAGCCATCTTTTATAGGAATATAAATGGGATCAAAACAAATGGGATTTTTTCTGGATATAAAAATAATGAAATGTTGGGGTGTCACAATTTCAAATCATGAATGCGCTAAATTTGATTTAAACATCCCATGAATACTATATTTTTATGAAATCAAGAATATTTACCTCAAAAATATAAATATAGAACATTGAAAATAATATTCAGTGGGAATACCAAATTCGGTACAATACTATCTCAATTAATGGGTGATTAACTATTGGAAAAATTAAATGGTATTGAACCTATTTTAAGTAAAAACATTTCTATAAAACATGTTAAATCTTATTGATAAAATTGATTAGTCGTTATTGAATTAACACTCAAAAAATTTCTACATGTTATAATGAATCATTATGTAATGGTAAAATCATGTTACTCATTCACATATTCATAAACCCTCTTGTGTTAAATTATTACATTAAATGAGAATGAAATGTTTAATTAGAGAAAAATTGTGTATTTGTTAAACACATCGTGAAATAGTAAAATACCCATTTTATACTTTGGAATATTCATTTATATATTTTAAGTGTCAAACACCAGGAATGTATATGTTTCTGAGGTCTACAAGGCCTAAAGGAGGGCAGAATATAAATATTAAATATATTATTTTAGGCACAGAGAATTTATAATAAAAAATTTAATAACTCCAAAATGGTTATTCGTATGATAAACTTGAGTATAATGTTATGTCTGAAATATGGTGTTTACCCTAGGAGGGGTAAAACATACAAATGCTTCAGAATTTTGGACACCTTTCTCATGATATATTTTTATTAAATAATATTTAATTTATTATTTATTAAGAATAATTAAATATCTCCCAAACGGTTCATCATATTGGATATCTGAGACCACTTATAGGTTTGGAATGATGGGAATATCCTATACCATGTATAACATGTATAAGCGTCATGTGTTCAGATTCCTCACTCAAAAAACCCTATTATATTATTTATTTATTTATTCTGAGTTTTGATTAATAAATCATTAATATCTCTCAAACGGTGAGTCATGTGAGAAATTTGAGACCACCGTTGGTTCTAGAATGAGATATTCGGACTAGATAGGGTATAAATTTAATTCGCATCAGATGTTTGGTGTCATTTAAATTTCATGTAAATTAATTAATTATAATGAAATAACCATTTAAATAAAAAATGTAAAAATATTAAATTTTGTTCTTCCTTGGAAAAAACACCCAAAACCATGTGGTTATGCTCCAAGAATCTACTATTACTTGATAATTTCCAAAAGTATTTATTATAACATATAAAATACGGTGAATTTAAAAACGCTGCCTTGATTTTCATGGTCAAAAATGGTCATGAATGGGGTGTTCTAAATTCCCATCCACAAATGTTTTTTAGTAACATTGAAATATATTAACCCATTTTATCATTGTAGTTATACATTACACTTGAAACTGAGTTATCTTGAGTTTCCGTGCATGCGATTGTTGAAGAGTTCACCGGATCAATTCATACAGTCTAGTGCACACCTTTTCCGCCCTATGTTGGTGTGTGCATTTTCTTTCATTTCCCCCAAGAATCGAATGAGGATGAAGGATACACAATTATATTATTTATTACATAATTTTTTAACTTTTTATAAATAATAATATTTTATATTTTATAACATCCACATTAGTGAAAAGATTGATGTGTTGTCGAAACGGTTGGATTCATCTTGATGAGATGAAGCTAAATAATTTTTTTTTCAAAGGCAGTAAGGTATTACATGATCAAATGTTTGAAATTTTAAATGAATCCTTGAAAATATATTATCAATCCGAATTTGAGGAATAAAATTATCAAAGGAGAATCCTTTTGTTTTTTCGATATATAATTTATAAAATTTTCATAAAATAATTAATCTGAATTATCATATGTAAATGACATGATTTATCGAAAATAATTATCATTAAAATTATTCAATATATAATTTATTAAAGTATCAAAGAGATAATTATTTGGATTGTCAAAATATAATGAATTGTCAATATATATATATATAGTTATAAATATAAATTTGCACACATACATAATAGATTAAGGATAATTTCATTCAATATAAAACTATCTACATGTAATTTCATGAACTATGGAAGGTAATTTAAAACACATGTGCTGACATAAAACAATAATATAGATATTATCCTTGATAGATAAAATATTATCACATGTAATATTTTAATAGATAATTTGAAATAATCCATGGGAGAGAATATGTTATCGTTTCTAACAATTTATTTGATATTTATAAAATTATCAAGGATATTGAAAGTGTTATCACATGTAATATTTTATTTCCTTGTATAATAAAAGAAAAATCCTGGTTCTAAGAACACATGAAGACATTAAAATTTGGTGTGTCAACACTTATGATAATAGGGTTGTGCAGAGGATTATTGAAACACAAGGGGTGCTTTGTCATTGTCATTGGAAACGACCACCTTATGGTTTGTGGTACCATTACAATTAGAAAAAGTGATTATCCTGGTAATTTTTTGGATTTATTTCAACTGATGACATAAATTCAATAACATAACATTTTTTCAATTTATGTAATAAAATGAATTTCCATTGTATTAGTTGTTTTTAATTGGTTTTGGAATGAGAATCTAGAAAACCCACTATTGTATTGAATTTGTGTTCATGTTTAAGAAAATGAGATGATATAAAATTTTGAATTTAAATTATGCATTTTATGGAAATGATTTGAATTAAAATTTCGAATTTAATGGTGGAAATGAATTTTGAAATGATGGAATTGGTTCTTAATGGACTTTAAACAATAGAAAATGGCTTAAAATTATTTGATAGATTCCCAGTGGTTTTATCTTATGAAAAAGGAACGTTTTTTAATAAAACCATTTTTGGTTTTAAGTGTAATTAAATTGGATCTTTTGAAATTGAAGAAATGGATTGATCATATTTTTAAGAAGTCATAAAATAGTTCACCTATCATGTAAAATCACAAGAAAGAATTATGTAGTTAGTGAGTTATTTGGATTCATTTTATGCTATAATAATGTTCTAATACATAGTTGTAAAGGGTTATATCCTCGAATGGTTTGTGATGATTATCCTATGGACATCATCATAGGTACAAAGGTATATACACATTTATGATTTCAAAAAAGAGTTAATGGAATCCTTTCACTGGTTAATACTATCATTTCATTTGGGAGCCGACCATGTTGCTTGCTTGTTTATATAAATTTGAGATTTAAATGTATGCCAATACTTTTAAACTACATTACATGCCTTCTATTTTTAGATAAACGTTTTTATGAAGTTTTTTTATTTAAGACATTGTTTTAGTAATAATACATCAATTTTGCAGTCTTTTATTAATTTATTTTTTCATCATTAGAACTTTAAAAAAAATTAAATATCATTTAATTTGTCAAACTTTTTTTATCTTTAATATTGAAATAATTTCATTCGTTATTCAATTATTGACATATGTTATGGAATATATAGTGATACCCTACTAGGAATTTTAGAGAAAACCTTACTGTTGCTTTCATTTTATTGTTGAAATTCTCTTCTAGCTCTGAACACTGGGAAAGGGTCACTTGGAGGTGATTATAGTCGTTGACCATTGGGCTTGGTGTGTGTTGTTCATTTGGATGTTGTTCTGGTTTACCTATTTTGATACTTTGGTTTTAGTGAATTGTGATGTCTTATGCATTGATGAATTTTGATACATTACTCTGATTTTAGATTCATTTGTTATGTATAATGTCTTGTTTCATTTATGCCACATTTTTTGTGGAAAAATCGTAACCACCATCATGTTGTATGATGTCAGATATTAGTGGTCATCCTATATAGAATGGGAACACCCTTTGGGATAACTCTGTGCTGGCACAATTATAGGGTTACCAAGGAATCAAGGATTGGTTGGTACAAATTGGTATAAAAATAGATTGATATATTTTCATATAGTAAGTATTCATTTGTGTAATCCTATTGATACATAAACGGTAGTTTTGATTGAGTGCCTACCTAGAACTCACCGTAACGAGCCTTATGTCCCCATTTTAGTTAGGGAAGTTGTTTTATAGATTCATTAAATTCATTTCCATATTTTTATTTGGATGGAGTGAAATACAAATCTTGTAGAGTCTAACTGTCCGGACTATGTTTCCATAGTTTCTCTATACATGCATTATCTAATGCCTTCCTTGACGTCTGATGATGTTTTGTAACATGTTTCCTTTGAAAATGCGTGTGAATCGGATCTAGGAGGAGACAATTTCTAACCCTCAAAAAGTTAATGCTATTGTGGATCCACATATAACATGGGAGATCGTGGGTATTGTCCATGTTTTTGGTAGGCACCCCTACAAGACCTTTTTTAGGTTCCAGTAGTAGATTCTCAAAGGTAGTTTATTCTAAATCATTCAAAATTGTTTATTAACCAGTATCCAGATGTTTTCAATGGAACTACTGGCCCTCAACATGCTGAGTAATGGTTGGGAATGATAAAACAATTGCATGGGTTCTTGGAGACACTAGATGAGATCCTGAAGACGTGTTCCACCTACATGTTAGAGGGAATAAGAAGAATATGGTGGGATACGACAATGACATAAATGAATCACTGGGAATATAGTAAGAGTTTTTCATGGTTATTTTCACTATACACGTCTATCCAGAGTTAATTTTATGTAACCAAGGTTGTGGAGTTTTTATAGCTTGAGTAGGTTGGTTGAACTGTGGCTCCGACAGATGATTATGGAACTTGAAAATGTTCTTTAACAAAATTTATACTATAAATAATGGCAGAAGATTATTAGAGCCTTCAAAAACTACAGAGAAATCAAATTCATCATGTACAAAATAGATACCACCATACACATCCAGAAACAATATTCTTTATGAAATGGAAGAGTCTCCAAAAGAAGATGATACCTATTGAGTGACAATGATATGTATCATTACTATAGCTTCAATTTTAGTGATTTCACTATTTGATTCTAGTGTATCTCACTAAATTTTTATCCATTACATTTAATTTTATTAATGTTCATATTGAGATTTTATATTGTGAAATGGATATTACTACACCCCTTGGTGTGAAGAGAGATCAGGTTCTCTATAGTCCTATATGTATCTTCTCTCTATCATATGTAAAACATTCCTAGTTTTTTCTAGTACTCAACATGAAATCTCATGATGTCATATTCATGAGGGATTGGCTTATTTCCAATAATGACTATATTGTTTTTTATTTTTGATGGGTCTACATTACTACGCCGAGTGGTTTGTCTCCTGTCCTTCAAGGAGAATGAAAACATGGTCGAACTGGGCCAAACACTCTTATCTGGAGTTGGGTAATTTAATATTAGTGTTTTATTTTTATTTGGAGCGGTGATCTCCCTAGAATTATATCCAATCTTCCCATAAGGATTCATTATGATTTTTCTGGTTTACCACTAGTAAGAGAGGTTGAGTTTTCCATTAACTTGATGGCCTGTACTCTACCAGTTTCTTTTCTCTCTTACAAATTACTCTGACAGAACTAAATGAACTAATTTCATAGAAGGACTAAATTCTTATGGAATCATTTATTAACCCATGTTTGTCAACTTGGGCTATTCTAATTCTATCCTCCGTGAATTTTATTGGTTCTCTGTCATCATCTCTTCAAGAGAAAAGTCTTCAAGAATAGAATCTTATTGTTGAATTATGTAATCCTTAGAGTGCCTATTTGTTTTGGGAAAATATATACCCATTAGTGATTCTACAATGATGGTGTTTTGAAAAATCAGAACTATTATGTAGAACAGTTAGGAACAAGTATGTGTATTATGGGGGAATGGAATAATTTCCAAATGTTTGCTCACTCATGAAACACTAAGACGTTCTACGACTTGAAGAAGTAGTTTTTTGACCGTGTATTGTTGATTCTTTCATCTCGGTTGGGTAATCGATCCATTAGGATGCAATGGAAGCTTGCTCCATGATTTTTGGTATAATTTTAGGTATTTGATTAAGTGGGTAAATTTGTTTAACATTTTTCACTAACACTGAAACTAATGTCAATACATAATGTGTTTGATGTATCTCAGCCTAAACAGAATATATCGACCCATATCTTGTTCTGAGTTGGTGTGATCTTGATGTAGAACATATTTTATATGCGACTGAATGACCAATATTTTTTTTTTGAATCTGAGAAAATGGTACTCCATGGGTGTATTATACCTCTAGTTTTTATGGTATTAATGCATGGTTCAAAATTCTCATGATACATGATAGAGGGAGGCCTTGATGAGAGAACAATCGCCATTTATTTTTGGTGTGAAGGCTTCTTAATAGGCATTCCAGGGAAAAAACGTTCTAATGGTCAGGAGGTTGTTATATAACATTACTATTTCAGGTATTCGTAAACCCTCTTGTGTTCAATTATCATGTTAATTGAGAAAAAATAGTTTATCAGTGAAAATATGTGTTTTCATAAACACATTTCAGAATGGTAAGAAACCTATTCAAGACTCCAGAATATTCATATAAATATTTTCTATGTTAAACACAGGGTAAGAATAAGCTTCCAATGTCTAAAAAGACTCCGGGAGGATGGAATAAAAAACTAAATATATTTCATTAAAAGACATTTTATTCAAAATAATTGAATGACACTAAAAGGGTCCATTATATGAGGAATTTTATCATATTTTTATGTATGAAATGTTTTTTTACCCTATTAGGGGTTAATATTGGAATGCACAATACTTTTGGACACCTCACAGATTATATAAAATTATAAAATAATATTTAATATATTATTTATTAAAAATAAATAAATATATCCGCAAAGGTGAACTACATGAAAAATCAAAGACCAACGATTGGTTTGGAGTGAGAGGTTTACCCAAGACAAGGTATAACATTTAATAGTGTCAGGTGTTTGGATTCCTCTCTTGTGAAAATAAAAATTTTATTATAATTAATTATTTATTTGATTTTTTAATTAATAAATCAATATTATCTATTGAATGGTGAGTCCTAAGAGAAATTTGATATGGTTTTTTGGTCCATGATGAGGGTTTTACCATATATGGGGTATTAATTTAATGTTCAATGAATGTATGGAAATATTTTACTTTTATGTTAAATAATTAATATTCAAAAATAAAATTAAATGAAAAACGTAAAATGATTAATGTTTCTTCTTCCAAGAAACCAACAATCTTCATCCCTGTGGGTATGTTTTAGAAACCCTTTATTTCTTTAAAATTTGTAATAGTTTGATTTAAAACACTTTAACATGGTTAATTTAATAACTATTCATTGATTTGTTTGGTCACAAATGGTCTGAAAAGGGGTCTTCTAAATTTCGATCCACAAAGGCATTAGGGTAAATTTCAAATAGCTGAACCCATTTATTCATTATTGTTGGTCATTAATCATGAAACTAAGAGATCCTGAGATTCCTTTCATGTGATTTTTGATGATTTCATCTGATATATTTATACTATCTTGCCCACCACCTTTCCTCCCTGTGATTATGTGTGTGTTTTTTTTCATTCCTCAATGGAATTCCACGAGGTTGAAAGATGTTAAATTATATTATTTATTACTTATTTTATTTTCATTAAAAAACTAATGTCACTCTTCTATAATATCCCTATTATATAACGGATTTACCTATCTTTAGTACCAAAGGATTCATGAGCCCGTAAGGGGAGAAGCTTCGCGAGGTTTTCTCTCCCGTCGCCGCCTCCTAGTTTCGCCCTGATCTGGCCCCCGTCGGCGCCCCCTTTGCTTGTTGTACATGGCGGGGGTTCTCTTGTCTCGGTCGTCTCTCACGGTGTGCTTGATTCAGCCTTTCATGGCGGTGCATTCGTCCAGAGACCGAGTCCCAGTTTCCGCGGGTGAGGGAACCATTCGGTATCGTCTGCAAGCAATAGGTGGTCGGGCGCGGTCTTCACGGGTCTCCTGGTTGGTGGCGATGGATTTTGGTTCTGGATCTAGGTTTTTGGTGGCTTTGAGCTGCTGTTTTGGAGGTGAATCAGCTGGTTGCATTCCGCCGTTGAGGCTACTATGGAGGCAGGGATGTTCTCCTGTTTTCCTGTTCATTTTGAATTTCTGTGTGTTTTGTTGTTTTATCGCGAAGGTTCTGCGATCTATTCTGTTCCGCGAGATGGGGGTGAAGGATTTAGGCCTCTTCTCTGTTATCGCGGTGATTCGGGTGATGTTGCTGGTGCTCTGGTGTCGGGTTGTTTTCCCGACGGTGATTTCTTTGACTGCGGCGAAGCTCGCCAGTGTAGGCGATGACGGTGGCTGGTGGAGACGTCGGCGGTCGCCGGTGAACGACGGTGGTCGGTCTGGCGTGACCTGCCGGCGACATGATGGGGCGTGTTTCGAGGCGTCTGCGCGGAGTCTGACACGTGATGATGGATCGTGGCACGAGGCGGGTCACGTGGCTCGTGGCTCGAGGCGACTGCGCGCGTTGAATCCTGTTTATGTTTGAATTTTGAATTTACGGGTCCCGGCAACCCTTACAAACCGGCTATCATCGGGAACCGGATAACCCTCAAACCGGCTTTTAAAAATCCAAAAAAAGTGATTTGCAGAGATAGTACCAAAGGATTCATCTAGACGAGTTGAAGTAAAATAATATTTTTGTTTCGAAGGAAATAATGTATTCCGCAATCCAGTTTTCCACATTTTAAATAAATAATTTAAAATATACAGTCACGGATAATTTGTGTAATAAAAAATATCAATGTATAATCATTTTCTTTTGTGGAGATAAAAATTACAAAATTGTAACACAATAATTGATTTGAATTATAAAAGGTCACTAATTTTTTTATCCAAAATAATTATCAGGAAAATTATTGAATGGAAAATTGATTCATGTTATCATGGAATATTTATTTAGAGTATAAATATATATTATTACATTAGATGTTAAGGATAATTTAATTCAATATTGAAAAATAAAAATCTAATTGTGTGAACAAATAAAGGTAATTTTAAAAAAAAAATGTATTCACATGAAATTATAATCCAGATATTATCTATTAGATATAAAATAATATCACACATAATATTTTAATCGATAATTTAAAATTATCAATGAGATTGAAAATATTATCGAATGTAATATTTAATTCAACAAATTTAAAATTATCTAGGAGAGAGAATGTGTAGTCACATGCTCAATTTTATTTCCTTGTGAAATAAAATAGATGTTTTGGTCCGTGGAACCCTAGATGAACATCAACCATTAGTGTGTTGAAAATTATGATAATAGTTTCATGGAGAGGTGTATGTAACCACATGGGGTGATTTATCATTGCTGCTAACATCAAAGAACTTTAGGTTGGTGGATCTGTTCCAGTTATCCAAATTGACTACCCTTGTATTTCTTGATTTACATAAAATACTAATTTAAACTCCCTTACATAACTTGATTTATATTGATGTAATCAAATCCAATTCCATTGAATTCGGATATTTGAGTTGTTTTTTGGAATGAGAATCTTGAAAAACCCAAATTACATTGAATTGGGGTGTGCATTCATGAAAATAAGATCATTTAAATTGTGAATTTAAATTACGGAATTGATTGAAATGATTTCAATTAAATTGTTGAATTTTATTGTTACAATGAATTATGGGATGAAGTAATTGGTTTTGAAAGTAATTAATACTATGGAAAATTGATTTAAATTATTTAATAAAAACCTAGTGGTTTTATCTTGTTAGAAGGCACATTTTTTAATAAAATATATTTTGGTTTTCAATGGAATGGAATTGGAAATTCTGAATTGGAAGAATGGGATTGACCATATTCTTAAAGGGTCTTAATTAAGTTCACCCATTATGTATGAGGTAATGGAATAATTAGGTAGTTAGTAAGTAATCTGGATACACCATATTCTACGAAAACATTCTAAAACATACATTCGTACGGTCACATCTTTGACATGCCGGTGATGATTCTCCATCGGCCAGTGTCATTGGGTCGTGTGTATACACATTTTTTAAAGTTCACATAGAGAGTGTGGAACCCAATATATGGTTAATAATGTCATGCCTTTTGTTAGGTTACCTTTTTACTCTATTGTTTACTTATATTTGAGATATAAATGTATGCCAATACATTTGAACTATTTTACATGCCTGCTGTGTTTACATAATCTATTTTATGTAACTGTTTTACTTAATCCATTTTTTTAGTAATATTCTATCATTTTGAAATGTATTTGCTTAATATATTTTTCCATAATATGAATAGTATAAAATTATTTTTTTAATTAAGCATTAAAATGAAAAACCTATTTATCCTTAATATTGAATGTATTTCATTGGTTAATCAATTGTTGGAACCTGTTAATGAATCTCAGGTGAGAGCGTTCTATGCTTTTTTTTCACACACCTTACATTTTCCCACAAATATTTGTATAAAATCTATTTCCAGGTTATATTAAGCAGAAATAATCACTTGGAGGTGGATATCACTGTTGAGCATTGGACATGATGAGTTTTATTCATCGAGACCTTGGGAATTCATCAATGTTTTGGTACATTTGTTATAGTTCTTTGGCGTGGTTTATTCATTGCTGACTTCTAGTAACTCACTACCAAGGAAGTTTCTTTTGTTAGACAATCATTCTTTTGTCATTTCATCCACATTTCTGGTGTCCACATATTTACTACATGCATGTTGTGACGTGCCAGGTACTAGTCACCAACAAACGGGGATCAGGAATTCCATTTAGACTATGTTAGGGGCCGCTCAATTATCGGGTTACTAGGGTAACTGGGGTAGTTCTTGACAGTAATGAATGTGGTAGAAGTTGTATTAGATTGTGTTATTGAAATGTTACCATATTTTCTAGTCCAAAAATAAAAGAAAAAAGGATTGGTTTAAATGATTAAAATATGAATAAGGGAATGTTTGGCACCAATTATGTGTAAAAGGAAGAATATTGTTGAACATATGCCACCATCTTACTGGCAAAATCATGATGGGAAGATATTATTTTATGTGGTGGAGATAAATGTAATCATATATATTCAGTTTTAATTTGTTTCCAAGTGGGATATGATTCATAGAGTGACCAAAATGAGACTAAATGGTGAAGTTTTCTTCACGATGAGCGTATTCAGCAAGAAAACACTATTTGGTATCCTCACCCATAATATTTTCTCAATGGTTAATACTAATTCTTCTATTACATTGTGATCCATAGTGGGTATCAGGATCGTTTTTTTAAATAATATACAGCATGTGCTACCTCAATGTTGATCAATTCAGACAGTTTATTATTCTATTTTGGAGGAAGTGTCATTAATTCGTTATGTTCTTCTTCTAGCTCATTCAATGGGTGGGATAAATTGATCATTGAATTAGATTACGTTTTTGGTATTTAAACCTATTTCTAAATTTTTAGAATATTAGAAACCTACAGACTTATTCTCAATAATATGAATTCATTATTGGATGATTTCAAATATTTTAGTTTCTCTTTTAAAAAGATAGGATTAAATCAAGTGGCCCACTATTTGGAAAGCATTAGGAAATATTAGAGTGACCATGTTGGGCTTGATCATTTCCACGATTGGCATTAAAATTCTACATTGATTGATTATTAATATGTTCCTCGTCTTTTTTCCATATAATGTTTTAATATTTTCAATATGCATCCATATTAATTTCATTATATATCAATATTTTATTTATTTAATTATTTTTTTAATTAATAAAAGTTATTTAGTTTTCAATATTTTGAAATTTTATTCATTTTATATTATTAAACATGAGTCATTTTTAACATTCTTCCTCCATGATTATATATTCCTTAATAGATTTATATGTAAATATAAAAATGTATATTTTCAGATATATAATTATAATGATCTATTTTTAAATATATATGTAAATATTTTATTAATGTTTAATTACAATAATTATAAAAGAATATATTAATAATTATATTTTAAAATATTAAATTTTGAATTGTATTTATATAATTATAAATAAATAATTATAAAACTATAAAAAATATATTTAATTAATAAATATATATTTCGTATATATAATTATATACAAATATATATATATATTAATATGTATATATATATATATTTGAAAAAATATTCATTTATTTAAAAAAATTATAAACAGACACACACATATATATATTTATAAATACATATTTATATTTTTGTAGTATTATTTTTTTAATAATATAAATTAATATTTCTAAAAAAAATTATATATTTACATCAATTTCTAAATTTATTTATAAATACCTATTTAAAGTCATTAAATATATTTATATTAATATAAATATTTTTTTACAATTACATAAATATTTATCTATAATTATTTAATTTATATTTATTTAAAATTAAAATAATATAAATTTATTAAATATATTATTAAATATTAATTAAATAGGTTTTACTATGCACTTTATTAGAAATGATAACGATAGGTAGTTATTAGCATATTAAATGAACTTGTAAATATATATTATTGACATCAATATAACCTAATGGGCTTATACGAGGTATCTTTATCATTGATAATATAAAGGTTGTGAAATTGATCGGACATTATATGTACTATTTCAGAACTGATAAATAAGGGTTTTTTTAGTATAGAAATTTTTGACACTAATAGAAAACCTTGTTATTAGTGCTTTATTAGAAGCACTGATAAAACCCTTCATGGTCATATAAACTTATCCCTAACCAACCAATGTTCTCTGTCGTTGTTCAACATCTCGTGGATGGACACCTCTGTCAATGCTCCCTATCAACCTTCTCAAAAAATCTAAGCATCTAGAATTCTATGAAATGCTATTATTTTTAGTCCACTATAATTTATTAGAGTTTTTTTTCTATCCTCGACATAGGTCATGTCCCTCATGTAAACTAGACACCACCGCTCACAACCACCATTGATATCCCATTCTTACAGGTCGGTTTCAATAGATTATTCATTGGGAAATGTGATTAATTTGTAGGATTGATATATATTTATCTAATAAATATATTTAGTCTTTAATATGGTGTTACATTTTTTGTTCATCTTCCCTTATCATTTTCTATTGCAAAATCAATATACAGATCACTCCAAATATATAAAAATATTTTCATAAAATCATTTTAAAATAAAAAAACTCAAAACATCAATACATTGGAATGTATTTAAAAAAATATCAGTCCAATATGGATGCCTAATATATTTATATAATTTTCTTTCACAGTATTATTTTCCCCCATCTATGAAGCATGGAATGTTAATAAAAACTATTAAATAATTTTTTTAAATTTTTTTGGATATTTATCTTTCACATTTTCCAAATTTTTTTATTTATTTACATAAAAGATTTATCTTCCATATCACTACAAAATTATGTATGTGACTAATAGAAATATCCATCTATTATAAAGTGGAATGATTTTTTTGGTATGAGTTTATAGATGAGTAATGAATATCATATGGTGATTGGAATCATGAAATCTCTAGAGAAATCATATATTGTACAAATGATATTGTAGACATGTATTAGTGTAAGGTGAACAATGATCATAGGGGGTCATTGATATATATATATATATATCATGCCCACAAACATAATGAATTCATCTAATTTAGAATAAGCAAATAGATTAATGATTATTATTGTTTCATTATAATGTTTTTTAATGATTATTTGATTAAAATATCAAATATTAATTAACATTTTACAAAATAATTGACATTTTATTATTGACTTAATATAATAATAGTGAAATAATTTAATTCATAACCATGATATTAAAATATTTTATCTATTTTATATAGATATATATGGAAAATATTCATGAGAGTAAAATATATAAGTATACATTTCATCCTTAGTTAAAATTACTAATTGGGAATTTTTTTTCATGAATTATTTCTCTTTCCCTCACATGAAATCATTTGAACATCCATTGGATCTCTTTACATCATCAATATTTAGACCTTTTTCTCAGGTCTTGTTATCTATTAATGCCATTGAGACATTACCACAATTTCATATAAACATCAATCCCAAATATATGGACTCCCAAAAACATATGTAAAGAACAATTAAAACAACCCTTAAATCATTCGAAAGAAATCACGACCAGTACTCAAAATATCTACATCTACTTCAATATTATTTAAACCATTATCCAAATTTACACTATAATATTTTTCAAGTGTTTAATATATCTATGGGTTCCATTAAGGATGATTTTTATTTTCATATGATCCAATATGGATATTCTTTTACATCAATATTTAGTTCGAGATAATTCATTCCACTAATCATACTGGGACTCATAGTAAGCCTATGTTGATGTTGACTATTTCATCATGTGATAAACGATCATCATATTAGTACTATAAGAACCCTGTCAATGAAACACAACATTACCCATCATGTATTAATGGAAATAATGAATAAACATCAATTATTTCATCTTGTTTTTCTCCCACTTAGAAATGCTAATTAAACTATCCTTCAATTACAACATTTTTTCTACACAACATCAAATCAAGAACCTAAAAAAATTGATACTTATTTACCCTTGGTTGTTTCTTTTGTTGTCACCCTTTTTTAAAATGAAAAATTTTCATGAATCATAAACCATAACATTCAATTATTTGATTCCCCTTAATATAATTATCTACAAAATTATTTATTGACATTTAATATCTCATGGGATTTTTTATAAAATTTATATGTTATAAACTAAATAGGATTTATATGTAATGAAAATAGATGAACACTAATCATTTGAAAAAGGTGTATGAGAATGTTGTTAAAGATTACATCATGTTTCCAATAGATCATGAATACAAACCTTCTCAAATCCTCTCTCCCTATTTTCATTTTTTTGTTTAGGAAAAACTTATCAGTAAGTCTAGGTAGATATTTTGATTTTCCATGGAATAGACCCATGATATAAATGATGGAATAATTGCGGGGAGAAAAGTAGCCAACATATTGATTGGAATGATATAACATTTTATAGGTCATTTTGTATGAATACTAGTATAAATCTTGATGGAGATAATATGGATTAATTGATAATGAAATTTATAGATGAACAACATTATTTGAAAACATTATTTGATATGTTAATTATTTTTTCAAAGATACCACTATATATGAGTTTCACAAAATATAAAACATAATCTGTTGTATTGAAGTTATATAAAATGAAATATTGTAGTTGGTGGAGTGATAATAGATTTATATATCAATGTGGAACCTTGAATGATATTATAATCACTGAAAATGAACATCATAATGAAATATATGACTATAAATGATTTCTTAATTCAATGGGAATGATATCTAAAAATAATATTCCCATATAGATGTTTACATATTATTCAATATGAATGATGAATCAATCTTGAAATTCCCTATGTGTGGCATTGAATGATATAATAAAGACATATAAATTCCATAAATATATAAGTAGTACATTCATATCATTCCATGGATTATAATACCATTAGTATTACATGAAACAGATGATTATTGACACGAAACTAAAATAAAATATATAAATATGGGTAACTATGTCATCCCAAAACTCACCTCAATAGTATAAAATTCATTATTAGCATCCTGATTTTTTATGTAATCATAAAATACATAATATTTAATTATACAGAGATTTAATAAATCCTTTTGGTGTATAGATTATTACTCATAGTAAGTGGATAGTTATTTTAGTAAATTAAAAGTTTCTACCATGGTGATATATTATGTGAAAAAACATAATGTTTTTACTACTTATATCTAGAACAAACTTACACGGTAATTATATTTATGACTTTTTGGATCTATTAATTAAATATCTAAAATATTATGTGGGATAAATGTTTTAAATCTTATGATGCCCATATATGTTAAAAATTTACCATTAGAGCCATCTTTTATAGGAATATAAATGGGATCAAAACAAATGGGATTTTTTCTGGATATAAAAATAATGAAATGTTGGGGTGTCACAATTTCAAATCATGCATGCGCTAAATTTGATTTAAACATCCCATGAATACTATATTTTTATGAAATCAAGAATATTTACCTCAAAAATATAAATATAGAACATTGAAAATAATATTCAGTGGGAATACCAAATTCGGTACAATACTATCTCAATTAATGGGTGATTAACTATTGGAAAAATTAAATGGTATTGAACCTATTTTAAGTAAAAACATTTCTATAAAACATGTTAAATCTTATTGATAAAATTGATTAGTCGTTATTGAATTAACACTCAAAAAATTTCTACATGTTATAATGAATCATTATGTAATGGTAAAATCATGTTACTCATTCACATATTCATAAACCCTCTTGTGTTAAATTATTACATTAAATGAGAATGAAATGTTTAATTAGAGAAAAATTGTGTATTTGTTAAACACATCGTGAAATGGTAAAATACCCATTTTATACTTTGGAATATTCATTTATATATTTTAAGTGTCAAACACTAGGTATGTATATGTTTCTGAGGTCTACAAGGCCTAATGGAGGGCAGAATATAAATATTAAATATATTATTTTAGGCACAGAGAATTTATAATAAAAAATTTAATAACTCCAAAATGGCTATTCGTATGATAAACTTGAGTATAATGTTATGTCTGAAATATGGTGTTTACCCTAGGAGGGGTAAAACATACAAATGCTTCAGAATTTTGGACACCTTTCTCATGATATATTTTTATTAAATAATATTTAATTTATTATTTATTAAGAATATTTAAATATCTCCCAAACAGTTCATCATATTGGATATCTGAGACCACTTATAGGTTTGGAATGATGGGAATATCCTATACCATGTATAACATTTATAAGCGTCATGTGTGCAGATTCCTCACTCAAAAAACCCTATTATATTAATTATTTATTTATTCTGAGTTTTGATTAATAAATCATTAATATCTCTCAAACGGTGAGTCATGTGAGAAATTTGAGACCACCGTTGGTTCTAGAATGAGATATTCAGACTAGATAGGGTATAAATTTAATTCGCATCAGATGTTTGGTGTCATTTAAATTTCATGTAAATTAATTAATTATAATGAAATAACCATTTAAATAAAAAATGTAAAAATATTAAATTTTGTTCTTCCTTGGAAAAAACACCCAAAACCATGTGGTTATGCTCCAAGAATCTACTATTACTTGATAATTTCGAAAAGTATTTATTATATCATATAAAATACGGTGAATTTAAAAATGCTGCCTTGATTTTCTTGGTCAAAAATGGTCATGAATGGGGTGTTCTAAATTCCCATCCACAAATGTTTTTTAGTAACTTTGAAATATATTAACCCATTTTATCATTGTAGTTATACATTACACTTGAAACTGAGTTATCTTGAGTTTCCGTGCATGCGATTGTTGAAGAGTTCACCGGATCAATTCATACAGTCTAGTGCACACCTTTTCCGCCCTATGTTGGTGTGTGAATTTTCTTTCATTTCCCCCAAGAATCGAATGAGGATGAAGGATACACAATTATATTATTTATTACATAATTTTTTAACTTTTTATAAATAATAATATTTTATATTTTATAACATCCACATTAGTGAAAAGATTTATGTGTTGTCGAAACGGTTGGATTCATCTTGATGAGATGAAGTTAAATAATTTCTTTTTCAAAGGCAGTAAGTTATTACATGATCGAATGTTTGAAATTTTAAATGAATCCTTGAAAATATATTATCAATGAGAATTTGAGGAATAAAATTATCAAAGGAGAATCCTTTTGTTTTTTCGATATATAATTTATTAAATTTTCATAAAATAATTAATCTGAATTATCATATGTAAATGACATGATTTATCGAAAATAATTATCATTAAAATTATTCAATATATAATTTATTAAAGTATCAAAGAGATAATTATTTGGATTGTCAAAATATAATGAATTGTCAATATATATATATATAGTTATAAATATAAATTTGCACACATACATAATAGATTAAGGATAATTTCATTCAATATAAAACTATCTACATGTAATTTCATGAACTATGGAAGGTAATTTAAAACACATGTGCTGACATAAAACAATAATATAGATATTATCCTTGATAGATAAAATATTATCACATGTAATATTTTAATAGATAATTTGAAATAATCCATGGGAGAGAATATGTTATCGTTTCTAACAATTTATTTGATATTTATAAAATTATCAAGGATATTGAAAGTGTTATCACATGTAATATTTTATTTCCTTGTATAATAAAAGAAAAATCTTGGTTCTAAGAACACATGAAGACATTAAAATTTGGTGTGTCAACACTTATGATAATAGGGTTGTGCAGAGGATTATTGAATCACAAGGGGTGCTTTGTCATTGTCATTGGAAACGACCACCTTATGGTTTGTGGTACCATTACAATTAGAAAAAGTGATTATCCTGGTAATTTTTTGGATTTATTTCAACTGATGACATAAATTCAATAACATAACATTTTTTCAATTTATGTAATAAAATGAATTTCCATTGTATTAGTTGTTTTTAATTGGTTTTGGAATGAGAATCTAGAAAACCCACTATTGTATTGAATTTGTGTTCATGTTTAAGAAAATAAGATGATATAAAATTTTGAATTTAAATTATGCATTTTATGGAAATGATTTGAATTAAAATTTCGAATTTAATGGTGGAAATGAATTTTGAAATGATGGAATTGGTTCTTAATGGACTTTAAACAATAGAAAATGGCTTAAAATTATTTGATAGATTCCCAGTGGTTTTATCTTATGAAAAAGGAACGTTTTTGAATAAAACCATTTTTGGTTTTAAGTGTAATTAAATTGGATCTTTTGAAATTGAAGAAATGGATTGATCATATTTTTAAGAAGTCATAAAATAGTTCACCTATCATGTAAAATCACAAGAAAGAATTATGTAGTTAGTGAGTTATTTGGATTCATTTTATGCTATAATAATGTTCTAATACATAGTTGTAAAGGGTTATATCCTCGAATGGTTTGTGATGATTATCCTATGGACATCATCATAGGTACAAAGGTATATACACATTTATGATTTTAAAAAAGAGTTAATGGAATCCTTTCACTGGTTAATACTATCATTTCATTTGGGAGCCGACCATGTTGCTTGCTTGTTTATATAAATTTGAGATTTAAATGTATGCCAATACTTTTAAACTACATTACATGCCTTCTATTTTTAGATAAACGTTTTTATGAAGTTTTTTTATTTAAGACATTGTTTTAGTAATAATACATCAATTTTGCAGTATTTTATTAATTTATTTTTTCATCATTAGAACTTTAAAAAAAAATTAAATATCATTTAATTTGTCAAATTTTTTTAATCTTTAATATTGAAATAATTTCATTCGTTATTCAATTATTGACATATGATATGGAATATATAGTGATACCCTACTAGGAATTTTAGAGAAAACCTTACTGTTTCTTTCATTTGATTGTTGAAATTCTCTTCTAGCTCTGAACACTGGGAAAGGGTCACTTGGAGGTGATTATAGCCGTTGACCATTGGGCTTGGTGTGTGGTGTTCATTTGGATGTTGTTCTGGTTTACCTATTTTGATACTTTGGTTTTAGTGAATTGTGATGTCTTATGCATTGATGAATTTTGATACATTACTCTGATTTTAGATTCATTTGTTATGTATAATGTCTTGTTTCATTTATGCCACATTTTTTGTGGAAAAATCGTAACCACCATCATGTTGTATGATGTCAGATATTAGTGGTCATCCTATGTAGATTGGGAACACCCTTTGGGATAACTCTGTGCTGGCACAATTATAGGGTTACCAAGGAATCAAGGATTGGTTGGTACAAATTGGTATAAAAATAGATTGATATATTTTCATATAGTTAGTATTCATTTGTGTAATCTTATTGATACATAAACGGTAGTTTTGATTGAGTGCCTACCTAGAACTCACCGTAACGAGCCTTATGTCCCCATTGTAGTTAGGGAAGTTGTTTTATAGATTCATTAAATTCATTTCCATATTTTTATTTGGATGGAGTGAAATACAAATCTTGTAGAGTCTAACTGTCCGGACTATGTTTCCATAGTTTCTCTATACATGCATTATCTAATGCCTTCCTTGACGTCTGATGATGTTTTGTAACATGTTTCCTTTGAAAATGCGTGTGAATCGGATCTAGGATGAGACAATTTCTAACCCTCAGAAAGTTAATGCTATTGTGGATCCACATATAACATGGGAGATCATGGGTATTGTCCATGTTTTTGGTAGGCACCCCTACAAGACCTTTTTTAGGTTCCAGTAGTAGATTCTCAAAGGTAGTTTATTCTAAATCATTCAAAATTTTTTATTAACCAGTATCCAGATGTTTTCAATGGAACTATTGGCCCTCAACATGCCGAGTAATGGTTGGGAATGATAAAACAATTGCATGGGTTCTTGGAGACACTAGATGAGATCCTGAAGACGTGTTCCACCTACATGTTAGAGGGAATAAGAAGAATATGGTGGGATACGACAATGACATAAATGAATCACTGGGAATATAGTAAGAGTTTTTCATGGTTATTTTCACTATACACGTCTATCCAGAGTTAATTTTATGTAACCAAGGTTGTGGAGTTTTTATAGCTTGAGTAGGTTGGTTGAACTGTGGCTCCGACAGATGATTATGGAACTTGAAAATGTTCTTTAACAAAATTTCTACTATAAATAATGGCAGAAGATTATTAGAGCCTTCAAAAATTACAGAGAAATCAAATTCATCATGTACAAAATAGATACCACCATACACATCCAGAAACAATATTCTTTATGAAATGGAAGAGTCTCCAAAAGAAGATGATACCTATTGAGTGACAATGATATGTATCATTACTATAGCTTCAATTTTAGTGATTTCACTATTTGATTCTAGTGTATCTCACTAAATTTTTATCCATTACATTTAATTTTATTAATGTTCATATTGAGATTTTATATTGTGAAATGGATATTACTACACCCCTTGGTGTGAAGAGAGATCAGGTTCTCTATAGTCCTATATGTATCTTCCCTCTATCATATGTAAAACATTCCTAGTGTTTTCTAGTACTCAACATGAAATCTCATGATGTCATATTCATGAGGGATTGGCTTATTTCCAATAATGACTATATTGTTTTTTATTTTTGATGGGTCTACATTACTACGCCGAGTGGTTTGTCTCCTGTCCTTCAAGGAGAATGAAAACATGGTCGAACTGGGCCAAACACTCTTATCTGGAGTTGGGTAATTTAATATTAGTGTTTTATTTTTATTTGGAGCGGTGATCTCCCTAGATTTATATCCAATCTTCCCATAAGGATTCATTATGATTTTTCTGGTTTACCACTAGTAAGAGAGGTTGAGTTTTCCATTAACTTGATGACCTGTACTCTACCAGTTTCTTTTCTCTCTTACAAATTACTCTGACAGAACTAAATGAACTAATTTCATAGAAGGACTAAATTCTTATGGAATCATTTATTAACCCATGTGTTTCAACTTGGGCTATTCTAATTCTATCCTCCGTGAATTTTATTGGTTCTCTGTCATCATCTCTTCAAGAGAAAAGTCTTCAAGAATAGAATCTTATTGTTGAATTATGTAATCCTTAGAGTGCCTATTTGTTGTGGGAAAACATATACCCATTAGTGATTCTACAATGATGGTGTTTTGAATTATCAGAACTATTATGTAGAACAGTTAGGAACATGTATGTGTATTATGGGGGAATGGAATAATTTCCAAATGTTTGCTCACTCATGAAACACTAAGACATTCTACGACTTGAAGAAGTAGTTTTTTGACCGTGTATTGTTGATTCTTTCATCTCGGTTGGGTAATCGATCCATTAGGATGCAATGGAAGCTTGCTCCATGATTTTTGGTATAATTTCAGGTATTTGATTAAGTGGGTAAATTTGTTTAACATTTTTCACTAACACTGAAACTAATGTCAATACATAATGTGTTTGATGTATCTCAGCCTAAACAGAATATATCGACCCATATCTTGTTCTGAGTTGGTGTGATCTTGATGTAGAACATATTTTATATGCGACTGAATGACCAATATTTTTTTTTGATTCTGAGAAAATGGTACTTCATGGGTGTATTATACCTCTAGTGTTTATGGTATTAATGCATGGTTCAAAATTCTCATGATACATGATAGAGGGAGGCCTTGATGAGAGAACAATCTCCATTTATTTTTGGTGTGAAGGCTTCTTAATAGGCATTCCAGGGAAAAAACGTTCTAATGGTCAGGAGGTTGTTATATAACATTACTATTTCAGGTATTCGTAAACCCTCTTGTGTTCAATTATCATGTTAATTGAGAAAAAATAGTTTATCAGTGAAAATATGTGTTTTCATAAACACATTTCAGAATGGTAAGAAACCTATTCAAGACTCCAGAATATTCATATAAATATTTTCTATGTTAAACACAGGGTAAGAATAAGCTTCCAATGTCTAAAAAGACTCCGGGAGGATGGAATAAAAAACTAAATATATTTCATTAACAGACATTTTATTCAAAATAATTGAATGACACTAAAAGGGTCCATTATATGAGGAATTTTATCATATTTTTATGTATGAAATGTTTTTTTACCCTATTAGGGGTTAATATTGGAATGCACAATACTTTTGGACACCTCACAGATTATATAAAATTATAAAATAATATTTAATATATTATTTTTTAAAAATAAATAAATATATCCGCAAAGGTGAACTACATGAAAAATCAAAGACCAACGATTGGTTTGGAGTGAGAGGTTTACCGAAGACAAGGTATAACATTTAATAGTGTCGGGTGTTTGGATTCCTCTCTTGTGAAAATAAAAATTTTATTATAATTAATTATTTATTTGATTTTTTAATTAATAAATCAATATTATCTATTGAATGGTGAGTCCTAAGAGAAATTTGATATGGTTTTTTGGTCCAGGATGAGGGTTTTACCATATATGGGGTATTAATTTAATGTTCAATGAATGTATGGAAATATTTTACTTTTATGTTAAATAATTAATATTCAAAAATAAAATTAAATGAAAAACGTAAAATGATTAATGTTTCTTCTTCCAAGAAACCAACAATCTTCATCCCTATGGGTATGTTTTAGAAACCCTTTATTTCTTTAAAATTTGTAATAGTTTGATTTAAAACACTTTAATATGGTTAATTTAATAACTATTCATTGATTTGTTTGGTCACAAATGGTCTGAAAAGGGGTCTTCTAAATTTCGATCCACAAAGGCATTAGGGTAAATTTCAAATAGCTGAACCCATTTATTCATTATTGTTGGTCATTAATCATGAAACTAAGAGATCCTGAGATTCCTTTCATGTGATTTTTGATGATTTCATCTGATATATTTATACTATCTTGCCCACCACCTTTCCTCCCTGTGATTATGTGTGTGTTTTTTTTCATTCCTCAATGGAATTCCACGAGGTTGAAAGATGTTAAATTATATTATTTATTACTTATTTTATTTTCATTAAAAAACTAATGTCACTCTTCTATAATATCCCTATTATATAACGGATTTACCTATCTTTAGTACCAAAGGATTCATGAGCCCGTAAGGGGCGAAGCTTCGCGAGGTTTTCTCTCCCGTCGCCGCCTCCTGGTTTCGCCCTGATCTGGCCCCCGTCGGCGCCCCCTTTTCTTGTTGTACATGGCGGGGGTTCTCTTGTCTTGGTCGTCTCTCACGGTGTGCTTGATTCAGCCTTTCATGGCGATGCATTCGTCCAGAGATCGAGTCCCAGTTTCTGCGGGTGAGGGAACCATTCGGTATCGTCTGCAAGCAATAGGTGGTCGGGCGCGGTCTTCACGGGTCTCCTGGTTTGTGGCGATGGATTTTGGTTCTGGATCTAGGTTTTTGGTGGCTTTGAGCTGCTGTTTTGGAGGTGAATCGGCTGGTTGCGTTCCGCCGTTGAGGCTACTATGGAGGCAGGGACGTTCTCCTGTTTTCCTGTTCATTTTGAATTTCTGTGTGTTTTGTTGTTTTATCGCGAAGGTTCTGCGATCTATTCTGTTCCGCGAGATGGGGGTGAAGGATTTAGGCCTCTTCTCTGTTATCGCGGTGATTCGGGTGATGTTGCTAGTGCTCTGGTGTCGGCTTGTTTTCCCGACGGTGATTTCTTTGACTGCGGCGAAGCTCGCCAGTGTAGGCGATGACGGTGGCTGGTGGAGACGTCGGCGGTCGCCGGTGAACGACGGTGGTCGGTCTGGCGTGACCTGCCGGCGACATGATGGGGCGTGTTTCGAGGCGTCTGCGCGGAGTCTGACACGTGATGATGGATCGTGGCACGAGGCGGGTCACGTGGCTCGTGGCTCGAGGCGACTGCGCGCGTTGAATCCTGTTTATGTTTGAATTTTGAATTTACGGGTCCCGGCAACCCTTACAAACCGGCTATCATCGGGAACCGGATAACCCTCAAACCGGCTTTTAAAAATCCAAAAAAAGTGATTTGCAGAGAGAGTACCAAAGGATTCATCTAGACGAGTTGAAGTAAAATAATATTTTTGTTTCGAAGGAAATAATGTAGTCCGCAATCCAGTTTTCCACATTTTAAATAAATAATTTAAAATATACAGTCATGGATAATTTGTGTAATAATAAATATCAATGTATAATCATTTTCTTTTGTGGAGATAAAAATTACAAAATTGTAACACAATAATTGATTTGAATTATAAAAGGTCAATAATTGTTTTATCCAAAATAATTATCAGGAAAATTATTGAATGGAAAATTGATTCATGTTATCATGGAATATTTATTTAGAGTATAAATATATATTATTACATTAGATGTTATGGATAATTAAATTCAATATTGAAAAATAAAAATCTAATTGTGTGAACAAATAAAGGTAATTTTAAAAAAAATGTATTCACATGAAATTATAATCCAGATATTATCTATTAGATATAAAATAATATCACACATAATATTTTAATCGATAATTTCAAATTATCAATGAGATTGAAAATATTATCGAATGTAATATTTAATTCAACAAATTTAAAATTATCTAGGAGAGAGAATGTGTAGTCACATGCTCAATTTTATTTCCTTGTGAAATAAAATAGATGTTTTGGTCCGTGAAACCCTAGATGAACATCAACCATTAGTGTGTTGAAAATTATGATAATAGTTTCATGGAGAGGTGTATGTAACCACATGGGGTGATTTATCATTGCTGCTAACATCAAAGAACTTTATGTTGGTGGATCTGTTCCAGTTATCCAAATTGACTACCCTTGTATTTCTTGATTTACATAAAATACTAATTTAAACTCCCTTACATAACTTGATTTATATTGATGTAATCAAATCCAATTCCACTGAATTCGGATATCTGAGTTGTTTTTTGGAATGAGAATCTTGAAAAACCCAAATTACATTGAATTGGGGTGTGCATTCATGAAAATAAGATCATTTAAATTGTGAATTTAAATTACGGAATTGATTGAAATGATTTCAATTAAATTGTTGAATTTTATTGTTACAATGAATTATGGGATGAAGTAATTGGTTTTGAAAGTAATTAAAACTATGGAAAATTGATTTAAATTATTTAATAAAAACCTAGTGGTTTTATCTTGTTAGAAGGCACATTTTTTAATAAAATATATTTTGGTTTTCAATGGAATGGAATTGGAAATTCTGAATTGGAAGAATGGGATTGACCATATTCTTAAAGGGTCTTAATTAAGTTCACCCATTATGTATGAGGTAATGGAATAATTAGGTAGTTAGTAAGTAATCTGGATACACCATATTCTACGAAAACATTCTAAAACATACATTCGCACGGTCACATCTTTGACCTGCCGGTGATGATTCTCCATCGGCCAGTGTCATTGGGTCGTGTGTATACACATTTTTTAAAGTTCACATAGAGAGTGTGGAACCCAATATATGGTTAATAATGTCATGCCTTTTGTTAGATTACCTTTTTACTCTATTGTTTACTTATATTTGAGATATAAATGTATGCCAATACATTTGAACTATTTTACATGCCTGCTGTGTTTACATAATCTATTTTATGTAACTGTTTTACTTAATCCATTTTTTTAGTAATATTCTATCATTTTGAAATGTATTTGCTTAATATATTTTTCCACAATATGAATAGTATAAAATTATTTTTTTAATTAAGCATTAAAATGAAAAACCTATTTATCCTTAATATTGAATGTATTTCATTGGTTAATCAATTGTTGGAACCTGTTAATGAATCTCAGGTGAGAGTGTTCTATGCTTTTTTTTCTCACACCTTACATATTCCCACAAATATTTGTAGAAAATCTATTTCCAGGTTATATTAAGGAGAAATAATCACTTGGAGGTGGATATCACTGTTGAGCATTGGGCATGGTGAGTTTTATTCATCGAGACCTTGGGAATTCATCAATGTTTTGGTACATTTGTTATAGTTCTTTGGCGTGGTTTATTCATTGCTGACTTCTAGTAACTCACTACCAAGGAAGTTTCTTTTGTTAGACAATCATTCTTTTGTCATTTCATCCACATTTCTGGTGTCCACATATTTACTACATGCATGTTGTGACGTGCCAGGTACTAGTCACCAACAAACGGGGATCAGGAATTCCATTTAGACTATGTTAGGGGCCGCTCAATTATCGGGTTACTAGGGTACCTGGGGTAGTTCTTGACAGTAATGCATGTGTTAGAAGTTGTATTAGATTGTGTTATTGAAATGTTACCATATTTTCTAGTCCAAAAATAAATGAAAAAGGATTGGTTTAAATGATTAAAATATGAATAAGGGAATGTTTGGCACCAATTATGTGTAAAAGGAAGAATATTGTTCCTCTAATAGATTATAAACTATATAGAAAAAATAAAGAAATTTAATTTAATTTATTGTTTAATAGTTCTAAAGGTGTGTTTTTAAATATATAGAAAGCAATGTCAATGAATAATTTGATCTCATAGTGTCTATAATAACATCATTTTCATGTTCTAAATCAAGATTTTATGGATTTCACTTTATGAAGAATTTAGTAGAAAAATGTATAACATACATTAACCTGACAGAGATTCTTTTTCAAACCTATATGTAGTAAATTCATAGACCCGATGAATTTTGTAATGATGAAAATGGATATTGAGGTCATATATGTTGAATTAGACATGTTCAAAAAGTCATTATTCTTTGTTATAATGGTCCACCTCATAGATTAATTTGGATATATAGGTTTAACTATGTAGTCTTATCCATTACATATTAATGTACTCCAGTGAATGAAAAATAATTATATTGAAAAGGTATGTCAAGAATCAATGCCGGACATAATTTCCTATTTTATATTGATATATTTTTGAAGAATATATTGAATTTAATAATGAATACCGATCAGATGACTACAACATCGCTCCAAACTAGACTCATCATATAGGACACATTATAGTTGAATAGATTTCATTACGAGTTATTGTAATAATTACCATCACAGTAGGAACTTGATCACCATTATATTTTATTTAATCGTGCTAAGGTTTCTCACAATGTTGATTCACAAATACTAATTAATAGATAGTTTAATCCCTCAATGGTGGAATGAAGGATATAAAATACACATAATAGATATATTATTTGGTGGTTATGAGATCATATTTATATGTTCTTATCAAGGAATAAAAACTAAATTTATGAAATACAATTATGAAAACTAGTGGAACAAATGAAAATGCTATATCTTACACCTGGTTTGTAATAATAGTTATATATTATATAAAAAAGAACAATATTTACATAGTGATATAAAAAACATTTGAGTAAGTTTTGTGATGGAAGCAATTCAAGTATCCTGATCTATGAAAAAATAAAATTTATTCTAATATGTCTTATATTGGCATCGTATGGAATATAAAAAAGTGGGATTATTCGAAATTTGATGTTATTAATTTCAATTGAATACAATTTGATATTATGAGTGAAATGAATTTGCATAAATAGAAAATATTTAACGTGAATTTTAATGTGTACCGATATAAGAATGAACCCTTTATAAAGGCATCACAAGAAATGAAAATATTTTATTTCATGGGTCTAGTTAAAATTATTAATTGATTATCTCATTTGTAACATGAACAAATGAGGGTTTAGATGAATATTCAATTGATTATATACCGTTCATTTGGAGATAATAATAATTTATTATTGGTCCCAGGATAGACAATCTGGATTAGTTATTGAGGACAATTTATAGGGATTTTTAATTCTTCATAGAAGTGAAAATTCAAAAATAACCATTAATAATGAAAAATTAATCATTGATAAGTTTAATGAGTTTTTTAATAGAATACAATTTTACTCATAATATAATGTGTTATCTACTACATTTACATAATATAAATTAAATGATTGGCTACTCATAAAGATAATGACTTACGCACATGATGATGTTTCTAATCCCAAGGAAAAATAGATAGTTGATTCTAAATATTCATTATTATTAGGGAATAATTAAACTTTTTTATGGAAAATAATTGAAAAATATTGAGACAATTTGAAAAAAACATATCAAGAAATAGTGAAAGGATATAAAATTCGATTTTTTTTTAAATCAACATGACATTCATGTTGAGACCAACTAGTTTAGGTTCTTTATTAATGATGATCTCATAATGAAAATGCATTTTTCTATTGATATAAATATAATTAATCATGTAAAAATTGTACTGAAGGAAAACATTTATGAGTATATTAATTTTGTATTGTGACATGCATTCTCTAATTTTTAGAAAAACTATATACTGAATCTTTTAATTACCTTTCTGTCTGCCCAATATATATTGTTTACTCTAGATGATTTTTATGAGGAATATATCATAACAGCCACTAGAAAACCACACATAAAATTCAAAAATATTCATACAATGAATAGTTTTATGTATTTATGGGTAACATAATTACACACCACTAGTTATGTATGATCACATTATAAAATATGATACATGGAAAGAATTCATTTTTCATTATGACATGAAATCATTTCTAGTGAAACGTAGTTGATAATATTTTATTTGAAAATAATTTTTTTATACACATTAATTCAAAAAATCTAATTAAAATATTGTGATGTAGTGATGAAAATAAAAAACTGTAGGAAATAAAATTTAACTTTAACATATTGAAAGGATGAGGAAAATTCATCTTGAAATAAAAATTGTCTGTATTTGAAATAGAATATAAATGTTTTGCATAATGTTAAAAAAAGAATATTAATATTGATTATTTGAATATTGATGAATCAAAATATGAATCTTCTTTCATCACATGTCATTTTAAACTGTAGGAGGTCTGTGAAAATATTTAGGGTAAACTTGTTCATAAAAATAGAAATCATTATGATAATAATTTGTTAGTATGAAATTATAGTATTTCATTATGTTTTATGATAGTATTACTCAAAATATCTCATTTTTATGATTTCAATTCTATATATTTCAGAAAAAATAATTCTTATCTACTATTACAGTAAAAAACCTACTTCCATTATCTTTGATGTTCCTAGAATTGTATGACTACCTTAGTTGTGTTGTTTTTTTAGTTTCACCTTGAATATGTTTTCGGAAGGTAAATATGTAGAGAGATACATATTTGAGGATGACAGTATTTTATGGCTTCAAAAATAACATTAAAGATATTATTGTTCAGTAAGGCTTGGTAGATCAATAAATGAAAAGATATCAAAAAGAACTCAAAATTGAACTAGTATCTATACATGAATATCCAAACAACCCAACTAGATTTAATGAAAGCTAATCCCATAAATGACTATCCATAGTTGATCAAATCAATTTATTCATTACTCTTTCTCCAAAATCAAAATAAAATAGTTTCTAATAATGTTATACTAATAAATGTCTATATGGTGAAGATGTATGTTACTTATATCTATCATCACCTTGAAAATGACCTTATTTCATGGGGAATGGTCAATATTACCACATGAGACAAGAAATAAAACAACGAACTCTTATAATATCACAAGATAGTGGGGATTGAAATAGATCATTATCTAACTGTTGAGTTGCTTATTCTATTTTCTGATCATGTTGTATCAAAATTAAATAATGAAATTTGATCATTCATATCATAAACATATAATCATATAATTATAAATTAGATATGTCATTAATATTGTTTCAAATAAAAAACTATTAATACGTTAGGAAAAATATATTAAATAAAGCATGGTATTATAGATCGACAAAACAATTGGGAAATGGAGGGTCAGATCAATAACATATATTTAATAGATTGAGAAGATAGAAGGACCTTCTATGAGTACATTATCCCAATCTATTCCACTGTAATTTAAATTAATATTACTTTGTTTTACAGTCATTAAATTTAAAGATGAAAATTTTTTATACATTAAATATCGAGTATAAATATTTAGATTTACCATTATAGACAAGGTAGATATTAATATTTATGATGAAATTATCATGTTTAACTAGTGGGGATTCCCAATTTTGAATATATACAGGAGGTACATTGTCATTATATATATTTCCAAAAGATTTTCTATAATGTAAAATATAGTTAACAACTATTTACATTTTATACAAGCAATGATATAATCCCATATAATGTGTTATCCCTAGGATGTAACACATGGACTGATTAATCCATGTATCATTTCTAATGATAAATTTACTTTTTTAAGGATAATAAATTAAAACAATAAAACATAAAATAAGTTAGCCATTTTAGGATAGAATAGCATATGATAGCCTTCGTTCAAGCCTACAACACATGGATACAAGTCTATAATTAAATAATATAATATATATTATAATTTTTTTCATTAGTAAAACGTTTTTATATAATGTAAAATATGTTGACCAAAAACAATTTTGACACCCCACATATTTTTCTTATCCATTGTTTGGATATCCATCAAACCAACCACAAATGTTTAGTATTCTTAATTTTTATTACACTACGATCAACACATTAGAAATAAACACCTAATTTTATGTTTCAATTTATTACTTCATGTGAATTTAGTTATGATATGATGATATATTGGCATATGATAAATCCTAGAAAGAGGTCACTGTATAAATATAAGAACCTTAATGATTTAGTCACATAGAAACAAGTTATAGGGTATATAGTATGTTTTAGTATCAAAACATATTTCTAGAGAGTTTACATATTTCTATCAATGAATTATTAGTATCATAAATTTTATTATGAAAACTAACTGTAATATTATGTCTAAAAATTGGAGATTGATATCTTCCACGTCAAAATACTAGCATCCCTAAAAAGGTAATTTTGATTTGCAATAACAATTTTTATAAAAATATTTATTATTAATTTTCCCTATATCATTTCCATACTACAATGTTTTCCAACCATATATATTCTCAAAATAATAAGTTAAAATTTTGGAGATGATTTGGTAGATTATATGGTGCAAGATTGGTTTTTAAATTAAAATTTAGGTGATTACAACATATGTTTTTGATCTTATCTATTCTATTACTTCCGGGATATAAATTGGTTTTAAATAATTGGAATTGAAGTGCTTAATTATTATAATTTAAATATATTTTAATGATAATAATAATGTTGGATTACACTCTTTGGATACTGACAGAGCTAGTCACATATTCAGAGCCTCTCATGCAAATGAATGATTATATATCATGGACATAACTATGATAATATATATTGGGAAATGTTATATTTATGTATACATAAATCATGAAAAACTGAATTACTAACAATTATTTATTTCATTTTTTCATCATATTTTATTATATTTAAAATTTAATATCCATATCTTTTTTTCTTCCACTTATTGAGTTTTTTCATTGATATTTTGAGAAGTTTTACTTTTCAATGAGATATTTTCAATAGGCCATAAAGTGGAGAACATGTACCATTATGATGAAAGATTAATCTATATACTTTTTAAAATATTAAGTGAATCATAATTATAAATCTACAAAATATATGATCACACTAATTTTCATCAATTAATTTTTGAAAGATACATTATAGTTCAAATAGAATTTATTAACAACCATGGAATTTTTTGTAGTTTTAGTCATTGTATGTCCTCCCACGATATCTTTAATAAAAAATATATACCTTCATATTCGAATAAACTTCTATTTTACCAATCACACGATATTATAATACACAGTATTCTCATAAAAACACTAATTGTATGTTTTTAATTTATTATTTAATTTTTTGGTGAAAAAAATAACATACTAAAAATTTATCAACCACATTTAAATTATTTTAATACCATTTGAAAATAATCCATATGATATTTTTTACTTTTTCTAATCAACCAAATCATAATTAGATATAAAATATGTGTGATATGAGTCAATGTGCAAGATTTCAGTTTAGAATTCATATATTAGATCAAAACATGTGGGACATACTCAAAACATAGAAAACACAAACAGATTGTAATAATGCATCATAAAAATCATCGATAAGTCATTTTTGGAATATAGGAATCAACGACACCACTATATGATACATGGGGTATTCTTTTTTACTCGATATTTATGTTTTTATTTTAAAATTCTTTTTACGTTAACGATAAAAATCATATACTGAAAAATCAGATACCAAATTTTGATTATCTTTTTTCATTAAAATAATAATCTATGAGTCATTTTTTATATATAGGAATCAAATGAACATCAATATAATACATGTTATGTATAATATGAATCCATGGTTTTATTTTGGTCCATAACACATATGACATACCCAAATCAAATTACAATAAATAATATTATCTAAATAAATTAATGTAATGATTCATATTTAATTCATGACATGTTGGAATAATCCTCACATCTATCTAATACATGATATGTCTGGTATGACTAGAAGAATATGATTTTCTTTATTAAATTATATTTTATTTCAAAACATACATCGTATACTTTTAAAATTGAATTTGTATTCATATTTTTTTGATTCATTTGGTAAATGATATCTAAAACATTAGTGATGTATACTAACTAACATGACCTCAATAAGACACATAGTGAGTCCAGTATGAATCAATATGTCCGTTTTAATTTTATGATTGAAATTTTTGTTAATAAAAAATGACATAATCAAAACAAATACAAAACATTCTGAATCTTTTTAATCATTATAATAATGATACAAAATTTATTTGTGGCATGTGGGAATCAAGAAAATGAAAAGATGATAGATTGGGTGTCTGGTATGATAAAAAGTGTATGTTTGTAGTTTAGAATTGATAGATTGGTTTAAAATACTCACAAATATATCAAATCGCCAAAAAGGCATTCATATTACATCTAAACATTAGATAATAAACCATAACATAATTATTACATGTATTGATTAATCACACCTCAATCGTGTTCATATAGTACCCGATATGACTCAAAGTGTGTGTTTTTAGATTGAATGATATATTTTTGTACAAAACACATATGAATTAATCATAACTGAGATACCACATTGTGAAACATTTGTTACTTTAGGACAATGATAAAAATGTTTTTTATGTGCATATATGGACTTTATGTAAATCTACGACATGATGTGGCCATGAGGATTGAAGTGAATGAATTTAATTTTTAGGTTACATATAAGTTTAAATATTATTTCAATTGACGGTAATGGAGGAAATGTTATTTGATGGTTTTTAAGAATCATAAATTCAATTAATCATTCATTTTTTATGTGTTGGAATCCACATCAAATTAATCTGATACATGATGTGGTTGATATGACTTGAATGGTATTCATTTAATAAAATAGTTTCATTTAAGATTGTAAAACGTATTACAAATCCAATTAAAGATACAACATGATTGGGTTATTTTCAAAGATGAATAAAAAAAATTCATAAATCATATGTTATATTTTGGAATCACCTATACATCATATCCATAGATGTAGTGGCGGTAATGCCCCAATATGTGTTTTTTAAATATGGAAGTAATATTTAAGTATAAAACACACTTCATATATAAAAAAAATAATCAAATAATGTTGGATTTATTTTTAAAAACAGTAAAACAATCTATTATTTATTTTTTATTTGTAGGAATTGACTGAACATCAATATGATGGATGAGGTAATTGGTATAACTTTTTTTCGTATTCATAATTTAAATTTGACAGTATTGATAAAAATACACAAGTCATAATAAAATCATATATATTAAATTAATATTGTTTTGTTACATTATAATAATTATCTATACCACATTTTTTTCATTTATTGGAAACCACTACACCTCAATCCAAGACATGATGTTCCTGGTATGACATGATGTATATGTTTTTAGTTTCGAATTGAAATTTTAGTTCAAAATACACACGATTGACACAATATTAAGCAAATGAATTCATATAATTTTGATATATTAGTACTGTTAACTATTTTTAACATGTTGGAATCTGATATATGCCAATCATAAACATGATGTGGCTAGAATGACTTGTTGTTCCTATTTTTAATATAGAAGTTCCATTTTTTTAATACATATGATACATAAAAAACATATGATGAGCTCGTAATGTTTTTTATCATTATGGAAACAATCATAGATACTTTTTTATGTGTAAAAATCTATAACAGATCAATATATCATAGGATATCTTTGGTACGACTCATAGTACATGTTTTCAATATAATTTTTTAATTTTAGATTAACATGGGTTTCATACAAAATACAATAAAAATGTGGTTGGATAGTTTTAAATCCATATGAAAAATTATTTATAATTAGGTTTTGATGTGTAAGAACTTATTGTACATTCATTCGACAAATGATGTGGTAGGTATGACTATTTGTGCATGTTGTCAATATAAAAGTGGTATTTTAAATTAAAACACATGTCACCTTTCCAAAAAAGATAAAAAATTAGCTATATTATTTGAACATTAAGAAGATAAAACATTATTAATTTTTTATATATGGAAGTAGATTTCATTTAAATTAGTCAAATGATGTTTTTTGTATGACCTAATGTTTGGGTGTTTAATATAAAATTGTCATTTTAGTTTAATAATTTCTTTATATATCCAAAACATTTTGAAAGTGATCATATTATTCTAAAACATCAATAAAATTATCCATATCTCATTTTTTATGTGTTAGAATAAAATTCATGGAAATTCAACATAGTATGTGGTTGGATTGACCTGAAATATGTTTATTCAATATTCATGTTCTATTTTTGTTTAAAATGTGTATCAAATAGACAAACTCCTAAAAATGAGATCTGAATGTTTTCAAAAATTGTGAAAAACAATTCATAATACATTTGAGATATATATGAATTATCCACTTTTCAATCCAATACATGTCTGGATGATATGACATCTATTACATGTTTTTAATATAAAACACTGATTTTATTTTAAAGTATGCATCCTATTTCCAATACAAAACTTACAAGATCATATTTTTTTAATCATTAGAAAAATAAAACATCAATTATTTTAATTATTATTTTTTATTTACTATTACTGAAATCATAATTTGTTTTATTAATGTAGCATTCATCTTTTTGGATATTGGTCTTTGACAAAATGCCACTATATGTTTTTTGGTATTTATGTTGTCTGTAATTTTTGGGAATAATTGTAAATATCACATCAATGAAAATATTTTTTTTAAAAATAATCAATTTAAATTTCATTGTAATATTTTAATTTTTATTTAATATAATTTTATCCATATATGAATTTTGGCATATTTATATTCTTATTTATTTTTCTGTTATAAGGACAAGGCATGATGGCTACAACCATGCATGAGCTGTATGATCATGTTAAGTTCTAGTAAAAGTGATTACAATGGAGTGATTTATTCTTAATTTTTCTAGAACTAATAATGTTATTTATCTATTCACATATTTTATGTGGACAACCCTTTCCTTTGGCTAATTTTGAGTCTAAAATATATAATATTAATTTTTTATTGTAATAGTGAATCCATCTCTCCATTATATTTATAGTTATTTCAAGAAGGGAAGTGGTTAATAGGATAAATCATCCATTGTGATCTCTATCTCTATTGGATGCATTTATTCAACCAATGGGGGTGAAAATAAAAACATATATCACGTCTAAAAATGATATTTTCTTACACCCCACACTATGTATTCAACCCATGTTGGGATTCTCCATTTCACTCCCCCTGTCCAGCAAGGATAAAAAATAAATTATGATAGTTGAACCCAAAAAACACAAGGCATTGTGGTGGAATGGTTCATCAGATCGTACTGATGGATTAGTGTTTCCCAATCTATTTGGTCTGAATGCTTGTGGCTCATACTGTGCACCATTCTGCTACACTTATCACTTTAGTAAAGAAAACCAAATGAAACTGACTGACAATGTAGTGATGGTGAATATCAGATGCCATTCACTATTACTTAGAGGACATCCAATCGGAAATCACTATATAACATTTGACTTGGGTAGATTCCTTTCATTGTGAACATTATACTTTCCAATGTTTGGTGGAATAGTGCTTCATCCTCTATATTTTCCCATATTGGGAAAAGGAATTCCGGTTGTGTGAAAAACTCCAGTAAATAGTGCTATGAGATTTTGTCATAGTGAAGTTATTATTCCTCTATATAGATGTAGTGATTATTCCTAAACCATGTAAATCAGGGCGTCCTTGTTCTTTTTTTCATTTTATTCTTCCATGTTTTCTTATTTCTGTCACTACAACTACCAATGTTTCTGCATCAACTGGTATCAAAGGTATAGTTAATGATTCTCTGAAGATGTATATGGAAGTAGTAAAGGTGAAGATAGACCACTTATATAGAACTAGATTCAGTTCATGAGGATGAAGATCAGTGATTATTACTAAAAAAATGACTCACATTCCACTTCTTGGTCTAATGCTAGCGGACATGGAGCATTCATAGACAGGGCTACTGGATCGTTATGTTATAGGAATTATGTTCCATCAATTTGAATGAAACTTGGGTTTCATCATTATAGAGGATAATAAGAGGGTTGATATGGAGAATGACCACATTAATATGTACTAGAATCCTTTTAAGGAAAACAAGGTGCAGTTGATGGCACAATTGTTCATCCTCAAAATGGTTAAAGGGAGAATTGTTATAGACCACATCAAAAAATTAATCACCATAAAAATTCAGAAATAATTAATGAAAATTGATCATGGTGATGAGGTATGTGGGCCTACCTAACTATCTTCTTTAACTGATACTTGGGAAAAATCTATATCAGTTTTGAGAAGTACTTCGAGGAATTCCATATTTGTTCTACAAGATGTATGAGGTTGGGTCCAGGGTGAGGATATGCGAAGAAGATAATCGAAAAAATTATCTGGTTCTACTCTGAATATTGATGGAAAATGAAGATATGCCCAACAAGACAATCATATAGGGGGATCGAAGTCAATATAAAAATGTTGAGACACGGAAAATGGTTTTGGTCCTACTTACTAGACATGCAGAAAAACCGACATGTCAAGAAAGAGTGTAGAGAAAAATTAAAGGGACCTGACACCAATGGAGAAAACATGAGTGATGAGCATAATGATGAAGTCATGTATTTTATTCTATGGGGAATCATTATACTCTACATCAGAGAAGGGATTCCTAAAAAATTCTGTTTCTAGAAATTTTGGCAAGGTACATCTTTCTCAAGATGAAACCTTACAGATTGTGTTGAAATGAGATGCCCAGATTAAGAAAAAAAAGTTAGAGTTTTTGTGGTTCTATGAAATCTAAGCTATATAAATATCATTGGATGGATCATATTACTGTTGGACAATTTGATGATGTATGGTTTAGTACCTCATTAAATGGCGGTGCAAGGAAGATAACCAAATGGGATATGGTTATATATTGGTGAGACATAAATGGTACCAAAAATAACATGAATAAATCATTCGTAGATAGGGATTCATAGAAATGATAATTTGGAGATTCAAAATTGAGTCAATACAAGATATGCCACATGAGTGAATATGGGATGAATGGGTTGCAACCAATAGGGATGATACAAGATCAAATGTCGATGGATGTTGGCATATGTGATGATTGAATCTTTTGAAAGAAGATGAAGGTATCATATTCAAAAGAGGCAGAACACCAATGGATGGGAAGCTGGACATAGTGTACACATATATTTGGGTCTTGTACCAATACATTCCCTTGAAGAGATACAATACTATTTGACATTCATTGATGAAACCATAAGGATGGTATGAGATTACATTCAGAAAATGAAAATTTGATGTGAATAAGATGTTTCAAAAGTAGAAGTTCATGGTGGAGAATGAGTCCGGAAAAAAACTGAAATGTTTGAGGTCTGACAATAGTGGAGAGTACCGAAATAATGAGTTTCAAAAATTCTGTTCGTATAGAGGAATTTGATGCGAGGATAAAATTTTATGTACACCACAACATAATGGTGTTTCATAGAGGATGGATATGACATTGAATGAATGTTCTTGGAGTATGAGGTTATAATCAGGGATACCCAAAACCTTATGGACTAATAAATTTAACATGGAAACATATATAATCCACATGAGTCAAACTCTGAAAATGGGAAAATGTGTTCTGGGAAGATATGGTCTATTATGAATTTAATACAATCACATTTATGAGTCTTTTCCATATTATCTTTTTTATAAATTGAAGCTAACTCATGGGAGATAATTTATTCTAAGTCCCAGTAATGTTTTTTTATTATTCATGGTGCTGATGAGTTTGGTTACCATTTTGGGATGATCGTAAGAGGATGGTCATTATGAGAGAGAGTGTCATATTCAGTGATGGTTCCATGTACATAGATCTCCACACAGATGAAGGTGGATACGGAAACATAGAATATGATTGGAATGAAAATGTGGAACATTAAGGTGTACTTGATAATGATAAATCCGAACAGGTGGTACCCACTACTCCAGTGGCGTTGAGTATATCAAAAAGTCTGATAAGGAATTTGAAAAGGTATTTACCATCCATGCATTATCTATTATTGAATAACGATAGAGAATTATAATTCTTTGAATAGGAAAAGAAGCTGATGGAGTTGAGAAAATGGGAGTTATCTTGGAAGGAATATATTTTCATCATTCTATGATTACAACAGTTGGGAGCTGACACATCTACCAATCAGAAATAATGGATTTCAGAACACATTCATGTACCAATTCAAATAAGTACATGATAGAATGTGGAGGTTCAAGGCATGGATAGTGATAATGTCTAAAAATAGAATTAGGTAATAGATTTAAATTAAAAATTCATACCAATATTGAGTCTTACCACCATCCAGGCGGTTCTCAGCATTGTGGCATTAGAATAATTGCATCTTGAGATGCTTGATTTCATGAAAGATTTCATCCATGTAGATTTTGAGGAGGGAATCTACATGCATCTACCAGAGGTATATGTAGAGTTTGGGAAGGAATAACTGGTGTGAAATCTCCATATGTGCTAATATTGATTGAATTAGGCACCATGACAGTGACTCAAAATGATTGATTCATTTATATCTCAAAATGAATATAAATGTTGTGGCATAGATCAATGTTTCTACATCATGCCCTTTGGTGATAGATATATTATATTGATTTTCTATGTGGATGAAATTTTCCTTATTGTAACATGTATAAAATGTATTGTTGAGTTGAATGGGTAATTGTGTATGGAGATTAAAAGGATGGATTTTGGAAAAGCTAGCATGATATTTTGGATGATGATCAAGAGAGACCAGGTAGTTGGAACCTTAATGTTATCACATGTTGACTACATTGGGATGGTTCTGGGATGATTTAGAATGATGGAAGAAAATTTATCATCTATTCTCTTAGTGTTCCATTTCAAAATATGAAAGGTGAATCAATAAAGATGTTAGAAGTGGTTGAGTACATGGAAACTTTTTCATATGCATCACTTCTGGGATGCCTGATGTATTCCATGGTCTGAACCCCACCTGAAATCGCTCATGCAGTGTGAGTTGTGAGACAGTACATGGATAACCTTGTAATGCATCATTGAGTTGTTTTGAAGTGGATGCTGAGTTATTTAAATGGCAGAAAAGAGTTTTCACTGTGCTTTGGCAAAGGAAATTCATTTTAGGTGTTTTTTGAAGATGACCTTAAAGGTGACGTCTACAACAAGATGAGTTCCATATGTTATGTATTTATATATGGAGGACCTATATTATGTTCGATATCAGAATAATAGACGGTGGTGGGTTTATCAACCATATGGGCATAATGAATTGTTGTAACAGAACATGGGAAAGAGATGGTTTTCTGGAAGAACTTCTTAGATGAATTTGGAAGATAGATATTGGATGATATATATAACTGTGATAGCCCGAGAGTTATTAATTTTCCAAAGACCCCAGTGATTCATGCACGGACGCAGAAAATATTGTTGTAGTTCCATTTCCAAAGAGGATTGATATAGGAAGTGTTACTAATGATGTAGAAAATGAATGGAACCAATAATCCAGAAGACTTGTTAATGAATCCCATGATAATATAGAAGTTGAGGAAATAGTGTACCTCTATTGGTCTCCACTGATGAGTAAAGGATGAGAGGTAGAATAAGGTAGGGCACGATGTGAGAACAAGTGTATCTCATCTTATATTTCATGAATCATTAGGTTGCAATTGATGTGGTTAATGGAAAGAAAGCCACTGGTGAGTGAGGAAGAGGAAGAGATCAGATTAATTTAGTTTCATTTGCCATTGGCATAGAACCGTAGTATCATAGTGGATCATGTAATACCATTTCCCTAGAATCCTAGATCTGGTGAATTACATTAATACATTGGAATGATTACAAGGAATAAAGTCACGAATGACCGATTAGTTTATCTGTATTGAAAGATAGATTACATACTTTAATGTTGCATTATATATGATAACATAAATTAAAACAGAAATAATATTTTGAGAGCTCCATTATTCAATTACCATATCCCTGTATATCAATCACAATTCACTTAATGGAATCCTTGTAAAATACAACATAATAAGGGGTGATCTCAGATGCTCAATATGGGTAAATAATTTAGCATAAGCTATAATCATTGAAGGAACAATGTCGAATAAAAAAAATCCTGGTAAACATAATACTGAACATAATATGGAAAAAATAAATCAAACATTACATATAAACATGCACATGGAAATTTTACTTGTCAATGAATCACATGTAATAACTAATTTAATAATGAGGGAATGCCTAATGCCAGACATCATTAACACATAGTCATGGACTTGTTCCAAAATTACAAATGAAATTTCTTTCAAGGCCTGGTTCTAAGACACTAATTTGTCTCAGGAGACCTATCGATGCGTCAAAGAGCTATAATAGGCCCCACCCATCACCTACTATGTCCACTAGATTCCTCATTTGAAAATGATGAAACATAACATAAACATTCGTATCAAAACTATCATAAAAATTTTCAATACATTTACCATAAACCATGAATGGTATAAAAATAGAATATCCACAGTCAAAAATATCATAACTCATTCAATACAACATGGAAGATTGTATTATAATAAATCACCCACTATCAAGAAAAATATCTAGTAAGGGATATTGACATTGATGAAAATGATTTGTAATAGTATTTGAGAGCAATATAACTTTGGTTAAAATCATTTAAAAGTAACCAATTTATAAATGAAGCCATTTAAATGAAATTTGTGAATAAATGTGTCTACCACATTGAATCTTTTGAAAGGAATTGACATTTTAAATCAATCATTTCCATATAAATAATTCCTTAAAATCATTTTTTGAAAATGATGACATTAATAAGAAAGGTTTAAATGAATAAATAGATGATAAATTTAAAATTATGTATTAGGTAAATAATACCATTAAAAATAATCCTTTTGAAAATACTTTTATAAAACATTGACACTGATTATAAATATTTCCCAGTACATAATTACATATAAATAATCTCGGATAATAATGAGATTTTGAAAATAACCCTTACCATGCATTTTTTTGGACGATGGTACATTTAACATCATGTATAATGACTGTAGTATGTTTTAAAATTAAACTAAAACCATATTAATATTTATTATATCATACAAGATTAATTTATGACTCTATACTACCCATTTAATAATGATTTCATTTTAAATTAACAATTCTGGTAATAATCACTATCTTTATCATACATGTTTTATCTGGTTATTATTGATTGTATCACATAGATCATGATTTAATTACATCCAGAATATAAAAATGATTTATGTATCATATATATTTAGGCTGTAAATTTGTATAATAGATAGATATATCAAATTTAAAACAACGTATATGAAGAGTGTAGGACATACGTATGCTTAAATGCTATTTTCTTTTACATGTCGTATTAAACAGAAGTAATTGAATAATATATATGTATATATATATTTATATATTTATATATATTAAATATCATTATTATGTCATATATTATGTACTTATTATATATAAATTTTTATAATCCTCGTTTAATGGTGAATGTTGAAATGAATCTCATCCCATCGTGGAGATGGTAAGCCTTATGTACACACGAGCGACGATATCCTTTCCTTATGTATTAAATGGTGTAGAATTGGATGGAATATTAATTTTACAGAGACATTATCATTTTATATTAATTATTTATATACATATTACTCATCAATATATCCATAAAAATAACATAGTTGTGAAAAACAAAATACACCACGACATTGAGACAATAAGTCCTGCTTACAAATGCATGGGGAAATTATCCGTCATAGTATGGATTGAATATTTAATATGGATGTACCTTATTTATAATAACATCTCAGTATGTTTATGGTATAGATTAATTATTTTGGTATTGAAATATCAAAGAAAGTGGATGTGGAAGTCAAAAAGAACATTGAAAGACGTGATAATATAACTACCTCTTCTTTGGGTGTTTCCTTTTGATTTGGACAAAGGGGCTCCATAAGATGGATTTCTACTCAAGGGAGGGCCTATAAAATGACATGAGGGAAGTTGGGAGGAGATTTTGTTAAGGATTTCCTAGCCAATTTACTTTTTTAGTTGTGATTTTGAGAGAAGGGGAAGTGTTATTTTATAAGAGAGGTGAGGGTCACCTTAGGGAAAGTTTAAATTATTATTTTATTATTTAATCATATCAAGTTTATAATGGATCCAAATTAATTTATTTTGATCCTTAAGAGTTTATTAGTCATAATCCTCTCACCAAATCTGTTTTAGGAAAATTTAGGTTACCATATTAATAATATCATTTAGAGTTAACTCTTCGTTAAATAGTTTATCATTTACTATGTATCTTTTTATTTTCATATTATACGGTTATAAAATTTAAGATAAAAATCTAAGAGATCCAAAAATGGTCCATTATTTATTATTTCTATCCTTATCTATGTCCATTGGACTATCCTTAGTTTTTAGGTATATTTTATCATTTAATAAAATATAATTTGATTTAAAAACTCAAATATGTCAATTTTGACACTATTTAGTATTTCATTTTTGTGAAAGTCATAACAACATTATTATAATGAGTAAAATTTATATAATCAACCATAACATGTATTTTTAAACAATAAAATTCGTGGAATTCATTAAAAGGCTAAATTACATATATTTTAATATTTATAATATCAATTATTATAATCATTCATTAATAAGGTAATTACTAGATCATCATTGCATCATAAATGAATTTTATAATTTAATTTATAAAAATTATAATTAAATTTCAATGATATAGGAAATATTTTATTCATTATAATTAATATTTATAGTCGAATTTATCTTATTTATAACATTATATTAAAAATTGTTTACTTATTAAAAGTCATAAGTGATCATTCACAAAAATTTATTTTCTTCTTATTAAACCACATTTTACATACTAATGTAAACTGTGACTCTTGGATTTTTGAAATTCAATCCACAGAAGCCGTAAAATTATGTTTTATGAAAATTTTAAAATGCTCCTAGAAGGTGGGTAAACGACGATAAAAAATTTCCATAAAATTATATATTTAAAAACATATTATAAAATGACTCAAATGAATTACATTGATCTTATATAGGTATTATGAATCTATTTAGACCTAAAATAAATTTAAATAAGATAAATAATTATATAAATAAAATGTCGGTTATAATCAATAAATCCTTGTTTTTCAGTATTCATCAATAATTGAATGTTTTCAAAAAAATACAAATAATTCACCCTTGGAAAATATTGATATTCCAAATCATAAAATGATGACGATTTTGAAAAATAAAATATATAAAAGTTTAAAAAATGTGTATTACTATTCATAATGGATAGTTTGGTTGGTTGTGGTGCGTTAGAACTTCAAGTTGCGTACAGTACAATCTATTTCATTTTTCAAAGAGAAACATATCATTGATGTTTGGGGTGTTATATTCTCCCATGATTTTATAAATAGAATCCTTGAAATTTGAAATTGTTCTTAAAAAATAAATCTTTAAAAATATAAAAAAACATTTGTGGAAAACCGACATTGAAAATTGGATTAAAAAAATATAGTATTAATCATAGAGAAAGGGAAATAAAAAATTCACCACCAAAGTATGATCTCAATTAGGAGAACATTGGTGGAAATTAGAGTCACATAAATGGAGGAAAAGTTAAATTTTTATAGGGATGGATTGATTTCATCAATCAAAAAAAAAGTGTAAAATTGAGGCTCTCAAAACCATCAAATTATGATGATTTAAAATATCATCGGTTAAAAAAAACATAAAATATTATGAGAACACATTTTGTGTAATAAGATCCCTTCCCAAAAGATTAATAATTTTTATATTCATAGAATAAGAGGGACAAATATTATTAACAAGTTTGGTTTCATCCAACATCTAATTCCTACCCCAAACTCATCTTTCACTCTAGAAGATAATTGAATTCAAAAATATTCTATTTATTCTAAACGTATTGGGTTCCAAAAAATAATAATTTTATAATTTATTTTTCAGATCAATTAAAAAACTATATTATACAAACCAGTTCATCACATAGGCCAATGGTGGGTGAAGCAACCTTGTCTCCCTTCAGTTGCAGGTTCATGTCTCGTAGCTTTGCCTAACGTGATGAGTTGTCGTCTGGCCTTTGGGTTTCCCTTTTTATAACAATCCAAAAATAATATTAAGAAATTAATTACTCATTAAAATAATATCCAATGTCAAAAATAATAAATTCCATCCTTTAGTCTTATCTATTATAATTCTTTCCAAACACACAGTTTAAAATTATAAAGGAAGGTAATCATAATGAAGATCTTTTTGCCACGTAATAACATGTGAATACCTTCATCATGTATTCTTTTAAAACACAGTAACACTCTGAATTACCATGAAACTTTAATGATTAAATTAATTCTTTTTTATTACTCATAGAATACTGGATATAATCCTTTTATCTAATAAATGTTTAAACTCCAACAATAAATGAATAAACAAACAATTAATCTATTTCATTGTAGTTGACTATATCGAATATAAATTCTCCCAATCAATAATATCTTATTCCAAAATCACTACCTCAATATTAGAAACATATTACAGTTTATATTTCCTTCATCCATATATTTTCCAATATAACCTGCTATTAATTCATTTTTTATAGAACAATATAATGGAAAATCCTTAATGAAATAGAACTGCAGTACAATACTTATTTACTTCAATAAAACATATAACCAGTACAACAATGATAAAAATCTAAAAAGAAATAAATATATAATAAAAACATAGGAACACTAGTAATTCCACTTCATAGGTGGTAGTATCATATATTTATTATTATCCAATAACATCAATTGGGGAATACTCTGATGATTTAGAAATTGATTCGTGTAGTGTCCCCTCTCCTTGCAGATGAAGAATTGTAAATTTGAAACATTTTTTAACCCTTCAATCACGTTCATGGTGTTTTTTTCTCAACAATAATAACAAACTCTAATTCCCTATAATCATTTACCAAGTTGATTCTTCCCACAGTTATCACATATGGGAAAATTCTTTTTCCTTCTTCCCTGCATCCATATTTCCATACATAATTCTTTTCTTATCATGAATTACTTCAAATCCATATGAAACAAATAATTACTTACTTATCATATTAATACATGATAATATTTATTCATATGATATGATTACATGGGAGACTATTCTCCTTTTAAATATTAGATTAATATCATGAAACATATGATCCTTCTCAGTCTTTGGATCATGCATATTGAGGGATTCCTCATTCCTTCTACTGGGTTCCATTTTAAAAAAATGGCGTACATTTGGTATGATTAATAATTTAAATGCATAATTCCATAATTTTAAAATAACTAATGTAAATTGATAAGATTATGCAAATAATATATAATCATAAAAAATGTTTTCTATATGGATGAATTTTCTCCCAAATATTTAATAATGGATGGTAATGAAAACAAGTGTTATCCTAAGCATATCCCTATGGAGTGTCATAACCATGAATGCAACAATTCATGTTGTCATGTACTAGGATACCCCAGGTCAAGCTTGAAACTCAATGTCATAGTTTTCACTCCTAGATACATCTGTGCTAGAGCTGCATCTACCTTATCGTATCCAGGCAGGGATGTATTTCATGGAAAACCGCATAATATTTACACTATCAAATGTACCTCACTGACCCCATAATACTGGAGGCAGTGCATTATTTTAACACATTTGAATGATTACACAAAATTATTTTTTGAAGGACAGATTAGTTTAGTAGTCTTGAAAAGTAGATTACATTCATGAGTGTTACATTACACTCTCTAAAATACATCAAAAAATTAATAATCATTTCATAATTCCATTATTTCATTAGCATAACCCTGCATATCAATCAGAATTCACTTCTATGGATTCTAATTAAATAAAAATAAGAATGGGTGAGCTCAGATTCTCACGAGGGGTAAATAATTTATCAGAAGCTATAAATTTTAAAGAAATATATGTAATAAAAAAAGTCTGTTATCCATAATCATAAACATACAATGGAAAAAATAAATCAAACATTACCATATAAACATGATCATTGATATTCTACTAGTCTAATAATGACATTTAATAACTAATTTTATAATTAGGGAATACATAACGCCAGACATCATTACCACATAGGCATGGACACATGCCAATACTAAAAATTAATTTTATTTCATGGACTTATATGAATATAATAATTTTTTTCATGAGACATAATGACGCATCAGGGAGTTATTGTGGGCTCCACCCATTATTAAATAATTCCACTTCCTTTCATATATGAAAATGTTGAAACATTAAATAAAGATTTTTATTAATACTAGCATACGAAATGTCAATAATTTAATCAGAAACCTTGAATGGTATAAAAATAGATAATCAATAGTAAAACATATCATATCTCATTCACTAAAATATAGAATATTTTATTATAATAAATCAACCACAATCAAGAATAATATCTAGTAACAGATGGTTACATTGTTGAAAATGATTACTAAAACTTTTTAAGAGAAATATCACATTTGATGAAATAATTTAAAATTCACCCATTTATAAATGAATTAATATTAAATATATTTCTAAATCAATGTTTCCCATACCACATTGACACATTGTAAATGAATTATCATTTTAAAACAATCAACTCCATATAGATAAATCCATAAAACCATTTTTGAAAACATTGACATTAATTAGAATGGTTTAGAAGAATAAATATTTGAATCATTTTATGTGATTTTTAAGTTAAGGATTCCTTTAAAAGGAATCATATTGAATTTATTTTCTGAAACATGGACATGGATGATAAATATTTACCAGCAAAAACTGACATATACACAATCTTGGATAATAATAAGATTGAGAAATCAACCATTACCTTGCACTTTCCATTGGTCAAGGGTACATTTATCATCCTTTATAATGACCATAGTATGTTATTGAATTATACCAGAACCATATTTATATTTATTATATCATACAATATTCATATAAGGTGTTATACTAACCATTTAAAAATGATTTCCATTTTAAATTAACATTTTGTGTAATAATCACCTTCTTTATAGTACATGTTTTATCTTGTTATTCATCATTGTATCACTTATATAGTGATTAAAATACTTCAATAATATAAAACATAATTTATAAATCATATATATTTACAATATAATATGAATAATAGATACAATTATGAAATGGAAAACACTGTTTATGGAGATGGTAGGACATAGGTTTGAGTAAACACTATTTTCATTTTCATATCTTATTGAACAGAACTAAGTGAATAAGAAATATGTAAATACATACATAGATAGATAAATAGATACATACACACACACATACATACATACATACATACATACATACATTCATATATATATATATATATATTAGCATTATTATGTAATATATTACATAATTATTAACAATATATATTTTTATAATCAATGTTGAATGGTGAATGTGGAAATGATTATCATCGTGTCGTGGAGATGGTAAGTCATACGTACACACAAGCGATGATATAATTTACTTAATAATTAATAGGTTTGAAATTTGATGGTATAATAATTTTACTAAGACATTATCAGGTTATTTTTATTATTTATATACATATTAATTATCATTATATCTATCCAAATAACATTCTGCTGAATAACCAATTTCACTATAGTGGGAAGATAGAAAGTCGTACGTACGCATTAATGGTGACAATATAATTAATAGGATGTATATATTATTGAATATGTTTGTACCATATTTATAATAACATCACAGTATGTATAAGGTATTGGAGTTATTATTTTGGTAGTGATGTAAAAAAGAAAGAGAAAGTGGAAGAAGAAATGAACAACTAAAGAGGTGATAAAATAATTACCTATTCTTTGAGTGTTTCATTTTAACATGAACAACATGAATCTTTAGGTTGGCCATGTTACTGAAGGTAAGGCTTATAGGATGAAGTGAGGGATGATGGGAGGAGATTTGGGAAGGAGTGGTTGAGCCAAATAGCATTAGAGTAGTAATTTTGAGAGAAGGGGAGGTGGCCTTTTTTTAAGAGAGGTGGAGGTCACATTAGGAAAAGCATGAATTATTATTTTATTATTAAATAATATATGGTTTATAATTGAAAAAAATGAATTTATTTCGATCCTTAGGATGTTGTGAGGCTAAATTCTTTCAATCCATTTGTTTTATACAAGTTTAGGTTACCCAATTAACCATATCATTTAGATTTAACTCATACATAAATAGTTTAACATTAACCAAGTATCCTAATATATTTTTATGACATTGTTAATAAAATTAAAATAAATTTTTAAGAGAACCCCAAGTGGTTTATTATTGATATATATACCCGTATCTATGTCATTTGGCCAAATCATAGATTTTAGGCATATTATTTCATATAATAAAATATTATTTGTTTTAAAAACTCATTCATGTCAATTTTGACACTATTTAATATTTTATTATTGTGAGTCATAACAAAATTATTACACCAAAAATAATTATTTACTCTACTGCAACATGTCATGATAACCTTGAAAATTCGTTTATTTCATCAGAACTCTTAAATTATATTTATTTTAATATTTATAATAGAAATCATTTTAATCATTCAATAATAACATAATTACTCAATCATCATTGTGTCATAAATAAATTTAATCATTTAATGTCTAAAAATTATAAATAAAATACCATGAGTTTGAAATATTATTATATTTATAATTAATATTTATAGTCAAATTTATCTTATGTATATCCATATATTAAAAACGTTTTAGTTATTAAACGTGGAATATGAAACTTGTAACTCTCCTTTAAATAAAATAATAATAATTGTTAAAATCTAATCCAAGTTGGTCAAAAGAATCATATTTTATTCCTAATCTTGATTTTGGTCGAATTTATTGTATCCAATAGAATTATAACACGATAATATCATTTTAACACTTAATTACTCTATTCTTTTGAAACCGTTGTAAAAAAAGGCACAAATTACTATTCCCCAAAAAAATAATAATTTCTAATTGAATAAAATTACACTAAATTATGTCAACTGTGAATCTTGTATTTTTGAAATTCAATTCACGGAAGTGGTAAAATTATTTTTTTAGCAAATTTCAAAATGCTCCTAGAAGGTGGGTAAATTATGGTAAAAAGTTCAATAACAGTTTTTATTTGAAAACATATTATAAAATTACTACAATTAACTAAATTAACATTATATCGGTATTATTTATCTATTTTGACTAAAAATTAATTTAAATAATATAAATAATGTTTAAAATAAAAAGTCGGTTTTCAATAATAACCTAGGGTTTTTTACTATTCATAAAAAATTGAATGTTTTCAGAAAAATTTCCATAATTCACCCTAATCTATTTTTTATATTTTTAATCCAAAAAAGAATTCAATTATGAAAAATAAATTTTTTATAAATTCAAACAGAGGGTATTACTATTGGTAATGGCATGATTGATTTGTTGTTGCGTGTTAAAACTCGATGTTGCGTAATGTGAATGCTATTGTTTTATTCAAAAGGAAACGTACCATGGATGCTTGGGGTGTTACAAATATGTATCCAATTCGATATTGTGGGATTGGTGTGGCCGGATCTAGTGGGGTTTAATTCTTAGGGCTGGTACTGCATAATATCCAACAACATTAGCGACAGAGACATTTAGATGACATTTACTATAGCTCCATGATCATTTAGTCGACAACCATTGATGCACTATTGACATTGGTGGATATAACAACCCAATGTTTTTCTATGAAAATTTCATTCATATGATTTTTTCAACAATCACGTGATATAACAACATCATGAATTAATATGTGGTATGTGATCTTTAAATAATAGTTTGTCACTTTTTTATGTGAACTTTAAAGAATTGACATGCACAATTGCAATTAGTAAGTTATTTGGAGTCTAATAAGACCCACACCTTTTTTGATGAATAGTAACACAACCCTATGAATAGTAATGTTACTCTTATGAATTATGACATACCCGAATAAATAGTAACCATACTTATGATAGTATTTCAATATGATTCATGTGGTAGTGAGATATACAAATATATTGGAATAAGACATTATATTTTTAGAATTGTTATTTTTCTTATAAATTGTGATTTTAATTAAAAAAGAAATTAATCATATTTTGAAAATTATTTTTGAAAAAAGGATTTTAGTTTCGTAATCAACATGTTTAATATTGTTAGGGTTTATTTTCGGGATTTTTCAAAATTACATGGAATTTTTATAAATAGTAAAATAATATAATTTACATTAAATGCTTAATAATGGATTTATTGAGTCATTGATGATGATATACTAATGTAAGAAAATTTGGTTCAAACTCACATACAATTATAAATATTTTATGTTAATCTATTGAATTAAATATTATGAAAACCCCCCTCTCTACTAATATAAATACCACCCATCCATAACTATTCTCCTCACTCCCCTCATGCCTTTATCTATACTTATGTTCCACCCAAAAAACTCCAAATTTTTTCCATCATGTCCAAAATTCCTTGGTCCTATCAAAAGACCAAATCCTAACCCATAAAGAGGCTTTGAAAGGAGATAAATTGAAGAGGCAAATTCCTATTTCTAATTCTTTTATGTACATTCCATTTCTTATTTTATTCCTCACCTCCCTTCACACAAATGGTATTATAACTCTATTAAAATATATGTAATTTAATTATATTATGATAATGTGATAATTCATTATCATATATCCTTTCCCCTCCCAATTATTTGAATGAAATGATAACCTCATTTTAGTTGTGTTAATATTTCACAATAAATGATTTCATGTTATCAATTTTGAATACTATCTTCAATGGTGGAAATGAAACCATACATATCATTGAAATAGACTATTATATGTTTACTTTATCTAAATTAATGTTATGTAGTCTTTAAGCACACATGATGTAAAATAATAATACAAAATAAGTAAATTGTGAGAAAAATATCTAAAATTAATCAAAGTGATTATCATTATTGTTTAATATAATGATTCCACCATAATACAAGTAAAAAAATTAGGGTGAATTGAAAGTTCTCGGGATGGGGGGAGCTCACGACATCGTTCCAATTTCTTGACAGTGAAGGCAATCCTGCCGGTCCCTCACCCACCTATGGCGGTGGGACCCTCGTCATTCTCCAAGGGAACACAGACTTCCTCTTTCCCCCTTTCCAAACCTGAGATGATCTCTACATTTTTGGAATGTTCTCAACATCTCAAGGTCCCTGATATGTACAAGGGAAACCATAACCTACCATTTTCCATTGCAATGTTCTACAAAGCTTTGGCATTGCTCAATCTGACTTTTGTTGCTCGTTTTTCACAGAGAAGGCCATCAGTATATTCATTTCATAGAGGCGTCTTCGGTTCGCGGAATCTCTAACAAAGGGTTAATGTGGGTTTTCTCGACCATAGAATCTTAATGGTGTTCTTTGAATCGGTGGAATACATGATCAAGGCATGGTCATGCGCGCCACGTTGCTACAACGTTTCCAGATTATATCTACACAGATGGACTTATGACATTCACATGAAAGGGGGCTTCCCTTCGGCTGCAATCTGGGGGAGTTTTCTTAATCCCCATCTTCCATTTCAGAATCCGTTGATTATTAGGATGGTGGTTAATCTCGTCAGTAGGTTTCTGTGTCCTGATAGTCACACCAAATTTATATGTCATCATGTCAATCCAAGGGTGTGTGTCGAGGTCGATGTTTCTCGACAGCCCCCAGATTTCATTTGGATCATTATTGGAGAGGAAAACCATTATAAAAAACATTTTGTGTATGAGCCGTGGGAATATTTTTTCCTCGATTGGCAAGAGGATATGCCACTTTGTGGAGGACATCATACGTTGGTCGAGGCAGAAAGGGTTGAGAACTAGTTGTGTGGATGGGTCCGTGAGTCAAGGGAAAGGAGGCATGCTTTTTATGAAACGACACATGGTAATCCTCGAGCTAGGAGGAACACAACACAGATACTAGATTTGACTTTGGTTAGGAGAGGTAAGAGTCCTAATAGAGGACCCATGCATAGTCTAGATACACAGCTTTAGGAACCTGCACAAGTTGATGTCTTCTGTAATCACGGCCAGCAGATGGGGTATGTTCCTTTGGGTTCACAGGTGTGAGAGGGGTTAGCAGGAACTGGGTAAATTGCTAATGCAGGAGTGGTTCTACCTTCTTATGCATCCAAGAGCCCAGACAATGGGACTGCATGTCCTTATACGGATTCAGTAGAAGTGACCAATCCAGAGGTGGAAGTGATGTTTCACCCAGTTTCTGAAGGCCAAAACAAAAGGGTTTCTACCACTACTGAAGGCAGTAAGTGTAGAGACCCGAAGCTTGACGTACATGAACATTACATTACATTTGCGGAATACTTAGTACATACACACAAGGATCGTAATAGTTTAGTGTCTTTGGAAACTCGGAACGTAATCTTCTAATCGTGGTGAAAGATCTTCATCATCTCCTATAAAGATCTTCCCTTTTTTTACCTAAAACCTTTCTTTATATCCTGGGGAAAAGAAAACATAAAAGGGTGAGCTCAAATGCTCAGTAAGGGTAAACAAAAGAAATATCAATCACATCGTATTCATAAGAACATAACATTTTGGAAATCTTATCCAGCAAAAGAGAGCATAATTTCATAACATGGGATAATTCATGGCAGTGAAATGTAATCACAATAATCATAACATAAAACATGAAACATTGTGATATTCACACATAATCATAGAGAATCATTTCTTTTTAGTCAAGACTCATTGCCAAGACTATCTTAGTGGACAAAGTCCCTTTCTGAATCGAGTAACCCTCGTTTCAGTCCTGTTTCACTGAACCTGTATAACCAACCGTTCCAGCCCTGTCTATCTCATGAGATATAAAATCTTTACCCAATGCATTGGAGGGAGATATAGGTCCCACCCATCTTATAATGAATCCTTTCTTATGTGTGCCACATAATCATAAATCATAAATCATAGCGTAACCCATGTAATAAAAATGGGATTCTTAAACAACATGACATCATAAATCAATTCATATAAGATAAAGGAATTCATAAAAATATTTCCATCACAACATAATCAAACCAATGTAATAATAGGGATAAAAATAGAACGCTTTTATTATCTTAGATGGAAAATAATTTTGATAAAATACTTGAACTCCATTCTTGAGGAAAATATCCTTTCTACTTCAAAAACATTTTTCCTTTCATAACATGTCATACGACTTTAAAATAAAAGATGTTGATTAAAAATAAACTTGAAAACTTGTAAAGGAAGTTTCTTGGAAATAATGTTTTAAAAAACAATTCATGCCGTATAAGTAAAAAAAAACATTCTTCGTACTTTTATCGGAAAAGTCAAAAAGTACCTCGTACGAAAAACCACAAAAGATTCCTTTCATACATATTACTAAAAACTCACCGAAGGGTAAAAATGGATTTAAACAATTTTAGGTGGATGGAAATAATATTACATATTGATTAAACATGGATGTGGATGATAAAATACACCCCAGTAAATACTTACGAATAAACAATCTCGGATAAAAATGAGATTGTGATATTTCCCTTACCTTAGGTCCGATTTGCATCGTATGTGTCCGAACCTCCTGTATAATGATTTAAATAATGTCATTGACTAATTACAGAATCATATTGATTGTTATGATATCATATATGGTTCACTTATGACATTATATTACCCGTTCTTTTGTAAATTCCATGTTAAAGAAGCGTTTTGGGTAAAATCGTTTCATTTATCGTAGGTGTTTTGACTTGTTATTCTTGACATTATTATTACTTATATCATGATTTACTTACTTCCAGAATATAAAATATGATTTATATATCATATATATTCAGTATATATACATATATAATAGATAGATAAATAAAATGAAAAACACCGTTCATGGAGACAGTAGTCCGTACGTACGCATGAACGCTGTTTTTCTTTCCTTATTGTCTTGAATGGAAGTAAGTAGATGACATACATATATATATATATACATAAATCCAGTATCATTATTATGTCATATATTTCATTAGTACTTATTATATATACTTTATAATCATTCATGAATGGTTAATCATTAAGAATGAATCTCATCGCGTCGTGGAGACGGTATTCCGTACGTACGCACGAGCGATGATATCATTTCCATAATTATTGAATTGAATTGGAGTGGATTATACAATATATCAGAATCAATATGATGTTGTAATAACTATGTATAGTTATTCTTTACACCATTATACCCTTCCATGTAAGGTGGTGGTGGAAAATAAATTACACCACGGCGTGGAGACGGTATTCCGTACGTACGCACGCGCGGTGATTTCTTTTTCCGTAGGATGGATAGATGGTGAAATAGGGTTGTTTCATACTTATAATAACATATCAGTATATGAGTGATACTGATGTTATTACTTCATAATGAAACACCCTAAGAAGAAGAAGTGGAAGAAGAAATAAAGATGAAAGAATTGGTAACGGTAATTACCTCTTATTTGAAGCGCCTCATTGAGACCTCCTCTTAGGGCACTAAAATTGGTCTTTGAGGAAGAACAGAACATATAGGATGTTGTTAGGATAGTGGAGAAGAGATTTTGGCAGGGTTTTGCCGAGCTTGAGTGCTCAAATTGGTGTGAGGAGGAGGGGGAAGAGGTGTCCTTTTATAAGGGAGGAGAGGGGCACCTTAGGAATATCTCAAAATATTATTTTATATTAAAGTAAAAATCGGTTTATAATGGTTCAAAAGGGTCTTATTTCTAAGCTAAAGTGGGTATGGGTCTAAATCCTATCAATTAATAGGATTTAGACATGGTTAGATTATTATTTTAACCTTATCAATTAGATTTAACTCTAAGTTAAATAATTTAACTTTTACCGTGTCTTTTTGTTTTCTTACACTATATGGTTAATAAACTTACTATAACATGACAAACGAACCCAAAATTGTTTATTATTAATATATATATCCATATCTAAGTCTTTGGCCGAACCTTAGATTTTTAGGAATAAAATAACAATTAATAATATAATATTAGATTTAAAAACTATTTTGTGTCAATTTTGACACTATTTGATATATGATTTTTGGGAAAGTCATAACAGAATTATATGTTCGAACCAAGTTGATTAAATCAACAATAATATATCATAGTAACCTATAAAATTAGTGGAATTCATAAAAAGTCTTAAATTAAATTCATTTGAGCATTTGTAACATCAATTATGTTAATATTTCCTTAAAAGGGTAATTACTGTATCATCGTTGTGTCATAAATAAATTAATTTATTTAAAGTCTAAAAATTATAAATAAAATATAATTATGTATTAAATAGTTATAGCTTTCTAATGAATATTTATAGTCGAATTTATCTTATGTATAACCCCATATTAAAAATGATTTACTTAATAAACTTTGATTTTAACTATTTTAACCCTTCTTTATATAAATTAATAATAAATGTCCTAATCTAACCCAAGTGGGCCTAAATGGTCATATTTTATTCCTAAGCTTGGTTTTGGTCGAATTACACTTGACCAATAGAATTAGGACATGTGTTAGGGTAATAATAATATCATTTTTACCCTTAATTACCCTATTTACTTTTAACCGTGGTAAATAAAAGTAAAAAAGTTACTATTCACCAAAAATTATTTTCATCTCATTGAACCACATTTTACTTACTGACATCAACCGTGTCTCTCGGATTTTTGAAATTCCATTCACAAAAGTGGTAAAATTAAGATTTATGAAGAAATTAATTTTTTTAACTACCAGTTAGTAGTTTCACTATTCATAAAAAATTGATGTTTTTCAGAACAATGCCAAAATTTCATCCTAAGCTATATTTCATATTACGAATTCAAAAATGAAGTCTATTTTACCAAATTCATATCACAGAAGTTGCATTAATTAATTTTATAATTAAATCCCGCTGTTAAAACAAAGAGCGTGTTTTTAACAAACAATATCTACCAAAAGATTGACACTTGTTTATGTCTGGTTTAAATGTGAAATTACATCCAATGACCAACGTTGTATTAAATTGTAAAAATATATTATAAATATAATTTAAAACCACTCAAATTAATAATTTATCACTATTAATTATTTTGATTAAAAAAGTTGTTTTTAATTATAATTTAATAATTTTCACTATTCATCAGAATATGAAAGTTATCCGAAAAGTACCAAAATTTCACCTTTGGCGAAATTCGATACTCCGAATCCAAAAATGAAGTCCATTTTGAGAGCTAAAATTTGTAAAATTTTAAAAGGTGGTTGTTACTATTCATAACGGCTAGTTTTAATAATATATTAATAGCATATTGTTGTTTCATGAAACTCAGTATTACGTACTACACACGCTATCGAGGAAGGTTGCGATTGCGTGTAATGCAAGACAAGTCAAGGATGCGTGTTGTGAAAGCTCCTTTTTGTGTTGCGTACAACAGAAGACATTAGTGAAATTAAAAAGAATATTTTTCATAAAATCTTGGGTTGTTACATTCTACCCCCCTTAAAATGAATTTCGCCCTCGAAATTCGTCGGGGTTATAAATGGTTTACTATTCGAAAGTTTCTTTAATAGAAACCCACATCGTAAAAAGGAATACCAAAACCAATCTTTAAAAATGAAAGTATGAAACGTAAAGGTTACCTAAATAAACTATTCACTGGGTTTCCAAATAGGTGAAAATATGGATATGGAAGAAAAATCTAACCATCATGTTCTGATGGAGAGTGGTAGAGAACATGGCTATGGAAAAGCTAGCAATCACAAAGCCATAAATTTGTGATGATATAATGTACCATCTGATTCATCAGGTATAAGATCACTAGGACAACATTTTTGGTTTTCAAGATCATTTCCCTAAAGTTGAAAATTTGAATTAGAATAAATACTTTCTTTATTTTGGTACAATCTCACTGTTGTTCATGCCTTGAACAATTTCCACTTCATCTCTTAAATAAATGAAGTTGAATTTGTTATTCGTGAAGTGTTAGCAGATCATGTGATAGAATGACGAGTCATTCCATCTGTCTCAAACAAAAGGTTAGCAAAAATTATATACATAAGTCGATTTATAGTGAGATTAATAACAAATGGTTCCTAAAATGGACTTATACTTCATATATCATGCTGCTTAATATAATAAAACTAGTTTCTACTAAACAGGGACTTCCTGTAGGCCAGTGGTAGGCGATAAGGGCCAGTCGCACTTCGGTTGTGGGTTTGATTCCAACAGCCTTGTCCGAAGTGATGGGCTGTCGCCGGTCCTGCAGGTTTTCCTTTTTCTAAAACTATATTACTATAACATGCCATCGATAATATCGAAAAACAAACAATACCAACTTATGTCCAACATAATCCATTCCAATCTTTAGGCTTATCCATAATACTGGAGTCCACTCTCATAGTGAAAACGATTACCAGATATTTAATACCATCGTTGAACCCCATATATCATAAGATATGTTTTGTTGGTCACATTCCAAACATTCAAAGTCCTTAATCATGTATACCCATTGAACCTTAGTGAAAACTTGAATGCAGTTAAAAGTTAACACTTTCCAAATACCAAAATCCTCAAAATTCTATATACTCAAACCATGATATCACTTAGTCCTTATATCAATCATGAGCTCATGAATACTGTTAAACATTTCGTTTTCTCGTTTTCCCTTCATTATGCACGTAATATCTCAATCACTTTGAGTACCACATTAGACCAATACATAAATATTCCAATAATCCATGATACAACATTATTTTGGAATCCCATTACATAAACACTTAATCATTCCACCACATCGTTATCATATTCAACATCTCCAATGGTGATCGCATGTGACTTCCCTTCGTCCTTTGCCTTAAGTGGTTGCTCATGTCGATCATCATTAACCCTTCGATTAGGGCATTTATTAGCATAATGACCCATTTCATTGCACTTGAAGCATTGAAGTGTTGGTGGTGCGTTCTCTATAGTGTTTGATTTATTCACATCATTAGAAACCCTTTTTCCATTACTTCGACACTCAGCTGCACGATGACCTTATTTTCCACACTTAAAACATTTTCTAGTCCCTTTAAGACAATCTCCACCATGCTTCTTTCCACACTTTGTGCATAAGGAAACATTCATCTTCTTTTCACCATTATTCTGAGATTTCTCCTTGAACTCCATCTTTCGTTTCATGTCAAAACCATGAGATGGATATGTAACACCAACTTCCATTTCTACCTTGAAAGCACAACGCACAATTTATTCATAGCTATTGAAGTCTCTTATAGCTAATGCCCTTCGAAGACTTGGTTTTAAGCCACTGAAAAATCGATCAACTTTACTTTCAGGTTGGATGATAATACCAGAAGCGTACCTTGCAAGTCTTGTAAAATTTGATTCATAGGTACCAAAAGATTCATCATCCCTTTGCTTCAGTTCAAAAAACTCTTTCTTCATCTTTGTTCGAAGAATACGAGGGAAGTACTTACTGAAAAACAAGTTCTTGAACTCGTCCCATTCCATGGACTCAATTTCATCTCTTGGCCTCGTATTCTTGATAATATTCCACCAATGATCAGCTTCACCTTCCAAACGATATACTGCTAAGATGACTTTATCATGTTCAGAACATTGAAGAACTGAAAATATCTTTTCAGTAGTACTGATCCATTGTTCAGCCACAAGTGGATCAGAAGACCCACTGAAAGAAGGTGGACGTTGCCTCATGAAGGACTCAATAGAATATTGTTCCCTTCGCAGCTCATTTGGAAGTCCAGAATGATTCATAGCTTGTGTAAGTATAGCAATAAGATTTTTCACTCCATCTCCCATAACATTTGTTTGTTCAGGAGGACAATCATTGCATTGTCCATTGCATTGATAAACACGGTTCCTTCGGGTTCCAGCCATCGTCTAAAACCCAAAAAGAATAGTGTGAGAGGCAAAAATCATGCTAGGGAAAACAACATAATAAAGGGGAAGTACCTTCAATATCTAACATCTTAGGTTTAATTCTATGATCGTTAGCGTAGTTCTAGTACTATAACCTATACATATACATAACCTTAGGGACATCCCTAGACATACCATAGAAATATCTCTAGGGATCTCACTAATGTTTTCACATCCTAGTTTCCAAAGGTTGACTAAACCTTTCCTCTGATACCAATTGTAGAGACCTGAAGCTTGACGTACATGAACATTACATTACATTTGTGGAATACGTATTACATACACACAAGGATCGTAATAGTTTAGTGTCTTTGGAAACTCGGAACGTAATATTCTAATCGTGGTGAAAGATCTTCAACATCTCCTATAAAGGTCTTCCTTTTTTTTTTACCTAAAACCTTTCTTTATATCCTGGGGAAAAGAAAACATAAAAGGGTGAGCTCAAATTCTCAGTAAGGGTAAACAAAAGAAATATCAATCACATCGTATTCATAAGAACATAACATTTTGGAAATCTTATCCTGCAAAAGAGAGCATAATTTGATAACATGGGATAATTCATGGTAGTGAAATGTAATCACAATAATCATAACATAAAACATGAAACTTTGTGGCATTCACACATAATCATATAGAATCATTTCTTGTTAGTCAAGACACATTGCCAAGACTATCTTAGTGGACAATGTCCCTTTCTGAATTGAGTAACCCTCGTTTCAGTCCTGTTTCACTGAACCGGTATAACATACCGTTCCAGCCCTGTCTATCTCATGAGATATAAAATCTTTACCCAATGAATTGGAGGGAGATATAGGTCCCACCCATCTTATAATGAATCCTTTCTTATGTGCGCCACATAATCATAAATCATAAATCATTGCGTAACCCATGTAATAAAAACGGGATTCTCAAACAACATGACATCATAAATCAATTCATATAAGATAAAGGAATTCATAAAAATATTTTGATCACAACATAATCAAACCAATGTAATAATAGGTATAAAAATAGAACCCTTTTATTATCTTAGATGGAAAATAATTTTGATAAAATACTTGAACTCCATTCTTGAGGAAAATATCCTTTCTATTTCAAAAACATTTTTCCTTTCATAACATGTCATACGACTTTAAAATAAAAGAAGTTGATTAAAAATAAACATGAAAACTTGTAAAGGAAGTTTCTTGGAAATAATGTTTTAAAAATCCATTCATGCCATATAAGTTAAAAAAAACATTCTTCGTACTTTTGTCGGAAAAGTCAAAAAGTACCTCGTACGAAAAACCACAAAAGATTCCTTTCATACATATTACTAAAAACTCACCGAAGGGTAAAAATGGATTTAAACAATTGTAGGTGGATGGAAATAATATTAAATATTGATTAAACATGGATGTGGATGATAAAATACACCCCAGTAAATACTTACGAATAAACAATCTCGGATAAAAATGAGATTGTGATATTTCCCTTACCTTAGGTCCGATTTGCTTCGTATGTGTCCAAACCTCCTGTATAATGATTTAAATAATTTCATTGACTAATTACATAATCATATTCATTGTTATGATATCATATATGGTTCAGTTATGACATTATATTACCCGTTCTTTTGTAAATTCCATGTTAAAGAAGCGTTTTGGGTAAAATCGTTTCATTTATCGTAGGTGTTTTGACTTGTTGTTTTTGACATTATTATTACTTATATCATGATTTACTTACTTCCAGAATATAAAATATGATTTATATATCATATATATTCAGTATATATACATATATAATAGATAGATAAATAAAATGAAAAACACCGTTCATGGAGACGGTAGTCCGTACGTACGCATGAACGCTGTTTTTCTTTCCTTATTGTCTTGAATGGAAGTAAGTAGATGACATACATATATATATATATATATACATAAATCCAGTATCATTATTATGTCACATATTTCATTAGTACTTATTATATATACTTTATAATCATTCATGAATGGTTAATCATTAAGAATGAATCTCATCGCGTCGTGGAGACGGTATTCCGTACGTACGCACGAGCGATGATATCATTTCCATAATTATTGAATTGAATTGGAGTGGATTATGCAATATATCAGAATCAATATGATGTTGTAATAACTATGTATAGTTATTCTTTACACCATTATACCCATCCATGTAAGGTGGTGGTGGAAAATAGATTACACCACGGCGTGGAGTCGGTATTCCGTACGTACGCACGCGCGGTGATTTCTTTTTCCGTAGGATGGATAGATGGTGAAATAGGGTTGTTTCATACTTATAATAACATATCAGTATATGAGTGATACTGATGTTATTACTTCATAATGAAAAAACCTAAGAAGAAGAAGTGGAAGAAGAAATAAAGATGATAGAATTGGTAACGGTAATTACCTCTTCTTTGAAGCGCCTCATTGAGACCTCCTCTTAGGGCACTAAAATTGGTCTTTTAGGAAGACCAGAACCTCTAGGATGTTGTTAGGGAAGTGGAGAAGAGATTTTGGCAGGGTTTGGCCGAGCTTGAGTGCTCAAATTGGTGTGAGGAGGAGGGGGAAGAGGTGTCCTTTTATAAGGGAGGAGAGGGGCACCTTAGGAATATCTCAAAATATTATTTTATATTAAAGTCAAAATCGGTTTATAATGGTTCCAAAGGGTCTTATTTCGAATCTAAAGTGGGGATGGGTCTAAATCCTATCAACTAATAGGATTTATACAAGTTTAGATTATTATTTTAACCTTATCAATTAGATTTAACTCTAAGTTAAATAATTTAACTTTTACCGTGTCATTTTGTTTTCTTACACTATATGGTTAATAAACTTACTATAACATGCCAAAAGAACCCCAAATTTATTATTATTAATATATATATCCTTATATAAGTCATTTGGCCGAACCTTAGATTTTTAGGAATAAAATAACAATTAATAATATAATATTTTATTTAAAAACTATTTTGTGTCAATTTTGACACTATTTGATATATGATTTTTGGGAAAGTCATAACAGAATTATATGTTCGAAACAAGTTGATTAAATCAACAATAATATATCATAGTAACCTAAAAAATTAGTGGAATTCATAAAAAGTCTCAAATTAAATTCATTTGAGCATTTATAACATCAATTATGTTAATATTTCCTTAAAAGGGTAATTACTGCATCATCGTTGTGTCATAAATAAATTACTTTATTTAAAGTCTAAAAATTATAAATAAAATATCATTATATATGAAACCGTTTTATCTTTCTAATGAATATTTATAGTTGAATTTATCTTATGTATAACCCCATATTAAAAATGATTTACTTAATAAGCTTTGATTTTAACTATTTTAACCCTTCTTTATATAAATTAATAATAAATGTCCTAATCTAACCCAAGTGGGCCTAAATGGTCATATTTTATTCCTAAGCTTGGTTTTGGTCGAATTACACTTTACCAATAGAATTAGGACATGTTTTAGGGTAATAATAATATCATTTTTACCCTTAATTACCCTATTTACTTTTAACCGTGGTAAATAAAAGTAAAAAGTTACTATTCACCAAAAATTATTTTCATCTCATTGAACCACATTTTACTTACAGACATCAACCGTGTCTCTCGGATTTTTGAAATTCCATTCACAGAAGTGGTAAAGTTAAGATTTATGAAGAAATTAATTTATTTAACTACCACTTAGTAGTTTCACTATTCATCAAAAATTGATGTTTTTCAGAACAATGCCAAAATTTCATCCTAACCTATATTTCGTATTACAAATTCAAAAATGACGTCTATTTTACCAAATTCATATCATAGAAGTTGCATTAATTAATTTTATAATTAAATCCCGCGGTTAAAACAAAGAGCGTGTTTTTAACAAACAATATCTACCAAATGATTGACACTTGTTTATTTCTGGTTTAAATGTGAAATTACATCCAATGACCAACATTGTATTAAATTGTAAAAATATATTCTAAATATACTTTAAAACCACTCAAATTAATAATTTATCACTATTAATTATTTTGATTAAAAAAGTTGTTTTTAATTATAATTTAGTAATATTCACTATTCATCAGAATATGAAAGTTATCCGAAAAGTACCAAAATTTCACCTTAGGATAAATTCGATACTCCGAATCCAAAAATGAAGTCCATTTTGAGAGCTAAAATTTGTAAAATTTTAAAAGGTGGTTGTTACTATTCATAACGGCTAGTTTTAATAATATTTTAATAGCATATTGTTGTTTCGTGAAACTCAGTATTACGTACTACACACGCTATCGAGGAAGGTTGTGATTGCGTGTAATGCAAGGCAAGTCAAGGATGCATGTTGTGAAAGCTCCTTTTTGTGTTGCGTACAACACAAGACATTAGTGAAATTAAAAAGAATATTTTTAATAAAATCTTGGGCTATTACAGTAAGGGATGGGTGAAGTCATCCGGAAGAGTGAGTTTGGAATGTCCCAAAATGATTGTCCATATTTGCATAAGTATTCAGTGTCTTGTAGTTGAAGACACAGGTCATGATTTGGAAGGGGTTAGGACTTGGGAATGTGCTAATAATGAGACCTCGGACTTATAGCCTCATGAATTGAGGTTGAAGGAGGTTCATGATGAACTTATTGATAGAGAGGTAATGCGAGATGATTATAATGATACATTTCAAGAGACAGATGGTGTTCAGGTCAGTACATCCTTGGAAGGGCGGAAGGGAATTCATAATGGGTATAAGGATTATTCCTACTTACCTCTTCCTATGGAGACACAGTCAGTGATGAAATTGAAAGGAAAATTTCTAGACAAACACGTCAAGACATGTGTTGTGGATGGAATGTCCTTCGATTTTCTCATGAGCTCTGAAGAAGAACTGGTGGAACAATTTTTGTATCTTAATTAAACTGAAGAAGAACCTGATAAATTGATGAGGATACTAGTATGGATTTACCTTAATGAGGATCAAATGCTTGGATAGACAATAAGGACTTGATATTAGTTGGGGGCTTTAATATTTGGAAGATCAATCTTGAAATTTATATTTAGACATGGTACAAGATGACCATCTGAGTAGAGGATCTTCTTAAGGATGTTCCTTCCACTCATATTTCATTAATTTCATGGAAATTGTTTAGGGAGATGGTCTAGGGTAAAATCATGTTAATCTTCAATGAATTTGGTTAATTTTTGGTATTTTTTTCCTTGAATGGGATGTTTTTTGTACGTATTGTGCCTGTTTCTGGATTCCTTTTGCTCAGTGTTATTGCGATGTTTGGTGCTTTGTTTCCATCAATCTACTTAGATCTACTTCAGATGGGGATCAGAGCATAATGTCTTCACCAGGGCGAGACTTTTGGATTTGGATTCTTGAGAGGGTATGGCCTGCCTTCGGTTTTGTTCCCTTGCATTTTTTCACGGAACTACTTGCTAGAGGGTCCAGCTTGGTGATGTCTTGTAGTCATAAATTATCTTCTAGGGAGGGGTAGATCATGTAGTTTGTTCTGGGTTTTCTCTACATGGGGTGTTCTGTTTCTTTAAGGACTTCTTGGATTCTCACTTTTTCCTTAAAAGAATTTTAGAATAAAAAATGTAATTGTCAGTCTTGTAAAAAAATTTAATTTACAAAAATGTAATATTTTTTATGTTTAATAATGTAATAAAAATTCAATTCTGGACAAAAAAATTTCATATTATATGTTTATTCTTTCATGTAAATAAGAAAATCTATCATAACAAAAAGAAAACAAACAGACTCGAACAATGAAATTGAACAACATAACCCATCAAAAAAGGTCATGAATGAACATATAATGGTAATAATAAAAATTTTACATTTAAAAGAGGATCTATATTTATTAATTACTAAACCTAATTTGTTTATTCAGGTCAATAATAATAGGTGGAGGATACAAATGAAGTTAAGGTAATGGATCCTCTCCATTTCTCATTATTTCATGAATGTCCTCTATACTATGCCATTTTATGTGTAATCCCTAATGATGGTGCCTAATTTTTAACATCTAAAATACATCTCATATTATATATAAGTGATTATAAACATAGTTCTCTATCATTAATCCTTCTTATGTACTCCTGAAGCATTGTTTACAATCAGTATGAAATTCTACACGAAACAAATTTTTTCAATCAGGTTGCCCTATCATAAATTTTACCCAATGTATTTTGTCTTTTATTATTATATAAAAATTAATAATACTATTAATATTATCCATACTCAGGTGTAGAATCCATCCATCACACTATTTTGCAGATTTACAAGATTTTATGTTATTCCCTTTTCAATACATTCCAATAACCAAACTCATTTTAAGGGAACATGCAAAATTTATACCAAATTATTAGTGAAATATATCCACTATATTATGTACCATTGAGTTAATAAAAATAGTATTTATATTATAAAATCCTTCTTGGTTATCATTTTATTTTATACAACATATTTTTATATTTTCTATTTTAAAAGCTGTGTAGTATTTTTCTTAAAATGCACAAAATCGTTTTAATGATAATTTTTCTCAAATACATTTCATACATGTTGTACCTTTTGTTGAAATAAAATAAAATGTTATATGTATATTTTACCTAATGAACATGCACATAGGATCTAATTATTTTCATTGATGGTCTCTTTCATGATAAGTCTGTTGGATATGTTATATGTCATGATTATGGTACCCAATTCTTTACATTGGTATCCCTTATATTTATGTATTATTGATTATATATGATTATTTATGTGGAAAAAATATTCATGAAAATTATGATTATTGTTAATAGATATATTACAAATGAATTAGTAAAATTTGAGTCTCATGTGACATGATGTGTGACGGTCTTGGCAGTTAGCTGTGGCATTTGCAACTATGTGAAATTGTCATGTCGGTTTGCCTTGGTAGGTTTTACAATGGTAAATGGTCTTGGAGGTTCTCATAGACTCATACTAAATTCCTATTTTTTCTTCTACCACATTTCTATGATTCCATTTTAAACGATCCCAATTTTATATTTTATGATTCGATATGTTACATGCCTTCTTATATCATCGTTTCAAGACTTCTATCCCATGTGATAATACCTAATTCATATGGTTATTACCTTACTAGGCTATTTTTTCATCACTTTTATCGTGTTATCCCTAGGTTATCATATTTATATGTATGAGAAGAATGGATTATTGGAGATCAATATGGATTTTAAATAAAAAGTTGTTTTATTTTGTTTGATTATGTACCTAGTCTTCCTAGACAGTAGAATTTATGATACTAGGCTTGTACTCTGATGTAAAATAATGATTGATATCATGTAATGTTATTTGTTAAAGTCTAGGGTCATTATAGTTGGTATCGTCTGATGGTCTAGTTATTTTTTATATTATGAATAGATAACATTATTGTGAACCTTATGGATGAGACGTTGTATTGGAAAACATCTCTAAATTTTTTTAAGTATAGATTTTGTGTTTAATCAAGAAAATAAATCCCAGTCTGTATACAAGCAGGTATATGTGGCTCCGGCACAGATGTACCTAGGATGTAAAAATCTGGCATTGAGTTTAATGCAAAACATGGGGTATCATGTTATGTGACCACATGACATACTATACTATTATTATTTCACTCATAGGGTATATGATTTTGAAAATTCATGATCTTAGTACAAACTATAATTGAATAAATAAAAATATACCATAATAATATTAGTTTCCAAATAGATCACGGATAATATAGATTTAAACCTAAGGGGTCACATGTTAGGATATTATACTCCACTACATGTTTATCTATTTTTGGTAAAAATATTCCATTTCATGTTCGATGACTAAGTATTCAAGTCCCCTAATTTTACATTATTTTTCATAGTTAATAGATGGAATTATAAGAACATGTTCCGACAACCAATGTGATAGGAATAATGAATATTTCATTAATGATATTCATAGTATGATTGGAATAGGTTCTAAAAACTTCATGATTGTACATTAAGAGCTATATCAAGTTAGTAATAATAACATGAATCATGTGCAACACCTTCCTCCTCCAAATAAAGGGAACATTGTCAAATAATCATTCACGTGTAAAAGGCCCCCCATGTCTAGAGGATATTCGAATCCCCTCCTCACAGAATAGTATAATAACCCAATTGATAAGATATTATCAATCCTCCAGTTCTCTAAAGTGGAGAATGTTTTACTGGTGGTCAATAATTTTGATGGGTTAGTCTATCAGTGGTGGATACTAATAATGAATAAAAATTACCAAGTGGATATGTTTTCAATGGAGTGGGAGAAATTCAAGGAGATGATTTTAAATAAATACATTTGTCGAACCCTCCAAATCAAGATGAAATGTGAGTTCCTTCTTCTCATGTAGATGAATGATAATTCCATATAGGTGTATGAATAAAATATTACAGGGCCTCCATGGTACACGTCTATCATTTTCATTAACACCTAGAGCAAGGAGGATCACTTCGTTAGTGGTCAAAATCCATGTCTATCGAAGGTGTTAGTGATTCAAGACATTGAATGTTATGAGTAGATTGTTTTTTTGCCCTCAAGGATGTAAGGAAGATTGGATACTATTAGGGGTCTTGTGTCCCTTGTGACATGAAGAAAAAAATGAAAAACAACAATGGAGGATCAAAAAACATATCACATGATGGAATGAATTCCATATATCTCCCTTGTAAAATTTGTGGGAAGAAGAATCATGGGATATGTCTAATGGGAACTCAGAATTGCTTCAAATGTGGAAAGATGGGACATTAGGCCAATAATTGATGAAGGAAGATGAAAAATACCACTAATGTGGAAGAATAAAGGATCTTTTAGATCAAAACATAGATAGTGGTGCATTGATAAAAATACAAGGAGCATGGGCATTATTAAAAAAGTTTCCCTATGCCAATAGATTTTGGAGGAAATCAACAACAACCTCAATTGAAACAAGGAAGGTCTTAATCTATCACTAAGGTTGAGGTGGATCCAGAGAACGATGTGGTGATAGGTATATCAGTTATTCATTCAGAAATAGAGAACATACTATTTTATACTAGTTCTATACATTCTTTTATATCTTTCCTGTTTATAAGAACATTTCAAACACCACATAAAAATATTGTGGACATGTTTTTTGAGAGAATATAGATTGGGGACATTATTGAATCCAGGTTTTATAAATCATCCTTAATAAATTTTTGGTCATAGAACCTCTTAAAAAATCTCATCAAACATCCTTCAGTGTAGTTCCATGCTATCTTGGATATGGATTGGCTATCTTTATATAAAGACAAAATCAACTATTGGTTATGGGAAATCAATCTTCACATCCTGAAGAATCCATAAATTCATTATAAGTGTATGGAGTAAGACGAATCAAATTTAGAATAACAGTCACATGGTTGGATATTAATTCTTAATGAGAAATCATGTATTAATAAAATATTGGGAAATCGTGATAATCATGCTTGAGGACATGCCCTTCATGAGGGATAAAACTGTTATATTCCCTTAAGTATTTCATGGTCTTCCTTCATACCAAGAGGATGAGTTCTCAATTTAACTTATTCCTAGATCCATGTTTATATTATATACACCTTATATAATGGCCACCCTAGAGACAAAAGTGCTGAAGAAGTTGTCACAAGAGAAACTGGACAAGGGTTTAACACACCCGAGTGTTTCACCATGGGTGACACCTGTCTTCTTCCTTAAAAATAATAATGGTCCAATGCACCTGTACATTGATTACCATGAGATCAATAAAATCATGATAAAGAACATGTATCCCCTTACATAGACATATTACATATTAAATCATTCTTGTGGGGAATATTATTCCATTATGGCGGACCATCAGTTGAGATATCACCAATTATTGGAATGGAATGATGAAATTATCATGACCTTTTTTAGAATTAGGTATGTACACGATGAGTTCATAGTGTTTCCTTTAAGAATCCCTGATTCTCACAAAATCTTTAGGGATTATATGAATAGAGTCTTTAAATATTACTACAAAAAAATTGTGTTAGCCTTTATTGAATATATTCTATTATACTCCAATAATAAGGAGGAACATGAGGAGAATTCTACTATTGATATAATGAAATTGATAAGGTGGATGTTGTATGAAATTTACATTAAATGTGTGTTATGGACGACTGATGTATCATTATTGGGGAATGTTTTCTCCAAAAAATAGATATCTGTTGACCCTTCCATGACAAAAGTAGTTGCAGAGTGGCCCAGGCCAACATCTATAATAACGATCCATATATTTTTTTTGGTCTAGATAGATATTATCGATGATTTTTAAGAACTTTTCAGACTGTAAAACCCAATGACCATGATAACAAGTATTGTAGTAAATTTTTTCTAGACTGTGGAATGTGATGATTTTTTCAAGGAGTTGAAAAAGAGTCTTATCAATATTCCAATAATCACACTCCCAATAAGCGAGGAACTCTTTGTGATTTAAAATTATGCATCAAAGGATGAATTATGTTGATTGATGATGAAAAATCATAAATTGATAGGCTATGCCTCAAGGTAGCTTAAAATTTATGATCAAATTTATCCCTCACATAATATATAGTTTGTGGATATTATCTTTGTGTTCATAATCTGGTGTCATTATCTCTATGGGTAGAAGTGTGAGATATATACTAATCACTAGAGTCTCAAATATATATTCACTCAAAAAGAGATTAATATTATCATTCAAATATTGATAGACCTCATCAAGGATTATGACTGATCAGTCCACTACTATCTTGGTAAGGCAATCACGATGGAATATGTTCAATGTAGAGATGAACATACATCATTATCAATGTTGAGAATTGAATAGGATCTGATCTTCTATGATTTTCAATTATTTTAAATGGGAATAATTAAGGGATTAACATCATCAATACTTTCTCAGTTGATTTCTCAAACATCCCTAGTTGGAAAATAGTGGATCCTCATTGAAACGATGTGGATCTTCAGAAAATATTGGAATCCATTAAAAATGGTAAATCCAATGAGTTCTTGATTGAATAGGACAGAGCTTTATGATTGGATCTTGAGTATGTTTACCATCTAATATGTAGATAATGTAGATTTTGAATGACACACATAGCTTGACCTTTTATATTCCCACAGGGAGCACAAAGATGTATTGATATATCTATGAAAACACATGGTTGGAAAATTTGAAAGGTTATATTGCCGAATATTAGTTTATTTTAATCCGTTTTTTTTAAATAACAAAACCGTCACGTTTTAAATTTATATTAAAAATGCACATGAAAGGTGGCATCTAGGATGTCACCTTTTAAAAATGCACCCAAAAGGTGGCATCCCGGATGCTGCCATTGCATTTCGGGTGCAAGGCGGCATCCGGGATACCACCTTTGCTCTGCGTTTTATTTTTTTCTTTTGTAGGTATATATATATATATATAGAAACAAAACATAACATTTCATCAGAATTTCTCTTATAATAATGATCCAGAGCTACAAACATTACAATAGTCTAGATTCAGACATTAACCCTCACCCATGCCTCCCTTTTTTAAGAGGGCTTGCTCTACAAATCATTCTGTATTTTTGATGTGGGATACATGCTCTTCCTTTCCTACGCAGCACATTCTACATTTCTAATGTAAGATTCTGTTTTAAGTACGTGATTTTGAAAAAAAATAAATTATAAATTATATGAAAAATATAAATGATATTTTACAAATTAATTAAACATATAATAAATAGTTGAAAACAAAAAGAATTTCCTCAAAAATGTTGATGAAAAATAAACTATAACCATTCAAAACCGCCTACATGAAACTTAGAAATGTTTCTAGTACATGAATTAGAAAAAATATAAAATATAAAATATAAAATGAATATAATTGAAACATTAAACATTGATTTAACATATAATAAATAGTTTAAAACAAAATAAATTTCCAAAAAAATGTTGATGAAAAGGAATTTATATGTTTTCAAAACCGATTACTTCAAACTAAAAAATGTTTCAAGTACGTGAATTTGAAAGACTATAAAATATAAAATACAACACCCATATAAATGAAACATAAAAAATTGATTCAACATATAATAAATAAAAATAAAAAAGGAATTTCCTAAAAAATATTGATGAAAAATTATTTATAAGCTTCAAAAATGACATGCTTGAAACTATTTTTTTTTCAAATACGTGACTTTCAAAGACAATAAAACTTAAAATAGAAGACTAATATAAAATGAATCGTTAAAATTTGAATAAAAAAATAAGAAATAATTTGAAACAAAAATAATTTCGAAAAAAATGTTAATTAGAAATAATTTATATGCTTTAACATATGCCTACTTAAAACATAAAAATCATTCTAGTACGAGACTTTTAAATATCATAAAACATAAAATAAAATACCAATATAAATGAAACGTGAAACGTTTATTAATCATATAAGAAATAGTTGAGAACAAAATCAATTTCCAAAAAAAATTTAATGAAAAATAATTTATAAGTTTTCAAAACTGCCTATATGAAACAAAAAAATGTTTCATGTATGCGAATTTGAAAGACTATAAATCATAAACTATAAAATGAATATAATTGAATCCTAAAACATAGATTAATCTTATAAAAAATTATTTAATTATTTAATAATTAATATATTTATTATTTATATAATAATTAATTAGTTAATTAGTTATATTATTAGTAACAATTAATTATATAATAATTAATTAGTTAATTAGTAATATAATTATTAATAATATAATACTGAATTAGTAATATAATGATTAATTGTAACATCCCCAAATGATAAAGGGTTAAATTACTAATTGGTATGACTCAGGATGGGTCACCTTCTGGGATGCCTCCCAGGGTGTGTGTGAGTGAGGACAAAGCACACTGGAAAGGACATGTGTTGCCTTGTGGGGACTATCATTAGTCAGATGACCTGTTCTGGCATGTGGGTGGACCCTGTGGTGGGCCCCACATGTCTGTGGGGGCAACTCGGGGTACCTGGTAGAATTTGGTATCAGAGGACGAACCCAGTCTTAAGTGCGTGGTGCACTGCCTGGGTTGAGATGTAGGGCCCACAACGAGGGCGTTGTGCTCTAAAGGGGGGGGGGGGGGTAATTGTAACATCCCCAAATGATAAAGGGTTAAATGAATAATTGATATGACTCATGTCAATAAGGTGCACCTTCCTTTTCGGGAGCCTGTCTGATTAGAACTTCACAATTAAGCGTGCTTGGCTTGGAGTGGTGATCAGTGTGGGTGACCTTCTGGGAAGGCTCCCAGGGTGTGTGTGAGTGAAGTCAAAGAACACTGGAAAGGACATGTGTTGGCCTGTGGGGACTATCATTTGTCAGATGACCCATTCAGGCATGTGGGTGGGCCCCACGTGTCTGTGTGGGCAACTGGTGGTACCTGGTGGGCCAGGACCCGATGACCATGTTAAGGCGGGGTGGTTGTGTGGCCTTCAGGGCCCAGTTGTCACATTAATTATTTAATTATTAACTATATAATAAATTACAATATAATTATTAATATCATTATTAATTATATAATAATTAATTAGATTAATATAAATATAATAATTATTAATAATAAGTAATTATAATTATTAATTAGTAATTATTAATAATTAATTATGTAAAAATAAATTAGTAAATTAGTAATATTATTATTGATTATATAATAATTAATTATTAAATTTGTAATATGATTTTTAATTATATTTATTCATTATAATTATTAATTAGTAATTAATAATATAATTATTAATTATAATTATTAATTACTAATTAATAATAATTAATTTTATAAAATAGTTGTTAATTTGTAATATTATTATTTATTAAATAAGAATAAACTTCTAAAATAGTAATATAATTTTTTATTTCATTTATTAATACTAATTATTAATTATTAATAATTAATTAGTTATAATTAATTATTAATTAGTAAATTGGTAATATAAATATTCATTATAATTACTCATTATAATTATTAATTAGTAATTATTAATATATAATTATATAATAGCTAGTTAGTTTATTACTTATATAATTATTAATTATATAACAATTAATTAGTAATTTTGTAATATAATATTCAATTACATTTAGTAATTATATTTATTAATTATTAACTATTAATTAGTAATTAGTAATTATTAATTAATAAATATTAATTAAAAATATTAATTATTAATTATTAATTATTAATTATTTCTTATTAATTATTACTCATACAGTAATTGTTTAGTTAATTACTAATATAACTATTAATTATATAAAAATTCATTAGTTAATTAGTAATATAATTATTAATTATAAAATAGTTAATTAGTTAATTAGTAATATTATTATTAAATATAAATATAATAATTTTTAATTAGTTGTTATTAAAAATTAAATATGTCATAATTAATTTGTTAATTAGTAATATTATTATTAATTATATAATAATTAATTAGTAATATAATTATTACATATATAATAATTATTTAGTGAATTAGTAATATAATTAATAATTATAACTAATTAATTAGTAAATAGTAATTATTAATTATTAATTAGTTAATTAGAAATTTAAATTTTAATTATAATCATTCATTATAATTATTAATTTGTGATTAATAATTATTAATAAGTAATTATAAATTATTAATTAGTTAATTAGTAATATAAATATTAATTATAAATAATCATCAAATTTTTAATTTTTAATTATTAATCATTAATTATTACTTATATAATAAGTATTTAGTGAATTATTCATATAACTATTAATTATATAGTAATTAATTAGTTAATTAATAATATAATTATAGACTTTCAATGTCACGTACTTGAAACAATTTTTTAAGCAATCGGGTTTGAACGCTTATTAATTATTTTTCATTAACATTTTTTAGGAAATTACTTTAATTTTCAACTATTTCTTATATGTTTAGTCATTTTTTTACATTTAATTTATATTGTATTTCTATTGTATGTTTTATGGTCTTTCAAATTCATATACTTCAAAAAAATCTAGTTTGAAGAAGGCAGTTTTGAATGCTAATAAATTATTTTTCATCAACTTTTTTTAGGAAATTCCTTTTGTTTTCAATTATTTCTTATATTATTGATCAGTGTTTCTTATGTTTCATTTATATTGGTGTTATATTTTATATTATATAGTACTTCTAATTCACATACTTGAAATATTTTTTAGTTTCATGTAAACGATTTTGAAATCGTATAGATTACTTTTCATCAACATTTTTTTTTAAATTCATTTTTTTAACTATTTATAATATGATCAATCAATGTTTAATGATTCAATTATATTAGTTTTATTATTTATATTTCATAGTATTTCAAATTCATGTACATGAATCATTTTTATGTTTCTTGTAGGAGGTTTTGATAGGATATAGATTATGTTTTATCAATAATTTTTAGGAATTTCTTTTTGTTTTCAACTATTTGTTATATTTTTAGTCAATGTATAAAATTTCATATATATTAGTCTTGTAGTTTACATTTTATTGTATTTCAAAGACACATACTTGAAAAAGATTCTCAATTCAAAAAAGTAGAATATACTATTCCAGAAAAGATGAACCTGAATCCCACATCGAAAATGCAGAGTGGTTTTCCAGGAATCCCCTTATAAAAGTGAGACCTGGGTGAGGGTTTCTATAAGAATCTAGACTACTGTAATAGTTGTAGCGCTGGAACATTAATATCAGAGAAATTCTGTGGAATTTTTTGTTTTGTTTATATATATATATATATATAAGAAAACATAAAAAAGAAAATAAAAAGTAAATTTTTCAAAAAGAAATTTTTTTAGGGGAAAGGCGGCATCACAAATTCTTACTTGCACCTGAAATGCAAAGGCAATATCGGAGATGCCGCCTTTCATGTGAATTTTTATTTTTTTAACCAGGAGGGTTTCTGTAAATTTTTTTAAAAAATTGATTAAAAAAACTCCTATCAATGTGAATGGTATGTTAGAAAATGAATGAAGAGAGGGAAATATATAAAAGGATGATGAAACCACTACCCATAAAATAGTGGAATTGGGAGAACATACACATAGACATTATCAATCGTCTTCTATGGACATCCAGAGAAACAATGATACATGGGTAATTATGGATTGTTCTACAAAGAAACCTCACATTATATCAATTCAAGAGGAGTTATCATCAAATTAACTTTAATGGATTTACATCAAATATGTAGTAAGGAATCATGGGGTTACACTATCTTTTGTATCCGATCGTGATTTTATATTCACGTTGATGTTATAGTAATGTATTCCACATGATCTAAGAACGTAATTGAACTTCAATACGACCTATCTTCGTCAAACTAATTGCCAATATGATTAAACTATTCAGAAACTAGCAATTATGTTGATACCATGTTCAATAGACTTCAACGAGTGATATGACCAACATCTTCCACAGTTATAATTATTATAAAACAACAACTTCCACTTGAGTATCTGAATGGCCCCATATGAATCCATTTATGTGAAGAGGTAAAGAACACTAGTGTGTTGGGATGAAGTTGGTGAGCATAATCTTCTAGGGCCAGAAATGGTTGAAGAAATGTTAGAGAAGTTAAAAACCACTCAGTATCATATCAAAGAATCATAAGGTGGAAAAAAGAGTTATGCAGACAATCATCGATGATACCATGATTTGAAATGTGGAGAAATGGCTTTTCAATGCATATCTCCGTGTAATAAGTTCATGAGGTTTTGTAAGAAATGGATGTTAAGTCTTTGGTATATCATCCACTTTGAGATTATTGATCGTGTCAAGAACACTGCCTATCGAATTGAACATCCACCTACCGTGGACAATTCACATGACTTCCTTCATGTATCCCTCTTAATGAAATACATACAATACCATTCACATACCCTCTCTTCAACGGTGGTACATTTGGAGTATGATTTTTAATAAGTGGAGCACTCAGTGAATATCTTGAAGCATATATATAATATTCTTTGTAACAAGACCAATCACTTGGTCAAGGTTATATGGCAGAACCATATTTACAAAGATTAGACATTAGAAGTAGTGGAGGAAATTAATGAATATCAACTGCACCTATTTATGGCCTATAATAAAAAATGAAATTTTGAGGGTCAAATTATTTGTTGGGGGGTAAATATAATGAGGAAATTTTTTTAAATTGAAAATACCTTCATATTGTTACACCATATAATAAAAATAAATCATATCATAATGAAATTCTGTGTTCTATATGACCTTTAAACATTATTTTGTCACTTATGTGATTTGAATTTCAAAAACAAATCATACATGGTTGCGATCAGTATGTTATTTGGAGTCTAATATGACCAAAATATTTTTAGGGGATGTTTTGCATAACTTCATGAATAGTTACATTACCCATTTCAATATTGACATACCTAATGAATAGTAACCATTTCAATTGTAGTACATATATAAGATTCAATTATGAACATGATATTCCTATATTTTTGAATAATAATATAAACGTTTCAAATATATTATTTATCAACTCAATTGTTATTTTAATTATAAATTTAAATTATCCATTATTTCAAAAAAAAATCACAATGGTTATCATATTTAGAATACATACATCAAGATATATTTAATTTGATTATTTGGAATTTTTTTTAAATACTTGAATTTTGGATGAAAAGTAAAATACGATAAATTACGGTAAATGCAAAAAATGTATTTAGTGAGTTATTGAAAATTCCATGATGATTTAATCACAATTAGATAGAACTCATAAGCATTTATTACTATATTTTATCATGGAAACTTTACTATTTTTGGTTATGATTGAAAATATATAACTATTTAATTAAATATTATGAAAACCAAAATCTCCTCCAATATTAATACCACACATTCCATACCTCTTCTCTTCAATCCTATCAAGCATTGCGACTTAACTATGCTCTACCTTGATCATTCCAAATGATCTTTACCCATATCCAAAATCTCTTGTTCTTTTCAAATGATTATATCTTCTCCCCTTATGAAGCTCTCAATGGAGATAAAGTCAATTTGTATATTCTTCTTTCCAAATCTTTTACCTACTTTTATTTTCTTGTTTCATTCCTTACATCCATTTAACCGAATTGTAAGATAACTCTAGTAACATACATGTAGTAGAATTATATTAATCTAATGTGATAATTAATTGTCATATATCCTTTCCCCACACTTTATTTTGAATGGAATTAATATGAAATTTGAGATGTGTTAGTTTTTCACAATCATAGATGACAGGCTATCAATTTATAAAACTATCATAAATTATGGTCAGAAAACAATTATTATGGTTGAACTGGACAATTATTTGTGAATTTTATTTTATTTAATGTTCATTAATCCTTATGAACTAATGATGTAAAATAATAATACAAAACAAGGTAGTTGTGAGAAAAATCTATAAAACATATCCACTAGTTTATCATTAATGTTTTATATAATGATTAATCTTCACTCAATGTAACGAAATTAAATATACAACCACGTAATATCCTTGATATTAACTTATGTCATATAACATTAATTCTTTAAAACTGAATAATATTATCTGCCTATCAAATCAATAAAATAAATAAATCCATCTTAAAAAACCTAGAAAACAAAGGGACCTGATCAATGAAGTTGAACCACTTAACCCATAAAAAACACCATTAATGAACAAAAAATGGGTATAATACAGCTTATAAATATATATGAGGTTTTATAATTTTTAATTAATTTTCCTAATTTTATTATTCATGTCATTAATAACAAGTTGAGAACACCAACAGACATAATGTAATGGATCCTCTCCATTTCACTTTAATTCAAGAATATCCTCTATGCAATGTCATTTTTTGTGTCATCCCTAATTATAAGGAGTTATTTTTAACCTACCTGATAATACAATCATGATTTATAAGTGGTGATAATCCCAATTATCTCTCATGTTTCCCACATAAGTATAACATATATCATACAGAAAAACTGTAAGGATTTCTACCTGAACCGACCTTTTTACTTTAGGTTGCTCTGTCATTTTTTTAACCAAATGAATTGTATTTTATAATTATTTAATACATTTAAATTATATTTATAAGCTCCAAAATAATGTTTCATGATCTACATCTAATTATATTTTGGTGAGATACAATATTTTATGTGAGTCCCTCATTAATACATCCTAATAAGTAGACTCGTTTTGAGGGAACATCCCAAACATTTACCCAATTTAAATTAAAGTCAATTTTATATTTTAAGCCAAAATTGACTTTATGAAATCTTTATTTTTATTATAAAATCCTTATAGGTTCACTTATATGTTTATATATTAGAATTTTCAATTTTCAATTTTAAAATCTCTATAGTTTTTCCCTTAAAACCGCAGAAATATGATTAAATGATAAAAGTTATCAAATATATTACTTACAGGTTGTCACTTATATTGAAATCACATACCATTATATATACCTATATTACCTTATGAATGTACATCTATTTTATAATTCATTAATGGAAACTTTCATGATATTCCCATTGGTTATTCTTTAAGTCATGATTTTTGTAACCAATTTGATCAATTGGTAAATAAAATTTTTATGTATTAATGATTATGTATGATTCATTATGGAGAAAACATATTAATGAAATATAATATGGGTCTACCAAAATAGTTATCTAATGAATTGGGTAATGTTGGGTCTCATGAGACATTGCATGCAACCCTGTTGGAGGTGATCATTACCTTGGGCTACTATGTTCAATGGTCTTCACAGATAACCTTGGATTGTTTTACTTTGGGAAACAGTTTTGGCAGTTATATCTGACTCATAAAAAATTTCAAGTTTTATGTTTCATTCAAATTTCTACGATTCAATGTTTAAATTATCTTATGTTTATATGTTATAATTTTATATGTTACTTTACTTTTAATATCATCATGTCACGCCTTCTATCCTATGTGTTAATTCATTGTTTGTATTGTTATTCCCATGATAGACTTTTATATGAGCCCTTTGTTCATGGTACACCCAAGTTAAACTATATAGATATATAAGAAAAATGGAATATAAGAGATCATTATGGAGTTTTGAAAAAATGTGTTTTTTATAATGTTTTATTATATACCTCATCTTCAATGACTACAGACACGATGATTCATGACTTGTACTCATATGTATAATTATACTTAAAATCATGAAATTTTAAATGTAAAAGGATAGGGTTGCTATAGTGGTTTACATTCATTGTTCACATCATACATTACAATGGTTGGTGGAATAGTGATTTATCTTATAGATTAATCCATTTTGGGGATAGGATTTATTGTTGTTTGAGAAACTCATGTAAATTTTTATATTATATTTTTTTAGAGTGAAGTTATTCAGGATCTCTGTGGATTTAGGGATTATTCCCTAACCATGTAAATCCTTCTGTAGTAGTTCTACTTCAACTTTTATAGTTATGTATTTCAATGTTTGTTAAATGGAACTCTTTCTGTTTGTCCAACAATCAGTAAATATATTTTTATTATAGATAATAGTTACTAAAAAAGTAATGTGGATGATAAAAATGTTATTGTCAAATACAATAAAAGATAGAAAACTGTAGGGGATAGATCAAGTCATGAATATAAAGTGGCAGGGGGTAGATTAATCCATCCATACCCTAATGAAAATATTAAGCTATCACATACATGGGATTTGAATCCCATTCAGAATTTGGATTTTCCAGCATTAGAGATTGAAAGTAAGCCTCAACAATATATTTTTTCTAATATAAATATTCATAGTTATTAAATTACCTATATTTGGAAAATTTTATGATTCCATGGGTGTATACTGGTTTCTCAACAATGTAACTATAGTGGCCTGTGAATTGTCTATAATTAGAATATAGATTTCATTGTTAAGATTTTTTCTTCAAATCACATTGATTACTAAAACCATCATTGTCACGACCCTCCCTCGGGGTCTGTGCCATGACTACCCCAAGCCCGCGTTCCATAGGCCTGAGGCTGGCGACTAGCACCAAGGCGTAAATCCCTGTAAAATGGGAAGGCATTGCCTTTGTAAAGAAAACAAACACCACAGAGTAAGCAAGCGGAAAGTAAACACTAAGCAAAAGCAGAGTACAACTGAAAGTGCGGAAAAGTAAATGGGCCAGTATACAAACCCAAACTGAAAGTAAAGTACAACTCGAAAGGGAAAACAGCAACTGAAAGGTAGAAGCCGCTACACCGAGCTGTCCACTGGAAATCTCACCTGAAGGGTGGGTACAGATAGCTCCTCTGCTCCACGGGTCCCGCCGTCCGCTCCGAGCACGTCCCGCCCAGTGATCCACCTCCGGGTACCGTCCCGCTCTGCAAGCCTCGGCTAAGGTCAATGCTGTCCGTCGTCTGCAACCAACACAACGTAGTGCGGGCAAAGCCCGTGCAGGGGTGAGTATAAGGTACTCAGTAGGGACCCCGAGACCCCTGACGGTCTCTCAAATCCACAAAGGATAAACCACGAAGAAAGGATCAATCACGAAGTAATAACCGACACTGCTTAGGTATATGCCCATAAATATACCTAAGTCATCAATTCAAATACGCTCAAACCTCCGAGCCCAAGTACAACTCTGTCCACACAGAAAAGTAAACATATTCCACACAGGAAAGCAAAACGTAATCCACACAGGATTGCAAAACACAATCCACAAAGGAAAGCAACAGGATTCAGCTCACACATGTATACTTCTTCGAAAGACGATAAAGATGATCTCTGATCCATCTATGTCGTCGGACCCACGAAGGATCGATAGGTAACTAACCCCCGCAAAATACCCACACAGGATCGGGCCCACGTAGGACCTGTAGGCGCTGGTTCACACAGGACCGCTGAGCGCAAAGACCCACACAGGATCAGACCCACACAGGATCGGGCCCACACAGGACCTGTAGCACTGATCCACGTAGGATCGCTGAGTGCTGTATTAGTCGTCGTCGAATCCACAAAGGATCTCTGTACTGTCGTCGTCGCAGTCACAGTAGCAGTAGCAACAGTAGTAGTCACAGTAAAAGTCGCAGCCAGCACTAGGGTTCCCGCACACAGCAAGCTCGTTCGGAGGGTCCGCTCCACGAGCCGAGAGGCTGATACATCAACTGTCACAAAGTCCAGAGTTGATGTATCCAAAAGTTCCGTAACGTCAACAGGAACTCAATGCAACAGACGGCGCGTCGATCGGACGTCCGGTCTGAGAGTTATTGGCATTTTCGTCCCCGAGGCCCGGTTGGTTTTTAAGGCAAAACCAACCCGAACGTACTCCACCTGCATCCAAACCTCAGGCGGAGTATGCCAAAAGATCCGTATCACTAAGAGGAACAAAACACGGCTGACGGCATGTCAATCGGTCGTCCGTAGCTCAAGATATGAGCGTTTCCGCTCCGAAGGCCCGGTTGGTTTCGTGAACGAACCAACCCGGCCGAACTCAAAGTAATCCGAAACCTTGAGTGCGATATACAGAAACGACCGTCTCAATCCAAGGATCGCGTTTCCGCAGACGGTTCGTCAATCGGAGGTCCGTGGCTCAGGTTATGGCCAAAAGACCGAAACTGATCCGAAACGGGGGGGTCCGGGTCCGGGCCGACCCGGCCCGACCCGAACCGGGTCGACCCCAACCGGGTTGACCCGGCCCGGCCTGCCGGCCGGCCCGCGGCGCGACGGCGCGGCGGCCTGGCGCCACACGGTGGCAGCGCGCTGGGGGGATCAAGCCCCCACTTGATTGAAGAGGCGGCGCGGCTATATGCCGCGCCCTTTGTAAAAAAAACGGCCCCCCACGTGGGGGCCGGCTTGAAGAAAAACCGGGGGGCCTCCTGCCCCCCCCTCAAGGAAACTGTCCCCTCTTAAATGAGGGGGGTTTTTAGAGCTGGCCGGGGGAATTTATTTCCCCAGGCCTTTGACCTTCCGGCCGGCCAACTGCCAGCCGATTTTCTCCAACGGGACCGGAAAATCCGGTCCTCTCTTCGGCTTCCGACGCCGGCGGCCCGGCCGTCGGTCTTCTCGTTCTACCGCGGCCCGGAACCGGCCGCGGTGTTCGTCGTCCGGCGTGGTGCGACGGCACCACGTCCCTCCACCGTGCCTTTGATTTCCTTCAACGCGGCGCGACGGCATCGCGTTCTTGATGATTCTTCCATGGCGCGCGCGCGAAGGCATCGCGTAATATAATCGCACGATTAACCGCGTGGTGCGACGGCACCACGCCACCTTGTTTCCACCCACAAGGTAAATCAACAAGAACGATGGAGGGGGTTCGGCCGTGTTCATGCGGTCCGGCCCCCCTCACGTTAAATGATAACACAACTTAAAATCCTTTCGTTAATCATGCATGAACCACGAAAAAGGATAAATAAATAAACTAAATACAACAACCCCTACCTTGGGTATAGGTTCGAAAATTTTTCAACGTCCCGTGGAAGACAACGTCGTGGAGGTTGGGCATCACGGTAGTCGTTCGTCAAATCCGTTGATGAAGAGATACGCCCGAAGAGATACGTCGTTGGCAAATCTTCGTATGCCGACGAAGAAGGTCCGAGGAGGAAGCGGTGTTCCATCTTGTTGACATGGAAGACGAAGAAGAGAGGAGCGGCGTTCTTCGTCGGAGATTGAGCGTTCTTCGTCGGAGCTTGAGCGTTCTTCGTCAAGGTTGAAGAAGAAGGAGGAGGAGCTCTCAAAAATCCTCACAAGATGAATAAACAAAACTAACCAAAAAAAAATAAGGTTCCTCCTTATTTTATTTACCAAGCCAAGGAATTCAAAACTTCAAATTCAAAAACATAACGCTTAATTAATTATACATGTCATGTGTAATTAATTAGATGTTATGTTAACAAACTTTTAAGAGGGAGAGAGGGGAGTTTAAGGGGGAAGATGAGAGGTTTAGGTTCGTGTGGGTCCCACCACACTTAATCCTCTCAAGGGAGGTTAAGTGGGTGTGGGTCCCACCCCTAACTCCCTTTGAGGGGAGTTAACCTACAAAATTAAAATAAAAATAATTCCACACAATTTTTTATTCAACTTTTTATAATTCTCCCAAAAACTAACTTTCGTCCCGCAACAAACGCAACTTCCGAAAAGGTCTCTTTGAGTGAATATCAGCGCTGCGAGTTCATCGGTACCCTCAGATTTCAATTCCGAGCCCCGGATCAAAAGTTAAGAATTCCCGCTCGTTCGTTCACTGAACGTACCCGAGCCAAACTTCGGAAATTGATTCTGGGCACTCCGGGCCTCAGAATCAGGTTCCGTCTAAAACCGCGCTCTTGTAAAATTCTAAAGAAAATTAAGAAAAAAATTTCCCTTGATTTTTACGGGTCTTTACATTACTCCCACCTTAGGGATTTACGTCCCCGTAAAGATACATCAAAAACTAGGGAAACAAAAGAGGGTACTGAGCAAGCATCTGAGCCTCACGCTCCCATGTGCTCTCCTGGAGATTCCCGTGCTGCCATCTGATGCGCACAAGAGGAATCGATCGCCCACGCAGGACCCGCTCCTATCGATCCTCTATCTCCACCGGGACCTCCGTAAAAGTCTCCCCATCATCAACGTCAAGCTCCCCATGGTCAATGATGTGCGTCGGGTCGTGCACGTATCTCCTCAGTTGATACACGTGGAAGACGTCGTGAACCCGGTGCAACTGAGGTGGTAGAGCCAGGCGATAATCCACCTCACCAATACTGCTGAGGACCTGGAAGGGTCCGATGAAGCGCGGAGATAACTTTCTGCCTCGTCCAAATCTCTGAATACCACGTCTAAGTGAGACCCGCAAGAAGACATGGTCGCCATCCTCGAACTCCAGTGGCCTCCGCCTCCTGTCAGCGTATGACTTCTGCCGGCTCTGTGCTGTCCTCATCCGCTCCTGGATGACCTGGACCTTCTCTGTCGTGGCCTGAACCATCTCCAGTCCCACCAGTGCTGACTCTCCAGGGTCTGTCCAGCACAAAGGAGATCTACAGGGTCGGCCGTACAACGCCTCGTACGGTGCCATCCCAATGGTGGAGTGGTAGATGATGTTGTACGCAAACTCCACCAAGGGTAGGTGGTCCTCCCAGCTACGACCAAATTAGAGAACACATGTGCGGAGCATGTCCTCGAGAGTCTGAATGGTCCTCTCCGTCTATCCATCCGTCTGAGGGTGAAAGGCTGTGCTCAGACGTAGCTGCATCCCGAATGCCTCCTGTAACCCCTTCCAAAGCCGGGAAGTAAAGAGGGCATCTCGATCGGAAACGATAGATGATGTCACACCCTGGAGCCGCACAATCTCTTGAACGTAGAGACATCCCAAGCTCTCCACTGAGCCCTGCTCTCTAATGGGTAAGAAGTGTGACGACTTGGTGAGTCAGTCAACAATCACCCAGATGGAGTCGTGACATCTGGAAGTGCGTGGAAGTCCAGTCACGAAGTCCATAGATATGCCGTCCCACTTCAACTCTGGAACCTCCAAGGGTTGTACCAAGCCCGCTGGTACCTGATTCCTTGCCTTCACCTGCTGGCAGGTGAGGCATCGAGAAACAAACTCTGCTACTGCCTTCTTCATGCCCGGCCTCCAGTGTTGTCGTCTGAGGTCCTGGTACATCTTCGCCACTCCAGGATGTACCGCCAAAGGAGAAGTGTGAAACTCTCTCAGCACTTCCTCTCGCAAAGGAACTGGTACCATGGTACGTCCTCTGAAAAGGATGTCGTGCTCTACTCCAAGTGAGAAACCATCTGGTGCCTGTCCCGAGGATATCTGTGCACGCTGTGTCTCACAGTCAGCGTCCCCACGCTGTGCCTCCCTGACTCGCTGCAGTAGAGGAGGAGTGACTGTGAGAGACTGAAGGAAGGCTGCTCCATCTCTATCCACGAAGGATATCTGCAAAGAGGCTAGCTGCTCTGTCACCTCCTCAAGTACCTGAATGCCTGTCCTCCTGCTAAGGGCATCGACTACTACGTTCCCCTTCCCGGGAGTATATACTATCTCAAAGTCATAGTCATGGAGGAACTCGAGCCATCGCCGCTGTCTCAGGTTCAGGTACTTCTGAGAGAAGATATACCTGAGACTCTGATGATCAGAAAAGACTGTAAAGCGCTCTCCCATCAGATAGTGTCGCCATGTCTTCAGAGCGAAGACCACTGCTTCTAACTCCAGGTCATGGGTAGCGTAGTTCTGCTCATGCGGCCTCAACTGACATGATCCATAGGCGATCACTGCCCGCTCCTACATCAGAACACATCCAAGTCCGGTCCCTGATGCATCGCAGTAGACTACGTACCCTACTCCCTCCTAGGGCAACCTCAAGATAGGTGCGCTAGTCAATCTCTATCTCAGCTCCTGGAAGCTCTGCTGACTTCTGTCAGACCACACGAAGGGTTTCCCCTTCTTCGTCAAAGCTGTGTGTGATGCCACAACTCTAGAGAAGTCTGGCACGAATCTCCGATAGTATCCAGCTAGTCCCAAGAAACTCCGAACCTCAGTCACGCTCCTGGGTGGCTCCCAAGCTAACACAACCTCAATCTTCGCGGGATCCACTGCAACTCCCGCCTCAGAGATATCGTGTCCCAAGAAGTGGACCCCACGTATCCAGAACTGGCACTTTGAGAGCTTACCATAAAGCTGGTGCTCTCGGAGTGTGTCTAGTACAACTCGCAAGTGATAGGTGTGCTCCTCCTCTGTCGTAGAGTAAATCAGAATGCCGTCGATGAAGACCACGACAAACCGATCGAGGTATGGCTGAAAGATCCTGTTCATGAGAGCCATGAACACTGATGGAGCATTGGTTACACCGAATGGCATAACCAAGAACTCATAGTGGCCATACCGACATCTGAAGGCTGTCTTCTGCACATCCTAGTCTCTGACTCTGAGCTGATGATAGCCTGACCTGAGGTCTATCTTCGAGAACCACCATGCTCCCTTGAGCTGATCAAAGAGGTCATCAATCCTCGGTAACGGATACTTGTTCCTCACTGTCACCTGGTTCAGGCGACGATAGTCAACACAAAGTCGCAAGCTCCCGTCCGCCTTCTTGGCGAACAAAATTGGGGAAGCCCAGGGTGAAACACTGGGTCGGATGAACCCCTTGCCCTGCAAGTCCTCCAACTGTACCCGTAGCTCTCGAAGCTCGGCGGGGGCCATCCGATATGCTGGAGTGGATATCGGGGCTGTCCCAGGGTACAAGTCAATATAAAAGTCTACCTCTCTGCGAGGAGGTAGTCCTGGTACGTCTTCGGGAAAAACGTCTGCAAACTGATCCACCACTGCAGGAAAACCAGGACTCCGCACGTCAACTGCTCCAAGGATAAGGCTAGCCAACTGATGAGTGATGGGCTGTCCACTCCTCCGCGGAAGTCCATCCTGTGCTGTTAAGGCTCCCTTCTCGCCGGTGAAGGTGAACCTACTCCCGTCGGTGCGTACACATCGCACCTTGCGCCTAAAACAGTCAATCTGTGCATGGACCGTAGATAGCCAATCCATGCCCAAGATGACGTCGTAAGGCCTCGATGCTGCTACAAGAAGATCCCAGCCGAAGCTATCGCCTCCTAGAGTAAGCTCACACTGCCGGCATCAGTGCGTAATCATCGAGTCTGCTCCCGTAGGAGTCTCTAGCCGTAAGGTTCGAGCCAACGGCTCTGTCGGAATCTCCGAGCTCCGAACAAGGGCAGCGGCTATTGAAAGAGTGACTCGATCCTGTGTCTATAAGAACTGAAGCAAGGGTGGAGTAGACACAGATAGTACCTCGAATCATCTCAGGTGCGCCGTGGTCGTAGGCCTCTTCTGCCTGGAGTTGTGCCTGTCTTTGCCCGCCATCTCCCTGTGGTCGGGGTGGACCTCCTGGTGGTGGTGGTGGAAGAGCCTCAAAGCGTCTCCCACCACCGGCTGCTCGTCCAGCTCCTCTGCCTCGTCCGCCTCCTCCCGGCGGACCGCCACGGTCGACCCTCTGCCTCTGCCTCGGTGGTCCCTCAACCGTCTGCTGCTCCTCGGTACGGAGGGTCGGGCAGTCACGAGCCATGTGGCCCTGCCCGCCGCACGAGTAGCACTGTCTGCCTCTCGAAAGACTGGCTCCTCGCTGTGTGCCCCGCACTACTGAGCCAGTGTCCTGAGGTCGTCTGCCCAATGGTCTGGTCTGTCTGGACCCCTGAGTCATCCGCCGACTGCCTGCTGCAGATGACTCTGCCACGTGCCGCCCTGTGGTGGGTCTCTGTGCTGGTGTAGCCTCAACAAGGAAGCTCTCGATCAGAAGGGCCCACTCCAGTACTCCTGTCTGAGTCGGTATGCTGAGGGAGATCAGTGATGCCCTGATCTCGTGTCTCAAACCCTGCTCGATGGTCCGGGCCCGGAAGAATGGGTCCTGTACCATGTCGGTCGAGTAGCGCGAGAGATCGGTAAATCTCGCCGAGTACTGAGCGACCGTCATGCTGCCCTGCCGCAGGTGTAGAAGCTCCTGGATACGCACCGCATGAAGGGTGGCTGGGACGAACTCCGAGTGGAAGAGGCTCTCAAAGTCCGTCCAAAGTAGAGATGCCTCATCGTGCACCTGGAGCATCAAGCTCCACCATCGTCCTGCTGCTGCGTGTAGTAGGCTCGCAGCGAGGATCACCATGAGGTCTGCTGGTGTCCTCACTAGCCTAAACACTCGTACCACTGGCTCCATCCAGTCCTCTGCTGCCTGGGGATCCGTCTCCCCGCGAAACCTGGGTGGTCGCTGGTGCTGAAACTCATGCAGTGCGCTGAGGCGACGTGCATCGTCAGCGGCTGCTGCTGGAAGCATCGGGGGCTCGGCGGGTAGAGCTACCGCCGGTGCCACTGCTGACAAAGGGCCATGCACCGAGGCCTCGTCGCTCGGTGGGCTGTCGTCACGCTCGACTCTCGGAACCCTAGCTGGCTGCCGTCGTGGGGCCATCCTGAAAAGGAAACAGGTGCGCCACGGTCAGAACAGTATACCTGGTGTGCTGATATAAGTAATCACAAAGAAAATATTGAAACACACACGCAATCAATGTTTTCGTGCATTAAGTCGGAAATCAAAAGTCAGGGTCCTGGTGTACGGATACGTCGGCCGCTGCACCAACACTGGACTCCCTGGACTGATAACCACACTCAATACGCTAAACATTATTGCTCCACATAGAAAAGATCAGAGTTCGTGGTAGAACTGAACTCCTCTGATACCTATTTGTCACGACCCGCCCTCGGGGTCCGTGCCGTGACTACCCCAAGCCCGCCTTCCATAGGCCAGGGGCTGGCGACTAGCACCAAGGCGTAAATACCTGTAAAATGGGAAGTCATTGCCTTTGTGAAGAAAACAAACACCACAGAGTAAGCAAGCGGAAAGTAAACACTAAGCAAAAGCAGAGTACAACTGAAAGTGCGGAAAAGTAAATGGGCCGGTATACAAACCCAAACTGAAAGTAAAGTACAACTCGAAAGGGAAAACAGCAACTGAAAGGTAAAAGCCGCTACACCGAGCTGTCCACTGGAAATCCCACCTGAAGGGTGGGTACAGATAGCTTTTCTGCTCCACGGGTCCCGCCGTCCGCTCCGAGCACGTCCCTCCCTATGATCCACCTCCGGGTACCGTCCCGCTCGGCAAGCCTCGGCTAAGGTCAACGCTGTCCGTCATCTGCAACCAACACAACGTAGTGCGGGAAAAGCCCGTGAAGGGGTGAGTATAAGCTACTCAGTAGGGACCCCGAGACCCCTGAAGGTCTCTCAAATCCACAAAGGATAAACCACGAAGAAAGGAACAATCACGAATTAATAACCGACACTGCTTAGGTATATGCCCATACATATACCTAATTCATCAATTCAAATATGCTCAAACCTCCGAGCCCAAGTACAACTCAGTCCACATAGGAAAGTAAACATACTCCACACAGGAAAGCAAAACGTAATCCACACAGGATTGCACAACACATTCCACACAGGAAAGCAACAGGATTCAGCTCACACAGGTATACTTCTTCGAAAGACGATAAATATGATCTCTGATCCATCTAAGTCGTCGGACCCACGAAGGATCGATAGATAACTAACCCCCGCAAAAGACCCACACAGGATCGGGCCCACGTAGGACCTGTAGGCGCTGGTTCAAACAGGACCGCTGAGCGCAAAGACCCACACAGGATCGGACCCACACAAGATCGGGCCCACACAGGACTTGTAGCACTGATCCACGTAGGATCGCTGAGTGTTGTAGTCGTCGTCGTCGAATCCACACAGGATCTCTGTACTGTCGTCGTCGCAGTCACAGTAGCAGTAGCAGCAGTAGTAGTCACAGTAACAATCGCAGCCAGCACTAGGGTTCCCGCACACAACAAGCTCGTTCGGAGGGTCCGCTCCACGAGCCGAGAGGCTTATACATCAATTGTCACAAAGTCCAGAGTTGATGTATCCAAAAGTTCCGTAACGTCAACAGGAACTCAACGCAACAGACGGCGCGTCGATCGGACGTCCGGTCTGAGAGTTATTGGGATTTTCGTCCCTGGGGCCCGGTTGGTTTTTAAGGCAAAACCAACCCGACCGTACTCCACCTGCGTCCAAACCTCGGGCGGAGTATGCCAAAAGATCCGTCTCACTAAGAGGAACACAACACGGCTGACGGCACGTCAATCGGTCGTCCGTAGCTCAAGATATGAGCGTGTCCGCTCCGAAGGCCCGGTTGGTTTTGTGAATGAACCAACCCGGCCGAACTCAATGTAATCCGAAACCTTGAGTGCGATATACCGAAACGACTGCCTCAATCCAAGGATCGCGTTGACGCAGACGGTTCGTCAATCGGAGGTCCGTGTCTCAACTTATGGCCAAAAGACCGAAACTGATCCGAAACGGGGGGGTCCGGGTCCGGGCCGACCCGGCCCGACCCCCCCTGGGTCGGCCCGAACCGGGTCGACCCGCCCCGGCCGGCCGGCCGACCGGCGGCGCGGCGGCGCGGTGGCCGTGCACCACACGGAAGCAGCACGCGGGGGGGCTCAAGCCCCCGCTTGACTGAAGAGGCGGCGCGGCTATATGCCGCGCCCTTTGTTAAAAAAACGGCCCCCCACGTGGGGGCCGGCTTGAAGAAAAACCGGGGGGCCTCCTGCCCCCCCCCCTCAAGGAAACCGCCCCCTCCTAAATGAGGGGGGTTTTTAGAGCTGGCCGGGGGAATTTATTTCCCCCGGCCTTTGACCTTCCGGCCGGCCAACTGCCGGCCGGTTTTCTCCAACGGGACCGGAAAATCTGGTCCCCTCTTCGGCTTCCGACGCCGGCGGCCCGGCCGCCGGTCTTCTCGTTCCGCCGCGGCCCAGAACCGGCCGCGGTGTTCGTCGTTCGGCGCGGTGCGACGACACCGCGTCCCTCTGTCGTGCCTTTGATTTCCTTCAACGCGACGCGACGGCGTCGCGTTCTTGATGATTCTTCCATGGCACGCGCGCGACGGCGTCGCGTAATATAATCGCACGATTAACCGCGTAGTGCGATGACACCACGCCACCTTGTTTCCACCCGCAAGGTAAATCAACAAGAACGATGGAGGGGGTTCGGCCGTGTTCATGCGGTCCGGCACCCCTCACGTTAAATGATAACACAACATAAAATCCTTTCGTTAATCATGCATGAACCACGAACAAGGATAAATAAATAAACTAAATACAACAACCCCTACCTTGGGTATAGGTTCGAAGATTTGTCAACGTCCCGCGGAAGACAACGTCGCGGAGGTCGGGCGTCGCGGTAGTCGTTCGTCAAATCCGTTGATGAAGAGATATGCCCGAAGAGATACGTCGTTGGCGAATCTTCGTATGCCGACGAAGAAGGTCCGAGGAGGAAGCTGTGTTCCCTCTTGTTGACACGGAAGACGAAGAAGAGAGGAGCGGCGTTCTTCGTCGGAGTTTGAGCGTTCTTCGTCGGAGCTTGAGCGTTCTTCGTCAAGGTTGAAGAAGAAGGAGGAGGAGCTCTCAAAAATCCTCACAAGATGAATAAACAAAACTAACCAAAAAAAATAAGGTTCCTCCTTATTTTATTTACCAAGCCAAGGAATTCAAAACTTCAAATTCAAAAACATAACACTTAATTAATTATACATGTCATGTGTAATTAATTAGATGTTAAGTTAACAAACTTTTAAGAGGGAGAGAGGGGAGTTTAAGGGGGAAGATGAGAGGTTTAGGTTCGTGTGGGTCCCACCACCTTTAATCCTCTCAAGGGAGGTTAAGTGGGTGTGGGTCCCACCCCTAACTCCCTTTGAGAGGAGTTAACCTACAAAAGTAAAATAAAAATAATTCCACACATTTTTTTTATTCAACTTTTTATAATTCTCCCAAAAACTAACTTTCATCCCGCAACAAACGCAACTTCTAAAAAGGTCTCTTTAAGTGAATATCGGTGCTGCGAGTTCATCGGTGCCCTCGGTTTTCAATTCCGAGCACCGGATCAAAAGTTAGGAATTCCCGCTCGTTCGTTCACTGAACGTACCCGAGCCAAACTTCGGAAATTGATTCCGGGCACTCCGGGCCCAGGAATCAGGTGCCGTCTGAAACCGCGCTCTTGTAAAATTCTAAAGAAAATTATGAAAAAAATTTCCCTTGAATTTTATGGGTCTTTACAATCATCATGATTCCCTTTTTTGAGAATTCATTGGTTTCAATGGGTGAAAACTTGAGAAGGATAAATGGAACCCACTGGACATTATAATATCATTATATGAGATTCCATATGGGATCCATATATTCGATGGGGAAATTAATAAAATAATGTATCAAAATGAAAATATAGGGGGGCTCGTTGGTTTTGGGATTCGATATGGAAGATCCATATCAAGAGTCTAGAATTTGAGTAGTTTTGTTATGGGATTCTCAATATACCCTTTTACCTGGTTTCTTGTGATGTAAGAGGTGTTCTCACTTAGTGGATAATAATGAAATATTTTTATGTTTTATCATATGAATCATCATATTTAATAACATTTCGGTGCCATATCTTTCTTCCACTATGGTATATATCTACACCACCCTCATTAACGTTTCCCTAGGGAAATAGAATCCATGACACAAGTGGCTCTTCATGCAATATTTTTTATGAAATGTAAGAGCATTGTAAAGGGGTGATATATTTGTGTTTCATTGTGTGAGGATTTATATTCTGAAAACAATATTTCAGGAGGTTTCTATGATAAAAATATACAATGATAATAAATGTTTCTAGATGGAATACAATATAATACCATTTAATGTAAATTTAATGAGCTATACTCTCACCTTCATTATAATATACTATTATCCATAATTTCATCCCTTGTTGGGGAGTTTTATAGAATAAAATTAATCATCTAGTCAATGCAGATGATTAACATGTTAAATAAGGTGATTCCAAGAAAATTCACATACACAAAATTTTTTTGATATGGAACAAGAACATTTTCTCCAATTATTCTACTATGGATTGTGGTGTTTCATAAAATGATAAGGATATTCATGTAATTATCTTATATATTTTTGCTGTATCACAATTTAGATGTTTAATATACTATGTTCATGGATATAGGGACTTTCATTGAACCTGTGGCCACATACATAATAAACCACCGTCTTTCGATTGACATCACAAATAAAGAACACTCTTTTCCCTGAACAAATCTATAGATTTTTCAGTAACAAATGGTTTTAATACAATATGATTAATAATATTATGGAGCATTTTTGATCCAAATATCATTGGTATTATGAATTATTTATAGATGGGTAGAGCTTAATTGTCTTCTATTAATGAAACCCTTATTACCCTTATCACTATGGTCAAAAAAACCTACATATTCTTTATACATTTGGCCCATGTTTTGGTGTGAGGTTATCTATTTAATATTTTCAATGGAACATGTTAAATGATTCTATATTGGATTATGTCTATGATTTTTTGAATCATATTACTTTTTCCTATCTGATAGACCTTTGATAATGTTATTTCCACTCTTGATATTTTTCCCTTCATGAAAATATTCTATATTACTATAATAGGAGTTATATATTGGAAACATGGTATGATTGAAAATATTAATATAGGTGAATGTCATTTCATTATGTTTTTGATGAATGAGACATGTTATTATTTCAAATAGATTGATGTTCATCATTTCTGTTACATTAGTTTTCTTGAGATCTGATTGAATAACCACCTTGCTTACAAATTTTCACCTCCATGGTCCCCCATCCTAGAGATCCTATCACCCATTCCATATTATTTTATTTGATTTTATAATTTTAATGATGATTAAATTTTTGTAGTGAAACGATTATCCATGGCGCGAGGGTTTACAGATATGGGCCACATATTTCTCATCTCTTCTTTGCTAATGATAGTATACTCTTCTTAGGGGATACATTGGAAGAATATTGTCCCATCTATAATTACATTTGTTGGTATAAAATGGATTCATGGTAGTTAGTCCGCTCCACTGAATCTTAAACTTCTTTTATATTTGGGTCATATTTTGGTAATAAGGATGTCTTTCATAATGCTTTGTGTTTCCTACTAATTGACAGGAATCATCAATGTTCATCCTTTCAAGTAGATTCAATAATTCTTAAAATGAGATGTTCTCTTGAATTTAGAATATGGTGGCGAATATATGGTGGGATTGACCATTAAAAGGGATTCTATTGTGGGAATATAAGTTCTCGTCATTGATGTGGTGGTTAGAAATGGATTTCCTTCCAACACTCATTCTTAGTTAACACAGTCCTATATTCTGAAGGTCATCAGACCCACAAATTTTTCAAATTGCATCGTAAAAAATGTACCATCCAAGAGGATGGGAGGTTTTTATCATTAAACCCTTATGGGGGAATAAATTCATATATTTGGACACTATTTTAGATTTGAAATTATTTCATAAACCATTAATTAAATACTAAATTTTTTCAGGATGAAACTATATTAATAATAAAATATTATCATGTATTAACATTTAAATCATATTAGGGAATTGTATTCATCTGTACATAATATATTTTGTTTATCATTGGAAGGGAATTGATTATATATGAGGCTCTATATTAATGGTAACCATTTGTATGAAGATCGTATATTCTTAAAACATTTACTATCATTATTATAGTTTTATTTAAAGAATTGGGTTGCAGTTGAATTTATCTTCATCCAAGTAGAGGGATGTTGTGTTGAGGTAGATATCAGGGAAATGAGATAAAATTCCTACAAATCATCATGGAATAAAATCATAACCCAAGTTGGTTTCTACCATATAATATGACACAGTATGCATTTTAAAGCTATGTGATAATTACGAAATTTTCTAGCGTAATGTCATTCTATGTGGAAATTTGGCTGAAAGGATCCTTCTCAATAATTGTCTTGGAATTACCAATAAAACAAAAAACGAGACTTAAAAGGGATGTCATATCCTAGGGGGATGTGAACATATTGGGAACATGGCCCATAGATGATTAAGGTGATTTTTTGGAATTTATTTTCAGCCTCAGAAAGGCTTCCTCAATATACCATTTGGATAGTACTGAAAGCCCACTATGTTTGGAAGGATTATGATTACCCATATGTAGGAGACCTAATGATATTGTTTCTCATATGGAATATAGACCGTTGATAATATGGTGACATGAAATTAGGGATAACATTGAATAGGAGGGCCATCCTAGAAGGTGTAATTTTGATACCAATGGGAAATATCCCCTGAATAGTGGTATTGGATCATGTGGTTTTCATTCCCATTACCGTACTATAATATCACAAGTGTCATGATAGTTGTTAGAAACAAGAAATTATAGATGATCTGTAAAACCACATATATAAGTCATCTCATGGTTGAAGCGATCGGGGATATTACATTGATAATGGGAATTAATGTTCCTATCATTTCCTTTTTTTAACCTGGGTCTGGAAATTTGAACCTATGTGGATTCATCCTAATAGGAAGACTTGGGGATTTCAAAATCAGTGAGGCATTACCATTGAATTAAGTAATGATTATTAACGAACCCAACACTAACTCTCATAAAAGGGAATTTTAATGTTCCCCCATTCATTTTCTAAAAGTGTAGGTGTCCCTAGAACATCCACCAATGTTGTGGTGATCATAACTCAGTGGATTCACAATAATTGTCATCTTGAGGACCTTAACAATTAGGTAGGATATGTGTTGGAAAACATTATTAAAGATAATAGAAAATAAAATTGAGGACACATTGATGTTATTGTTTCACAAATCATGATTTTATGGAAGAATACTTGGATTATATTCTTGATATCTTCATGAAGGGGAAAATATGTGGACTATCACTTCATAGGAGATATTAAAAAAGGCAATTTTTTTAATAGTTCATGTATGGTCCAAGGTTATACAAAACACTATGAGGAAGGGTATCAAGACAAATATAATGTATCCCAAATGATGTATCCAATATAGGATAGTGGTCTAAAAATATCCCACATATATACAGTCAAATGAAAAGTTGTTGGAAATTGTGTTTTACAAGCAGATGTATGTCTTTATAATATTTTATTTTCAAATGGATTCATATTCCAACTTTTACCTATTGATATGTGGTAAATGATTACCTTCTCAAATCACATTCTTAGACTATTTCCCTCTATTATATGTCTCTTTGTAAACATGTCTCTATATAATCTCAATTCATCCTCCCATTTATGTGTAGGGGTTTAATAGGTTTTTGATTTAACCATCATATATGGTTTATTAGAAATAAAAAAACCCTGAATGTGATGGAATTTTCATTGCAAATGGCATGAACATAATGATTCATCATGCAATTGAAATATTATATGAGGGGACCCTGATGTCACCCCTCACCCTACAAATGATTTTGTGTTTACGAGGCCATTAAATTAAAATCCCATATAAAAAACTAAAATTCATTTGCGATATGGTGTGGTGGGGGCAGTAATACCATATTTATGAACAATATTATATTTTTAATGACTTATATATAATTACTAGTACCACTAAAATGTGTTTATAGTGCCATTTTTCCAATGAGTAATGTAGAAATGATGTGGGGAAATGATATACAAGGATAAAACTAGTAGATTTAGAGTTTTATGCAGAATTTCAGGTTTATATTATACAATGAATTTTTACATATTTTAACCTTTATCAAATTGGTCAAATGATTTTTTAGAGCCCTTAGAAACGCATAAAAGCATTCTTATATTCCTTGTGAATGTTATTTTCCCCCAAAAATGTTATCGTCAAAATGGGATCCACTATGATTTATGTGGAGCCCATTTCAAGGAATATGAATATTTATTTTAAAAATTTGTGGGTTTTATGTGGACCTAGAGAAGGTTCCATAACTATAAATGTATTTTGCATAGAAAATTTCTCACACTATGAATCATCTGATTTATGTTCTAGTCCAAGATTCTTGGATATAATCCTTCTAGGAATATTTATTTCACATTGAAAACAACCTTTCTTGTGTAATGATTTCCTTTATGGATAGATTTTCCCATACAGTGAATAATATCATCTATAAATTTGAATATTTTAAATATATCAATTTTCTTTTTCCGTTGAATTTGACATACATTTTGATTAAACACACTACTAACAAAAATTCTACTGTCATGTGGTTCACATAACACACTATGTAAGGCATTTCACTTTGATGAGTTTGATTTCACTTTTCAGATTATTAAATTTTATAACGAATCTTAGTAAAAATCATTTACCAGATTCAATGATATCTTTGACGATGACGGATATGTGGAGAGTTTTTATTTTTAGGAATATAGAAATTGACCTCTATTGTTATATCAATCCTAATGTGGAAATTCAAAAAGTATCTTTTCACAAGATCTTATAGATTATAAATTTTTTGCAAAATTACACCTATTCAACATTGATATTTAATAATGTGCTAAAATTCAATCAAAGGATCAAAATTATCCACCTATTTTGTATCATGTACCTTAAGATCATTATTATGTGAACTTTTTTACTATTGGAAACATCAGACTAGAATCGAACCATGGAATGGTATCCATTATGAAAGGTTCCTTATAGACACAAAGCAACCAATAAAATAAAATTATATCATTGTGGTAATATATTCGATAAAACCCATTCATTTTAACACTCTTGCATGATAATCCAAGTGGAGGGTAGAGATCCTTCTAGGGTTTACTTTTAGAAGGGATGTTTTTTGGATGAATGGAAAAAAGAATTCATAATGAAACCGAATTATAAGGAATCTATTTAATGATTGGAGGTCTTCATAATATACCAAGTGGTTTCTATTTACTAGTTAACATTTTAGTTTCACTCTTGTATTTCTATAAATTTAATCAACTACTGTTGTTCAAGCACCAACATGTTTCACTAGTAGCCCGGTGAAGTTGTAATCAGTTTTTGGATATATTCTTAATACGTTGAATTAAGATATATTATGATTTTATAATGAGTTTCTGCATACATCCATCACATGGGTAAAAATAAAAAATGTTATTCTACATTAGTGAGATGTAGACTGATCAGGGTGGATAAGTAACTGGGTCATCCCCTTCAAACCCATTAGGTTATTCCATTTTGTTACTAGATAAATCTGTTCATACAAGCATGTGGGATGAGTATAATGGTTTGGAGCATTAGAAAACATATTATCTAAAAATCATAAGGTATTACATGAACACATAGGGAAAATCTCAAGGAAATAAAACATACAAAATAGAGTTATAGGTTCTATCTAGATATATCAACTAAGATTTGGTTTGAAGGATATCTAACATATTTTTTGAGTGGATTTATATTTCAATCTATTGACGCTTATACTGGAATTATGGTCATTAAGTTGATTATGGAAGACACATTAGTTGAGGGAAAACACATCAATATATATTTAGTCATCCTCAGATGTAATTATGAGTTTTTGGTTAAGTTTAAATAGATAATCCCCATTCATCTCCTTAACACATTTTTTTAAATTTTTTATTGATGGGATATAAAATACATTTGATGTTTGTAATATCAGTACACCAAGGTGATTTATTGTTCCTTTTTCTCTATTCTTCTGAATATATTTATTATTATTTTGAAATCTATTGGATACAATAGTTGTATGGAGTTGTTAAAGGAACCCACCTATTTTTTCACACATTATCTAACACCTTCAGGAGAGGTTATTGATAAAAATTAATTACTTTAGATGAACACTCCTATATTGTCTCATAGCAATATGGAAATCTAGTTACTTAGAGATATGGGGTTACCATTTTCAGGAATTATATTCCATACATGTTTTCATAAAAATTGTATACCTATATTATGTTACATAATTATCATTGAATTGGATTAATATTAAATCATACCTAGTAACATACAACCATATATGGTTTATGCTAATGCATGAGGAAATTTGCATATAAATTTCATTACATTCCATGGATGAGCTGAAAAACTTATCATGGAGTTATAATAAAATTTCAGTGGTATAATATCCAGATTGGGTATTGGGGATACAAATATTAAGGTGAGTAAATAATTTCATTCCCCAAACACCTTTCCTTTTTATGTTTCCATCATCTATTTCTGAGGAAGACAATCGTTGGTTCAAATGGTCAATGAATTTAAGGGAAGTTGTGACTCTGGGATATCCTCATGCTTGGAGTGGTGAAGTCCCATCATTTTTTGTTAAAATTATTAGTCATTCCACCAGTAATTGGTCTTTATATAAATTTGGACGTCCCACCCTAATATAAAACAAGAATACAGACTCCATCCCTAAAATTTAACAAGAGGCAATGGTGGAGACATTCAATAAACTATATCACAATTTTAATAAAGCATATCAACATAGAATGTGATCCAAAATTATATTCCTACAGTTGAAGATGAATATGACCTTGACTCCTGGAATATCATCGAACATTCAGCTCTGTGAATATAGTTGTTGTAACAAATTTACAGGACGATAATGATGATTCCTTTAGATAAGATCACTGCTAAATTGTATAACATTCATCCACACATCCTTGGATAAATAATAGGTGGATTTGACTAAAAAAAATTCCACATATATATTCATCAATTTATTATTTTAGGGGAGGTATTATTACTCATAAAATGTACATTATCATTTCGAATAATTCCATTCATCATGAATAACATTTAAAAGTATATTGTTATTAAACTACATCATTCAGCCTTTGAAGAATCATAACTTCATGATTGGATCTCTGTATATATAGTTGATCTAAGAGAATGTGTGGGTTTGATATATAAAATATGTAACAAGTTCTATTGATAAATATACGGATATTATTCATCATATATAAAATTTAGTAACGAAATGAAATTTCTATGGAAATGAATCGGTTAGATGAATCTATAACTTTTAAGAGATCCAATCTCAAGTATGAACATAATGCCTCATATTAGGAAATAGAAAATATGTAGATTAAAGAAGGTAAAAGTTTACTTTATTTACTTCATTTACTTCTCATTCTCTAATAAATTCACAGAGATAAACCAATGTGTTGATATTCCTCCACAATTTTTTTTGAATAGAAATTTTTTTCACAATCATATTCTTATTCATTCTGTATTTTCATTTTGTTTTTAATAGTAATACTACAATTTTTATTATTATTATAATTTACATTGATTAGTGTAATTAACATTAAAAAATAGTAACACAAGAGTTCTCGAAAATGTTTCATAGTTCATATGACATAGAGAGATAGGAATAAACATTTTCCCATGTCAGACATTATGAGTTTTTAAAATAATGATTACTACATATCTTTTTCATTGGTAGATTTAGAGTATTTCATAAGAAAAAATGTTATATATGTTTTAGCTTTAACATATTTTACTTATAATTATTTTTGTAATAATCATAAATAAGGCTTTCATTCCATGAATATGAAACTATATAAATAGATATGACTAGTCTTAAGGTATAAGGTCATTTTTTCCTCAGTATGCATCTATAGAATTGATAAAATGCTTCAAATTATTCAATGTATTCCATATTCATACATAAGAAATTTTAAATTAATATTATATGCCATGGATGATTTATTTTCCAAAGACTACAACATGGGTCAATATCTAGTGTATTGATAAAAAATTTAACCAAAGATAGGCCAAGTGATTGGTTTTGAGTCAATTGGGATTGATTTTACCACTTATTTTCTGTTCATGATTTGGGGGTATGTTTTTTATTTGTGAATGGTAAATACAACTCAATTGTGTTAATGAATGTTACTCTCTAGTCCCTTAATGATCAAATGATTTATGCTCACTATAAGAATCAATAGGAACCATGCGAATTTATTTAAATCCACAAGGGTGTTCAAGATAAGGAAAAAGTAGAATAGTTTCCATGACCCCTAGATTTTTAGGAGGGACCTGATTAGAGGAAATTAAAACAAACTATTTGGCATGATATCCATGGCCAATTAATCATTTAAAAATGTTGTGTCCCCTATATCGATTGAATTATATTATCGAGGCAGGGTAAATTCATATTTTATTCTATTATAGGATTTGAATAAATTGATTCTTGAAATATAATACTATTTCATTTTCATGGATCTTGTTCTCAGGTTGATAATGGGTTACAAAAAATTTTCTATATGTTTTGTAGTTTAATGTAATGCTACAAGGTCTTAAATGTTCGACGATTTATTTCCATGTGATCATGTTTGTTCCTTATAGATTAATGCAATATGTATTAGGAGAGTTTCATAAAGTATATTTATATTATGACAAGGACATTGGATAGATTATTTTACATCATTTTATTAGGATATATTATTGTTCTATTTTAAGTTCACATGGATTTAACCAAAATATTAGTGACATTCCATTTCATGATGATCCCATTAAGAATGTTCCATCATCCTCCAGGCAAGAAAAGGGATTATTTTAAGATTTAAAATAAATCCTTCAGGATCTAAGAAGGGATATTGGATAAGTATGAAATTAATTACCATGGAATATATTTTAAATGTGGCTTCCAGTATAAAATTTTATAGGCTTATGGAGATATAAGAGGTCTCCCCTAATGAAAAATGGGCATCTAATTTACATGAATCATGAGGGAGAATTATTATTAGACATACTGGATTATATTATTAATAGTAAAAAAAGGGATCCTTTAGAATATAACATCCCATCTCTTATGGTTGGGGGAAGCTTATGGAGATATGGATTATGTTAGATACTGAATTTGAATTGGGTAAGTATGTTTATTGAATATGGAAGGATAATATCATGTGAACATTACATATGAATGGGTAGAGATGTCTCATATATAGGGTTGAACCATTCACAATGTGTGGAAATGTTTTTGTACTATGTATGTGGTCTTGAAATAAGTTCTGGATATTATTACATATCACTTCAATGCGAGAAACAACGAAGAAATAGCTCATAGTATTATTACACACAATGAATATTTTTTTTATAGAAGGTATATTTCTTAGAATAAGGATTCATTAGTGGGGATGTAATCCCATATTATACACCCATATTAAGTTGTAGTTTATAGAAAGGTTCATAAGGGTGAATTCATTTTATATTTCATTGAGAAACAAATGTGGGATTCAAGAAAAAATGTGTATCCTATAAAAATAATAATGATGTCACACATAGTTCTTTGATATAGGGGTTGTAAGAGACAAAAACCGAACATAGTGGTCCAATTATTTGAGTTCCACAGTGATAGGAAATTTTACATCTGGAAAGAGATGTCAATGATGTAGTTTAACATCCTAAAATATATAATATTCCTATTCCTTTTAGGGTCTTTGATCTAGGACCATATTAACCATGATGAATAAAAGATTCCCTGAAAATTCATGGAATCAATTAAAAAATATATTAAGCCCAAGATATATTTTGCCAGTCTGAAATATAAGGAGAAGAAAATGATTTTTTCACAACTAAAAGGATATTAAATAAAAGTACAAAGGAATTTTATTAGGTTATGGATGGATTAGGATATCAAATTCAAGAATATATATGTATCTTAGTAGGATGTGAATCATGTAGTACGTATTTATTGGAAACCATGACAGTTAACATAAAACATCAATGAATAAGGCTACACAATTTTTTGGGAATTATATGGGATGCAAGTAGTTCAATGCCACAGATGATCAAACATGATTCATTTTTGAGAAAAAAAATTGTATCCCATGATATGGGGGGTTCTTAGATCACGAGAAGTGATATTGGACATGTATTTATGTAATTATCATGGACTATGTTCAAAATTTATTTCTATAGAGAAATTATTAGGGATATAGAGATTGAAGTGGTAGCTCATTAGGACATATCTTCCTCTGGTAGTTCATCCATTTGAGTGAGACTTATGCAAGGCCAAACTAAAAAATATTATTAATATTATAAAATGTTTTTCTTATGAATATATTATTCTTTTATTAATGGAAATGAAAATCATGTGTTAATCAAAATTATCTAGAGATAAAAAGTGTATCGTTTGAAAATAACGTGTCCATGAAAAAAAATCATCAATCAAAATTCAAAATGGGTTGTCGAGTCCCCATCATATATCAACATTTTTATGTTGTATATGGGACATTTTCATTATTTCAATTTTAGGAACATGACATAAGTTCCAAGAATCAGTATATATCAAATTGAGATGAGAATCAAGCCGCATGTAGTTTTATAATGGAGGTAATGTAAGTGGAAAACACTAAGGATTTTGATCCATTCAATCATATAGAAAAATCGTATATATATTTATGACACGCAATGTGTTAATGAAGCATAATTTCTCACATCACGTCGGAAGTAAATTGACATACAGTTTAAAAATTATGACTTGGATGAAATATTATGCAGTTTAGAGTCATACAACTCAGAACCTGATGCCTTTTAGTTTTAGGAAATATTACTAGAATATTATGTTGTTCCTTTTAAAATTGTGCATATCAAAAAAATAACAATACACAATTTAACATCATGAAACTAGGAAATTTACATGATGTTTTACATCATGTGACATGGAAAAATTAATGTTGCATTATTTCATAATGTATTTATTAAGAAATCATACATTATAAAGGTAATATTATGTCCCATATAAATAGTGGTTAATGTGTGAGATCCATTGGGATATCATTTATGTATGATGTAAGATCATCCCAACTTTAGTTAAAACATTAGATGATTATTCACTAGTATCATTATTGTCTTCAATTGAAAAACAAACTCTCCATGAAGAACGAATATAGATAAACATTCTCATTGAAGGATCATGCTATAATTTTTTGGAATATTTACAATATATGAGTTGTATACATCCAATTCTATTCATGTCTTACTAACTTATAATATCACTTATATGATTTTCCATTATATGAATGATGTTAACTTATAGTTATTTTATGTGAGGGATGTTTGACCTAAATGGTTAGAACTCTCTCTATTCCATAAAAAAACATGTCTTCTTGAGTAGTAGTGTAAGTAGTGGTTATGAATGGTCACAAGATATGGAGGATCCTGTAGAGAAAATATGAAAATTCTTTATCTGCCATTATCTGGTGGATTTATGGTAGAGTATTATTAAAATCCTATATCAGACCTTTTTCAAATGCATTATAGTGAGATATATTGATGTATTTGATGTATTACTACTCATAAAAACTATTCAATTTTGAAAAATAATATTTGGATTCAAAATTGACTTTGGGAAACCAAATCTTATGATGATGTTTAACTATATTAAATTGATGATACTTTTAGTCTTTAATACTTTAATATGTATTTACTAAACCCATTTTAATAGTATTTTCGAAGTAGTAAGGCTGTTTTTTATCATCTTGGATATTACACAAGGGGAATACCATAAAATATATATTACACATATAGAAAACAACCTAGAATGTTTAGAGGTATGTTTACACTCTATGGGATGATGGTTAAATTGTGAATGTAATTGGTGGGAAGGAATTTGTTTCTATTAATTTTGTCTAATAATATGTCTTTGATGGCCAAAAAAATAGTCATTGAGATTTTTGGTGAAATATTGGATCCTGAATGATGGAAACAAAAATAACCAACATAAACTTCTTCTATCTGGGTATTCATATCCTATATGTTTTTCTTCTAAGAATATTTCCATCAAATATTTTCTTCTAAAGAGTCTTATGATGGTCTGGGATATCATACATGATGAAACTAAGCTCCCATAATAAGATAAAATACATTAAATAAAAAATTTGTATAAGTTAACCATTTTGGAGGTATTCTCATACGTTTTTCATCAATATGATGGAAGAAATATCTAGATTAATTGTGGAATTGATCTTATTGGTTTCTTTTTTGAAAATTTATCTAATGAAAATACTGTTATGTGATGGTATATATTGATGACCATGTAATCTATATATAGACCATCCTTGTATATAATAATCTTTTCTAATGCATTTAACTGAGCATTTAGTGAATTTTTTACATGAGTTATTATTGGACTATAAGGGAATTTTTATATCATACCATTAAAATAATTTGGACGTGGGATCAATTTTTGATCCCAAATGGAAAAATAATAATTGATCTTCTAATAATACTGTTCAACATGTCCTTTGATTCCCAGTTGATTAAATAGTAGTTCTATATATAGATTCAATCAAAAAGTAAGGTCTTATTATTCTACCACACAATTATTGATTAAATATAATCGAATAATGGATTACAGATGAACTATAATTATTGTGTAAATGAAAATGATTCGCAACACAACTTTTTTGAGCTTGGGGTCTTCCATTTTGTTGTTGTGTTGTATAAAGGATTCACCATCATAGTACATTTAAAATTCTATGTAGTATAATTAATATAGAATATTTATTTATATATATGTTTTTTACATATTTTTACTTAATACATTGATAGATGGTCTGTCACAAAATTTTCTGTGGACTTTAATTTAATTTCCACTTACGATATGATCCAAATGTAGAACTGTTATGGAAAGTCTTCCAATCATGCAAATCATACAGTCAACATGAAATGGTTGATGGTATATTTCAGTGGATAAATTTAAGAGATCATATGGTAAACAAGGAGTTGAACATAATACCTTAATTTGTTAATTTATTAGATTATTGAAATATATTACTTTTTGACATCTAAATACAAATTATTGTTGTTATGCATGGTGTCACTGAGATAATAAGAACTTTTTTATCTACCATATACTTTTTCCTTGCAAGGAAGACACCTAATGGTCATTCAATGGATTCCATGTACATGATGAGTGTATTTCCTTTGTCTATAGGCATAAAAAATCATTGGTTCATGATATACAACTTGAGGATATCGTATTCCTCATGGAAGTCTTTGGAAAACTAAAATAACTGCCTCTCTTCATAAACTTATTGAAGGAAAATCACTTTCACGGGTGGTTTTTGATGAATATCTAATGTAGACAATGTACCCATACAACCCTCATAACTCGTTGAGGTTTTTTAGAGGTTACATTCCATCGATTTCCTCATTATTTTGGGGTTTACTTGTTTTCCATAATTACATACGATGATGTTGTGAAATTTTCATGATGTAATAAGGAATGAAAATTCAAATGGATTATTTTTCAGACTAAGATGTCGATGTATTTAAAAGATTATTCTGAAATTGTCATGTTTTTTATCAATTTTCCATGATTTTACCACAAAATATTCTACATAAAACTCAACATATGTTTCATGATGGATGTGTGTTGGAATGATATGTATCACCATAATTCATTAAACTGAAAGGCATCACCCAATTGAATAACACTCTCAGTAGGAATTGATAGTGATGGATTAATCATAATATGGGTATATTAAAATATTATTAGTACCTTAATATCCATCCATGAAGGAGAGGAATATAAATCCACTTATTTCATCACTATAATGTTTTATGATCAAAACAAGGAATTCATCATTCAAAAAAATGTTTTTAAGGTCTTTGAAATCGCTACAAGCCTTGTTAATCCCATTATTTTTCTAGATGAGCTAAACTTTTGTGATCCATTTTTGTTTCATTACATATATAATGAAATAAAATTTTATGAGTGTTTGAATTCATGATTCCTTGATTGAATCAGGAGTAATACATGTCCTTCTAGTTGTCATCATGTTACCATAGTGGTCTTCTTGCATTCCAATGTAATGGGTACAAACACTATGGTAGGGTCTTGAAATGTATTTGTAATTCCATGAAAACATGTCCATGTGAAAATTTAGAAATGATATGTAAATACCCTATTCTTATAGGGGCATATTAACATTTATTAGATTTCATTGTATATCTTCCATTATTTTCAGATTTATCTATCAGAGATCAGCTACAATGGTAGATACAAATTCATCAAATAATAGTGGAGAATATTTTGTGTCATTTTCTTTATATTATATCATTTCTAACACCTCATACCCATTGACCATATTGTAATGGATGAGTGAAAATTGTAATAATTTAGGTCATGGGAAATGATAGTTTTCTCTATGCTAGCATTAAATGGTGAAATCAATACATCCAATAGTTTATCGAATGTTCTAGTATCCTAAAAAAATTTAGTGGATACGGTTGGTATTAATCTATTTTTGGTTTCTCAACTGAAAAAAGAATCACATATTTCTTCACTTCCCTTGGATTAAATAACATGGACAATATCATGATGTCTAGTGATCACATATATAATTATGAGTGTAGGTATTAAACTTGAATAATGTTAAACTCATATTAATTTGTTAAGTCATTGACTGTGATATACGATGTCATTTCCAGACAATATAGAGTAGTGACAATGAAGACACCATGGATTATATATTTTTTTCTTTCTATTCAGTTCAATCATGTATCAATAATTTAATAAAAATTAGAGAAAAATAATAATTTTACTCCATGTTACGACCCAATCATCTGGTATCCATAGTATTTATGGAATTTATGGTATGAGGAAGTAATCAATGAATGCTGATGAAAACAATGCCTACCATAAAATAAAATGATTTATTTGTGTTACTGGATGACCAAAACATAAACTTGGTAACCAGATCTCAAAATTGATGTCTAATATTAATTTATACAAGGTGTATCCATTGACATTTATCATACCATTGGTGTGTTATAGTGAATGAGGGTATATTATATTATGAGTATTCTAATTGTAGAGGCATTTTGATATTAAATATGTTAAATCTGGATCTATTCAAAATGAATGGTCTAATTATTTAAATGTTTTATATTGGCTATGATATGTACATTGGTCTAATGTTTCCATCCATAACATCATATCCGTCTTTTTATGTGAAAGGTATAACTAAAATTCATTGTATAGGGTCAACCACAAGATGATATACCATGGTTAATTAAAGTTTATATTCAAAATATTGATTGAATAGAAGAGTTTCTACATGTTCGTCCCTCTAATCCTTTGATTGATTTAGAGTATATAGAATCAAATTCTTTATAGGAGGTATGACATATTATTTTATGATTTCATATTTATTTGTCAATAGATTATCTTGTAAAATGGTTAACATTTCCATAGAAGGTATTTTTGTAGATGAAAATTTTCAGGTAGTTGAGGCAGTTTTTTATGTAGATGTATAGATCATTTTCTCTTCTACTTGATCAAACTGCCTTGGCCTACCCACATACATGGGATTGTTATGGTTTGGGATATTTATCATTATTTTATCAAATATAAATGACTCCAAATTATTTTTTACATAAGTGTTGGAATAACTATTATAATTCTCATCCTATCAAAGGGATTTCTTAGGGGGTTATAAAACATAGATAGCTCACCTAGGAATATAGAGGCATGTTTAGTTGGGATGCAATTGCCCCACTATAATTTTCCATTTACCTTTTAGCATTGATTCATGTATACCCAATTTCATAATAAAATAATCATCAAATATGAGATACATAACATGAATGTCATTAATATATACAAATATTAATCCTTCATCAAATGTGGAAATTGATTGAAGGTTCGGTTCCCATTGAATAATTTGGTAGGGAAGCAACCGCTGTAGAAATTTATTGGGAAATGCATGATTTATTGAGACTAAGGGCATGAAGTCAATGATAGTAAAGGATAACTTCAACATACTTATAGTTTCATCTTGTTGTATTTTATTCACATTATTCCATCCATTCCTTTTCATTGATGATTGGAAATTGGAAGATTTTATGGATGAAGTAGTCGTATATACCATAGTAGATCCCAATGTGAGGCCAATTGGTTGTTTAACTGTTAATAGTGGATATTTTGAGGTAATATTTTTTTAGTAATCCAATAAATGAAATTAATAGATATTTTTTTCTAGAAAATTCTTGTAATACACCCTATTCTTCTATATATGAAGGTGAAAAACATGTAACATGCATTTGTTGATTTTCTAATTTCAAAAACCATAAATTAACCATATTTTGTTGGTTACCATTGAAAATAAAATATTCATGGATGGTTTTGAACAATTTTCAATGAAAGGGGTAAAAATTGGGTGATCCTAAAGGAGGACATTATCATGTATTTTGAGGCCTGATAGAGTTAGCAGGTTATTTCCCAATGCATTACAAGGTTGCTAGGAACCAATTACTCTCTAAATGAAGAGAGCCTACATATAAGGACTTAATAAATATATAGTAGGTATTTCTAATATTTTCACTCTATCAGTGTTTTTTCACGATAATGTGATGGATTTCGAGTGGGATATGATGCGGGAACTAGTTTAAGAGAGATGATTGAACATTATTATTTTCTATTCCTCTTTCCCTGAACCAATGATACTAATCGCGAAAAGGGTTTTATTCACATTTTTATTCCTTCTACACATTTTCCAACATCATCAATTTCCTATAACCCACAAATTTATTTTATTTTCTTTCATGGTATCACACAACTCGTCAATGATATTTTCTATGCAACGAACCAAAAAACATACTTATGGAAACTATAAAATTAGGGACCAATTTGGACACTTAGTCCTAGAAATGATGTATAATAAACTATCATATTCTTGTCATTTTGTGTTTGATATATCGATGGCCATTATCTAATACAGTATCAAGAATTTCAAATAATGATCTTTCTAGAAATAATTTTCAAATTTTTTATCAACCCTGAAGGAAAACTAGTGTTCCATATAACGGCTACAGCCAACAGGGTTTTAAAAAAGGACTAGTGTTGTGTTGCTTCTTGTTGTAAATAATTACCCATCATGGGTCCACACCTTGAAATATAATGTGTCAGATGTGGGTTTGAATTTCTGGAATCATTGAGTGTTGGGGACATATTATCTCCAAAAATAGGCAGGTGAGGAGTCCCTTATAACCATTCAGGGAAAGGATTCCCTTCCATCTATACTAGCGCACATTTTCCCACCATATCATATAGTCAAGCTGCCAATGATTCACTAGTTTCAACAAAAATTATGGGACTTTTCAACTATGTAAATCTATCTCAAATTTCATATATGCTTTATAAAAGCGTTTTTTATTACTCTATCTCTTCTATACTAACATCATTGAGTGTTTTTAGGTGTATATTCCTTTCGATCGTACCCTTTTCATGTGAAGATACCATTTCCTTAATATGGATTATGGTTATGAAATTTCATGATTTCATTATTATTAGGATTTTCAGTTTCAGGATCATTATAAAATATATTTCATATTGATTTACCCATCATATATTAAAAATAGTGGATTGGGAATCAATGATCAACTAAAATAATCATTTTTAACAAATTATTTTTTGTGAATTGAAGGGAACCTTATTATTTCCCCATCATTGCGTGTTTTTCAATTAAAAGTGACTTTAATCTGATTTTATATTGAATATTATTCTTTATATTGATGTGATTTTGGAATTCTTTGCATATTCGTACTTTTTTATTCATTTAAAGAAGTACATACCATATATTTAAGAGAATATTTTGCACAAACTCTTCCAATGATGCCTCATGGATTTATAATTTGGTTGTGTCATATTTAAAAACCCTCACTTCTATGTCCTATTTATCCATATTTTTCAACATAAGCAATATGACTTCTTCATTGTTTGAAAATAGTTCTTCAACCAGATTAGACCAAAGTGGGCTCCTCCCAGTTTATTCATCATAAAAAGAGGTAGTAGGGAGTTCATCTATCATATTGAATGGTATGTAATCCACTTTTAGTTAGGAGAATAAAAACTTCCTTGGGTGGCCTTTTGTTTGAGAAATAATAACACCTGTCAATGAGGTGGAATTAGTCCTGAGTGATCTCATTTTTTAAATCACCTGTTGTAACAAACCAAGATTTTATGAAAAATATTCTTTTTAATTTTATTAATGTCTTGTGTGGTACGCTACACCAAAAGGAGCTTTCACAACACACATCTTTGACTTGCCTTGCATTACACGCAATCACAACCTTCCTCAATAGTGTGTGTAGTACGCAATACTGAGTTTCACGAAACAATGTTATGCTACTAAAATATTATTAAAACTAGCCGTTATGAATAGTAATAATCACTTTTTAAATTTTAGAAATTTTATCTCTCAAAATGGACTTCATTTTTGGATTCGGAGTATCGATTTTAGCCTAAGGTGAAATTTTGGTACTTTTCGGATAACTTTCATATTCTGATGAATATTGAAAATTACTCAATTATAATTAAAAACAACTTTTTTTTAATCGAAATAATTAATAGTGATAAATTATTAATTTGAGTGGTTTTAATGTATATTTATAATATATTTTTACAATTTAATACAATTTTGGTCATTGGTTGTAATTTCACATTTAAACCAGACATAATCAAGTGTCAATCTTTTGATATATATTGTTTCCTAAAAACACGCTATTTATTTTAACAGCGGGATTTAATTATAAAATTAATTAATGAAACTTCTATGTTATGAATTTGGTAAAATATATTTCATTTTTGAATTCGGAATATGAAATATAGCTTAGGATGAAATTTTGGCATTGTTCTGAAAAACATCAATTTTTCATGAATAGTGAAACTACTAAGTGGTAGTTAAAAAAACTGAATTTTTCATAAAACTTATTTTTACCGCTTCTGTGAATGGAATTTCAAAACTCCGAGAGACACGGTTGATGTCAGTAAGTAAAATGTGGTTCAATGAGATGAAATAAATTTTTGGTGAATAGTAACTTTTTAATTTTTTTTTACCACGGTTAATAGTAAATAGGGTAACTAAGGGTAAATATGATATTACTATTATCCAAACACATGTACTAATTCTATTGGATAAGTGTAATTCGACCAAAAACAACCTTATGAATATAATATGACCATTTAGGTCCACTTGGATTAGATTATGACATTTAATATTATTTTATTTAATGAATAGTTAAAAAAGTTAAAATCAAAGTTTAATAACTAAAACATTTTTAATATGGGGTTATACATAAGATAAATTCGACTATAAATATTCATTAGAAATCTAAAAAGATTTCCTACATAATTATATTTTATTTATAGTTTTTAGACTTTAAATAAATTAATTTATTTATGACACAACGATGATGCAGTAATTACCCTTTTAAGGAAATATTAACATAATTGATGTTATAAATGCCCAAATAAGTGTAAATTGAGACTTTTTATGAATTAAACTAATTTTCTAGGTTACTATGATATATTAGTGATGCTTTAATCAACTTGGTTCGAACATATAATTCTTTTATGACTTTCACAAAAATCATATATCAAATAGTGTCAAAATTGACACAAAATAGTTTTTAAATCAAATATTATATTATTAATTGTTATTTTATTCCTAAAAATCTAAGGTTCGGCCAAATGACTTAGATAAGGATATATATATTAATAATAAACAATTTGGGGTTCGTTTGGCTTGATATAGTAAGTTTATTAACCTTATAGTATAATAACACAAGAAGACACGGTAAAAGTAAAATTATTTAACTTAATGTTAAATCTAAATGATAAGGTTAAAATAGGAACCTAAACTTGTCTAAATTCTATTGGATGAGAGGATTTCGACCCATCCCCACCTTAGCCTCGAAATAAATCAATTTGGAGCTAATTAAAACCTAACTTGACTTTAAAATAAAATAATATTTTGAGATATTCCTAAGGTGCCCCTCTCCTCCCTTATAAAAGGACACCTCCTCCCCCTCCTCCTCACACCAATTTGAGCACTCAAGCTCGGACAACCCCTGAAAAAATCTCTTATCCACTTCCCTAGAAACATCCTAGAGGTTCGGGTCTTCCTCAAAGACCAATTTTAGTGCCCTAAGAGGAGGTCTCAAAGAGGCGCTTCAAAGAAGAGGTAATTACCGTTACCAATTCTTTCATCTTTATTTCTTCTTCCACTTATTCTTCTTAGGTTGTTTCATTATGAAGTAATAACATCAGTATCACTCATATACTGATATGTTATTATAAGTATGAAACAACCCTATTTCACCATCTATCCATCCTACGGAAAAAGAAATCACCGCGCGTGCGTACGTACGGAATACCGTCTCCACGCCGTGGTGTAATCTATTTTCCACCACCACCTTACATGGATGGGTATAATGGTGTAAAGAATAACTATACATAGTTATTACAACATCATATTTATTCTGATATATTGTATAATCCACTCCAATTCAATTCAATAATTATGGAAATGATATCATCACTCGTGCGTACGTACGGAATACCGTCTCCACGACGCGATGAGATTCATTCTTAATGATTAACCATTCATGAATGATTATAAAGTATATATAATAAGTACTAATGAAATATATGAAATAATAATGATACTGGATTTATGTATATATATATATGTATTTCATCTACTTACTTCCATTCAAGACAATAAAGAAAGAAAAACAACGTTCATGCGTACGTACGGACTACCGTCTCCATGAACGGTGTTTTTCATTTCATTTATCCATCTATTATATATATATATATACTGAATATATATGATATATAAATCATATTTTATATTCTGGATGTAAGTAAATCATGATATAAGTAATAATAATGTCAAGAACAACAAGTCAAAACACCTACGATAAATGAAACGATTTTACCCAAAACGCTTCTTTAACATGGAATTTACAAAAGAACGGGTAAAATAATGTCATAAGTGAATCATGTATGATATCATAACAATGAATATGATTCTGTAATAAGTCAATGACATTATTTAAATCATTATACAGGAGGTTCGGACACATACGAAGCAAATCGGACCTAAGGTAAGGGAAATATCACAATCTCATTTTTATTCGAGATTGTTTATACTTTGAAATTTACTGGGGTGTATTTTATCATCCACATCCATGTTTCCTCAACATTTAATATTATTTTCATCCACCTACAATTGTTTAAAACCTATTTTACCCTTTGGTGAGTTTTTAGTAAAAGATATGAAAGGAATCTTTTATCGTTTTTCATACGAGGTACTTTTTGACTTTTCCGACAAAAGTACGAGAAGAATGTTTTTTTTAACTTATACGGCATGAATGGATTTTTAAAACATTATTTCCAATAAGCTTCCTTTAAAAGTTTTCAAGTTTATTTTTAATCAAATTCTTTTATTTTAAAGTTGTATGACATGTTATGAAAGGAAAAATGTTTTTGAAGAAGAAAGGATATTTTCCTCAAGAATGGAGTTCAAGTGTCTTATCAAAATTATTTTCCATCTAATATAATAAAGGGTTCTGTTTTATCCCTATTATTAAATTGATTTGTTCATGTTGTGATGGAATTATTTTTATGAATTCCTTTATCTTATATGAATTGATTTATGATGTCATGATGTTTCAAGAACCCCATTTTTGTTACATGTGTTATGCGATGATATATGTTTTATGATTATGTGGCACACATAAGAAAGGATTCATTATAAGTTGGGTGGGACCTATATCTCCCTCCAATGCATTGGGTAAAGATTTTATATCTCATGAGATAGACATGGCTGGAATGGTAGGTTATACCGGTTCAGTGAAACAGGACTGAAACGAGGGTTACTCGATTCAGAAAGGGACTTTGTCCACTAAGATAGTCTTGGCAATGAGTCTTGACTAACAAGAAATGATTTTCCATGATTATGTGTGCATGCCACAATGTTTCAAGTTTTATGTTATGATTATGGGGATCTCATTTTCACTTCTATGATTTATTCCATGTTAAGATATTATGATCTCTTTTGCAGGTTTTTGATTTTCAAAAATATATGATATGATTTTTATTTCCTTTATTTTCCCTTGCTGAGCATTTGAGCTCACCCTTTTATGTTTTCTTTTCCCCAGGATATAAAGAAAGGTTTTAGGGGAAAAAAAGGAAGATCTTTATGGGAGATGTTGAAGATCTTTCACCACGATTAGAAGATTACGTTCTGAGTTTCCAAAGACACTAAACTATTACGATCCTTGTGTGTGTGTTTTTGTTATGTACTATGTATTCTGCAAATGTAATGTAATGTCAATGTACGTCAGGCTTCGGGTCTCTACAGTTGGTATCAGAGGAAAGGTTTAGTCAACCTTTGGAAACTAGGATGCGAAAACGTTAGTGAGATCCCAAGAGATATTTCTAAGGTATGTCTAGGGATGTCCCTAAGAATAAGTATACGTATAGGATATAGTAATAGAACTATGGTAACGATCATAGAATTTAACCTACGATGTTAGATATTGAGGATATTCCACCTTTATTATGTTGTTTTCCCTAGCATGATTTTTGCCTCTCACACTATTTTCTTTTTGGGTTTTAGAAAATGGCTGGAAACAAGATGATTCACGATAATGGAGGATATGATGGACAATGGAATGATATTCTTCATGAGCAACCAAATGAAATGGGATTTGGAAGTCCAAACATCATTATTATGCCGAATCAGAAATCTCATAATATGATCAATAAAGTAAAATTTGGTAAGTTTCCTGACTCGGCTAATAAGAGAAAGATGGAGTTTCATGATGATCATAGAGGAAAGAAAGTTCAATTTCCCCTATGTAAATCATGTGGGAAGAGGCATCAAGGAGAATGTTTCAAGGGAACTGGAAGATGCTTTGGGTGTGGAAACGAAGGACACAAAGCAAGTAATTGCAAAGGAAAAGGGTCGGTTAGCACCATGGATGAGGATAATGGTATTGCTACGACATCAAAAATGGTTAAGTGTTTTAAATGTGGAATGTATGGGCATTATGCAAACAAATGCCCTAAGGGAAAGACTCATGAAGAGAATCAGTATGGTCATATGGGTAGTATTTATGTGGATGATGATGAAGAGACTACAAATGATATGTGAGATGAAAGAATTTTTGAAGCTCAGTCAATGGTTTAAGAATGTAGTGGAATAATTACATTTTTATCATGTGTAATGTAATCTCATGGTACTATAGAATAAAGAGACATCTAAGGATTGTTACACTGTTATCTTTCATTGAGTTTTGAAAGTATGATTAATGTTACCAGTATCCATGAAAGGTTATTTAGATACTTTTGGAATGTAGATGATATGCGCATAATGAAGGGATAAAGAGAATCTAATATGTTTGATAGTATTCATGAGCTCATGATTGATATAAGGACTAAGTGATATCATGGTTTGAGTATATAGAATTTTGAGGATTTTGGTATGTGAAAAGTGTTAGATTTTAACTGCATTCATGTTTTCACTAAGGTATTAAATAGAATACATGATTAAGGACTTTGAATGTTTGGAATGTGACCAACAAAACATATCTTATGATATATGGGGAACGACGATGGTGTTAAATCTCTGGTAATCATTTTCACTATGTTATGAGAGTGGACTGCAGTATTATGGATTAGCCTAAAGAATTGGAATGGATTATGTTGTACATAAGTTATTATTGATTAAGGATAGAAGTTCTCTCGATATTATTGATGGGATGTTATAGTAATATAGTTTTAGAAAAAGGACAACCTGCAGGACGGGCGACAGCCCATCGCTTCGGACAAGGCTGTGGGAACCGAACCCACAACCGAAGTGCGACTGGACTTTATCGCCTACCACTGGCCTACAGGAAGTCCCTATTTAGTAGAAACTAGTTTTATTTTATTAAGCAGTATTATATATGAAGTATAAGTTCATTTTTGGAACCATATACGATTAATCTCACTATAAGATGGACTTATAACTTTTGCTAACCTTTTGTTTGAAATAGATGGAATGACCCATCCTTCTATCACATGATCTGCTAATGCTTCACAAATAACAAATTCAACTTCATTTCTTTATGATATGAAGTGGAAATTGTTCAATTCATGAACAACAGTGAGATTGTAACAAAATCATGTAAGTATTTCTTTTAATTCATCAACTTTAGGGAAATGATCTTGATAACCAAAAATGTTGTCCTAGTGCTCTTATATCTGATTAATCAGATGGTACCTTAGATCGTCACAAATTTATGGCTTTGTGATTGCTAGATTTTCCATAGCCATGTTCTATACCACTCTCCATCTGAACATGATGGTTAGATTTCTCTTCCATATCCATATTTTCACCTATGTAGAAACCTAGTGACTAGTTTATTTGGGTAATCGTTACATTTCATACTTTAGTTTTTAAAGCCAAGTTTTGGTATTCCTTTTTACGATGTGGGTTTCTATTAAAGAAACTTTCAAATAGTAAACCATTTATAATCTCGACTAATTTCGAGGGTGAAATTCATTTTAAGGGGGGTAGAATGTAACAACCCAAGATTTTATGAAAAATATTCTTTTTAATTTTATTAATGTCTTGTGTTGTACGCTACACCAAAAGGAGCTTGCACAACACACATCTTTGACATGCCTTGCATTACACGCAATCACAACCTTTCTCAATAGCGTGTGTAGTACGCAATACTGAGTTTCACGAAACAATGTTATGCTACTAAAATATTATTAAAACTAGCCGTTATGAATAGTAATAACCACTTTTTAAATTTTAGAAATTTTATCTCTCAAAATGGACTTCATTTTTGGATTCAGAGTATCGAGTTTAGCCTAAGGTGAAATTTTGGTACTTTTCGGATAACTTTCATATTCTGATGAATATTGAAAATTACTAAATTATAATTAAAAACAACTTTTTTTTAATCGAAATAATTAATAGCGATAAATTATTAATTTTAGTGGTTTTAAAGTATATTTAGAATATATTTTTACAACTTAATACAATGTTGGTCATTGGTTGTAATTTCACATTTAAACCAGACATAATCTAGTGACAATCTTTTGATATATATTGTTTCCTAAAAACACGCTATTTATTTTAACAGCGGGATTTAATTATAAAATTAATTAATGCAACTTCTATGTTATGAATTTGGTAAAATAGATTTCATTTTTGAATTCGGAATATGAAATATAGCTTAAGATGAAATTTTGGCATTGTTCTGAAAAACATCAATTTTTGATGAATAGTGAAACTACTAAGTGGTAGTTAAAAAAACTGAATTTTTCATAAAACTTATTTTTACCACTTCTGTGAATGGAATTTCAAAATTCCGAGAGACACGGTTGATGTCAGTAAGTAAAATGTTGTTCAATGAGATGAAAATAATTTTTTGTGAATAGTAACTTTTTACTTTTTTTACCACGGTTAATAGTAAATAGGGTAACTAAGGGTAAATATGATATTACTATTATCCTAACACATGTCCTAATTCTATTGGATAAGTGTAATTCGACCAAAAACAACCTTATGAATATAATATGACCATTTAGGTCCACTTGGATTAGATTATGACATTTAATATTATTTTATTTAATGAATAGTTAAAAAAGTTAAAATCAAAGTTTAATAACTAAAACATTTTTAATATGGGTTTATACATAAGATAAATTCGACTATAAATATTAATTAGAAATATAAAAAGATTGCCTACATAATGATATTTTATTTATAATTTTTAGACTTTAAATAAATTAATTTATTTATGACACAACGATGATGCAGTAATTACCCTTTTAAGGAAATATTAACATAATTGATGTTATAAATGCCCAAATAAGTGTAAATTGAGACTTTTTATGAATTACACTAATTTTCTAGGTTAGTATGATATATTAGTGATGCTTTAATCAACTTGGTTCGAACATATAATTCTTTTATGGCTTTCACAAAAATCATATATCAAATAGTGTCAAAATTGACACAAAATAGTTTTTAAATCAAATATTATATTATTAATTGTTATTTTATTACTAAAAATCTAAGGTTCGGCCAAATGACTTAGATAAGGATATATATATTAATAATAAACAATTTGGGGTTCGTTTGGCTTGATATAGTAAGTTTATTAACCTTATAGTATAAGAACACAAGAAGACACGGTAAAAGAAAAATTATTTAACTTAATGTTAAATCTAAATGATAAGGTTAAAATAGGAACCTAAACTTGTCTAAATTCTATTGGATGAGAGGATTTCGACCCATCCCCACCTTAGCCTCGAAATAAATCAATTTGGGGCTAATTAAAACCGAACTTGACTTTATAATAAAATAATATTTTGAGATATTCCTAAGGTGCCCCTCTCCTCCCTTATAAAAGGACACCTCCTCCCCCTCCTCCTCACACCAATTTGAGCACTCAAGCTCGGCCAACCCCGGCCAAAATCTCTTCTCCACTTCCCTATAAACATCCTAGAGGTTCTGGTCTTCCTCAAAGACCAATTTTAGTGCCCTAAGAGGAGGTCTCAAAGAGGCGCTTCAAAGAAGAGGTAATTACCGTTACCAATTCTTTCATCTTTATTTCTTCTTACACTTATTCTTATTAGGTTGTTTCATTATGAAGTAATAACATCAGTATCACTCATATACTGATATGTTATTATAAGTATGAAACAACCCTATTTCACCATCTATCCATCCTACGGAAAAAGAAATCACCGCGCGTGCGTACGTACGGAATACCGTCTCCACGCCGGGGTGTAATCTATTTTCCACCACCACCTTACATGGATGGGTATAATGGTGTAAAGAATAACTATAAATAGTTATTACAACATCATATTGATTCTGATATATTGTATAATCAACTCCAATTAAATTCAATAATTATGGAAATGATATCATCGCTCGTGCGTACGCACGGAATACCGTCTCCACGACGCGATGAGATTCATTCTTAATGATTAACCATTCATGAATGATTATAAAGTATATATAATAAGTACTAATGAAATATATGACATAATAATGATAATGGATTTATGTATATATATATATGTATTTCGTCTACTTACTTCCATTCAAGACAATAAAGAAAGAAAAACAGCGTTCATGCGTACGTACGGACTACCGTCTCCATGAACGGTGTTTTTCATTTCATTTATCCATCTATTATATATATATATATATATACTGAATATATATGATATATAAATCATATTTTATATTCTGGATGTATGTAAATCATGATATAAGTAATAATAATGTCAAGAACAACAAGTCAAAACACCTACGATAAATGAAACGATTTTACCCAAAACGCTTCTTTAACATGGAATTTACAAAAGAACGGGTAAAATAATGTCATAAGTGAACCATATATGATATCATAACAATGAATATGATTCTGTAATAAGTCAATGACATTATTTAAATCATTATACAGGAGGTTCGGACACATACGAAGAAAATCGGACCTAAGGTAAGGGAAATATCACAATCTCATTTTTATTCGAGATTGTTTATACTTTGAAATTTACTGGGGTGTATTTTATCATCCACATCCATGTTTCCTCAACATGTAATATTATTTTCATCCACATACAATTGTTTAAAACCTATTTTACACTTTGGTTAGTTTTTAGTAAAAGATATGAAAGGAATCTTTTATCGTTTTTCATACGAGGTACTTTTTGACTTTTCCGACAAAAGTACGAGAAGAATGTTTTTTTATCTTATACGGCATGAATGGATTTTTAAAACATTATTTCCAAGAAGCTTCCTTTAAAAGTTTTCAAGTTTATTTTTAATCAAATTCTTTTATTTTAAAGTTGTATGACATGTTATGAAAGGAAAAATGTTTTTGAAGAAGAAAGGATATTTTCCTCAAGAATGGAGTTCAAGTGTTTTATCAAAATTATTTTCCATCTAAGATAATAAAGGGTTCTGTTTTATCCCTATTATTAAATTGATTTGTTCATGTTGTGATGGAATTATTTTTATGAATTCCTTTATCTTATATGAATTGATTTATGATGTCATGATGTTTCAAGAATCCCATTTTTGTTACATGTGTTATGCGATGATGTATGTTTTATGATTATGTGGCACACATAAGAAAGGATTCATTATAAGATGGGTGGGACCTATATCTCCCTCCAATGCATTGGGTAAAGATTTTATATCTCATGAGATAGACATGGCTGGAATGGTAGGTTATACCGGTTCAGTGAAACAGGACTGAAACGAGGGTTACTCGATTCAGAAAGGGACTTTGTCCACTAAGATAGTCTTGGCAATGAGTCTTGACTAACAAGAAATGATTTTCCATGATTATGTGTGCATGCCACAAAGTTTCAAGTTTTATGTTATGATTATGGGGATCTCATTTTCACTTCTATGATTTATTCCATGTTAAGATATTATGATCTCTTTTGTAGGTTTTTGATTTTCAAAAAGATATGATATGATTTTTATTTCCATTATTTTCCCTTGCTGAGCATTTGAGCTCACCCTTTTATGTTTACTTTTCCCTAGGATATAAAGAAAGGTTTTAGGTAAAAAAAGGAAGATCTTTATGGGAGATGTTGAAGATCTTTCACCACGATTAGAAGATTACGTTCTGAGTTTCCAAAGACACTAAACTATTACGATCCTTGTGTGTGTGTTTTTGTTATGTACTAAGTATTTCGCAAATGTAATGTAATGTCAATGTATGTCAGGCTTCGGGTCTCTACACCTGTGATAAGTGAGATTTTTGAGATTTCATTTTTTAATGGATGGACCCTATTGATGATATGAAATTTAATTTTACAAATGAACTTTAATGTAAATGCCATCATGGGTAGGAATATCATCATGGAATAATTTTTATCTTCATTATGAAGGATTATAGTGTATACTCTTGGGAGGACCATTAATGAATGCGATTAAAAGGAGGGAACCTTCTTTATATTTATGATTATATCTTTATAGAGTGTTTCTGAAGAACTCATAATGAGATGGTATCCCGAGATATTTAATATTCTAGATATATAGTTTGTATTCATGGTATGATTTTTGGGCAATTCAATTAGAATTTCTAGAACAGTAGATGTGGGGTTGACCCATTCAATTTCCTCTATTATCTTTTTAATTTTTTCTAGAAGGTTTAGTGTATTGAGTTTCAATATATAGATTTATGTGGGATTCAAGAACACCATCATTCACAATGTTCAGGTCTTGGAATATCTCATCATTGTACAGTCACCATGGGTGATATTAATAATGATTTATTTACACATTCCATTGGTGCCACTATCTATGGTTGATTGATTTCATATGTGGATGTTTTTTTATTAAATATTGCTTCACCGATGAAATAGGATGAATAGAGTCTACAATTTTATTGGGGTTCATGAGTGTCATTGAATAAACACCATATTAAACTAATATCTTTCATTTGGACCATGGATAAGGGCTGCATCTTTTATTTCAATTATAATTCTATTTTATACATGATTATCCTGGATGGGAGATGGAATTTGCATATAATCCTAGGTGACCATCGTATAATGTTGATATAAAACATTTAAATAAGAATTTAGATTCTATTACTAACATATATGAAACTTAATGTCATCAATATGTCCTAGAAAAATTATATACTATAAAGAAAGGAATGGTTCTATTCACTGTTCACTAACAACTGCCCTCAATTGTCTATCATATTCAACTAAGAATAAGTTACTTGGGCTAGACTCTAGGCGTTGCACCGTCATCATTCTGAGTGTTTATTTAAAAGTGGTGTAGGTTATAGATACATATATAATGATACATTTGTATGGACCCATATGTTCTCTAGGTGAGGTCATCAAGGTCCCCTAAAACCACGTCTATATTATAAGTGAGTAACTTGTTTTTGTATTGTAAGGATAGTCTAGAAAAAGGATTCGACATCGATGTTGGATTCATTGGATTTTGGGACATCATTCATCATTTATTTGATGGATGGTGGGGAATCGTATGTTGAAGTGCATGAAAAATTGCCTCTAGGTCTATAATGGTACTGTAGATATTGTATTCCACAACCAATGCATTTGAAACCTTTCACTGAACAAATTTGGCTGGTGACAACATCATCTAAATTTTTGATACCACATTTTTATAGTATCATATGTGTAAATTTATGGTGGATAGAAGTACTCTACTAGATTAATGGTGATATTGTAAAAAGAAGTTGGGTTCTTATGAAAAAAAAAACTAGAATACCCCACAACAATGTATCAAAAAAATAGGAAACTTATTAGATAATTGTTTCGGATCCTTATTTGTACTTCAATAATATTGTGCATGAAATGTTAATGATATCTGTGAGAAATTGTCATTTTAGTTATAGATTCACATTGGTTCAATAGTTTATTTTTGTATCTAATGTGTATTACAACCACACACATTTATAGTTAATGTGGAACTCCATTAAAAATTCATGATGTTAGTAGGAATTATCGAATGACATCGTAGAATATTCACTATCAATAAGGATGGGAGGCCGGGCTCATCAAAAACTTTTTTGGTGGAATTATAAACATAACAGGAACTTTCTTATAGATTTTAAATAATTTCATTAATCAGTTATCAAATCCGAAATACGGAACATGTAATTGTTGTAATAAAATTCAATTAATAGAATGTATTATCTTCTGAATCATCTTTATATAAATAAGGTTTATCCACGATGAAATAATATGTATATATCAGAGGTTCTCCATCATCAATATCCTTTTTTAAAAATATTGGATATTCTACTGGAATTTTTTATCATTATTATAGTTTCATGTCAAGCACCAGGGAACTCTAAAATTTAACTTCATTCAAAAATAAATAAGAAGTGTTGATTTCATGATCAGTCCAATGAGACCGACATCCTACATATCCCTATGATAGTAATCAGAATCCGTGTATTTTTATTTTACATAAAAAATACACAAGACATATTTTTTTAAATGCACCCTACAATGTAGGTTTTCATAATAGGCCAAGCACATTTGGGTGAATGATTCCATGTAATTCATGGTGTGGGGCTTACATCGAACTACACAATGAGATCAGTAAGGGATGTTTCCTACTAGGAGGAATCTGACCCTAATGGGAATATTCACTATAGAAAATTTAATTGAATTTGGGTAGCTAGTTTTGGACCTCTGGGAGGCTTCCTACATATACCATTTGGATGGAAATAAAATCCCAGATAGTTAAATTTGCAGGGGCATGTTACTATAGATTAGGCCCAACTAAAATTTGTCTCTAATGTAATATGTACCATTGAGATAACGGTGATATGTTTTTGGGGTTACACAAGAATGTAATTCTATTCTGGTAGGTGATATGATGATCCAAAATGGGGTCTTCTACAGATATAGTTATTTTATCATGTAGTTTTCAAGACCACTATTGTCATCCAAGACCACATGAATTATGGTTGGTGTGAGAAACTAGTGGATGTAGATGATGTTTCCTTAAACAATATCCTTCTTATGATGGTAGATGAGGTTGGGGATGAATTATTGGGAATGATTATTGATGTTTTGATATACTCTCTTACTTTTGTATCCCGGGATGGGACTTATGTCTTATGTGTATATGTCCCACATTGAAGACTATGGGCTATCATTATGAGGGATCCGATGAACGTGATTTCATATAAGATAAGAGAATGATCTTTCACCATCCCTCATCAAATAGAAAGGATTTTCGTCCACAAAATATCTAAAATAGTGAGGTCCCTGGAACCTCCACTGAGGATAGAATCTTCGTTACTGAGGTTATGCACAACATCGGTCATCAGAATGACCTTACATAGTAGGTAGGATAAGTATGGGACGACATTTATCAAGGAAATTCACAATCAAATGGGGGAGATGAAAATGTGTTCATTACGCTAATTAATATGTTCTTCCAGTATCCATGGATGATAATCATTATTGGATAACAAAGGGGAAAATATTCAGCCTATTGATTCATTTTAGTAGTTAAAGAGGTGGGATGTTTTAATAGATCACAAAGGGGTCGATGTAAGGAAAAACACTAAACGGAAGGGTACCGCAACAAATGGAATCCATCCTATGAACTATTTTTTATATGGGATGGTGATCTGAAAAGACTCCACTTATATATAGTTTGAAGAAATGATATCTGAAAAGTATTTCTCTATATGGTGGTATGTTTAGAAATGTATTATTCCAATGTAGATGAAATATTATACCATATTTTATAATACTATATTCATTTAATGATTTCATACTCATATCAATTTCTTGATATGTTTCTCTACATTTTCTATCATTATGTACCCATATCTCCATTTATTCTTTATCCATCCATTAATACAAGTGTGGTGTATTTTTAGGGCATAGATGTAAATATTATACATGGATGTCTAGAAATAATTAAAACTAAAATAGGTGAAAGATTAATGATTTTTTGGATGGAATAATGATAATATATCATCCTATAAATGAAATATCATTTTTCGGGGGTGGGGGGTGGGGGGTCGCGAAAATTCACACCTCACCCTACCAATGACTTTTCATTTGTGTGGTTCATAGAAGTCACATATCACCCAAAAAAATATTAATTATGGGGGCTTGAGGGCATCTATATTATGGAAAATTATATTCCATTTATGGTTAATTAAATGTTCGAATTCACTCCACAAATAAAAATTTGTTTATTGAATATTAATATGGAATATCTCTATAGAAGAACCACGTAGAAATGCTATGTATATCTCACAATCACATAAAATGCATGATATTCGAAAGATATTTTATCATTTTGACTTTACATAATTAAGCCTTATAATTTTCATAAAATAGGTCAATTTATTTTATTCTATCACATAGACTTTTTTTAAATCCTTCTCATTTATATGTAAAAATTTCTTTTCCCAAAAGATTCTCAGCCAATTTTGGTATATATGATGTTGTATATTGAACGTCACTATATTATTATTTACCATATCAATTCTTATATATTAAAAAATTGATGGGGCTTCAATAATGGATGTATTAAAATCCTGAATGATAATTTAGAAAATTTATAATATCCTAAATATTGCATAGTTATGCAATTTTTGGATATGTGACACTTCAAGGATTCTCTTCTAGCTAATACGGGTAAACATATTCCCATGTTCAACTACACTATTGATGTTATTGTAATCTGGACTAAATATTTTCCCCATTAGACTTATCTAGTGATAATTTAGGACATTTCCAAAATTCATTCTAGTGAATCTCCTATGGTTTTTATGATATTTAAATTATGGTTTTTATTATATACTATTTAAATGATGATTATATAAGGATTCATAGGGATCCTTCATTTTTCAATTTTGGTGGTTCTAAGGAAACATCCACTGTTATTAATGGTTTTAAATATACCACCAATGTCCCCTAATTTAATGATTTTTGGAATGGTAGTGCATGTATAAACTGGATTTTTTTATTAATGAAATATATAAGAGAGTTATTCTGTGAATCCCTTGTGTGAGGGACTTAGGAACCAAATAGTTATACTGTACTAAAGAGTCCTTTGGTGTAAATGAAAATAATATGGTTATATGACGTCATGATGATTATCAAACCCATGTACTAGTATGTGTTGTAGAATCCTTTGTAACCACTTAACATCAGAAATATCATTACATGATTTCATTAATTGGTCTGAGGATGGGTAGATTTGGAATGCATATGAAACTTAGTTTAATTAGTTCATTTAAATTACTTTTATATTTATATGGTATGGGATTAAGTCGACATCATTTATCTCTATGGAGGATTTGATTTCACTATGTATAATGGGTTATATTATTTGTATTAAAATAAATGACCTTATATTTAATCATCATGAATCACCAAGTATCATCATTGTTGAGTGATCATCTCTTTGGTTAAATACATAGAAGCAATATGAAATATATCAGGATAATCCTATAGCACGATTTTAATAATATATATATAACCATGCTCATATGCATGTTAGAATTTTATTATAGAGGTTTCTATATCATACAGAGGCTTAGTATGGGTTTTTGTAGTCACACAAAATTTTTCATCACTAATTTAAAACCATAACAATAAAATTTATCAAAAGGTTTTGACATATGGATCTATCCCAATCCACTATTATTAACATAGAAATGTCTATTTAGATTGGTTGGAGATATATTATTTTAGAGACAAAATTGCTAATAATTATCAATGTTACATATTCACTAGAGATTGGTATCCATTTATTCAGATTGATAGTTTTAAATATTCACTATCATAGCCTCAATTTTAAAAATATAAATTTCATTTTTATCAAAATATATTGAAATAAGGTTGTCCATTGGAAAGTCATAGTTGGTATGGTGTTTCGAATGTTTCATCATTGGAATTTCCAATGTTGATGAACACTCTAGCATTTCATAATCTTTAATTTATAAATTTATTACCCTTTTCACATAAGAAAATAAAAATATACTAATTTGATGAGAAATTACCCCAATTTCCATAAAACTTTAAAGTCTAAAAATACCACTATTTTCAGTATATTAAAAAAATAAAGAGGAAAAATGCTAGTGTAGCTATTTAATGACGTTGCATCGATAACAACCCATACGTTACATACATTATTATTACTTCAAAATTAAAGCACACTTATTACAACAAATAACAAAACCACAATAGGACAATATAGGTATAATGTCGTTAGAAACTAGGAAACATAAACAACTGGTTCAAAAAGCATCTACATTGTCTTCCATTTATTTCATCATATCTAGAATAACTTTTTGGAGTATCATACTTAATATCATACTTCTTGTCATGGGGAAAAGAAAACACACAAAAGGGTGAGCTCAAATGCTTAGTAATGGTAAAAAAAGAAATATCAATCACATAAGAACATAACATTTTCGAAATCGTAACCTGCAAAAGAGATGAGAATTTCATAACATCAGAAAAATCATATTAGTGAAAATGAAATCCCAATAATCATAACATAAGTCATGAAAATTTGTGGCATACACACATAATCATAGAGAATCATTTCTTAGTAGTCAAGACTCATTTCCAAGACTATCTTAGTGGTCAAATACCATTTTTGAACTAAGTTCACTCCTCGTTTCAGTCAGGTATCACAAAACCAGATTAACCTACCATTCCATCCATGTCTATGTCATGATATATAAATCTTTACCCAATGAATTTTAGGAAGATATAGGTCCCACCCATATCATAATGATACCATTATTATGTGTGCCACAAGATCATAAATCATACATCATAGCATAACCCATGTAATAAAAATGGGATTCTTAAACACCATGCCATCATAACATAATCCCTATAAGATAAAAGGACATCATAAAATCAATTCCATCATAACATAATCAAATAAATTTAAAAATAGAGAGAGAAACATAACCCTATATTATCTTAGATGGAAAATAATTTTGATAAAACACTTGAACTCCATTCTTGAGGAAAATAACCTTTCTACTTCAAAAACATTTTTCCCTTCATAACATGTCATAAATATTTAAAATAAAATTAGTTTATTAAAAATAAAAATGAAAACTTGTAAAGGAAGCTTCATGGAAATAATTTTCCATGAATCCATTCATGCTGTATAAGTTAAAAAAACATTCTACCTGTACTATGGACGGAAAAGTCAAAAAGTACCTCGTACTAAAAATGAAAAAAGATTCCCTTCATATCATTTAATAAAAACTCACCAAAGGGTAAAATTGGAATTAAAAAATTGTAGGAGGATAAAAATAATATTACATATCGAGGAAACATGGATGTGGATGATAAATATCCCCTGTAAATTATGAAGTATAAACAATCTCAGTTAAAAATGAGATTTTGAGATTTTCATTTACCTTAGGTCTGATTTGCTTCATACGTGTCAGAAGCTCCAATATAATGATTTAAATAATGTTATTTACTTATTCCAGAATCGTACTCATTCTTATGATATCATATATGGTCGTATTAATAACTTATTAATAGTAATATTTCATTGCAACGTGTTATTTGGGTGTTTATTTCTTTTTGTTCTTATGGTTGTTTTGTCGAATAAATTATTATTATTATTTCTAGGATGTAGGTACCTCATTTTCATAATGGTATTAGTCTAATATATATCATATTAATTCATTTAATTCATTTATATAATTATTATTAAATGATGATCATGTAGAACGAGTCGCATCACATCGAGGAGACAGTAGGTCGTACGTACGCACGAGCGATGATATCGTTCCCATGATCGTGGAATTTTATTGAAGATTATGTATACTATTTTATAATCAACATTAAATTACAATAATAATATATAGTTATTATTTACATCATTATACCCATCCAAGTAAGATGGTGGTGGAAAAACTGATTACACCATGGTGTGGAGACGGTATTTCGTACGTACGCACGTGCGATGATTTTGTTTTCCATAGGATGGATAGAAGATGAAATGGGGGTGTTTTATATCTATAATAAAATATAATTATATATGTAATACTGATTTTATTACTTAAAAATTAAACAACTAATGATGAAGAAGTTGAAGAAGAATGAAATTGGAAATAATCGGTAATAAATATTACCTCTTCTTTGACGCGCCTCTTTTTAAACTCCTCTTAGGGATCTAGGGTAAGGCTTTAAAGAAGACTCGGACCTCTAGGATGTTCCTAGGGATGTGTATAAGAGAAATTTACAGGGTTTTGACGAGCTTTAAGGCTCAATGTGGTGTGAGGAGGAGTGGGAGGAGGTTCCCTTTTATAAGGGAGGAGAAGGGCACCTTAGGAAAAACATAAAATATTAGTTAATAATATAGTCATATTCGGTTTTTAATATCTCCAAATTTATTTATTTCGAATAAAAGGTGAGGATGGGTAGAAATACTCTCAACCAATATATTTTTGACAAGTTTAGGTTACTATTTTAACGTTATAATTTAGATTTAACTATATGTTAAATAATTTAACTCTTACCGTGTCTTTTTGTTTTCTTACACTATATGGTTAATAAACATAATATAGCAAGACAAACGATCCCCATTTTGTTTATTATTAATATATATAACCTTATCTATGTCATTTGGCAGAAATATATATTTTTAGATTTTTAATAACAATTAATAATATAATATTTTAAAAAAAACTATTTTATGTCAATTTTGACACTGTTTGGTAATTGATTTTTGTGAAAATCATAACAGCATTTTTAGTTATAAAAAAGTTAATTAAATCAATACTAATTTGTCATATTAACTTATAAAATTAGTTTAATTCATAAAAAGTCTCAAATTACTATTATTGGGTTTTTATAATATCAATTAGGTTAATATTTCAATAATAAGGTAATTACTACATCATCATTGTGTCATAAATAAATTAAATTTTTTAAAGGACAAAAATTAAAAATAAAATACCATTATGTACAAAATATTTTTAGCTTTATAATGAATATTTATAGTCTAATTTATCTTATTTATATCCGTATATTAAAAAGGTTTTAGTTATTAAACTTGGATTTTAACTATTTTTACTCTTCTTTAAAGAAAATAACAACAAGTGTCCTAATCTAATCCAAGTGGACCTAAATGGTAATATTTTATTTCTAAGGTTTTTTTTTGTTCAAATTACACTTATCCAATATAAATAGGACATGTGTTATGGTAATAGTAATAAAATTTTTACCCATAATTACCCTATTTACTTTTAACCGTGGTAAATAAAAGTAAAATGTTACTATTCACAAAAAATTTGTTTCATCTCATTGAACCACATTTTACTTACTGTAATCAATCGTGTCTCTCAGATTTTTAAAATTCCATTCACATAAGTGGTAAAATTATGTGTTATGTAAATTTCCAAATTCTCTTAGGACGTGGGTTGTAACGACCCAAAGTTTTCCAATGGAAAATTCCCTTCTTATATCTATTTCATAAAAACACAAAATAATGAACTACTAAGTGATAAGCGACCTTTAAACATAATTTTGTCACCCCTATGTTTGGAATTTTAAAAATCCAACATTCACGATTGTGTACAAGATAGTTTTTGGAGTCCAATGAAATAAAAATATTTTTTGGTGAATAGTAACCTACCCTTATGAATAGTAACATACCCTTATGAATAGTAATATGACCCTTATAAATAGTAAATAAGAGTAACATTACCTATGAATAATAAAATAAAATTTAGTCATCATAGAAAGTGATAATTTGACCTTAGTAAACATTTTGGTATTTTATAAATCATAAATAATTAACTATAATTAATTAATTAATTTAAAATAATATTAATTTTCCTGAAATATATTCATAAATTATTGAATCAATGTCTAGTAGTTTTTAGATAATTTTAAACGACCCTAAGTAATTTTTGAAAGAACTAACAAATCAGTTTTAATTTTAAAAACTGTTTTTTTAAGTAAATTATGATTTTAAATAAATATTAAATTAATAATATTTAGAAGATTATTTTTGAAAAATGGACTTCATTTTTGGATTCTAAACGTCGAAAATGGTAGGGTTAAAGTTTTGGGTTTATTCTGAAATACTTCAATTTCCGAGTGAATAGTAAAAAAATACAGTTTTTCGCATAATCGGTGTACACTAAATTGCATCATTAATGATGTAATGATGACATAAACATTCTAGAACTTTAGTTTCGGCCAAAACATATTAAATTTCATAAATGGTATCTTAAAACACAATAAATCCAATTCTCAAACCTAACATGAACTTTCCAAACCCTAAAGTCAAAAAGTGATTTCTTAAAGTATCTTTTTCTCTTTCTTTCACTTTCCTTTTGATAAATTAATGAATTCGAATTATAAATATTATTTAAAGCCTAAAACTAATTTTATTATATTAATATATGATTTAGGATGTCAAGAAACTACTATTACAATTCTAATTTATGATATATTATTTTATTTAATATTTTTTGCCAAAAACACCTCCCTCCTCATGTATAAATAAGCCCTCCCCCTCCTCTTGCCAAACCACACCTCTCAAGCTTCAAGCATTGTCTAAGCTCTGCCCAATCATCTTCCCTAGCCTCTCCTCCACGTCCTAGAGCTTCTGGTCTCATCAAAAGACCAAGCTTAGGCCCTTAAGGAGGTTCTCAAGAGGAGGATCCAAAAGGTGATTTCTCTCCCTCTTCTCCTTTAATTTCCTTTCAAGTTCAAGTTCCTTTCTTGATCTCCCTCTATCTATCTTCATCCAAATTGTTCTGTAAATCCAGTATTATATATATAATGTAATATTATGATTCTAATGTTATATTATATCACCCCTCACCCTTTCCCCCTTACTTTTATTTTATTAAAGAGAACGTTGTTCATGTGGTGATAATTAATCACCTTCAAAAACACATACTCTCTTCTTCCATTTCTGCCTTCAAATCTGGTCATGAAACCATTTTTATGGTTGAACCAGAATATGTTATATGTATTATGTTCTATTTTAAGTTTTGGAAATAACCTATGGCCATACTACTAAGTGAAAAGTTAAAATGAGTTTGTTGTGATCCAAAAACCGCTGAATTAGCCCAAATAATCTTCATTTAATTCTTATCTAAATATTCGGCCACATGGATCTAATATAACTCATTATAAAATCATTCAAGCTAATGTAATATCATTAATTACATGTAATATGAGTTCTGGATGTTTACCCATGATCTACCCAAACATCAATTTAAGAATACAAGTGGACCGCTCAAGAAAACCATAAAAACGAACATCCCCGAACAATATTTTTAAACTCTATAAGTCATCAAAAGGAACATAATATGCAATAATGAAACCATAATGGACCCTATTAATGTATAAAAGGTTCTGGAATTTCTAATTAATGAATATAATGTCATTATACAGGAGATTAAAGAGAAGGAGGCATTCGAGTACAAGGTAAGGGGAAATCTCGATCCCAATTTTCTTCCTTCGGGTTCTCCCTCTTTCACTCCATTTTTGATATGGTTACTCCTCAAAGGTCTTTTTTTCATCATTTAATTTACTTTTCTGGGATATACATGTTTGTCACTGGTTTTTATGTCCATTAAAATGTTTTCCAAAAGAACTCTTCTTTCAAGATCTCACATTTTGCCTCTCATTCAAGGTTGATGGTTCTTATATCAAGTATGTTGTTCCCTCTTTCTTTTGGGAACCCAAAGCATATGAATGTGTTATTATGAGAAGAAACCCATTCCTTTCCATGGGTTATTTATGTACATGTTTGATATGTGTTCTATGTGGCAAGAATGATAATGATAATGTTATGATGTGACGGGTGCGCCCAGAATTATATAGCGCAATATGAATGTTTAAATGTGACGGGTGCGCCCGGAATTATATAGCGCTACAATGCATTGGGTAAAGTGATGAATCTCATGAGTAACTATGAAATTATGCGTGAACAAGATGCTAGCTTTGTTCACAATTATGTGTGGTATTTAACCACTAAGACATGATGTTTCATTTTTATGCTTTGCCACATTTCAAGTTTATTGTTTATGCTCCTCTCATGTTCAAGATCTTCTTATTATGTCATGATTATGCTCACCCCATGATACATTGTTCTTATCTATCCTCTTACTGGGATTTTAGCTCACCCCTTTTGATGTATATCCTCAGGTGGCTACATGTGTTAAGGAGAGGACAAGTGCCAATAAGAATCTAGAGAAGATGAAATTAAATGAATGTTTATGCTTGATGTTGTATTTGTTATGTGTGGTCCTAGTTTGCCCAAGACACTAAACCTCTGAATCCTCCATGTGTAATACTATTATGTTGTTTATCTTTGAAATGATGTAATAGTAATGTAAGAAAAGGCCGGGTCGCTATAGTTGGTATCAAAGGAAAGGATTAGTTAATTTGGGAATTAGTATTAGTGAACCCTAAAGAAAACCTCTAGCATGAGACTAAGTACAAATATGCACACAAGGATATTTACCTAGGGATCCCATATGTTATGTTTTTGGTATAATTGATTAAAAGGATTTGTTATTCATGACTTGTTTACTTATGTTTTGTTCTAACCTTTTCTATTTTAGAAAATGGTGGGAACCAGGAGAAATCAGGCCAACAACTCTTTCGAAGGCCAATGCAACGATTGCCCGAACGACATCCCCAAGGATTTTGGAGGTGGAGTTCAAAACTTCATGGCGATGTTTACCCAATTATCTCGGGTTATTAATAATAACCATAATAATGGGGAACGTCCTCCTTCACCAAAGAGGGATCAACTAGCTATCGAAAGTTTTATACGGCAATGACCACCAACGTTTTGTGGATCTTCCGATCCACTAGTTGCGGAACAGTGGGTCAACTCCATGGAAAAGATATTTTATGTTCTCCACTATTCTGAGACGGAGAAGGTGACTCTAGCCGTTTATCGTCTAGATGGAGAAGCTGATCAGTGGTTGGCTTTGATTAAGAACACCAAGCCAAGGGATGAAATTGAAGAGATGGAATGGGAAGACTTTAAGATAATGTTTCTTAATAAGTACTTCCCACGAACTCTTCGCACGAAGATGGAGAGAGAATTCATAGATCTCAAGCAAAAAGAAGGAGAATCTGTCACAACCTATGAAGAAAATTTCACAAGGCTCACAAGGTATGCTTCGGGTTTTGTTATCAACAATGATATCAAAATTGATAGATTCTTTAGTGGATTAAAACCACATCTTCGAAAAGCTCTTGAAATTCGAGACTTTGGGAGTTATGAAGAAGTTGTTCAGTTTTCTCTCAAAGTGGAGATGGAGTTTGGAGAATGGTCCCATGGCTATGGTGATAAGAAAAGAAAGATGGATTTTCAATCTAGTGGATCTAGTGATAAAGATGGGAAGAAAACCCAACGACCCACTTGCCAAAAATGTGGGAAGTTGCACAATGGGAACTGCCTAAAAGGGATGGGGAAATGCTTCATGTGTGGGAATGATGGACACCTAGCTCACGAGTGTCGAAGAGACATGAAAAGGAAGGATAATGTAGCCGATGAAAGGAGAGAACCACTCGTGGTTCAATGCTACTACTATAAGGATCTACGGCACTATTCAAACCAGTGCACTCAACCTCGAGCTTTCGAGGGTAATCAGTGCCAACAACCACCAAAGTCAAAGGAGCAAGGGAAGGCTTATGCCATCACTACTGTGGAGGTGGAACATGATAATGAAGTCGTACAAGGTACACTTCCTATTCACTCAAGAATGGCAAAAGTATTATTTGATTCTGGTTCCACGCATTCCTTTATATCTTGAAAGTTTGTTATAACTATAGAATCGAAGCCCCGAAACCTTGAAGTAGTGATATCTGTAAAAACACCAAGTGGTGAAATCATTGCAACCCAAGTGTTTGATTCTTCTCCTATTGACGTATGTGGGAAGATTCTTCTGGCAAATCTCGTAATACTTCCCTTGGTAGAATTTGACACTATAATGGGAATGGATTGGCTCTCGTTATATAGAGCACATATCAATTGTAGGGAAAAGGAAATATATTTTCATATTCCAAACCATCCCATGCTCCTCTACAAATGAAAGGAAGATCATGAATCTCCTTTGAGAAATCCTTCAATGGTGTGGGTGATGATTCCCTATGAAGAAGCATACCTTGCCCAAATGTTTGAGTCGAAGGAAAGTTCCAACCTTGAGGAAATGCCCATCGTAAGGGAATACGGCGATGCATTTCCTGAAGAGTTACCCGGAATTCCCCGGGATCGTGAGGTAGAGTTCTCAATTGAACTCATACCCGGAGCTACTCCTATCTCGAAGTGCCCCTATAGGATGGCTCCTATTGAACTGGAGGAGTTAAAGAAGCAACTGCAAGAGCATCTGGACAAAGGGTTCATATGCCCTAGTGCATCACCTTGGGGTGCGCCAGTGCTCTTTGTGAAGAAGAAGGATGGTACCATGCGGCTGTGTATCGATTATCGGGAACTCAACAAGATCACCATAAAGAACAAGTATCCTCTCCCAAGGATTGATGACTTGTTCGACCAGTTAAGAGGAGCTCAATACTTCTCAAAGGTGGATCTTCGTTCTGGATATCATCAAGTAAAGGTGAAGAAGGAAGATATTCAGAAGACTGCCTTCCGTACAAGGTATGGGCACTATGAGTTTTCGGTGATGCCCTTTGGACTTACTAATGCCCCTTCAATCTTCATGGATTTGATGAATAGAGTCTTTAGACATTACCTCGACAAATTTGTGGTAGTTTTATTGATGGTATTCTCATTTACTCCAAGAGTAAGGAGGAACATGAAGAACATCTAAGACATGTGTTGGTGACATTGAGAAAGGAGAAGTTGTACGCCAAGTTCAGTAAGTGTGACATTTGGATGAATCAAGTCACGTTCTTGGGACATGTGATCACAAGCGAGGGAATTTCTGTGGACCCTTCAAAGACAAATGTGATTGAAGAATGGCCCAGGCCCTCTAGTGTCACAAAAATCCGTAGTTTTCTTGGATTATCTGGGTACTACCGACGTTTTGTGAGAAACATCTCACGATTGTCAAGCCCGCTAACTAAGTTAACAAGGAAAGGGGTAAAGTATGTATAGACGAAAGAATGTGAGGGATACTTCAAGGAGATAAAGAGAAGGCTGATCACTGCACCTGTACTCACACTACCAAAATGTGGAGAAGGTTTTGTGATATACAGTGATGCTTCAAAGAAAGGCTTGGGTTGTGTACTCAAGCAAAATGATAATGTGATAGCCAACGCCTCACGACAGTTGAAGATCCATGAGCAGAACTACCCGACGCATGAGCTAGAGCTGGCAGCCGTGATTTTTGCCTTGAAAATCTGGCGACACTACCTTTATGGTGAGAAGTGTGACATATACACCGACCACAAGAGCCTAAAGTATATATTCACACAAAAGGAGCTCAACATGCATCAAAGGATATGGTTAGAGCTTATCAAGGATTACGATTGCTCTATTCACTATCATCCTGGAAAGGCGAGCAAGGTAGCTGATGCTCTAAGTTGGAATGAACCTGCTACTCTATCCATGTTGAGGATTGAGAAAGACTCTATCTTCTTGGATATGCAAAGGATGGATTTGGGAATCGTAAGGGTAGGGGAAACATCCTACCTTGCCCAAATGATTTTGCAACCATCCATCCAACAGAAGATTAAGGAAGCACAAAGGGATGATGTAGAGATACAAAAGAGGGTGAATGCAGTAAAGGAAGGGAAGCTGCAAGAGTTCCATATCGACGATGATGGTGTGATTCAGTTTGGAACGCGGCTTTGTGTGCCTTCATCACCCGGAATAAAGAAGGAGCTATTGGATAATGCACATAGCTCAACTTTCTCTATTCATCCTGGAAGTACCAAGATGTATCATGATCTTCGAGAACACTTCTGGTGGGATAACATGAAGAAGGAGATTGCATAATATATATCATGGTGCTTGGTGTGTCAGCAAGTTAAAGCTGAGTGGAAAAAGTCCAAAGGTATGATGCATCCATTGCCTATACCCATGTGGAAATGGGAAAATGTCACTATGGACTTTGTCATGGGTCTCCCGAAAACGTCGAGAGGAAATAATGCGATATGTGTTGTGGTTGACCGACTCACCAAGACTGCTCATTTTATCGCTATTCGGGAAGACCTCTCACTTGAAAAACTTGCAAGGATATATGTGAAGGAAGTAGTGATATTGCACGGTGTTCCGCTCTCGATTGTCTCTGACCGTGATCCAAGGTTCACTTCTAAATTCTGTAGGAGCCTTCAACATTCTTTGAGTACTGAATTAAATTTCAGCACGGCCTATCACCCCCAAACTGATGGCCAGTCTGAAAGGACTATTCAGACACTTGAAGATATGCTAAGATCATGCTCTCTTGAATTCAAAGGTGGATGGGATCAACACCTTCCATTGGTTGAGTTCTCATACAACAATAGCTTCCACTCGAGTATTCAGATGGCTCCGTATGAAGCTCTTTATGGGAAGCGATGTAGAACTCCAACCTGTTGGGATGAAGTTGGAGAACGAAAACTTCTTGGTCCCGATCTTGTTCAAGAGATGACCGAGAAGGTTCAAGTCATCCAGAAACATATCAAAGCTGCTCAAAGTCGGCAAAAGAGATATGTTGACAATCGTCGAAGGGACTTGGAGTTCGAAGTTGGAGATAAAGTCTTTCTTCGAATATCACCATGGAAGAAAGTCATGCGATTCGGGAAGAAAGGGAAGCTAAGTCCATGGTACATTGGCCCCTTTGAGATCCTTGATCGTATAGGAGCCGTGGCCTATCGACTGGCACTTCCACCGAATATGGCTCAAGTTCATGATGTGTTTCACGTATCACTACGGAGGAAGTACATTCCAGACCCCTCACATGTACTAAACTCAGTGGTGGTACAGTTGGAAGATGATCTCTCATATGAGGAGCAGCCGGTAAAAATTCTGGACCGAAGTGATAAGGTTTTACGCTACAAGACAACCCGCCTTGTCAATGTGTTGTGGAGGAACAAAAAGTTTGAGGAAGCAACTTGGGAACCGGAAGAGGCAATGAAGGAGAAGTACCCTCACCTGTTTGTGTAAAGTGAAATTTCGGGGGCGAAATTTCTTAAGGGGGGAAGAATGTAACGACCCAAAGTTTTCCAATGGAAAATTCCCTTCTTATATCTATGTCATAAAAACACAAAATAATGAACTACTAAGTGATAAGTGACCTTTAAACACAATTTTTTCACCCCTATGTTTGGAATTTTAAAAATCCAACATTCACGATTGTGTTCAAGATAGTTTTTGGAGTCCAATGAAATAAAAATAATTTTTGGTGAATAGTAACCTACCCTTATGAATAGTAACATACCCTTATGAATAGTAATATGACCCTTATAAATAGTAAATAAGAGTAACATTACCTATGAATAATAAAATAAAATTTAGTCATCATAGAAAGTGATAATTTGACCTTAGTAAACATTTTGGTATTTTATATATCATAAATAATTAACTATAATTAATTAATTAATTTAAAAGAATATTTATTTTCCTGAAATATATTCATAAATTATTGAATCAATTTCTAGTAGTTTTTAGATAATTTTATAAGACCCAAAGTAATTTTTGAAAGAACTACCAAATCAGTTTTAATTTTAAAAACTGTTTTTTTAAGTAAATTATGATTTTAAATAAATATTAAATTAATAATATTTAGAAGATTATTTTTGAAAAATGGACTTCATTTTTGGATTCTACACGTCGAAAAACGGTAGGGGTAATGTTTTGGGATTATTCTGAAATACTTCAATTTTCGGGTGAATAGTAAAAAAATACAGTTTTTCGCATAATCGGTGTACACTAAATTGCATCATTAAACATGTAATGATGACATAAACATTATAGAACTTTAGTTTCGTCCAAAACATATTAAATTTCATAAATGGTTTCTTAAAACACAATAAATCCAATTCTCAAACTTAAAATGAACTTTCCAAACCCTAAAGTCAAAAAGTGATTTATTAAAGTAACTTTTTCTCTTTCTTTCACTTTCCTTTTGATAAATTAATGAATTCGAATTATAAAGAAGAGTTAAAGCCTAAAACTAATTTTATTATATTAATATATGATTTAGGATGTCAAAAAACTACTATTACAATTCTAACTTATGATATATTATTTTATTTAATATTTTATGCCAAACACAACTCCCTCCTCATGTATAAATAATCCCTCCCCCTCCTCTTGCCAAACCACACCTCTCAAGCTTCAGGAATTGTCTAAGATCTGCCCAATCATCTTCCCTAGCCTCTCCTCCACGTCCTAGAGCTTCTGGTCTCATCAAAAGACCAAGCTTAGGCCCTTAAGGAGGTTCTCAAGAGGAGGATCCAAAAGGTGATTTCTCTCCCTCTTCTCCTTTAATTTCCTTTCACGTTCAAGTTCCTTTCTTCATCTCCCTCTATCTATCTTCATCCAAATTGTTCTGTAAATCCAGTATTATATATATACTGTAATATTATGATTCTAATGTTATATTATATCACCCCTCACCCTTTCCCCCTTCCTTTTATTTTATTAAAGAGAACGCTGTTCATGTGGTGATAATTCATCACCTTCAAAAACAACATGCTCTCTTCTTCCATTTCTGCCTTCATAACTGGTCATGAAACCATTTTTATGGTTGAACCAGAATATGTTATATGTATTATGTTCTATTTTATGTTTTGGAAATAACCTATGGCAATACTAATAAGTGAAAAGTTAAAATGAGTTGGTTGTGATCCAAAAACCGCTCAATTAGCCCAAATAATCTTCATTTAATTCTTATCTAAAGATTCGGCCACATGGATCTAATAGAACTCATTATAAAATCATTCAATCTTATGTAATATCATTAATTACATGTAATATCAGTTCTGGATGTTTACCCATGATCTACCCAAACATCAATTTAAGAATACAAGTGGACCGCTCAAGAAAACCATAAAAACGAACATCCCCGAACAATGTTTTTAAACTCTATAAGTCATCCAAAGGAACATAATATGAAATAATGAAACTATAATGAACCCTATTAATGTATAAAAGGTTCTGGAATTTCTAATTAATGAATATAATGTCATTATACAGGAGATTAAAGAGAAGGAGGCATTCGAGTACAAGGTATGGGGAAATCTCGAACCCAATGTTCTTCCATCGGGTTCTCCCTCTTTCACTCCATTTTTCATATGGTTACTCCTCAATGGTCTTTTTTTCATCATTTCCTTTACTTTTCTTGGATATACATGTTTGTCACTGGTTTTTATGTCCATCAAAATGTTTTCCAAAAGAACTATTCTTTCAAGATCTCACATTTTGCCTCTCATTCAAGGTTGATGGTTCTTATATCAAGTATGTAGTTCCCTCTTTCATTTGGGAACCCAAAGCTTATGAATGTGTTATTATGAGATGAAACCCATTCCTTTCCATGGGTTATTTATGTACATGTTTGATATGTGTTCTATGTGGCAAGAATGATAATGATAATGTTATGATGTGACGGGTGCGCCCGGAATTATATATCGCAATATGAATGTTTAAATGTGACTTGTGCGCCCGGAATTATATAGCGCTCCAATGCATTGGGTAAAGTGATGCATCTCATGAGTAAATGTGAAATTATGTGTGAACATGATGCTAGCTTTTTTCACAATTATGTGTGGTAGTTAACCACTAAGACATGATGTTTCATTTTTATGCTTTGCCACATTTCAAGTTTATTGTTTATGCTCCTCTCATGTTCAAGATCTTCTTCTTATGTCAGGATTATGCTCACCCCATGATACATTGTTCTTATCTATCCTCTTACTGGGATTTTAGCTCACCCCTTTTGATGTATATCCTCAGGTGGATACATGTACTAAGGAGAGTACAAGTGCCAATAAGAAGCTAGAGAAGTTGAAATTAAATGAATGTTTATGCTTGATGTTGTATTTGTTATGTGTGGTCCTAGATTGCCCAAGACACTAAACCTTTGGATCCTCCATGTGTAATAATATTATGTTGTTTATCTTTGAAATGATGTAATAGTAATGTAAGAAAAGGCCGGGTCGCTATATGGGTAAAAGATAGTGAAAAGTTCAATAACATTATTATATATCTAAAATTATTATAAAATGACTCCAATGAATTACATTGAACTTATATATGTATTATGAATAAATTATGACCTAAAATAAATTTAAATGAAATCAATAATTATGTAAATAAAATGTCAGTTTTTAAATAGTAACCTAGGGTTTTCACTATTCATCTAAAATTGAATGTTTTCATAAAAATAAGAAAATTTTACCATAGTATAATTTGAATACTCTGAATCCAAAAATGAAGTCCATTTTTAATGATAAAATTTATATGATTTCAAAAAGTGGGTACAACTATTCATAACGGCTAGTTTTAATAATATTTGAATAGTATATCATTATTTAGTGAAACTCGGTATTGCATACAATGCAAGCTATCTAGGAAGGTCGCGATTGAGTGTAAAGAAAGTCATGCTAGTGTTGTGTGTAGTGAAAGATTCTGTTGATGATGTATATAAAATAAAAACAAATTTATCTCATATAAATCTCATGTGTTACATTCTACCCCCCTTATAATAATTTCTCCATCTAAATTCGTCACTTTGTAACAAACAAATGAGGATACCTCTCCCTCATCATATCCTCATGCTCCCATGTAGCACCATATAATTGATGGTTCCTCTATAAAACATTCACCTAGCGAGTGGTACTGTTATGAATGGCTTTTTAGCTACGATCCAGAATCACTATCGGCTATTCTTCATAAAAAAGATCATTCTCTAGTGGTACAACTTCTGAGATACATACATGTGATGGATCAGGTATATAATTTCTCACGTGTGATACATGGAACATATCATGAACTTGAGAGAGATTTGGTGGAATCTCTAATCGATAAGCTACCTTCCAAACACGATCCATTATTTCGAAAGGACCGATATACCGAGGGATCAGCTTTCCCTTTATTCCAAATATCATTACTCTCTTCCAAGGAGATATTCGTAAGAACACTTTATCACCCACATCAAACTCTAGGTCTTTTCTTCGGTTATCAACATATCATTTTTGTCAACTATGAGCTGCTCTTATGTTTTGTGTAATAGATCTGATCTTTTCTGCGATCTCATCAAAAAGATCAGGTCCAAATAGATTTCTTTCCCCAACTTCATCCTAGAAGGTTGGAGTCCTACATTTCTTTCCATAGAGAGCTTCATATGGAGCCATCCGAATATTGGAGTGAAAGATATTATTATAATAGAGGTCCACCAATGGTAGGTGTTGATCCCATCCTCCTTTGAAATCCATAGATCAAGCTATCAACATATCTTCTAGAGTTCGAATTGTCCTCTTAGACTGACTGCCTATCTGAGGATGATAAGCAGTGCTGAATCTCAACTATATTTCAAGAGTATGCTGATGAATTCGCCAAAACATTGATGTAAACCTCCGATCCTGATCAGATATAATGGAAAGTGGTACTTTATGCAATATTACCACTTCCTTTACAAATATCCTGGCAAGTTGATCCAGAGAGAAATCCTCTCTAATAGAAATGATGTGTGCTGAATTTGTAATACGATTATCTATGACCTATATAGCATTATTGCCTTTGGATGTTTTAGGAATTCCAGTGACAAAGTCTGTAGTTCTGATTTCCCATTTCTATTCGGCTATGGGTAATGGTTGTAACATCCCCTTAGACTTCTGTCTCTCAGCTATAACTTGATGACAAACCAAGCATCAAGAGAAATATTCCGCAACATCTCTTTTCATGCCATCCCAACAGAAGTACTCTTTAGGGTCTCTATACAACTTCGTGTTTCTAGGATAAATATATAATGAATAACTGTGAGCCTCATACAACAGCTCCTTTTTTAATTCTGGGATGGGAGGAACACAAACCTGATTCCTCAACCTTATTATCCCATCAAAATCAAGGTTGAATTCAGGAAAATTCCATACCTTGTTTTGTAACTCTATATCTTCTTTCTGTGCCTCTTTAATCTTTCCATGTATTGATGGATGAACATTCATTTGAAAAAGATAATATTTCTCCCATTCCATTATAATTCCATGATACTTTATTTCTAAATCTATAAATATTGGATATTTTGTGATCCTCATCATGGATAATCTATCATGGTCTTGTCGACTAAATGAATATTCCACCTTTTTTTATTTCCTAGGGTGATAAATAATTGAGCAGTCGTAATCCTTAATCATATCCAACCATCTTCTATGGTTCATATTCAGCCCCTTTTGTGTGAAAATAAACATTAAACATTTATGGTTAGTATAAATATCACACCTTTCACCATAATTATAATGCATACAAATCATTAATGCAAAGATTACCAAAGCTAACTCCAAATCATGAGTTGGGTAATTTTTCTCCCGGATTTTCAACTCTCTTGAGGCATATGTTATCACTATATCGTTTTTCATGAGAACACACCCCAATCCCTTTTGGATGAATCACTGTAGATCACAAATCTTTCTCTACTACAAGTCAGTGTGAGGATAGGTGCACTAGATAACCTTATTTTTAAATCCTTGAAATTCCCTTTACACTCCTCTGTCCAAGTGTACATAATTCCTTCGCGAGTCAACCTGATGAGTGGATTAGATATCCTTGAAAAATAATGCAAAAAATGTAGATAATATCCATCCATACCAATAAAACTTTGGATCTCAGTTACTATTGTTGGTCTCGACCATCTTTTGATAACCATTTTTTTGTTGGATCCACAAATATCCCCTCTTTTGAGATTCTGTTACCCAAAAATGCAACTTTTTGAAGCCAAAATTTAGAGTTGGTAAATTTTTCATAATGTTTCTTCTTTCATAGGGTCTTTAATAAAATTCTCAAGTGATCTTCATGTTCATCCTTTCTCTTTTATTACTAAAGAATATAGTCTACAAAGACTACTACAAATTGATGAACATAGTCTCTAACGACTCTATTCATTAGATCCATGAAGATAGAAGGGGAATTAGTAATACCAAATGGAATCACTATACATTCATAGTGTCCATACCTTGTACGGAAAACCGTATTTGGTTTATCCTCCCTTTTGACCGTTAATTGATGATACCCTGAACGAAGATCAATCTTGGAAATGTATTGAGCTCTGTGTAGTTGGTCAAATAAGTCATCAAGGCGTGAGAGTGGATATTGTTTCTTGACAGTGATCTTGATAAGTTCACGATAATCAATGCAGAGTCTCATTGATCCATCTTTATTCTTAAAAAATAGAACAGCTGCTCCCAAAGGTGACGCACTAGGGCATATGAATCCCTTATTAATATTATCTTGTAGTTGCTTCTTCAATTCCTACAACTCAATTGGGTCCATTCTATAAGGTGTCTTTGAAATAGGCAAAACACCCAGTACAAGTTCTATTGAAAACTCAACTTCACAATTTGGTGGAATACCTAAAAATTCCTCCAAAATGAATTCATCAAACTCCCATATAATGGGCATATTCTTAATCATGAGTTTCTCTCCAACCATTTGAGATAAATAACCTTCATTTAGAGGAATCAAGACCCATAGGATGGATGAAATTTCCACTGGAAGGTTATGTTCATCCTTGCATCGATAGATGACCATAGATAGATCTGGAATATGAAATGTGACTTCCCTTATTTGGAAATTTATATGATCTCCATATAAAGAAAGAAAATCCTTGCCAAGAATCACATAAAATTCCATTATAGGAAGGATCATATGATTTGTAGGAAGCACTTTCCCACAAACTTTAATCAGAGAAGAATTGTAAACTATTGGTGAGACTGTTGTGCCATTAGGGGTTGTCACGACTTACTCAACATATAATTGTTGATGTAATATGGAAATATCCTTAGAAAAATCTTCAGAAATAAAAGAGTGGGTGGATACAGAATCAAATAAAACATTTTCTACTTTAGAGTGGATGGTATGTGTACCTTTCACCAGTTTTTTATCGTACTCCACATCACTAATAGAAATTGCATGTGAAATTCATTTTTCATTAGCCTTAAGAGTTTTTTGACGTAGATCCTCATCAAAAACCCTTAGATTAGGTCATTGATTGGCATAATTCCTCATTTACTTGCACATGTTACATTGATGTGTTAGAGGTGCACTCTATGTAGCCTTTTCTTTGTTCGCATCATTATCCATCTTCTTTCCATCATTGCGGCATTCAAATGACCGATGACCTTCTTTTCTACATTTTAAAAATTTAATTTTCCCTTTAAGATAACTCCCTCCAAGTTTCTTTCCACACATTTACCATAAGGTAATACTCATCTTATTTTTAGTGTGATCTTTAGATTTTCCTTTGAATTCCATTTTCCATTCCGTATCAAATCCATATGACTGATGGGTTACTTCCATATCCATCTCAACCATGAGAGCACATAGAACAATTTTCTCATAGATATTGAAGTTCCTTATGGCTAACACCCTTCAAAGACTTGGTTTTAATCCACAAAAGAATCGATCGATCTTACTCTAAGGTTAGATAAAAATCCCAGAAGCGCACCTTTAAAGTCAAGTAAAATTTTCTTCATAGGTACCAATAGATTCATCATCCTTTTACTTCTGTTTAAGAAACTCCATCTCTATCTTTGATCGAAGAATACGAGGGAAGTAATTATTGAAAAATATGTTATTGAACTAGCCCCATTCCATGAACTCAATTTCATCTCTTGGCCTCTTATTCTTGATAAGATTCCACCATTGATCTGCTTCACCTGCCAATCGATATACTGCAGAGATGACTTTATCATGATCAGAACATTTAATAACTAAAAATATATTTTCACTGGTATTGATCCATTGTTCATTAACTAATGGATCAATAGACCCACTGAATGAGGGTGGATTCTACCTCATGAAGGATTCAATAGAATGTTGCACCTTCCTTTGATCGTTTGGATGTCCTGCATGATTCATAGCATGAGAACGTTGTGTGAGCATGGCTACAAGATTTTACATTCCAGCTCCCATAGCGTCTGGATGCTCAGGGGGACAATCAATGCATTTCCCGCTGTATTCTGTATTAACCCAGTTCCTTCGGGTTCCAGCCATTGACTAAAACCATGAAGAATAGTGTGAGGAACACTACTTGTAATAGGAAAACAACACAATCAAGAATACAATTTCACACTTAAGGTCTTATCATAGGTTGTTCTTGTCCATTTCTAAAACACTAAGATTGTGTTCTATGCTTAGAATTATCCATAGGGTTCTTACTAAGGCTTTCATATCCAAGTTTCCAATGGTTGACTATACCATTCATCTAATGCCAACTATAAGGACCCAAACATTACATACATTGTTATTACATCAAAATTTAAGCACACTTAGTACAAAATATAAGAAAACAACAATAGGACCGTATAGGAACAATGTCTTTAGAAACTGGTAAACATAAACAACTGGTTCATAAATCATCTACATTGTCTCCAATTTATTTCATCACATCTTGAATCGATTTTGGGAATACAATAATTATTACCCTTCTTCATAACCTAGGGAAAAGAATAAATACAAAAGGGTGATCTCAAATGCTCAGTAATGGTAAAAAAAATATCAATCACATAAGAACATACGATTTTTTAAATCTTAGCAAGGAAAAGAGATAATAATTTCATAACATGGATAAATCATAGCATTGAAAATACATTCCACATAATCATAACATAACACATGAAAAATTGTGTCATAGACACATATTCATAGATAATCATTTCGTAGAAGTCATGACTCATTTCCAAGACTATCTTACCTGACAAAGTCAATTTCTGAACCGAGTTCACTCTTCGTTTTTGTCTTGTATCACTGAACCGGATTAACCTGTCATTCCTGCCATGTCTATCTAATGAGATAAAAATCTTTACCCAATGCATTCGAGGTAGATATAAGTCCCACCAATCTCATAATGATACCATTCTTATGTGTTCTAGAAGATCATAAATCATACATCATTACATAACCCATCTACTAAAAATGGGATTCTTAAACATAATGCCATCATAACAGAATACCTATAAGATAAAAGGACATCATAAAAATAATTCCATCATAACATAATCAAATCAATGTAAAAATAGGGATATAAACAGAATCCTATATTATCTTAGATGGTAAATAATTTTGATAAAACACGTGAACTCCATTCTTGAAGAAAATATCCTTTCTACTTAAAAAAAACTTTTCCTTTAGTAACATTTCATAAAATTTTTAACTAAAAGATGTTTATTAAAAATAAACATGAAATCTTTTAATGTAATATTCATGAAAATAATGTTCTATGAATCCATTCATTCCATATTTGTTAAAAAAACATTATTCTCGTACTTTTTCCAAAAAAGTCAAAAAGTAACTCATACTAAAAACGAAAAAATATTACATTCATATCTTTTACTAAAAACTAACCAAAGAGTAAAATTGGATTAAAATAATTGTATTAGTATCACAAGAATATTAATTATTGAGGAAACATGGATGTGGATGATAAATATTCCCTAGTAAATTCTGAATTATAAACAATCTCAGATAAAAATTAGATTGTGATATTTTCCATAACCTTAGGTCCGATTTGCATCATGCATGTCCGAACCTCCTGTATAATGATTTAAATAATGTTATTGACTTATTAATGAGTTTTAATCATTATTATGATATCATATATGGTAAAATTCATAGCTTGTTATTAGTAATATTTCATTGCTACTTGTTATTCGGGTGTTTATTAATTTTTGTTCTTATGTGTTTTGTCGAAAAAATTCTTATTATTCATTCTAGGTTATAGGTACCTCATTTCCAGAATTTTATTATTTTAATATATATCATATTTATTCATACAATTCATTTATAAAATCATTATTCAATGAGGATCATGTCGAACGAGTCGCATCACATCGTGGAGACGGAAGGCCGTATGTATGCACGAGTGATGATATCGTTCCCATGATCATGGAATTATATTGAAGTGTATTTATACTATTTAAGAATCAATATTACTTTACAATAATCATATATAGTTATTATTTACACCATTTTACTCATCCATGTAAGGTGGTGGTGGAAAAACTGATTACACCATGGCGTGGAGACGGTATTCCGTACGTACGCACGTGTGGTGATTTCGTTTTCCGTAGGATGGATAGAAGTTGAAATGGGGCTGTTTCATATTTATAATAACATCTCAGTATATAAGTAATACTTATTATATTATTTCATAATGACATAACTAAAGAAGAAGAAGTTGAAGAAGAAATAAATTGGAAAGAATCAGTAACAGATATTTCCTCTTCTTTGACGTGCCTCTTCTTAAACTCCTCTTAGGGCACTAGGGTTGGTCTTTGAAAAATACCAGGACCTCTAGGATGTTTCTAGGGAATTGGATAAGAGAAATTTTCAGGTTTTGTCTGAGCATGAAGGGTCAATGAGCTGTGAGGAGGAGAGGGAGGAGATGCCCTTTTATAAGGGATGAGAGGGGCACCATAGTAAAAACATAAAATATTATTTTATAATAAATTCATATTCGGTTTTTAATAGCACAAAATTGATTTATTTCTAAGATAATGTGGGGATGGGTCGAAATAATCTGAAACAATTTATTTTAGACTATTTTATGTTATTATTTTAACCTTATCACTTTGATTTAACTATAAGTTAAATAATTTAACTCTTACCGTGTCTTCTTGTTTTCTTACACTATATGGTTAATAAAAATACTACAACAAGGCAAAAAAACCAAAGTTTTTTATTATTAATATATATAACCTTATCTAAGTCATTTGGCCAAACCTTAGATTTGTAGGAACAAAATAACAATTAATAATATAAAATTTGTTTTAAAAACTTTTTTACGTCAATTTTGACACTATTTGGTAATTGATTTTTTTAAAAATCATAACAACATGATTAGTTCGAAAAATGTAAATTAAATAAATACTAATATGTCATATTAACCAATAAAATTAGTGTAATTCATAAAAGGTATCCAATTACGTTTATTTGGGTATTTATAATATCAATTAGGTTAATATTTCCTTAATAATGTAATTAATGCATCATCATTGTGTCATAAATAAATTAGATTATATAAAGTCTAAAAAATATATATATAATAACATTATATAGGAAATAATATTAACTTTGTAATGAATATTTATAGTAGAATTTCTCTTATTTATAACCCAAAATTAAAAATGTTTTAGTTATTAAACATGAATTTTAACTATTTTAACTCTTCTTTATATAAAATAATAATAAGTGTCCTAATCTAATCCAAGTGAACCTAAATAGTCATATTTTATTCCTAAGGTTTTTCTTGGTCTAATTAAACTTATTTAATAGAATTAAGACACGTTTTATGGTAATAAAAATAACATTTTACCCTTAATTACACTATTTACTTTTAACCATGGTAAATAAAAGTAAAAAGTTACTATTCACCAAAATGCATTTTCATCTCATTGAACCCCATATTACTTACTAACATAAACCATGTCTCTCAGATTTTTTAAATTCTATTCACAGATGTGGTAAAATTATGTTTCTTGTAGATTTTCAAATTCTCCTAGGAGGTGGGTAAAAGACGGTGAAAAGTTCAATAAAATTTTTATATATCTAAAATTATTATAAAATGATTCCACTGAATTAAATTGAGCATATATAGAGATTATGTATCAATTTTGACAAAAATAAATTTTAATAAATTAAATTTTTATTTAAATAAAAAGTCAGTTTTAAAATAGTAACCTAGTGTGGTCATTATTCATAAAAAATTGTAAGTTTTCCAAAAAATACCAAAAATACACCCTCAGTTAATTTTGATATTATGAATCCAAAAATGAAGTCCATTTCGAAAGATAAATTTTAAAAAAATTAAAAAATTGTGTATCACTTTTCATAACATCTAGATTAAATAATATTTTAATATCATATCATTGTTTAGTAATACTCGGAATTGCGTACAATGCAAGATATCGAGGAAGGCCATGATTTTCTGTAAAGAAATCCATGATTGTGTTGTGTGTAGTGAAATATTCCAATGATGAAGTATATAACATAAAAACATTATATTGCTCATATAAATCTCGTGTGTTACAGCATTCACTTCAAAAAATTAGATAATAATATTATTATAAATTTTAACTTTTAATGTTTTTCAAGAAAATTTCTAATGTCACGTTACAAAAATACACATTAACATGAACATATAATTTTTATCCTTATTTATTTATTTCTTATATAAATTTAATGATAAAATAAATATGACTAAAATCTAGTGAAAAATTATAAATATAAGGGTTTTGAGAAAATATCAAGAATAATAAAATGATACGGATATTCCAATATTAAATATTTATGGTAATGAAAAATAAAAATAATGAAATAAAATTTAGTGAAATTTATGAATCTTTGTGTGAATATTTTAATGATATTCATTACATATATAAATATATTTACAAATAATGGAGTTATAATATGATTTCATAAAACTATATCTTGGTAGAAACTGCCCTTGGAATCTATGGGTAACCCGGTTAGGTGAATGTATAATAAAAATATTAATTATGATTTAACAAACAATGTCTGGGTTATCCAAATTACTATCAACACAAAGTAGACTTCTATTAATATTATTATAACACTATATGGTTTAGATCATAGTTTGAAAATGATAAGATTTTTTCAATAAAACAAATACTATATGTCATTTTCACTTTAATTTTACCTTGAATAATACTTCACATGTGATATTAAATTAATTTATATTCAGTTCATTGAGTATATAGCTCATATAATGTAATATGATATTGGTTTAGGGACAACAATAGAAAGGGGAAATTAATTTTTCTATATCCAACCATTAATGATTAGTAATCTTCTAGTTTTCACATGTAATTCATTATTCATTCGATTTTAGTCTTTATATATCATGTCCTTTAGGTCCTCCTCCAATGTATCTCTAAATTCCGTGACAACATCAATTATAAAAAATATCTATAGAGATAACACTTCTGAAGTGCTTTATCAGTTGGGGCGACTTTTACTCTTTTCCTAGAGTCACAACTATTGTATAATCAATTTACAATGTTATAGGATCATTATTCTTCAGAACCATATCTAATACATGGAATCATTTTTTAGTCCTTACTTCTTCATTATCTATATCAAAAATTATGATACGCTTGGAAAAAATTGTATAATTAGTGATCACAACTTCATTAGATACAAGAACCACTTTAAAGTAAACCATAATCCAGAAAATTTTCAATATTTATTTGAATTTTTTTTAATACACTGTTTTTCATCATGCATCATTAAAATTTCAATGAAAATACAAATTCATTTTTAATTACTTAATGATTGGGATGGATAAAAATGATAAGTGGAAACCCTATTGAATCATTGCTGAATAATATAGTTTTGAGAAAATCTCATTAAATTCTATTATAGAACAAGTTTGACCATTATAAAAAGGGTATGATAAAGATAATTATTCATAATAAAATAAGACTTTCGTAAAGTCATTGAATGATGTCTAAAATTTTTAAATATAGTTTTTTACATGCTAAATCATATATTTAAAGAAAAGATGAGAAATATGATGTCTTAAACCATATCTTGAAGAAATATACCTATTTCTTCTACGTGATACCAATTTATATGAGTAGTCAAGAAACCTATAAACAATAATTTGACAAAACATGATATTTATTGGAGAATACAAACTTAAAATTAGTTGAATAAATTTATATTTACCTTCTGCTAATCGTGGTTCATAAATCATATCATCTGATTACCTATAGTAGCACACAATAAAGCCGATACTATCATTATGTATGTATATAAAGTCTTATATACAAATTATAACCACATAATATATATAATGATATGTAAAATAAAATAAAATTAAAATATTATTATTTATTTAAAAATATAATTATTAATTATAATAATAGCATGTCTGCTAATACATAAAACAATATATGAAATTATAGAATTTTAAAATACTATATCATTAAAATATTAATATTTATAAAAAATTAAATTTATTAATATTATTAATATTTCTTAATAGGACAATATATGTGTGTGTTTGTTAAAAATATAGTATAAAATATGTATGTATACTATTTAGATGTTATATATAAAAATATGTAAAAATATAAGAATAATTTATTTAATAATTTATATAATCTAGTGTTAAAATTATGAATATATATTCATGAAATCATCAAAAATCTTGTCACTGTTTTATGAAAAATAAATAAAACATTTCCTATCATTACTAAAATATAAATGTCATTGGAGAAACCCATCAATTATTAATTCATTCCAACAAACATTCAATGTAATCCTATTGGAACCCCCTCTAAACATAAATTCATTCAGTCCCCATGAGTAATTTATTTAATGGTAAATGTGAATCATGTTAATAATCAAAAAATTTAAAATAATAAATTCAATTATTGAACTAGTCAATCTAAAAATGGTAACCAAAAAACATTCCCAAATATGTCCAAATTATGTGCCGCTTGATTTTATACTAACCAAATGAATGAATAAAATAGAAGAGTAAAGTTAACTAATAAGGAATAGAACTATAAAGTGAGAATTTCATATGGTTTCATGTACTCATCATGTTATATAATAGAATTACAAACAAAATGGTAATTATTATCATCTATCACATTATCACATACATTTTACCAAGCTAGGAGAAGACCATCAATGATAGAGATGCCTCTATAAAAGAGGGATCCCAATCATCCATATAGAAAAACATTGTGATTCTAAAATCTTGTCATTATTCATGTGAACAATGATCCTCATACCCACCATGGATCATATTACAACAACATCTGTATATAGCATCAGAAGCCCATTTAGGGGAGTATCCCATCAAAAACTCCATTGAAATATAATCTCATCATAGGATAATGAATTATTCTCTCGTCAATAATTCTTCATTTCCAAAGGCACTATCATAAAAAATTATCCCTCTAGTTGAACTATCCTAGAAAACTAATTCAATCTATCATTTCCAAACCAATTATACGATTGATAAAATTAGTCCATTAACATGATTATTAGGGAATGAATTATATTTTTAGAAATTATGATCTATAGAAAGACATAAATCAATGTGGTATTGGAAATTTATCCTTACTCCTATCCAATGACATTATAATTTAATTATATGATGAAATACATGAATATATGATTAATGAAAGGCACACATGGAAGGATTCATCCATTGGATAATGTATACAATAAAAAACCCTCATGTAGGGAGAATCTCATAAAATGTATTGTACATACCAAATATAACTTTTATGTTGCATAGATAAACCAAATTTCAATCCATCATCTAGATAGCCTAAATTGAGGTGAGTGTTTATAAAAAAATTATTATCCTAATAGAAATATTAAATTTGAGATGTGTCTTCCATCTAATATAATTTTTCATTTAAATTTATTTATCGTGAGATGAATATTAAGAATATGGTGACGGTCCATCTGTTGGAATTATAAAAATACTATCATGCTCCCAAAAATCCTAACAATCATTTAATAAATCCATCAATAATTTTCTAAAACCTGATATAACATGATAAGAATTTCTAAAATCAAATCTATATGCAATCCATGGACCTCCCAAAAACAAAAACATCATTCCAATTGAATATCTTATAATAAAATCCATTATCAATCTTGTTATTATCTCAGTAGATAGTGTAACATCACAAGTAAATAAATAATAATACATAATTAGTATTTATGAATATTTGTGAATTAAATATTAATTTTACATTAAAATGGTTTCTATGTTCGAAAGAGTACCTGATACGCAACAACGAGTTTTTTTTGAAATCATACGTTGCACACTAATAATATAGTAATATTATTTAAAATTATAGTTAACTCCTAGATTTTTTATTGGCAGGAATGATCAAAAATAACTACAATATTATTATACATTTTTTTAAACATATTTACATTTATCCAGTAAATGTTAGAGGCATAAAATGTGAATGACTCAAATTTTAAGCATAATGTACATTAAAAAGCAGATGTTTCACCTTTTATTGGAGAACCCTCTTTAAATATAGTTTTGGTCCTATTAATAATTTCTAATTGACCAAATAAAATACTTATTTAGAATGGGGACATCAAATTTTACTTTGGGTAATTTTTTGGTATTTTTCTGATGAAGATCATTTTTAATGAATAGTGAAAAATATTGTATTTTAATTCAAAATTGACTTTTAATCTAATTTATTTATATTGTTAGATTATCTTTTTAATTGGTTTTAAAGTGAAATTAAAATATATTTTTACACATTAATCCAATGTTGGTAACTGGAATTAATTTCACTTTGAAATTGAACACAAACAAGTATCTATCTTTTGATAGTTATTGTTTCTTAAAAACACAATATTTATTTTAAAGACGTGGATTAATTTTATAAATAATTAATTCCAATTCATTGTTTTGAATTTGGAAAAATTTATATCATTTTTTAGTTCAGAATATCAAGTATATATTAGGCTGAATTTTTGGTATTTTTTAGAAAACATCAATTTTTGATGAATAGTGAAACCACTTGGTTGTAGTTAAAAAACTGAATTTTTCATTTAAATGAAATTTTACCGCTTTAGTGAATTGAATTTTGAAAATCTGACATACTAGGTTGTTATCAAGAAGTAAAATTTTTTTTCAATAAGATGAAAATATTTTTTGATGAATAGTAACTTTTGACATTTATTTACCGCGTTTAAAGGTAAATACGACAATTCAAAGTAAAAAGAATACTATAATAATTCAAAAATACTGTAACACTTGTCCACACCTTATTTGTTGAGTCATTAATGACCATGGGATCTTTGTGCCAATGATTGGACCCCATTGAGCCACTTAGGAGTGATAATGAAAATTTAGAGTAATTAAATTAAAGTAAGCGCAAAAATGAAAAAAATCATCTTTTAGTAAATTAATTTTTAGAAGGGGATATATAAATTATCTTTTAGACTGTAAAAATTCATTGGAATGATAAAATGATTTCCTATATCATTGTATTTTCTTTATAATTTTTGGACATCAAATAATTTAAATTATTTATTAAATAATAATGACGCAGTGTTTACCTCGTTAATAAATCATTTAAACAAATAAGATTATAATGATTAAAATATTATCCAAAACATATCCAATACTTATTGGATTATTTTATTTGTAACATAAGTCATCTTATATTCTACTCTAATAATTTTTGGACCATTATGAACTTAATATCATTATATAATAAAATAATGTTATCACGCTTTCCTAAAAATCCCCTCCTCCCCTTATAAAAGGAGACCACTTCCAACAAATTTCTCACACCTCCCAAGAAATTTATATCATCAAAACTCTTCCCAATTAATCTTCCTACATCCCTATCCTCCTCCTAGTATCCTTACCTAAGGCATAAGCTTCTTCAAAACGTCTTTTTGTTTGAACCAAAGGGAGTTACCCAAATTAAAGGTAATGATTTCTCTTAGATTGTTTTTTTATTTTACTTCTCCAACCACTAAACTCTTTTTATTCCATTATTTTGTAGCAAAATCAGTATCCAAAATATACTAGGATGTCTTTATGAGAAGGATTTGAGCTACATTTACACACACCTCCATCTAATTGATGAAGAACCTAATGTTTCTGTGGATGGAAAACTAACGCCTCACGAAACAAGGATTGTTGAATTATCTCCTACCGCCTCTCATGGTGGCCTTTATGATGGAACTATATTTATATATGAAACATATTATTTTTATGTTTTCTTTATCCTTTAGTATTTTCCAATTATAGCATGCCTTTATGGTTTCCATTATGGGAAAAAACGATAATCTCATTAGAGGAACTGCAGACTACCGCCACCTCAAAGTGATATGACTCGTTAATTATATATGTGGGATGTATAAAGGATTGAGTTAATGTGATTATATATGATATTATATATGAAATCATACATGAATTATATTATACCTATGAATCATTATGTTTTAATTACATTAAATTACTAAATAGAAATGAAAGTAGCGTTCATGCGTACGTACGACTTACCGTCTCCATGAACGGTGAATTTCATTTCATACCTCAAACTGTTATGCACTATTATAAATAAATGTATATACACGATATATATGATATATATGATATCTAAATCGTGAATATAATTCTCGATATAATGAACCTTTTTCCACATGAACAACATTTAATTATAAGAAGTCCATTTTTGACTCAAATACTAAATATCGACAAAACAAACATTATTAAGTTAAATGATTATTTAATGATTATAACATGATAATAAGTGATATTAAAGGAATAAAAAACTTGAAAATTGTTCTAAATCCAGTATAATTTAACTTTAGGTTATTATTCTGAATATTAAAGAACGATCGAGTCAAGTCGGACACAAGGTAAGGGATTTTCTAATATCACTTCTAATTCCGTGAGATTGCCATTGGTCACCACTTATTCATTGCATGAGGTGTATCTTGTACAGACATTTGATATATATAACCATGATTTCCATTATATTCATGGTATTATGTGATTCATTTTGTGGTTATTAACTTTGGGTCATACGACTCGATTGATTACAACATGGTAAAGGGGTTTCATCTCAGTTTTTATCCCCATGAGATTCATTCTATATTTGCCACTATATTCTATTGTGTGGGGAAAGTATTGGCCATGATTGTAATATTTGGGTAATATATTTTTTTGTCTGTTAATTAACATATTATTATGATGGGATATGTTCTTTTATATAACCATTAATTTAAAATTTATTTCAATGTGATTAGATGCCCTTATTATCTTATCAACTCATTTTCTGATTTTTAAAGTGACGTCATTAGGATGTCAAATATTTACAAGGGAACTTATTAACCAAATTTAAATTCTTTGGGTTAAACTTGTACTTATTGAATATGTCATCCAATGAATATGTGTGAGTGAACTATAATTGTTTTTCAATTAACATCCAATTATATTGTATGTATTTGAATTTTTCACACATAATTATGTGATTGATTTATCATTAATTTAAGGAAACCATCTTTATAAGGGATTTCATCTCAATTTACATTTCCATAGAGACATCAGTGTTGTTATGCACCAATTCAGTGCAATATGGTGCATATATAATAATTTGATGTATTATATCTTGAATCCCTTTATTCTCATGATATTATAAAGTTCTGATTAAATGTTATTCCACAATTTTTTTCATTCAAGTGTCTCTCTTTTCGTTAAAAAAACTCTTTAACTAAAATATCATTTTAAATGTTTTAAAAATTTATTCTTTTAAATATTTCTCCTTAATGTACATGTTTTAAAAATAGGTTTCAGGATTTATTTATATGGATATTAATGTTTTCAAATGATAATTAATTTAAAAAATTCAAAGTGGTATGGTACACTTTGATTAAAAAATCACCTTTTAAAAGGTTTTGAAAATGATTTGATAAAACATTGTTTATTTCAATATCTTGATATGATATACTGCAATGTGGATGTTTTATTTTTCCTTCATATAGGAGATATATGTTATGATTATGTTATGGTTATTGGGCATTGTTTATTTATACGGCTGGTTCCATGATTAACATAGGGTGGGTGAGCCCGAGATATCTCTCCAATGCATTGGGTAACGTGACAGAGGTAAACGTGATTTTTCTCCTAACATATTTAGGTAATATACTGTGATGGGTATTCCAACTGTAACTTCCCATGTAGATGTGATAGCTAAAATTTATGTTTGATATGGATTACATATGTAACCTTTATTATTAATGATTTGTGCATGTTATTAATAAATCATATGATTTCATAAGGTATGTTATGATTGAAAAATTTGGTTTCATTGATTTGTATATATAGATGTGCTAATGTTTCTTTTCATTATTTTATAACCCTTACTAAGATTATAATGCTCATACCATGTTTTGAAATGTTTTTAATAGGACATAAAGATGAATAGGGTCAAGGATGAGATCAAGGAAAAGTCATGCTGTCTAAAACATGGAACTAGACATATCTCTTTTTTAAGGGTTGTTATTTTATGAAAAATTTATACTGGGTATTATTGTCTACATGTAATATTCAAGTTGTAATGTAATAGTAATGTCCTAATTCTCTAAAACTCTAAACCTGAAAATATATTCATTGTGAATTATTTATTTAATTCAAGATTCTGTAATGTTTAAGGCTGGGTCCTTAAAGTTGGATTCAGAGGTCGGTTTGGATAACATTAGAGGTTAAGGTATTCTTTAAGTATAATTGACATTTCCATAATTTTTAGGATTTGAAAAGGAGTAATAGTTTTTTTATATAAAGTGAATGATTTTAAGATAACATGACTAATTATATCTTAGTATTTACCCTCCTCAGAAGATATTATATGATGATTTTACTCATATTCACACACTTACCTTTCTGGTTTTAAACAATGGCTGGATCTAGAAGACATAAAATTAACAATGGATGTGAAGAAAACTATGATAGTTTTCTAAATGAGCATTTGAATGAAATGGGAACTGCAATGAAGACTCTTGTGGTTATTCTCAACCAACCATCTGGAGTCATGATTGACCACTTTATCCTTGGTTATTTTATAAGGCATCGTATATGCGATAAAAAAATCCCCATGGAAGTTCAGGTAATAATAAAAAAAGTTTTTTATGTTCAAAAACTTATGTGTCAAGGATGTGGAAAGAAACACCTAGGAAAATGTATCAATGGGACGAGAAGATGCTATAGCTATGGAAATGAAGGTCATAAAGAAGGAACCTGCAATGGAAAAAGGAAACATCCAGTTGCCTATAGGAATCCTAACCCAAATAGGGATGTAGGAGTCATAAATCCTTAGACACCATCATAGTGCTCACCCAATCAGGAGGGTCTATGAAACCCTACTTAATGTAATCATTGATCTCATAACCAAATAGTTCAGACATGTGGATAGTTAGAATCAATTGTTTGATTTGATGGATCAACGACTAGTAGAAAATCCATATAGATTTGTGAATAAGTAGTGGACTTATCCAAAGGGCCTGCTGAAGACCAATGAATATGGTAGAATCCATTGTTTATAATAAAATACCCAATTTTAATCATTGTCTTTTAATATGAATTTTTCATCTGGAAATGATTATTATATTCATAATGCTTGAAGCGAATAGAAAATTCAAATGGAAGATAAGTAATATAGTCAATTTAATAAGAAATTAAAAATGAATACCATAATTAAAAAATATTCTAAATTTTCAATTTAAACATAAGTTGTTCGTGCGCCTATATTTATAGAATTAAGAAAAAAAATTAAAAAATACCAATAGTCTTTAAATTTAGATACTAAAATGACATTAGTATCAATTTTAGTCAAGTTATCAGTAACATGTATCATGTTGACACAGATGGACCTAGATTCTATAATATCTAAAATGAAGTGTATCTTATTATTTTTGCGTTTTATATTACAATGATATAAGAAATTTAGAGATAAATATAGAGTAAATTTAATATCATAATAAAAATCAATAACAAAATTGAATGAGTTAATTGAATAAGGAAACCTGTTTATCCATAAGGCTTCTAATACCATCACAACCAAGGTAATGTACTTTGATTATATTGTTTAAAGAGAAACCATGGAATTAATGGTAAAATTCCAATAAATAAGACCACCACAAGTAGTCAAAAACTATCTAATCAATGAAATTTGGGTATTAATATTTCCCTCTTAGTCTACATCTTCATACGAAACATGTGTTTAATATTTATCAATATTTTTACAACAAGACATGGAAATATTTCAACTATAAGAAAAATATTTGAGACATTATTTGAGGTCATTCCATTGAGGTTTTCTAAGAGTGAAAATAAATTTAATATGTCTAGAGATTTCATAGAATATGTCAAACATATTGTTGATCATGATATAAATTATATTTTCCACTACGTTAGTATAAGATAATTGAGACATATACTGAATATCATCAGATGCTGTTGGAGCTGATTCCAATGAAATCATTATGGGTTTTACTATAAGTACATTACCATGTAAACGATATTCATAAATGTATCTCTCAAGAAGAATTAAAATTAATGTATGATAAAATTACTGAAGGTGTTTATTACGTAAATCCCAAATAATATCAACACTTGAAATTCTCCTTGATTTAACTAATTATTTCATTTTAAAAATTCCATTCAGAAGAGAGTTAATATAAATATTGAGACTAATGTTTTTGAAAATAATAACCATAACACCCACATAATGAATAAAATATAGAAATTGTTTTTAGTTGATTTGAAATAAACAATAGAATTGTATTTACTCCAACTAATTTGGTTATCTATAAAAAGAGAAACAAATTAATTATACCATCTCCTAGGGGATTTTTTAATCCATAGAATATTTTTTCAATTAGAATAATTTAATTAATTTTAATTAAATAATTTAATTATAAGGAGGCATCATGTATTACCCTTAATTAAAATCCCCATGCATGAAGGTAGTTTTACCATCATTGGGTTCAACGTTATGGTCCCCATATTTTTGAAAATCAAATAATATAGAAATATATGATTTTCTAAAAATGGAAGAAAATATATTCAATATTACATTGAATTCTCTTTGAAAAAATACATTAGAAACTATTTGTGTTTATATTTATTTTTTTCCCTCAATTTTGTCTTTACTTATTTAATAAATCCAATTACAACCAATTACTTTAGTATTGGGTTGTTAATTTACAATAGACATAGTTTTATTTTTTATAAAATAAATCATTTTATCATCCATCTAATGGAACCACTGTTTAATGAATTAGTATTTTATATCATGACTATAGGTATGAGTACCGACATCTAGTAGATCATGGTAGACTCAAAAGGATATAGAAGCTATATAATATTTCTGGATCAAAGGGGGTGGACATCAAAATATCCTCTCTCTCTCTCTCTCTATCAATTTAATTGATAGTCCCTGTTAGTGGGAGGTGATTATATTTGAGATAATGAGATAGATCTAATATCATAATCATCCCTCATAAATTTATAAGAAAGAGGTTTAGTGGTCTAGAAAATTTCCTCGATGTGGGATACAAGCTAAGTTTCATCAACATGTTCAAGTTATGGTTCACTACTATGAGACAATGAATGCTTAGATTCAGGGTAATAGGATTCATGGACACACAATACCTACTTAAAATCCATTTTTTGTTATATGGTTTATCAACCCAAATTGTGATACCCTTAACACCCTCAAATACTCTATAAAGAATTTTTTAGTAGATCATTATTGCAATTTTTCAATTCTAATATATATATGTAATTCTACTGATGGACCTTAAGTAGATATATGAGTGTGTATTATCATTGATAATTTATTATATTGTTTTACATTTTTTGGTAGAGGATGTAATCCTACCACTTAGGTAAATAATGGGGTTTTCAGCTTATGGAATAATAATTTTGGGAGACCCAGGAAATCAAACAGGCTTTAGATTGTCACAAAAATAAATCTATTCATTCCCTCTTCAAGACCAAAAGGGGGTCCCCGAACATTCATATGTATTTTGACACCATTATATTCAAAAAATTATATAAACACATTTATTTGGTATTCTAGAACATTAAAATATCTCATGGGATTTTCTCCCAATCTGAGTTTCTTCATTAAAATTCATTGTTGAATGTTCTAAATGAAATCATATTTATTATTATAAATATAAATACAAACATTTCCTTAGAAGTCATCAATAATGGTGAAAACATAAGAACATATATCATAGGAGGTAGTCATTCATGGTCCCTTTAATTAATAAAAGATGTTTTCTAAGGGTTTGGTATCATTAATGGATTAAATATTAATCATTCATCTCTTAGACTTAACAATCACATAATAATAATAAAATGGATGGTTTTTAGTTGTGACATCACACAATGGACGTTTCTTATTGTGTTATTCATGGTACATGGGGATGAAATTACCCAATATCCTATTAAATAGAATATTATTATCATTATTTGTTTTTAGGCGCTACTCAATTTCATTGAATGGTATTTTCTATTCTAGGTATAAAACCAATTAATGAGAGACCCATTTATGATAGCTATGCAAAATTATTATATTATTATATAGAGTATGATAACCATAATTGTTACCCACTATTATCCTATTACTCCTAATGAAATATAATATTTATGATGTTTTGGAACCCACTTAACATCAATCAATGTGATGATGGAATAGAAATATTATTATACTAATTATAACCTATTTCTTTTACCATACACCTCCTATTACTTTCTAAGAGGAGACATGGTTCTAATATTTTTATAGATTATATGAATGACTCTACATAGTGAAAAATGTGAAAATTATATCATGATTCATAGTCGCACTCATGATAGAGTTCATGAATGGACACATTTAAAAAATCAAATGTCTCATAACAAGAGTAAACTAGAAGGGACTAGTGTTTGTTATATTTTCATTCAATTTCATGCTAATGTCTCATACGATTAGGCTTAGTATGACCAGGCTATCCATAATGAAGGAAACAATCCTTCTTTCCAAATAATTAGACTTATGAATGGGTTCTTTAATATTTATTCTTCTAGATTTATTTTCATTTGAACAATAGACCGTGGGATACCCCTTGTGAAAACAATCTCTACCTCACTCTTAATTCATTTTTAAGAGTGTAATGAATTGGATAGATTAGAATACATAACATCTTCAATGGTTATTGACTCATGTATTTACAACATGGTTTTACAAAGGTTTTTATTCAATATTTAAATGAATTCAAAGGATCATTTATTGATATTTATGATTACTAATTATATTTTTTTTCCAAATGTAACACTACAATTTTCAATTCACTAAATAGTCATTTATATAATAACCATGATTCATTATAAAAGTGGTAATTCATTGTTTTTTAAATAATACAACCATATAACGAAGCTATCATATAAATTTTTTATAGTTTAAGAGAAATACCAGTAGAAGTAGAATCATTGGAATCATCAATAAGATAAATATTTCCAAATAAATGTAGGAAAAAAGATTATGAGCATTAACTAACAGACCAGATGGAACAAAATTATCTTCAATAAATATTTTACATGTTCCATTCAATGTAACATTAGGTTTCTTAGGCCTGTAGAAGGAATCAATTAAGCCGTGTTAACCCATTATGGCTCTAATCATAATTTTTTAGTGTCTACAGTTATTTTTTCTATAATAATTTCCATTTAATAACATTGTTGTTGGCATGATTACATAATGAGTAGATTCCAAGTATATGTAGACAACATTATACATAATCCACCATCAAGTGAAAATTTATAAGGGAAAACTATATTTATAAAAATAGATTAAAATTGTGATGAATTATTAATGGGGCAGTTTCCCAAATTGATTATAGTTGATAAATATATTTTACTTTAGTAGATATAATAATTTTTAATTTACAATGAATATTTATTGAATCTAGAAATTTTATTGACAACAATGAAAAACCAATCATGATCTAATACCAGTTTGTCAGGGGTAACACAGAACTAGAATGGATCCTAACACAAGAATCCTAATATCATTCAATTTTAATTTTTTCAAAAAGAAGATAAATCAATATAAAATAATAAATCAAGATAAAATAATTAATGAAATCATTGTTGAAGAAAAAATTCACATTCTTTAGTCCCTTTGGGTCATACGTGCATGATAAAAACATAAACAAGACTCAGGAATTTTGGTATTAAAAAATAATAATATGATACATGATATAATCATGAAAAAATGATCTTATGAAAAGTAAATTACATTTAATATTTGAAATATATGAAACCATAATGAAATAAATAAAAGGATTGAGTGTAAATCACTCTGGCGAACCATATATTATGATTCTGTATGTTTGATTCATTGGACACCTCGGTTGGAGACATAAATATTACCACCATGCATGAAGAACAATTTTTAAAATTTCACACATACAACATTGTGGAATTAAATCACATCAATAGTTTCATGGACATGAGTTGAATACAAGGATGATCACATTACTCTATTGGTTCTGCAATAATTAAATATGGTTTTGTATAGCTTTGTTATAGTTAGTGGGAAATGAGAAATAAAAAATGAGAGTGTGAGCTAAAATTATCAATTGTCAAATATTTGGAGGGATTAGTGGGTTATAAATTTAATAAAACCCTTAAATAGAACACCAAACATAGGGAGACCATGATATCATGCCATTCAGAACTTCTAACGACATACTCAATTAGTTCTGGGAAGTGGACGATGCAAATCAATCAGTTGGAATGATATACCAACGATGAATAAAAAATAATGCATGGATTAGTGAATAACTAGAGGAGAAACTCAATGGGATAAGACCATATGAGTTGTCCCCTATGGGTAATTAAAATCCCAATAGAAAAAATTATCTAAACATATCACATGTTGACCATAAAAAATAAAATTAAGTGTTTTTCATTCATGAAACTAAATAAAAATACAAATGAATGAAAAATAATATGGTAAATTCAATATTAAAACAAAATAATACATAAAAATATTCACATACCCACTATAAAGTATTATAATACAATGCTTTCACAATATACCTAATTAAAATTATTATTTCCATCATGTTCCACCACATAATATTATCTAATTGAAAATGGAGTTGGTTAAAATGAAAATTACAGAATTTGAATAATGACATGAAATATGATCGAATATATTGAGCTAATTCCTTTATAGGAATATATTTCCTAGAATTTGAGTTCTTATTTCTCGGCCAAATAAATCTTTTCACAAAATTTTTCAATAATGGATAAAAATAATTCTATTTGTGATATTTTCATAATAGTCAAAATTCCCAGATATTTTTAGTCTTTCTCAACAACTAGGAATACCCATAAGTACTTATAATTATCATTATATGATGGATAAACTACCATAATAATTGTAATTTATAACACTGAATTACTATTCATTTAACCTTAAGCTCGTTAGTAAATAAAGCTAATATAAAAAACCGAACAACCATTATTATGAGTAGCATGTAAAAATTGAAGACTATTTTCTCAAAAAGACAAATTAAACAAAGGGAAGTTGTGGAAACATATAATTATTCCACGAGTAAACCATTTTAACACCGAATATAAATGAAAATGAGAGAATATGTCATCAATTAAGAGAATATTTTATGTAGATGAAGATCACATTTTTGTAACATCCTAAAAGGTTTAAAACATTATGTAGACCCCATCAATGTAATTCTGGAGATACAAAGATGATTCACAATTTTAGTCTACCATCACCAATATATCCCAAAAACCCAGTAAAGAAATCGAAATACATGGAAAATACTATTCAAACATATCATAATTTTTCACCATGTCACATTTCAATAAAACAAATCATCATTCCATAGAAGAGTGGGTCTTCATAGAGTGGAAAAAGTCTTATGAGATAGCTTAATTTTGAGTATTAGATCACTTCAATAAAGAAATATGTATTTTTTTAATCTTAATAATATTGAGGTTTCATAATTCTTTGTATCCAAATTGTTGGATAAAATTTTATAAACAAAATTTCCAAATCTACCATGTTTGAATCCACTTATTTTCTATGGACTATACATTTTTTTAATTAGTGTAATGAATGTATGATTCAAATACTTAAGGTAATAACATAAAATAAACATGTAAATCACAAGTAAAGAAAACATAGATTCAATAATATGGAAAATGTTTAATTAATAAAGGAGGAAAACAATCTAAAGAATAAAATTTATGGAAATGAATTTTCAAAAGAGAACTGCATGTTTTTTTATCGATTATATCATATTCCAACTCAATATTAATATCAACAGAGACAAAATTCTATAAGAATATTTCCATCCAAAAGAGAAATTCCATTTATTTTTCAATTTAAATATAGGGAAAGTTATTTTTAATGTTAGTTATTTTTTCTCGGGCATCATTAAATGTTCTACACATTAGGTCCTCTAGGAGAGTAGTCTAGTTTTTCCTTGTTGATTATTATTTTTATTTGATGATTCTATTATATTGAACACAATCTAGAATATGGTATTTTATCTCTCTTGTGAACCAATTTCCCAAAATTTCATTTATGGACTAATTTATCTCCTTCCTAAAGAAGAGGTATTCCATAGAAACAGATCATGACAAAGGAAAGAGAAAAATATCCTCATTCATTCATTGTTTTCAAAATCACCAAACCTCACGGTACTCCTCTTATATAGATTTGTTTAAATATTTTTGATATTATATGTTATGACAGCTTTATGACCATCTCAAGAAGATCCAACAACCTCCTTATATGTGTTGTTCTGGATCCAAAAAATCAAAACATAAACTCCCACTCTGTTCTCCTACTCTCCCCATGAAAATCTATAGAAATAAAAGTATAGAGATGTGATCACAAGAAACCCAAGAAAAATGATATAAATAATATAATAAAAAATGATATAAATCAATAGTTACCAATAATATATATGGTTATTCTACTATGATTCCAAATAATATTCTTCTTCCAATTCATGTAAAATGTATCCTCAAGAAACCACGACTCAGTAAGTAATTCATAATGTGAATGTCCCTAAAGGAGTTAATTTTATTGTAACATATACTACTATTGTTATATTTTTCATAGAATAAAATTACCTCATTTATATATCCCCAAAAGCGATAGTTTTTATTATTTAAATTTAATATAATACTCAAGTGGATAATGGTCATTTCCATTTAAGTTTATCTAGGAAATCATTAATGACCTAATAAACTCCCCGGTATGGTCCCCATTAATGAAATCAGATCTAAAATGCTATTACATGAGAGATTTTTAATTTTAACATTCATATATATATTCCAAAATATTAAAATACCTAGGACATTCCATTACCATCATTTATGGAAAAAATTATTATGTCCATTATTTTTTCCCAATGAATGAGCATACATGTTTTCTAATATAGTATTGTATACAAATAAAATATCAAGGGGAATATTGAGGTCCAAAACAATAAATTATGAACTACTTGTGGTGTATCCAATCCCCCAAAATTTCCAACATTTAATTATCCTTTCCCACTGAAGGATGTGATTTACCAGCCTTTGGCTCTATCTATGAACTCATCACATGAATGTGTACTATCACATTCTATTGAAAAATATGTTCCTATAAATAAAACTACTCATCATGGGACTATATTCTATTTAGGGTTAGTAAATTTTCTGCATCAACATTATTTCAATTATCTAGTTTTTTCCACCCCCAATTAAAATTACAATGAATATAAGAAAGATTCATTAGACGTAACATAGAGACCCCAATAACATTAACCATGGAAGCATATCGCTGATGATCATCCTCCATTTTCATAGAGTTATAATTTCTTCTACAACATATATTAGATTTCCCCTCTCAAAACATGTATTTTTTTATATACCTTTAATGATTTCACCAAATCAAATATGAGTGTCTATGATAGTTTCCCAATAATTGGATTGATAACATCTTGTCATAGTTTAGAGAATTATATTTTGATCCTGGGAATCATTTTTTGGATATTCCTCTTTCATTAATCTAGGGAAACTTGAACATTCACCTATTTCATTGTAGATGTGACCATATAGTAACCATGCATCAACAATACATAGTGGTCACAAAAAAATATCTTTCAATTTCCTCTGATGGGGCGTTAATCCAAGCACATTATCATTCTATAATTTTTCATAATCCATTAATTTATCCACATTTGAGAAAAAAATACACCCAAGACATTCATATAAATCATGGATTTATAATAGAAATTCATTTGACCACATGATATCACACTGTTAATCTCATAGTTCTAGTCAATGTAACAAAAAAATCAATATAAAAATAATGGAATTGGGGGGACTCTATTATTCAAATGAAACCATGATATGTATCCTTTAAAATATGAATAGTTACTCATATGAGTGGTCAATCAACATTGATTAGGGATCTAACTATGTATGATGATCCTAGTAAATCAGATCATTAGAATCCCAATGTACATATCATCTTATGACATTGTAGATACCTTGTAGATATTTTGTAGTCCTTTATGAAAAGGTAATCCCTTTAGTTCATAATACAGAAGGAGAGGGTGAATTAATTTTTAAAACACATTACCTTCATAGCATAGGTCACATTCCAGATTTAAATGGTTCTCAAAGGACCAGGTTCTATCATCTATAATCATATTTTCACCAAAAAATGAATAATCCCTAAAAAATACATACTTTTGGTTCTAGATCTCAAATATATATTGGGGTTTCCTATTTCTAAACATTTTAAATATGTTTCACAAGGTAATAAGATTAAAAGTTTCTTATTCACTTGATCACCCACCAGCGGTAGGGGAATTCATTGCTAGTTGGATTCAACTAGTCTATCATGAGCAATGACCGATAGAATGTCATCTTCTATAAGAGAAAAGGGTTTCTAGTTGTTTATTAGGTCAGTTTGGGTTTGATACATATCAAAAAGAATTTTCAGTAACAACTAACATCTATATTTAGGAAACAAGATTAATACTATTAATATGAGAAATATATTAAATTGAAAAAATTGATATCTTTTGTGGTGTAAATCAATGTAATAATAAGAAAATTAATATATAATTTAATGAAATGTAGAGAACATCATATATTACATGCTTCAGAGAAGTTTGATCCTATGTGCATGTGGATAACACCACCCAAGCCAGTTTATTTGGTACTATGAGTTTTACAAACAAGAAATACATTCTCTATGTTTAATGATGTTAACTATAGAATCTATTCAAGTATTTTAGTCAAGTTGAAATATGTAATGGTGATGAAAGATATCATTTAGTGTCTACACAATCCACTATTTTACTTACTAACAAGAACACCTAAGAAGGATGTAATTTCAATATTGATTGAAAGTATCATTTCTTTATAGTGTTTATATTCACAAATTGAATCCTTATTACGATGAATATAAATTATGTTTTGAAACACCCTCGTGTGCACAATTATCTGAGATGCATGACTGATAAGATCACTAGTAAATATCAATTACATCAGTACTCTGGTTGAATGATTTGGTATAAGAAGGGATAAGGGTTTTACATATGGATGTGAATCCATGTTTTCTATCTTCAAATTTGAGATCACATCTACACACCAAGGTATATACCCTTAAACAACAATCAAAATGATGAAACATATGAGAACTAATGAACCAAAACTATCCAAAATGAAATAAATCCTTGAATCAAAATGAAGAGGAATTATAATATATTTTCAGTTGATTATCGTGCAGTGTAGTTAGAACCATGATATTAGAGCCATGTTGAGGGTGGATATGGAATATGTAGTACATCTTAATGATGGTTAACCTAATGGTGGTATATGTGTTCGAGATCCATTGGTCACAAAATGAGTCACCCCAATCAATGAGGTCATAAACATGAATAGTTGAGAATAGTGGAAATTGTTATATTACCCATGATTAACAATCAATATTCATGAACTACAAAATTTGTATAACCAATATATTTTATAATCAAATAGGGAATTTGAAAATAGTTTCCATGTGACTATATCCCACTTGTAATACCCCCATGTAAACAACAACCTATAATAACACATATCATTATCCAATCATTTGTAAATAATCTATATTGGGAAACCTAAAATAATTAAGATGGATCAGTTTTGGTGGGAATAAAACAACAATTCAGAACTCCAAAATTAAATGAATTTGAATATGGTTCTCCCACAAACAATGTTACAGATTTGAGATCATATTTTTTAATCTATGGTAGTCAATGAATCAGGATAATGGTATGACCTTAGTCTAAATATCATCTGGATTTTCCCATGTGGGAATCTTAGTGATTCCCACTATCCATTATTATATAATATCCTTAGAAAATAAATAATAATGTAAATTTGATTCGATCAACCGTAGAATACAAAATTATTAGATAGTCTCAATTTATACTGGACATCACAGAGAACCACTACGGTATCAACATATAAAGATAACTCCAAAATAAAACCCTTCAACCATACAACATCTATAATGGACAATTTGGAAGATATATAGTCAACCTCAATGGTGTATATGTAAAACAACAATTTGAGAGTTCACATATATGATAATGATCCACCCAAAGTTTGAAATATTATACCAATGACCCATAATTCATTTAATATTTTTTTGGCATATTTTGTGTCAACAAAACAAACAATTTAATTATAAAAATTATCAATTATGTGATATTAAATTGACCATTAATCAGTCATAGATATGTAAATGATTACCCATGCCTTATCATTCCAGTGGGTCTTACTAGATTTTCAATAAACCATCTCAATATAGACATATAAAACAGTATATCTTGTTTATAATTACCATATTATTCATAAGACATCCCACCACATTTTCATATGGATTCTAATTCATGAAGGAAACCTCATCGTCATTTATATGGTACTATTCTGAATAAAATATATGTTATTTTATCCTAAATTAATTTTCAATGTTTTAATTTTCTCAATGATATACCCTTTAAATATCCCCTTATAATAATGAAAATAAGTTATTATAATGATTTTTTCTTTCTAAAATTTAATTATGTTAATGGAAAAAAATTATTAGAAATCCAAAATTCATTCATTTAAAGGAAAATGATCACATGGTTCCTGGAATAATTTATAATTCCCATTTTCATCAGATTAAATGTATGATTTCATGAAAAAATAATATAAAAAATGACTCATTTTTTATGGTTTTAATTTGTATGCTTGAACAAAACATAATTATGAACCAAATATTTTGAATGATAAAAGAGTCAAACCATTTATAGTATTTCCTACAAGATTATTTAATACAAAATAATGACTTATAAATGTTATAAATCATGATTTGTTATGAATTTATTTGAATACTTATTGTGAAGAGTCAAGTATTTTTTTCATCAAGGGTACTATAAAAAACATACTTTTATAAGTAAATTTTCAATATCTAAATCAAAAATTTCATAAAAAAAAGAATAACCTTTATAGATTATTGGTTAACAACTGGGGAGAATGTATCACTATAAAAATTACCTTCACATTAAATGGATAATTTAGTAACCATTAATGTTTTAATCATGATGTGATTTTCCCAAACATTGTTATCCATCTTCTTATATATCAACATAGAAGATATATTATTTCGTATATTATGTTCTGATAATAAAACACGTGTTATTCTTAAAGATTGAATTTATCACTTTTACATAAAAACTAACCATATGGGGGATTCTTTAGACAAAATATCCAATAAATATGTTGGAGGTTCATCGATGAAAAAACTATGGGAAACATTAAATGTATATCACACAATATCAGCCTCCTTGAAGTGATAATGAGTCATATTTACTCTCCTCACAATATCATGAGTATGATTAGAATTTCTATTGACAAATGGATATTTTATTTAAGGATCAAAATTTTAATCCAAATAAGATTAATCATGAGTTTTGGGAATGGAAGAGTAAGATTCAGTCCTAGATTGGGATTAGACTTTAGATTCCAAAGGAATATCAACACCTATATGAGAAAGAATCGAGAGGTCTCTGTACCCATATTTTAGGACTCTAAAAATTATATTAATTTATAATTTGAGAGAAAATTATCATTAAATAGTATAGCATGGCTAGCTATATTCTTTTGATAACCTAGTTTTTTATCCATAGATGATACCCCTTAACTCTATCTAGATGACCCCTGATAATACACTTCACAACCCTAGGATAAATCTTATCAGTTTCTGTAGGAGAATAAGACATGGACCTCAAAATCCTATGGTGTTAAATACTCATAGGAAAATAATTTCAGAACATTCTGGGGTTTTAAAGGAATTATTAGAAGATGTGTAGTGATTTATAAGGTGGATATGAGTATAGGAATTAATGCCCTAGAAAGGGAATAGATATTATAGAGTGGAACAACATGAAAAAACAAATTCATTAATCAACCCAATAATCCATTCTATGAATCCATCCCATTGTTTTACTTCAAAAATAGTTTGATATATCTTGATTCTTTTAGATTGACAAGTTTTAATGAATTTAATGAGAAAATATTTTTAATCTGTAATAAGTTATTAAGGCTCTAATGTTTTTACAATATTCACTTTTTACACTATGTATCCATTTCTAGGAATTATAAAAGGAATCCAACATATGGTTTATTATATAAATCCAAACATTCCTAGAGGAGTCGTCAATATGGGATATGAATTAATATCCTCAATTATGGGAGGTGTCCCTAGAAGGACCCTAATGATTAGAGTAGATACACATAAGTTGTTATTTAGGCTTATACATAGACATACTAAAACTCAATCTTCTATAATTTTTTGGTAAACCATCTTCATAGAAATGCATAATTATAGTATTTAAATTAATAAAATCCCTTATTTTTCATTTTTTTCATGACCATTGGTATAAATATTCCAGAACCCTTTATAGAAAAATAGTGGTTTTTTCTAGCTCTGAATCATAATTGGCGTTTATATATATTCTTGGAAATGTAACAACTAAAATATAAGGTTTAATAAAATTTTTATATATTATAATAGGAATGGTCCTTCATTAAATCCTAAGACTCTCATATTTTGATCTAAAGGTATATCCCTTGTGGTCATGTCTTCATAGGGAATGAGGTTTATTTTCTATTCGGGTCCCATCCTATCCTCTAGATGACTTTTAATAATGAAATCATGGAGCTTTAATGAAATTGAGTATGTTCACATAATATTAAATATTTTCATATCCCCTAAATATATTTTTTACAAATTTAAAATATCTCAGCTAAATTATGTATTCCCTCCTAATGAAAATGTCGAATGAACACCCAAAATCAAGGATCTATTCATAATAGACGTAAATTTAATAATCATTTAACACATCGGAATTTCCATAATCAAACTCAACTAAAATTTAGTGGTTATAACATTAGTTGATATAGTTACCACCATTATTTGGATTGTTCCTCTTAATGATACCACGTTTTAAAAAAAATCAATTTCACTATTCTTTAGACTTAAATAATTTCATCATGTACAGACCCATGGACCCACATCTACCCCTTGAATCACTATTATCCCTAGGATTAATTTTACCACTAATGTTTTAGACCCTCTCCCATATACATAATAATATACATTATTTGATGTTATTTAGAGAGTAATAATGATTTAAATTTCTAATGGATAAGTGTTTCATTGATATAAGTGAAATCATATATTAAAAAATTAATTTTATCATCTAATGATGTTAATATTTTTATGGATTAATCCATATAATGTAATGTAACGTCTATGATGATTAGAATTAAAAATAATTTGTTAAAATCATAAACATTTTCAAGAATGAAGTTCCAATATGTATTTTCAAATTATTTAATCTCATTTTTTTGAACAATATACCAATAAAATACTAGTTAATAAAACAATATTATGGTTTAGAACATATACCACTAGCAAAAGAATAATATGTATCCTATATATAAACCATATCTCCTAAAGATAAAACCATTACTCAATGAAATTTTCTTTATGTCTGTTTGGGAACATATACATAGGTGAATGCAGTTTGTTTTTATAGCTAATTAGTGGTGACATTATTCTTCGTGATAGAAAGGGATTCAATTATTTAATTATAATCCATATGTGTATAAATTTTAATAATATATATATTAAAATATAATTCACTATCAAATTTATAGATAACAAAATATCTTGAGACGATTATATACATTTTAGTAGTCTCGGATTCAAATTTTATTGTTAGACAATAATCCCCTAGAATGTTTTGGAACCACTAGATTGTATATTTTGGTTGAAATATTGTTTTGAAAAATTTGAAATATGTATTCAATGAAAATGAAATTATATTTCTTATTTAATAAATAATTGATCTTAGAATAACAGAAATATGGAATGTAATGTTCAAAAATGAACACAGTATATACTGTAGTTGGATCTTAATTATCAAATGTGCATGGTGAGGAGACCCCCAACTCCATTTTTTTAATTACTAATTGAAATATGAATAGGATATACAAAATCTATGTGAAGAAAAGTTTCCACGAGCAATTAGTGGAGGATTTTTTTACTTGCTGAACTCGCTCTAGGCGATGAAATCAATCATTTAGAGTTTATTTCATCAACTCCATGATGGACTCACACACAGACACACACGCAAGAAGGATTAATTTTCAATAATGAATAAAATAAAAACTATTTACAAATCCAAGATTCATTAACTAAATCATAGTTACACTAAATTTAATTCAATATCTAAAACCCCTTCAAGAGAACATTCATCATAGAAAAAATGTCCATGCAAATATACTATGATCCACTACTAGATTGATAATCCAGAAGAATGAGAAAAAATATACATGACTGAGGGGAGACCAAATGCTTGGTAATATATTGTTTCCCTACTATACATAGAGAAACACTCTAGATAGTAAGGGAATCGATCTATAGAATCTCTCAAAATGAGGAACTATATGACAACCTAATAATCAAATGAATACAAAATGAAATCAATCCTGAAAAAAATTAGTTATGTCCCAATTGACTATCTATAGATCATCATGTGGAATTTTTAGAAACACAAGTTGAGAGCCATTTGGACTATCGAAATGGATCATCTAGTTTTACATACAGATATCCATGAATACTCGAGGTAATTAGGCTAGTATGCCCTTGGTACAAAAGGAGGGATCCATATCAATTTTGAGGAAAAATTCATAGTTGGGTGTGATGAAATCTGTTTTATCATCTAGGATTGATGCTCTATATTAAGCACTATACTGTTAGGATAACAAATATATCATAGAATTATATAAGTACCAAAAAAATAGTGGCCTTGAAGATATATCCCCATGCAATAACCCCATAAAAATAGAATCACATAATATAATATATGAATATAAATCCAATGTAAATAAACCAAAATGGAAAAATTAAAGAGATTTTATTTAAAAATTTATGGGGAGGGTATCATAAAAAAATTGTTCATATTCCATTATACATGACCCAAAACTATTAAAAAATGATCAAATGCAAATTAACAAACCAATTGATAGTAGTGAATAAGGAAGATGTGAACATAAACCCTAGATGAAATCCCAATGATGTAAAACCTGTAATGAAATAGTAGGAGGAATACATATGAAGAAACTATCACCTATAGAATACATCACAAAATATTTTTCCTTCATAGACATTTATTCCAATCATAAACAAATAAAGGTAAAAAACAAGAACAATTCACTACATAAAATATTTTAATGGATTACTAAAAATATAAAATAGTCATTCTTTTTAAAAATTTTATTGAAATATTTTATTGAAAAATATTTTCACCACCAAGACCTTATTCAATTTAAAAAAGTAAATGACACTATCTGTTTTATAATTTATTGATTTAAAGTAGTAATTTTTGGAATATAATATTTTAGTTTTCCATCTAAATTATAAAGAACATAATCCATCTATCAATGATTTCAGAAGAAATATAATATTTGTTTTACAACTTACGCGTATATTAAAAAAGATAGACATTAACTTTATTTCATATTGAACAATGTCATAAAAACCATTAAATTTTAAATTAGAAAGATACCTTTAATCGTTTATAAATTTCGGATAGTTTCATTATTTCTGGGAACACAGGACTTAGTAGATGCCGAGCTTGTAGCTTTTAATACCACATGAACCATCTCTAAACATTCCTTAAATTCCTTTCAATCCAAAACTCATCCATCGATCCACATTCATTGATATAATGGTTTCATTTCAAATACCACTAATAAAAAACAAAACTCCAATTAAGGCCTTTGAATCGTTCTCCCCAAATGATGTATTTGGAGATAATGTTTTTTATTTAAATTCCATATGAAAATGGGGTCTACCAAAAGATTTCCATGTGGCCTTCACAATATTCTATGTAAACCAAATTGTGAAGAATCATCACATACCCAGACTAGGGCATTGTAAGATCCATTCACGTCATCATGACCAATGTGGTTCCCTATCACATTATTTTTCTATAAGATTTTCATTCAAACATGACATAATATTACAGATAGTAACCCCAAAACAAAACATCACTTTTTTTTGAAAAGAATACCATTGAAAAATATTTCATGCTTTTATTTCTATAATAATTAATGGAAATAGAAAACTAAGAACATCGATTGAACTGATAGATATTGAGGATTAATCAATTTATCTATCTTCATACACATCACCTATACATCTGATTATTAAGGTTCATAAATTCCACCATATTTATATTTCAAAACACATTTCAAAGTTCATTCATGAGGTTTAATCATTATGTATAGTGATAGTCGTAACAAATTGTTTCAACCTTCTAGAGGAAATAAGAAGAATCCTTCAACCAGAAATTTAAGGAATTATGTCAATTACAGTCACATGGAAACAATAGGAAGATAAAATGATATTACATGTTCATTAATTTAGATATAAATTATTAATCCAACATCTTATACTCATATGGGTAAAAAATAATAGGATTTAGAAATAAAATTAAGTGACATAGAAAATGAATCATAATGAGTCATGAATTGTTTTGGTGCCTAAAATGATGCATGTAGTGATTGACATATAGTATATTAGAGAAGGATAATAAGATCAACCAAATATAGAATATGATAATAAAAAATATAAAATTGTTTCCATTAATCATCCGCCTCAAAAATCTCTCCCACCATCATTGATTTATTAGATTAGCTACCCATTAAATGAAATTTTTTTCATGATATAGTATAGTTTTTTATTTTTTATATTGAATTTTAAAATATTTATTTGACATTAAATATTGAAATTGTATTATTGATTTTTTTACTAGTGATTATTTATATTGTATCTATTGATTTTATTTTTGATAAAATAATTTTATTATCTATTTCAAAATATAGAGGCTTTCCGAATTTCATATATCATCTATTGTATTTTTTTCGAAGGAATTTAAAATCATTAAGAATCTGTAGGGTTTAGTTAATTTTATGAATCAAAAAAGAATCATGGAATGTTAAATTATTATTTTTTTTTATTAATTATGAATTTATCAAATTATTCATGTTGATCGTTAGGAATTAGGTGGCCAGAATCATGAAAATTTAGTACACTGTTCATCAAAAAATGTAGTAATTTGAAATGAACAAAAAAATTATATATTATTATACATGTTTCATATTTTTAAAATTTTATTTTATATTTCTTGACCCAATCTATCTGTTTTTAAAAAATCATCCTAAAAAAATTATTTTCATAAGTAAAAAATAAATAATGAAAATAAATTATAATTTTATAATGATATATGTAAATATAATATTAAATTACATAAAATCATTTAAAAAAATTGAAATAATAATATATAAATATATATTAAATAGTAATAATTCCTATTCATCAAAATTTGTAAGAATGTCTAGCATAACTATACTTTTGTTTTCATATATTATTTTAAGGAAAAAATATTTACTTCATTTAATAAGTTTAATTATATTTGTATACATAATGAAAAATATTTTTCATATAAAAATTATATTTATTTTTTAAATATATTATTTAAAAACTACATTGAAATCATTATTGAATAAATAATATAATTATTAATATATTTTAAAAAATTCGTAATTTTTTTAAATGTTGACCCATTGAAAACCATGTTATATATATATATATATTTCAAAGTATATTACTAATTAAAAAAGATTAAAAATAAACGATTAAAAGGTATTAAACCAAATGTGGAGGTCATTAATAAAGACATGTGACTCATAAAATAGTTCATGGGTCTCTAAGAGGCATGAAAACATATTTCTACCACTTTTAATGAGAAGAAAAAAGAATCAAGATGATTTGGTGACATAATGATAGAATCTTTCATCCCAGGAGACCAAATAGTTAATGGTCATTCTTTGGGGATGATATTGAATTGAGGATAGTAATACATCTTAAATCATTGATAATATAACTACTTAATTAGAAAATATGCAACACCAATGTATATATTAGTACCAATGATTTAGGAACATGTAGAGACCACCTGGACAAAATGGATTTTGGAATAATGTGATGTTTGAACCAAGGGTATCCTAGATAACCACAAAAATGACATGTGCATCGTTGGGACTCCATTTTGTATTCTAGGGGATTCTCTAACCAACCTAAAAGTAGCCTGGTCTGGAACATTTATTGTAGAATAAAAAATTTATCCAGAACCAATTTATATAGGACATTTTGAAGAATATATTCTTATAATTCATGGAATTGGAGGAATAAAACATTTAACGAATCATTGAACCGTTACGTATCAGCATTATAAGAGATACATACTTATAATTCAATTCATTTGACACATCCATTGCACTAGAGGTCTCAATGTTGCGATCAATGACTATTTGGATGTTTCCATGCATACTGGGAGGATTCCAGATCATTATCGCAACTATAAATATCATTCCTTATGAGGGATTGAGAGTTTTCTGAGGGAATTCTATGTCACTAGTGAATTACAGTCCAATTTTCTATGCACCAGCATATACCTATATTTCGCCAAGTTTGTGTAGGGGGAAATTTTATTCCATAAAATATAGTCAACTACCAAATATTTTTCACATGGAAACAAAATATAATATTTCTATATCATTCATTAAATAATTTGTCATCTTTTTAGTACATTGATCATTACATTCCTCGATGAGCAATATCTGAGCCTTCACATTTTACAAACCCTCAAGAATCAGTAATGGTTCAAAAGAGATATTGTTACCCCTAATCCCTATATATTTAACATATCAACACTGGATCATTCACATATAATTTGGTGTATTCTATTATTGTGATGATCATGAGACACAGAAAAACATCACCAAAAAAGAATGTTCATAGACAAATAATTTAGCTGAAAATATATAAAAGATGAAATATTTTTGGAAAAGCACCCAAGAATGAACGGAAGTAGTTTGATCCAAAACCCTATATCCCTTATTAGAAATATATGAATTATTTATAAGTATTATATATCAAATCCCTATACCCCCCAAGACATAAGTTGGAAATTCTTATGCCCCACCATCCAATGGGTTTTATTATTAAATTATTATTACCCCATTAGAATGTTACCATTATAGGTTGCAACTTTTCAATGAAAAACAATTTAATTTGAAGAGAAGAATAATATAAGTTGGGATATACTGGATCACAAACAATATGATGATTTCATTACCCACATTTAAAACCCTTTTATTGGACCACCCTCAATTTTTTATTCATCCCAATCCATGATACCAAAAGATAGCTATTTTTTTATTGCCCCAAAATTGTGGGAAACTAATGATTTACATGGTACATTTAAACCAATAACATTATATATGTGTTATGAGAATTATCCTTCTTACTGTAAGTAACAATATGACTATAACTGACCATAGACATATAGATGTTAACAGATTACTCGGATTTCATCTCCTTCCTATGGATAATCTAGTTGATAAAAAAAATTCAACGGTGGATCTCAAAAAAATTAAACTATATTATGTTAATAAAATTTGGAAAATATGTAGTAAATGAATGAAACAAATCATGCCATGAACCAAATAGTCCCCTTCCACCACATAAATTTACTTGAAAAAATAATTAGTCACCAAAATAAATAGGAAATAGTATTGAGGGTCACACTACCCAAGGGTCATAATCATGGAAATTCTTAAGAAGTGTTATCTATTGATTTTTATCCTAAAAGAGATTGTATTGATGAATTTAAGGATTAATTAAATCAATTTATAGTAGAGACATATTTTAATCATAAAAAATAGAGGTATTCAATTCTACTATATCATACATTTTATTATTATCGAGCTTCATAGCCATGATAGTTATTTTACAAATAGATATTGTTTTCATATAGTGAGACACTACATGGATAATAATGGAATTATCATATATGAGCCAATTATGGATGAAAGTACTTTATTTTTTAGAAACATCTGATATTATACAATTCTATAAATGGATAACCGAATTTCCCGAAAATACATTATATGAAAACATTAATAAACAGATGGTTCTGAAGATTGAATACAAATTGGGGTTTTTACCTTTATAACATGTCTAATAATGGTCTCATTAATTTAAAAAAGAATGTATTTTTTGATTTGTAAGCCATTCATGTTATTTGATATATTTGACTCAAAAAACTGACAATGTTTTTTAAATTGAAATTCATGAAAACCATTCTGATTGGGAACATCATTTGATTGTAGTTTTTTAGTTCCCACAAAAACTGACCATCATAAAAAACATGTGTGTGCAAGTGATTCATTGTTTCAAAAAATACTAAATGTATACAATCATCAATACTCGAAAAAAGATGACAGACCTGTACAAGAACCAAACAAACACATGATAAAAAATACTGATACTGTCATGGATTCATTATTCAATGGATATAGATATACCGTTGGGATTAGTGATGATAGAGAGAGTGTTACTTAACAACCTTGTTGATTCCTTATGATATAAATAATAGGAATTGGATGTTACCTCAATTATATGGGATTTTTGGAAAATTTTGATAACCAAATTCCATTAGATTCGAGTTTAGAATCCATGTATGCTTCTAGCATAGAGAGAGTAGTAAGAAAATAATATTAATTGGATAGATTATATAACTCATTAAAATTTATATAAATCATAACACATTTAATTCATGGATGATTTGTTTGAGATTATCCATCCATTTTATCATTGACTCCATAATATGGATATTTATTTAGATTTCATGGATTCCCAACATCTATAATATGTGTATCACATGTTTAAACCCATTATCAATGACTTTGAATCTATAAAATATGAATATTCTATTATCTGTTGTTATACTAGATATGAAATAAATGTCAATGATGACAGGACAATTTTCTGATGTGGTATAATCATTATGAGAAACTTGTAAAGAATTTACACGACTAATCCAATCCAATGACATAATGAGTATAACAAACCACTCTATAACATGAGTGATTTCTGAATTTCCTGAAAACCATGAAAAATGGTATCCACAATATCATATTATAGAATGTGACTCTACATGAGTTAACTTCTAAATGTCACTCATAGATGCATAAGTCTCATGATCCCCACTGTAACTCTCATATTGAAAAAAATCACAGAATCCCACATAGAATATGGATATGTTTAAATATTTTCTCCTAGTTGGTATTGATTAACATCATGGAGTTCCAATAATTCATGATAAATACATCCATAAAAATTCTTATAATCCCATTATAGTGCATTTTGTTAATGGATGGTACTCTAATGAGATCTGATGAGAATTATTTAACCTGAAAAATCAATTCCTACATCTAAATATGACCATAAACACTTGAATAGACCTACCATGAAATCCTGAAACAACCAAAAAATCCCAATTTTCATGAAACACTATCCATTTTATAAAATTATAATATGGTTTTTAATAAAAACACAAAATCACTAATAAATTTTTCCCATAAAAATAAATCACACAATATTATAATGTGTTCCTATGCCCAAAACAGTTCCAATAATGGATTATCATTTAGCTTACCAGGTCATATTAACCAATCCCCCTCCACTGATCATTAATGGTAAGTTCCATTACCCCCTTTCTTTCCCCTTTTATAATATCTATAACCATCCAAATCTCCATCCAAACTCCTTTTAAATCCAATATTTTATACCATGGTCATTGTATTACTAATATACCATCTCAAATTCTCAATCAGAAACAACATTTTTAGGACCCTCTATCAACGAAATGATAAGAATACCCCCTACACAATGGGGTAAATGGGTTATGCCAGTAATAAGGATGGTTTTATATCTTATCTATATAAATATATTTTATATGTGTTGTATTATGGTTTAATTGTTCCCTCCACTAATAAAGGAAGAAGGATTGCGGGGTCACCCTCTCAATACAAAATTTAATCTAGTCCTCACGCATAACAATGGGGACTCTTAAAACCACTCAATTTGTTTATAACATCAATTATTACACCCATTATACATAATTCTAATCTCTAGAAAAATTTGGAGGACCAAAAAAGATGATAAAAAGTTTATTTCCCTTAAATTTATAACTTATTAATTAATTAATATGCTCTTGATATCTTTTTATAGATTAGATATGAAGGATGACATGTAATTGATTTAAATAGATCCATTGACTATAGTATATGATGATGTTTCCTTCTTTATCCACCATCAATGGAAAAACAAAATTCATTCTTTTTAATTTCATTGATCACAAAAAATCTCAGAACACTAGTATATTTTCAAATTTTATGGATATCCATATATTTAATTCTTATATCCTTTGAAATAATACTCTCATAGTTTGATAAACAATATCACTCAATACATTGATCTACAGAGACATTCCCCAGTGAATATCATCCGATCGACACCGTTCTATAAATTCCCGTATGCATAAAATTATTTAACACACAACTCACTATATTCAACATCAAAATATAATTCCGATTGGTCAAAACAAATAAAATGGTATTTTTAAATAATATCCTTTTAGATATACTTTATATCTCTCTAATATTTTATTTGAATGAGTTTAATATCATGTTACGATTAACATCCCTTGAGAATCGTCAATTATTCATTATCATTAATTATTTATAATTTCATTTTGTATGGTCCAACATATCTTATGGATAAATTGTATTCAAAATTCCATATGTTTGTCATCATGTTTTTATAGAATTTAGATTGAAGGATTTATTTATCAAAAAATTTATGATTGTTTGGAATGTTATTAGATTCATAATAAATGAAACCTAATCACTCATAGCCATGATAATAACCATAACATTGTACATATACAACAAGTTTTTAAAACAAATTATTATTATTGACTCCAAAACAACACTCCTAATGAAGAGAAACTAGGTAACAAAGAAAGAATGTGGTCCAAATGCTTTAGTGAAAGGATGATGGGATGTAAAAAATGACCATCACACCATGGAAAACTCTAAGAATTATTTCAATTTATGAATATCTATGATGATGACCTAATCCTTTGGAATTAATTTTATAATTTACTTTTTATAAATAATTTTTAACGATGGAATCATGTTTATTTAAAAATAATATAGTAAAATATATGATACCATCTAGAGAGGTTGTCCAATGGAATGATGGATACCCAACTATATATATTTGGAATATATATTAACTCGAACATCTATATCCTTGTTCCCCTTATCAAGGTTTGGGTGGTTCCTTATTGCATGCTATCATGTTAGTTAAAATCATGATTTATCTATACAAGTCTTCTTAGTGAACCCAATGAGTTTAATCTGAGTCTATGAGTTAACCCATTAGTTTTCAATGCATCCAATACATTTCCAAAGATGATTGAATAGTAAAATCAATTAATTTGACTACCATGAATGATATATGACAATGAAAACGATTCTTACATCATCTTTTTTTGTAATTTATAGTACAATAACATGCAATTGACTATTCGTCTGATAAGATTTTTTCCACAAACAATGCTCATGGTCTTGGTAATATACCCATTAATAGAATGACATAAAGAACATTGAAGGAATTTATATACAGTGAGGATTCTTCCTTTTCTCATTTCACATACCCATTATCTACACATCCCAATGTAAATGTAGATAAAGCCCTTTAAGTTCAATTTCAAACCCACTTCATAGACTGACATTGATATTGAAAAATAAAGGACATTAGAAGAAAAATCCATTAATATATAATTATTGAGATATATTTGATGAACCATTTAACATGAAATTCTTGAAATTATGTCAATGTATGACACATGGAATCTAGTATAATGAAATAATTGTATCCATTGACAACAATTTCGATCATGATTCATAATCCCTATCACCTATTAATATCATATGGCTACACAACATGAATATTATCCAATTAAATTAAATGATTTAAAAATTAAATTTAGTGATCCATTTATTAATTACATGCATACAAAGAATTAGGGATGGTAAAAAATATTGTGGACTTGAAATGGACATGATGATGAACAAAATGAAAAATAATTCTAAAATTATCATAATTAGGTATCATTTAATCTTGTCTTACCCAATTCTCAATCTCCATTATAATCCTTTTTTATTTGATGCATATGATTGGAAAAATTTATCTTGATTTTCAATGAGTTTTTTATTTTTAAATAATTATGGAATCATATTTTTTCTATTAAATAGGGAAGGGTTTATAAATTATTTTCTTTACTTATTTTATTATTCATTTTATAGGAATGTTGATTCTCATGTATTAATGTTTTTTTCTCTAAAAAATTATGGCTTCTCTTATTTTAAACTTCAATTATTATAGTTTTTTCTATACATTTTGATGTATTTGGTGATTTTTTATATTTATATGGTTTTATAAAAAGATTAATAATAATTAAAGGATTTATTATTTTTATTTTCTAAAATATTACATGAATTAATTATAAGATTCATGATTAGATTTAGAACATATATAACCGAAAAATATATATATTTTAAATAATAAATCTATGTAAATTATCTAATTTGAATGGAACTACAAGTCAATAATAAATTTATTTAAATTTAAAATTAATTTTTTTTATTTTTCATGTAATAAAACGTCAATACATTTAATAAAAAAATTATACTATGAAAATATATTTTGGTTTTGTAGAATAAAAAGAATTACTAAAAGAAATTTGATCATGCCATTTATAAATATTATTTCAAATCACCTAAAAACATTTTTTGTTCTCTAAATTGATACTGCATAAATAATGTCCAATGTTTAATTTCATGGTCCCCAAATACACACTTTCAAGACCTTTAGGAAAGTAATATAACCTAGAGAATTTTTATTTTAATTTTTTTTCATTTTAGAAAATGTATATTTATTGAATTTTTTTTTTAAAATTTTAATAATAAAATTATGTTAAAAAATAATATATCAAAAAATAATAATTAATAAATAAATAAATAATATAATTAAGAAATTAGAAGACATTTCAATTTATATCATCTGAGTATTTTAAAAACAATGTTTTTATATAAATTTTTTATATATATTATATTACTTTTAATATAATATTTTTTAGAAATTGGATTCCATTTATTAAAAATAACATATTGAAACAATATTATTTATTGGAAATATTATTTTTTAAACAATAATTATATATGGGCTATAAGATAGAAAATTTATCATTTCATAAAACATAATGATTTGGTATTTTGGTGACTAGGTAAAATGTACTCAAAATTATACATGCCACTTTTCTCATTTCCCTAGAGCATAAAATACCAGGGTAATAGTATATACAAAACTCTAATGATCCTTTTGACATGAAAAATTAGTTTTCTCGCATGTGAATGATAGAAACTGGATATTTGGGTATATATTTTTTAACATCATGTCTATATTCCTCTCCCTTCATGCACACCTTTATCATGTAGTAGTGTTAATTGATATAGTAGAGATATCAGTTTATTATGCTCTCATATTTATCAGTGCAACGTTTTTTCGATAAAGTGAGACATTCATTTTTGTATACAATGAATGCTGATAAATGTGATATTTATTAATGGTAAAAATAAAATGGACAACAAGGATAAAATATTTTTAGTGCATCATTAAATGAATATAAAGGTACACATTTTCCAGCGCAATACATAACACTAATAAAAGCTCATCCATTACTAGTGCTAATAATGACACCCTGAATAAAATCATATATTTCTAAAATTTTATATATATCTAAATAATATATAGATAAAAATATATATAATATATTTGTTAATAGAATATATGAAAATAAATTGTATGACTATTTTTTAAATCCATGATGTAGAGGGTCTCAATAATGCAAGAAGAACTCTTACCATATTAACTCCTTTTATATAGTCACAACCATATTATTTGTACTGAATATATTAATGGGACCATTTTTATTTTTCACTACATCAAGCTCATCAGAAAATATTAACATCCATATGTATTCCCTTGCAGTATCAAGAGCCATGAAATACTATAACTCTATTATAAAATAAAAAATCACTACGTATTTAACTATATTATACCCCATCCACTTAAACATACTAAAAGAAATTATGAGTATTTATAATAAAACATCTATATATAGAATCATATAATTACATCTAATATTTTCATAGTTAGTTGAATTTATAAGTAATATATAAATTTTATGTAAAGACAACCTTTAATTAGATTGCAAATTACTTTAAAAATGATATGGACCTACTATTAATTAAACTTTCTTTACTCAAGGTTTACAAATCATGTATTTTGGTTATATATTGTAGCTTATGAGGAATTCCATTTGATAATTATGGATTAATATTTTGTTGTCTCCAATAATACAATACACATTATATTATAAGAGTTTAAAAAAATTGTTATTTAAATTAAATTTAATAATCTTGATGATAATAAAAATAATTTAACTGATAAAATATTAACAACTATCTACAAATATAATAATAGGAAATATTATATTTATATTTTATTCATAACATGTACAAAACCAATGAAATTTCAAAAGACCTGATATTGATAGACTAAAATTAAAAAATTATTATATAATAATACATTTCAATATATGAAATATAATATGGGAAATAAATAAAATAGCAATAATATTTGTTACAAAAATGTAACATAATAATATCATTAATAGTGATACATTATATATCTATGAAACACATGAACATATAAAATGGATGTAGTTTGGGCTATTCAATTTTTTATTATGGGATTCTATTTGAGATCCTAATATTTTAAACTATATCTTATGAAATCGTGATTAACATACATAATTAAAAAAAATTTAAAATTCATAATTCATATTTTTATTCCATTTTATATTTATATGGATTTTTTTATTTGGAAGAAGTAAAGTTCATATCCAAAATAAATATGAATAATAATAATTAATTATATTCTGATTTTAACAAAAATATATTTATATAAATGGATATATAGTGTATAACATATTAATTAAATATTTATACATTAAAATGATAACATTTTAGGTAAATTAAATGTTCTGTATACAAATATTGAATAACAGGAATTATTTTCACCAATAGGAAGAGTGAAATGTAATTGTTAAATAAAATAATGTTATAGGGATGCTGATTACATGTCGTGTTGGAATGAATGCTAATGGTGATATGTGTAGTGAGAAGCACTATATATGACTATTGATGAACATTTATGTCAACTTGTGTTAGTGAATTAAAAAAATATATGAATTATTTAAGCATATATGTGTATGGGATTTCAAAAATGCATACATACAATATACATATATTAAGAAATTGATAAATACTATTTGAAATTTGTTAATCTTAAATATGAATTAGAGGAAGATTAAATTACATATAGTACAGATTCATACTATAATTCTATAGAGAATAAAATGATTTAATTCTATTAACAAAGCTATAATAATAGTATTGAAATAATATAAAAGTATATGTATATATTGAAATATAAGGATACGGACTAGAAAATGTATATATATTTTCGGAGACATATTTTTATTAATGAATTATAAATTTTTTTAATAGTACAGATAGAAATAATACAATTGAAAAAATGGAAAAATTATACAGAACATTTCTCATTATTTCATAATATTATGGATGTCCAATTATTATAGTCAAAATACAAAACATGTAGAAAACCAATGAGATTATTTAAGAGAATCTGTAAATTTTATAAGTGCACCTATAGAGATCAATCATCAAATTCCCCAAAACCGCATCTATTTAATATTATGTTGTGTGAATAAAACTGCTAAATCCAACATGAATGCATTCCAATCAATATCTATTTTCTAATGATCTATGTTGTTGAATGCTTCAATACACATATTTCTGTGAAAATTTTCAAATTATTTCCATCTAGTAATCTTAATGTTCTCCAAAGACAGAATTTCAAAAAGGATATAATCTCATCAATGAGTACTCAAATATATTATATATTATATATTTTCATAGATAAATACATACTACTCATATTTACAATGTACACATTAAATAGATTGTTTGGATGGTCTCCAATTATAAATTTAGTTGAAATTATAGAAGACATATGACTAAGACCAATACTATTAAACAAAAAAAATTTAAAGAGAATATGTAATAAATTTAATGATATAAGTTCTATTTTCAAAATATTTTTTAATGTAATGAGTTTTAAAAATTAATTTAATAATTTCTCCACACTAATAGATGAACCCTCATTTATGTTTCCATTAGTGAAGTTTATAATTGGATGACTATAAGATGAAACTTCATGGTTTGAATGATTTCAACTATTTGAATCAAAAAATAATTGGAAATATTGTTGAATAAACTATTAAAATTAAAATATGTATGAAATTAATTATATAACAATTGTAAAAAGTTATAATATAATAACCACATGTTTATATCATTACAATACATTTCTTGGAAAAAAACTTACATTCATGGTTATTTATAGACCCTAGGGAGCGAAATTGATTTTCACATATTTATGGGAAGGATCCTAATTTAATGGAATGTACACTATTATTATTGAGAATGATAAGATATCGGTTATAAATATTATGATGTTTCTAGTTACGGATGGTTAATAAATTGACAATGTAGGAATATGTATGAAAATATTTACCTGTATTGTAAATATTTAAATCATGTAATCAATAAAAATAATATTGTTAATATTATTTACTAATAAACATATATATAATGATTTACTTTATAGCTTATGGAAATTGGATTAAAAAATTCATAGAATCATGTTTAAAAAATTCCCAATGTTGATAGTATATACAATACTTATTAATCGTTACATACAGATATTGGTAATACCTATTATGTTTCACTACTGGTCACCAAAAGTTAAATTTTACTATCTTAAAGATGTATATGTAATTATTTATAGGTTATGTAAATATTATAATCATAAAAATATCATTCTTATACAAATAAAAACATATATTAAATATAGTAACAAAGTATAAAAATATTATCATCACTAAAAATTCTATAGAGTAAATGGATTAATGGTTTTCAAAATCCTAAGAAGGGTTGTGTATTAGGGTAATATAATCATGAAATTATAATATGGTGGGACCCAATAAAAACATTTCTGTGTAAAAGATAATCTAATGTTTATAAATTCATAAAATTAAGGCTATTTATGGTGTAATTGATAGATTCTTCTTATGTACATTTAAATATCAATGTCTAAGAGACATATATTCATGAGGATTAATATTAATGTCTATGTGGTCATAATATGAGAGAATTGAAAATTTAAAATCATGTGGAGTGATCTGGAATTGATAGTGTATTCCTCAAATAATAATTATAGAATACATTGCATCATTTTATTAATACATAGTATATACAACATATAGAAAGGAACTTCAGGTGCTTCTATATATAGAGTATCCATAAGAACAAACCATGTATTCATTTGTAAAGTATTCACTCAATGGAATAGTACAGAAATCATTGTATTCACATATATGAATACACATAATAATTATAGAATATTAAAAATGTATTAAATTCAATGTATATGTACTCATATTAATACATAATATAGTATTTATTGACTAATATTTTGAGGAACCATATATATATATTTCTACCATTTTATATAATATATATTTATTTCAAAATATTTAAATAACATAATTGAATAAATAGTTCATTCATGGACCATGTATAAAGATGATTTATATTACTTTCAATTAACATTTAATGTAATGCGGAAAAAACTATAAAAAATATCAATCTAATATATTATATTATATATATAGTTCTATTTCAAATTTGTTTTCATAAATTTCATACATTTAAACAATTGTAGGAATACTTATATTAGTAAAATTAATGTTTATAAAGTGTTTTTGAATAATTATTAATTAAATAGAAAACATCTAGAGAAATCATGCAGTGAAATATGAATATCATAAAATTAATTTATGTATTTATAAATATCTTCATAATGTTATAATAAATAATTCATATTTTCATCAGTAAAGTGAAAATAGATTCATCTTTTTCTTTTGGGAATTTTGGGGACATTGTGAACCCCCTATTAATGGTACATTGTTTAATTTTGAATGATTCATCTTCTTGAATATAAATTCATCACAATAGAGTATATATATAATCCATTTATAAAATAAATAAATAAAAATGAAAATGATACATTTTTTTTATGATTTTTTTTATGAAATGGTTAACTATTGATGTAACTATAGATATATTTTTATACGAAGATAAGTAAATATTTATATAAATCCTTTTATAATTTAAATAAAAAATTATTTCATTTTTTAATTAAAATGATACTAATGAAGTAAATATTTACTTTTATTAATGTATTTTAATATTTAAAACACATTAAAAAATAGTTATTTTGAATGTTTAATATAAAATTATAAAAATATAAAATGGATATTTCCATAACCAACAAATTAAATATTTTTATACATAAGTATAAATTAGCATTAATATGTTTATAAGAATTTATAAAATGTTCACCAACAAAACCATAAGTAGATTTCTAGTAAAAGAATATTAATGGATTAGAATTATGTTGGAAGACCAATTATATGTCAAGAATTCATTAGTATGTCATGTAATAACCATTATATTGACAAATAATTTTATTTTATGAAATTAAATCAATTAGAAAATAACATAATTCCACAATTTTCATTAGGGAAATAGTTATTTTATGCTCTATATGACCACATGTTGAATATGACTTGTGATATTTTTAATTTTTTAAATTATTCACATTGTACCATAAAAAAATTATTAAAACAATCTATGCTATATTACTAGGAAATATATTCAAATTCTCAGAGTGAAAATCATGAAGAGTTAGGTAAATAGTTTATATGATAAATCCATAAATGGGTTTTTAGGGATAATGTAGCAATTAACTCTTAATTGATTGTAGTTGAGTCATTGTATATTTTCTAATTACTAGTTGAGTATATAATGAAGTGGTATAATGGATGTTAAAATAATTTGAAACATAATTGATTATTTTAATGCACATGTATTACTCTAAATAAGCATAATATTTCAGTTATATATTGTATAAAATTACATGTATTGTGAATTAACATCGGTTCGTGAAAGTCTCATGTATTTTGTAGGTGTAAAATCTATTTTATTTATTTTAATATAAAAAACCAAAAAAATTTACCATTACGGTTGTATTTTGAATGAATACTACGATAAAATTGATGCAAATATAGATTGTGATGTCAATATGGTAGTTTTAACGATCAAGAGATCAAATTGTAATGATTTTGTATTATTATGATAAAAAATAGAAATTATTTTTTCCTAGGATGAATATATATAATAATCAAAAAAATATTTAAAATATACACCTTTATATAAATTCCATAAAATTTTGAGATTCCTTATACAATTTATTCATAATAAAAAATTTATTACGTCATGGTGATTGGAATACCAAAAGGGAATGTACTAATTAAATAGTTATATGTGTTAAAAATGTATTAAACATAAAACTAGATTTTTTTATTATATATCAATTCTAATGTAATTTGTGTTCTATAATTCATACTCGGGTTATATTATAATATTGAACCTAATAATATAATAACATATTTGGAAATATATAATAGAATTTTAATACAAATTAATGAAATTAATATTAATAGAAGAATGATATTTCAATTAAATCATTCAAATTTATTTGATTTATTAATTAATATGAGTTATCTATAATTATTTTTTTGCTTTAAACTACAATTAAGTAAATAGAAGATAATTTATATGTCTAATTAGTATTTCAGGCTAATATAGTCAAATAATAAAGGAGTGGAAAAATATAATATATAATTCATATAATGTTATTAAATAATATACAATAATATGAAATAAACAAATATTAATAAAAAATTTCACAAAATAAAATATTTATATTAGAATAATATTTTTACCTCATAAAGAGAAATAATATTACTAATAAATTTATAAAATATATGTTATACATTTTTTAACATATACAATCCCCTATATTTCCATGTTTTATTCCTTAAAATTTTCTTATTTTTACTTCTCCACCATAAACATATTCATATAGACTTATCTACCATTTTGTGACCTAAAAAATAAATAACAAAATATATTAGTGTACAAATTATATTGGAAAACTATACTAAAAATTGTTTCATAATATAAATTTAAAATGGAATATAATTTCATTTTTTATAATAAATATATATTATATTTTTCATTAAGTATTCTAAAATAGTGGAAAAGTATTGAGAATTTTGGAAATGTTAAATGGGTTTCCATGAGACGCAAAAATTAAATATCATTTAATCAATGTTTATAAACAATTAGAAGTAGTTATATTCTAGTATGAACATCTATATATTATTTATCTATTGATGGATATGGTAGTTGTTTTACCAGAAACATATTTTTCTCATATAAATCATTCTTGGTTACCAAGTCATTGTTAATTTTCACTATTTGAATTATTATCTACATTTCATATGAATAAAAATATTAGTTAATAAAATTTCAATCAGGAAAATTTTTAACATTCCATAGAAGAGTTATAAAAAATGTTTAGGAAAATATAAGATTTCAATTTCTTCATGACGTTTTCATGAATGTTTTTAATCATAATGAACATTTACCACTTTATAAATAAAATTACTAAAAATGGCTAAAGAATATATAGAGGGTATTATATCATTAGCTATTTGGGAGGATTGACATTCTGATTCTCAAAACCAATTATTTCTATACCATTCCTAAATGATTTTCCAATTGTATTTTCATCAAAATAAACCAAATATTATCCAAAAATAAATCAATCATCAAAAAAATCATTTCACACAAAATCTTTTTAACCACATATATGAAAATGAATTAGTTGATACAAACATTTAATACTTCTTTTTTTAATAACATTTCACTAATATTATAGTTCTAGATCCCTTTATATATATCTAATTAGATTATAAAAAAATTCATTGAATTTAGAATCTCAAATAATGATGGAATTTGTTTTTATAGAGTTTTTGACTAATTTAGAATTTCAAAACTAGAAGATGAATTATTTTATTCCAATGGTTTTTAGGAAACATTTCATAATCATGAGCCATAATACAGAGTATTAATTTATGACTGTTTTGTTCAATATATTGTTTTCAATAAAATTTGATTTTTAAAGAACAACATTACCTAATTTTTCAGCATTTTTAAAAAGAGAATTTTCAACAAAATAGTAAAATAAATATTAAAAATGAAAATCATTTTTTATTAAATAATCTTATATTTAATCATGTGATTTTAAATAATTTCATATTGTAATACACACTCCTAGTATGTTGTAACACTTCCCTGAAAACTAATCCCTAGATGATATATGAGATAATTTATACCAAAATAAAAAAACTCAAATTTGAACACTTTTGAAATTTTCTATATATATTAACATGAAATGAGATTATCTTTGTGGAGTATAAATGATATAGTAAAAATATCCCAACATATTGATTTATAAAATAAACTATTAAATTTATAAAATACTAATAGTTTAAATGGAAGTTTAATTAAATGTATAGGACAAAGTGATATAAAATTTATTATATTCTCTTCACCTATAAAAACACATAATTCATTTAAAACCAATATTAATATAGAAATATTTTTTTTAATTTTATTAGTTGTTACTTCATTAATTGGATTTGAGATTCTACATCTATTTAATCCTCAACATTCTCCAAAAGTGTATGATTTTATACCATATGAGATATATATTTAAATGACACCTTTGTTTTAATACCTATATGTATTGGGTTGTGAATAATATGTCAAGGCCCCTTTATGTATCTAACGATCACCATGAGGAACAACGTAACAGTTAAAAGATACGCATTATAACCAAGGGTATATTAACAATATTACCCCACATAAAAAACAATAACAGTGGAAAAAATTCATATTAAATGAGTGTTGAACATATTTAAAGGATACATTTATATGGAGATAAACTTTGAGGATGTCCTGGATTATGGTAAAAAATAATTGGTGCATTAAATAATTCTTCAAAAACACATATAAATGAGATTCCAAAGCCACAAGTACTATATTAGAGTATATTAGAGGTTAGAGAACAATAATTTTACATTTTTCTATTCACCAAGTATGTCGATTCTTTATTAATTAATAATAATGACCCTTTAACTAAAATTAAACCATTACGTGGCACTGATTTTTCTTAGTGGATAGATGTAATGAACTTCAAAATGGATTCCATGTACCAATATGAAGTATATATTTTAGTACATCCTTGAGGTGATGTAATACCAATTTCTTATAATGGTATATCTTATAATAAACTAAACATGGTTGGAAAAATATATTCATATATGATCTAACTTGTTGAAAAAGTGTTTAAAAAATAACACAAAAAATAAAAACAAACCATTTCACTAGTTATAGTGATGTGATCTATTAGAATCCTACATGCCATTCCATCATTATATTATTATTATATTTGGAATATAATTTTCAGAACCATATTTTATAATGAAAAATATTAAGAAGACTTTTATATGACAATATTTAATTAATATTTTACTACATATGATACCTACATGTTTGGAATTTTTTTGAAACCCATTTGTGTGTTAATTCAAGCATCAAAAAAATAGAAAATTATTTTTGTTGATTCCATAATTAAATTTGGTTTTGTGAATTATGATTTCTATCCTTCTGTTAAGTTACTTTTTGTGATTTTGGTAATATTCATAGTAGTGTATATTGATGAAATTTTACTAATTATAAATGAAATATGTGTCTTACATCATGATAAATCCGAGTGGAATAAATGATTCTCTACAAATTTCATATGAGAGGAGGAAATAATTATAGGGATGAATATCTATCATGATAGATCATCGTGGATTATCTATCTAATTAATGGTATATATACATAAAATATATTGATGATATTCGGTATGGAAAAATCCAAGAGGCTATTTGTTCCAATGTCATAAGGAATTGATGTTTATACGAAACTATATTTATAGAACCACTATGGAAAACATATAATTGAAATGATAAATTTTTTTCGATTCACTCAACTGGTCGAGTTTTTATATACAATGTACTAGGCTATTTTTCATCTACACCATAAGTACAATATAATTATTTCGAGATAACATTTATGGCCAACATTGAGGATTGCCCTGATTATCCTTTTGTATATTATATATATTAATGATATTTTACAATTTAATAGAGTAGATTATTATGTATTCATTAATGGATATGTATATTCTTGTTCTCAAACAAAAAAATATTTTTTGAAGCCTCTAATGGGATACATAATCACAATGAAGGATGGTTATGTGAGATGTATGATCTCAAATAAATCTATTTTAATAATTATTATATAGAATTGTCAACAGCCCATAAGGGGTTTTTATTTATTATCGGAGATTAGAAAATATATTTATTTATTTATTCATGAAATAGTTAAACAATTTATGTTTTACTATATTACACAACATGTCATAGTTTCAAACTAAATAAAATAGAAAAATGAATTTATCAGCATTAAAAATGATTTTATTAAATATATTTGGTGGAATAGATTAGTTATATAAAATATATTTTGGTGTTGAAGATAGTTTGGAGGAATTAGAAAAAAATAGGGAAACGGTTGTTTTGAAAACAATTGTGAATGCATGATAAGTTATTATATTTTTATAGATTAGGTAAAATTATATTTTAATATTAAAATAATTTTCCCACTGTGTGGTTGAATCTAGGTTGATGTAAATTAAATTTTCATGAGTCCTTGGTTATTTTTATTCATTAATTATCAAATAAAGTTTATCATAATAAAATAATTAAACATGATTAGACTATATGTGAAAATTGTTTTATATAAATTCAGATAACTAGTTAAGTAATAGTAAAAAAAATTTCTTCAATAAATGATTATGACTAATCTAATAGAACAGTATTAGAATTATTATATTTTAATTCTCGAAAACCTAAAACATCGCGATAAAGAAAATATAATACAAAAATCACTCTCTCATTTGGATACATTACCCTGGAAGAATGCATGACTTACTCCTACATTCTGGTGATGATTTATTAAAGGAGAGTAATAAATAAAAATAAAACATGAATGATTAAAAGGAGAAGAAGATTAGTTATAGAACTAAAAAATGTTTTCCCTAACCCCAAGATTTGTTCTTCTGATCATGATCATCAATAAGAAATGTAGTATCATTCTCCTTATTGAAATCCATTTAGTCTTTCTAGATTTATATCTTCATAATTGAAATTATAGAAGCCCTTTTAAATACTATATTTTAATGGCCACCAAGGTCCTTTATTCTATCATAATATGTTTTAAAATCATTTCAAACAAGGTGTTTCTAACCACTATCATGGTGTAAATATTAATTACCCCCAATTATTTTCCATTCCCTCTATAAAAAAGGTTCATATCATGTATTCTTATCAACCATTGTATGATTTCATTTACTGAACATGATTCAAGTTTTGAATATCTATTTCTCATCTCCAGAATGTCCATTTAACTTGGGTTATTCTATTTGGTTAAAAATATTACAAAATTAATAAATGTATTGGATATAATTTAAAATTAATTATTAGAACAAAACCACATAACTATCATAAAATTCTACATTTAATAAATTTATCACCCCCCATAAAGGAATATATGACATTACCTGGAATAAATTGTTAACTTACTATAATGAATGATGAACATATAGAGATATAAATTCAATGTCAAATAATTTAATTAATTTATTGATAAATTAAATTTTTATTCATCTCATAAATCTAATAATATAAACCTGGCTTCTCAACAAATAAAATAAACCAATTTTTTTTTAATTTTTATATTTTGAAATAACAATTATATATTAATCATACATGTTTTTTAATATTCAAAACTAATATTCATAACATTTTTATTATACAATAATTTTTTCGTTTTCTAATGATTAATATGAAATTAAAAAAATATTTCAACACATACCTCAAGAATTGGTTAAATACAATAGTCATGTGAAGAATCTATCATGTCCTCTGCATCACCGAAGAGGCCATTGTTAATTATGAAGACATTAAACAAGGCTCAAAAGTCTATGAGGGTCTAGGTCAGGTTGGTAAGTGATGTAAAATAAAATAATTCTAAAAAGGTGTTTCAAATCTAAAATATTTTTAAGGAATCCTAAAAATATAATCAATAAAAATATAACATTATAGATAACATCTCTCTCCCATAAAAATCAAAAAATTATCTTATTATAAATCTGAGCACACTTTATTATTCTCTCTAAAATTCTATTTTACATTTTTAAATTATTTTTCAAAATCCATTCTTAATAAAAATCCACTTACACAAGTAAACCTTATAGGATTAAAATATTGTTATTTTATAAATGGTTATTCTATTTCCTCCTATGACACATAAAATATATTTTTTATTTTTTTTCATTCTTAACATGAGTGGATAATAATAATGTGTAATAAATAAAATCATGGACTCTATAAATATAAAATGAATCATATTGAATTGTATACATAATGATGTGAATCCATGTCATCCTAGGTTAACCTCTACCTTACACTTATTCTTTTCATTACATTGAAACAGATTCTGAGTTGGGTATATATAGATAAAATTGTCTTCTAACATGATTCAAAACATAACATGTCAATTCATGGTTTCCACAAAAAAAGAACGTTTTATTTAATGATGTTTACAAGGATAAGGGGATGAAATAAAAAGATACTCAATAAAAATAAATGTTATTATATTCATCCATAATAATTATAAGATCCCATATATTTTCTTGAAGAGAACATGATCATATAACAGAAGAATTATAGTAGTGAATTCTTTGGAATATTATGCTTATAGGTTGTATTCCAGATGATCAAAATGGTTTGGATAATTGTTCATAGATATACGAATAAATAATTTAATCATATGAAGAAAATATCAGAAATTTAAGGAATCCCTAGCCTCAACAATGATTATTTTACAGAAATTATCTTTCTCCACTATGTCATGATTTTCTATGTAACGCCCCGACACTAGTTACCCAGAGTCGGTGCATTATTACATAACATTGGCATGATCACAAGAAAGATCAAATCTCGAAAGACCGTTTGGTTTAGTAGCCTTGGAAACACTAGATATATTCATAAAGTTTTACATTACATCATAAAGTGAAAAACTACTACAACAACATATTGTCTCCATAGTCCACACTATTAACCCCTCATAATATCCATGCAGGTCATTCATAATTTACTTCATCACTTCCTGTGAAAAATAAAACATAGATAAGGGGTGATATCAAATGCCCAGTAAGTATAACAATATAGCGAAAACTGTCATAAATAAGAATAAACATTTAAGGAAATATATAACTAAAACAAAAGCCTTTAAAACATGAACTTTCAACATAGTATGGCATAAATAAAATGAAATAATGCCATTTACCTATTCACATGGATATTCTACTAATCGAATAATCACATTCAAAAACCAACAACCACTTTCATAATGATGGAATGTATAATGCTGAACTTTAATTTCTTTGTCAAGGCCTCATCCCAAGACCTTGGGGCTAACTGTAACCAGAACCCAACCCAGAGTGCCTCTAATAACCGGACACCAACCCGGAGTGCCTCTAATAACCGGACACCAACCCAAAGTTCCTCTAATAACTGGACACCAAACCAGAGTTTCCGTAATAACCGGAGACCAAACTGGAGGGATTAATTTTACGAGTCCCCAACCCAGAACATACTTGTCTAACACATTCATCTGAATTAAAGGTTGAAATATAACATAAACATTCAGATTAAAAATAACTTATAAAATGTAAATACTTAAAACAAAAACCATGAGTGACATAAGAATAACTTATCCACAGTCAAAAATATCACAAAACCTTCAATAAAATAGGGATGTTTGTAACATAAGAAATCAACTTCAAATAAGATTAAAATCCATCAAAGGATGTTGACATAGATGAAATCAAAACTATTTTAGAGAAATATCTCTTTTTTTTAAATCATTTTAAAAGTAACATAATTATAAAATAATACATTCAATTTGAAAATATTCTTATAAGCTTGTAAGGTAAGCTTCGACAATTTTATAATGGCGATAAATAGCCGCACACACCGTATAAGTTAGAAAAACATTCTTACCTTAATTTTGTCGAAAAGGTTAAAAAGCACCTTGTTTGGAAAACGACAGAAATATTCCTTTATAAACCTCTTATAAAACGTCATACAAGGGTATAAATGACTACAACCCATATTCTAGTAAATAGTAAAAATGTTTTCAAATTCATTTTTAAGAAACAAGGATGTGGATGATAAAACGATCCCAGTATATTATTACGTATAAACAATCTCGGATAATGAAGAGATTGTGAAATAACCCTTACCAATTTGGTAACTTATGAAACATAGAACCCATGAACGAGGTATCATACAATGAATATGTAAATACACATAAATTAGAGTGTATTACATAAAGAATAAAATTATGGGCAGTACCTACACCACACAAAAGGTGATGGTGGCAATATGGCATGAATCTCACGGGAATAAGGAGTGAGATGAAAAACCCTTACCTTGTACATTTCCTTGGATGGGGTAGATTAACCTCCTGTATAATGGTGAAATAATAATTATTAAATTATACAAGAATCATATACATTAATATGAAATCATATATGATCTTTTAATATTGATTTGATAATAATATCTTAGTATTATCGTTGTTTCGGGTGTTAACATACATGTTTTCTTTTATATGTTTTGTTACTTAAGCCATGTTTGTAATGGATAGGTTGTATATTATTCATATCCATAATGATATAAAGTCCTTAAACATCATTTTTAAATCATAAAATGATAATTATACTTGAATGGATACGATAGAGAATGAATCTCATCGCGTTCGTGGAGACGGTAGTCCGTACGTATGCACGAGCGACAATATCATTCTTTTGAAATAATATATAAATGGTTGTTATATAATATATAAATAATCATTAACATTTTATATTTGTTATTTACATGAGTTACATATCATTATTATAACCATCCAAATAATAATATATTGAATAACAATTACACCACGACGTGGAGACGGTAAGTCGTACGTACGCACGTATAGTGACATGTTATTCAAAGGGTGGATAGAATACTGAATATGGTGGTACCATATTTATAATAACATCACAGTATATATATGATACTGGATTTATTATTTCAGAATGGTAATAACAAAGGAAGAAGAAGTGGAAGAAAAAAGGAACTTGGAAAAGGGTGGTGAAATCATTACCTCTTCTTCGGGTTCTTCCTTTTGATTTGATCAAAAGGGCTCCATAGGTTGGCTTTCTGATCAATCTAAGGCCTCTAGGTTGTGGTGAGGGAAGTTGGGAGAGTATTTGGGCAGAGTTTGGCAGAACCAAAAGGTTTTGAAGGTGTGGAGAAATGAGAAGGAGGAGTGGCCTTTTATAAGAGGGGTGAGGGGCACCTTTGGAAAAGATAGAAATATTAGTTTATAATAAATTCATGTTTGGTTTCTAATGGCTCCAAAGTTAATTATTTAAATGTTAAGGTGGGGATGGGTCGAAAACAACTCAACCAATATAATTGAGATAGGTTTGGGTACTTATATTAACCTTATCATTAAGTATTAACTCTAAGTTAATTAGTTTCACTTTTACAATGTCTCTTTGTATTTTTATATAATATGGTTAATAAACATACTATATACATCCAAGAGACCCCAAAGTGGTCCATTAATGATACACATATCATGATTTAAGTCTTTTGGCCGAACCTTAGATTTTTAGGAATTTAATATCAATTAATAATATAATATTTGTTTTAAAAACACTTTTATGTCAATTTTGACACAATTCAATAGTTGATTTTTGTGAAACTCATAACAGAATGATTACTTCGAAAAAAGTTAATTAAATCAATCCTAATATGTCATATTAACCTATAAAATTAGTTTAATTCATTAAAAGTTTCATATTATATTTATTTGGGTATTTTTAATATCAATTATTTTGATTTTTAACTATTATAGTAATTATTGCATCATCATTGTGTCATAAATAAATTAAATTATTTAATTTCTAAAAATTATAAATAAAATATCATTATTTATGAAATATTATTATATTTCTAATTAATATTTATAATCTAAAATCCAACATATATTACCGTATGTAATTTTTTTTTTCTAAAATATATATGCTTGTGTCATTTTTGTATTCATTTTAACTTAATTAAAATAAAGTGTCCCTATCACCTACAAGTCGCACCATGGGGTCCCAAAATCGACCCAAATATGCCTATTTCCGAACATGTATCAACCAATACGTCTATGACACGTTTTAGGGTAATTTACTATTATTATAATATTATTATTTAACCCGTATTTACCGGATTTACCCTTAACCATGATAAATAAAATAATTACTGCCGTAATTATTCAAAATTTCTAAAAATAAAAGTTACCTATTTACACAATTTGAAAATCGTGATTCCAAATATGGAATCCATTTTTCTAAATTCAAAACACAGAAGTGGCAGAAATTAATTTAAAATTAATTCCCGCTGTCAAAACAAAAAGCGTGTTTTTAAGAGATAATAACTATCAAAAGATTGACACTTGTTTATGTTCAGTTTAATTGTAAAATTATGTCCAATGACCAACATTATATTAAATGGTAAAAATATATTATAAATATACTTTAAAACCACTCAAATTCATAATTTATCACTATTAATTATTTCATTAAAAAAAGTTGTTTTAAATTAAAATTTAGTAATTTTCACTATTCATCAAAATATGAAAGTTATTCGAAAAGTACCAAAAATTCAACTTAGGCTAAATTCGATATTATGAATCCAAAAATGAAGTCCATTTTGAAATATAAAATATATGTAATTTCAAAAAGTAGGTATTACTATTCGTAACGGCTAGTTTGATTGGTTGTGGTGTGTGTTAAAAGTCGAAGTTGCATACAACAAACGCTACTGTATTATTCAATGAAAGCATACCGTGGAAGCTTGGGATGTTTCATTTTAAATTTTTTATGTCCCCATTTAGTCAAAAAGTTTAAAATATTTTATTTAAAAAGTGTTCACTATTAAAAGTTGATAAAAGTGCAATACTGAAAATGAATTTGTTCTTGCATTATGTCTAAGATAATCATAATATGGATTCTAAAATTATAAGGATTATATAAAGTTTAAAATTTAGTTAATACTATTCATAACCTCTTTTGAATGGCTTTTTGTAAGTCATGGTGCAATTGACCTCGGTGTTGCGTGTAGTGCATGTTATTGAATTATTTTGAAGAAATAACTCACTATGAATTCTTGGGGTGTTACATTCTCCCCTCCTTCAATAAATTGCGTCCTCGTAATATGAAATTGTTCTTCGAAAATAAAAGGTTGGAAATAGAAAATATATTTGTGTGAAAACCCACATCGGAAATTGGGTTACTAAAATTTAGTTTTAATACGAGGAAAAGAGAAATCAAAGGGTCACCACCAAATTATGATCTCGATTAGGAGAACATTGGTGGAAATTAGAGACATATAATTGGAGGAAAAACGTAAATATTTATAGGTAGTAATTGAGGTCATCAATCACAAACAAGTGTAAAATTGAGGTCCTTAAATTCATCAATCTATGATGATTTGAAATACCATCGGTTCAACAAAACATTGGGTATTAGGATAACAAATTTTTGACGTTTCAAAATATCTTAGTTGAAATCCCACATCGAAAAATGAATTAATGAGGCCTCTATTTAAAATAAAGAGGGGAAAGTATGAAGATTTCCGAAAATAACACATAATAGGGTTCCATGTAGGAAAATATGGATATGGAAGAAAAATCTAACCATCAATTATCTGATGGAGAATGGTAGAGAACATGGCTATGAAAAGGCCAACAATCCCAAAGCCATAAATTATTGATGCTTTAAGGTACCATCTAGGACAACATTTTTGTTCTAAGTTCCTTTTCCTAATGTTGAGGAATTTATTTATGAGATTGGCTAAGATCATAAGAAGATATACTTACATTATAATTAGAGTTTTATTCATTAATAAATTTCTACCACAAACTCATCTTTCACTCTCAACGATAATAGAACGTAAAAAATTCTATTTAAACTATTCATATAGGGTACCAAAATAAACGAATTTATAATTCATCTACAGGAACGTTTAATAAAAACTATATTATTTAATCTAGGACATTTCGTGGGCCAGTGGTAGGTGATACACCCTTGTCGCCCTTCGGTTGCGGGTTCAAGTCTCGCAGCCTTGCCGGACGCGACGTGTTGTCGCCCGACCTCCGGGTTGTCCTTTTATGGAAATCCAAAATAATCCCAACTAGAACTATCCAAAATACTTCTATCCAAACTCACAGTCATACATTTATATGGAAGGTAAACATAATGTAGATCCTTTTTACCCCGTAATAGTATATGAATACCTTCATCATGTATTCTTTTAATACACAAAAATATCCTGAATTACCATATTCCTTATTGAATACATTCATGATCCCTTATTCCATATAGAATGCTGGATATACATCATCAATCCAAAAATGTTTTAAACCCCAACAATGATGGAATATACAAATCATTAATCAGTTCCAAGGTAGTCAAGAACATCCAATATAATTTAACCAAAGCAATCATGTATTATTCCAAAATCACTACCTCAGTATCAGAACTATATTATGGTTTATCATTCTCTCAACCATAAATTTTCCAAAAATTTATCCTGCTATTGAGTCACTTTTCTTTGTTCTACACAATCTCAAGTCCTTTATGAAATAGTACTGCAGTATAATACTTATATACTCCATAATTATAATAACAAGTACATTGTTGATATAACACTCAATTGACATAATCAACATAAGACCTCAAATCATTCCTCTTCATCTGTGCTAGTATCATATCTTGATTATTATCCAATAGCATCATTTGCGGCATGGTTTGATGACTGGGAAATAGGTTTGTGTAGTGTCCAAACTCCTTGAAAATGAAGAATTGAACATTTGAAACCATTTTCTTACCCTTGTAGTCACATACATTGTTCCCTTTTCCTCCACACTTATAACAAACTCCCATTCCTTTCAGGAAAGTTCCAGGGTTTTTCATTCCATAGTTATCTCATATGGGAAAATTCTTCTTTTCCCTCTTCCCTTTATCCATCTTTCTATCTTCCATCCTTTTCTTCTCTTGCTTCCCTTCAAAGCCATAGGACTCAGTAAAATATTTACTTATCATATCAACACATGATCTTATTTATTCATATGATGATAATACATGCGAGACTATTTCTCTTATAAATTCTGGCATAAGGCCATGAAATATATGATCCTTCTTTCTCTTTGTATTATATGCATTGCTGGAGTTCTCATTCCTTCTACTGGGTGCCATTTCTAAACAATGGCATACACTAGATTAGTTTATGAATAACAATACCTAATCCCAAACTTGTGAAACAAATAACATAAATTAAATAGTTTATGGATATAATCTATAATCATAAAAATGTCTCCTTTGAGGAAGTATATACTCATAAACCCTTCATAATTATTTGTAATGAAAATGAGAGTTATCCAAATCATATCCCCTGGGAGAGTCGTAACCAAGAGTGCAGCAAGGCATGTTGTCGTGCACTAGTTCTCGTTCGAGTCTAGCTCAAAGCGGTGTTTTCGGGTTTTACCCCTAGGTACATCTATGTCAGAGCAGCCTCTACCAGCTCGTATCCAGACAGGGATGTATTGCTCGGAAAACTCAGAAAATCTCTACAATAACAAAATTCTAGGAAGTTCTTCTATACTAATCCTCAAAAATCATGTTAAATCTATGTGCTCTAATCAGATTTTATCTAAATATAGCTTCTAAGGTTTGTACTAAACATCCTCTGATACCAACTGTAACGCCCCGACCCTAGTTACCCAGAGTCGGTGCATTATTAAATAAAATTGGCATGATCACAAGAAAGATCAAATCACGAAATACCTATTGGTTTAGTAGCCTTGGAAACACTAGATATATTAATAAAGTTTTACATTACATCATAGAGTGAAAAACTACTACAACAACATATTGTCTCCATAGTCCACACTATTAACCCCTCATAATATCCCTGCAGGTCATTTATAATTTACTTCTTCGCTTCCTGGGAAAAATAAAACATAGAGAAGGGGTGATCTCAAATGCCCAGTAAGGATAACAATATAGCGAAAACTTTCATAAATAAGAATAAACATTTAAGGCAATATATAACTAAAACAAAAGACTTTCAAACATGAACTTTAAACATAGTATGGAATAAATAAAATAAAATAATGCCATTTAACTATTCACTTGGATATTCTACTAATCGAATAATCACATGCAAAAACCAATAACCACTTTCATAATGATGGAATGCATAATGCTGAACTTTAATTTCTTTGTCAAGGCCTCGTCCCAAGACCTTGGGGCTAACTGTAACCGGAACCCAACCCGGAGTGCCTCTAATAACCGGACACCAACCCGGAGTGCCTCTAATAACAGGACACCAACCCGTAGTTCCTCTAATAACCGGAGACCAAACCGGAGTTCCTCTAATAACTGGAGACCAAACTGGAGGGATTAATTTTACCGGTCCCCAACCCGGAACATACTTTTCTAACACATTCATCTGAATGAAAGGTTGAAATATAACATAAACATTCAGATTAAAAATAACTTCTAAAATGTCAATAATTAAAACAAAAACCATGAGTGACATAAGAATAACTTATCCACAGTCAAAAATATCACAAAACCTTCAATAAAATAGGGATGTTTGTAACATAAGAAATCAACTTCAAATAAGCTTAAAATCTATCAAAGGATGATGACATATATGAAATCAATACTATTTTAGAGAAATATCTCTTTTTTTAAATCATTTTAAAAGTAAAAAAATTATAAAATAATACATTCAATTTGAAAATATTATTATAAGCTTGTAAGGGAAGCTTCGACAATTTTATAATGGAGGTAAATAGCCGCACCCGCCGTATAAGTTAAAAAACATTCTTACCTTAATTCTGTCGAAAAGGTTAAAAAGAACCTTGTTTGGAAAACGACGGACAGATTCCTTTATAAACCTCTTATAAAAAGTCAAAAAATGGTATAAATGACATTAACCCATATTCTAGTAAATAAAAAAAATGTTTTCAAATTCATTTTTAAGAATCATGGATGTGGATGATAAAAAGATCCAAGTAGATTATTACGTATAAACAACCTAGGATAATGAAGAGATTGTAAAATAACCCTTACCAATTTGGTAACATATGAATCATACAACCCATGAAAAAGGTATCATAAAATGAATATGTAAATACACATAAATTAGAGTGTATTACACAAAGAATATAATTATGGGCAGTACATACACCACACAAAAGGTGATGGTGGCAATATGGCATGAATCTCATGCGAATAAAGAGTGAGATGAAAACCCCTTACCTTGTACTTTTCCATGGTTGGGGTAGGTTAACCTCATGTATAATGGTGAAATAATTGTTATTAAATTATACAAGAATAATATACATTAATATGGTATCATATATGAGCTTTTAATATTGATTTAATAATAATATCTTAGTATTATCGTTGTTTCGGGTGTTAACTTACTTGTTTTCTTTTATATGTTTTGTTACGTAAGCCATGTTTATAATGGATACGATGTATATTAATCATATCCAGAATGATATCAAGTCCTTAAAAATCATTTTTAAATCACCAAATGATAATTATACTTGAATGGATATGATGGAGAATATATCTCATCGCGTTCGTGGAGACGGTAGTCTGTACGTACGCACGAGCGACAATATCATTCTTTTGAAATAATATATAAATGGTTGTTATATCATATATACAGAATCAGTAACATGATATATTTATTATTTACATGAGTTACATATCATTATTATACCCATCCAAATAATAATATATTGAATAACAATTACACCACGACGTGGAGACGGTAAGCCGTACGTACGCACGTATGGTGGCATGTTATTCAACGGGTGGATAGAATACTAAATATGGTTGTACCATATTTATAATAACATCACAATATATTTATGATACTGGAGTTATTATTTTAGAATGGTAATAACAAAGGAAGAAGAAGTGTAAGAAGAGAGGAACTTGGAAAAGTGTGGTGAAATCGTTACCTCTTCTTCGGGTTCTTCCTTTTGATTTGATCAAAAGGGCTCCTTAGGTTGGCTTTCTGATAAAACTAAGGCCTCTAGGATGTAGTGAGGGAAGATGGGAGAGTATTGGGGTAGTGTTTTGCCGAACCAAAAGGTTTTGATGGTGTGAAGAAATGAGAAGGAGGAGTGCCCTTTTATAAGAGGGGTGAGGGGAACCTTTAGAAAAGCTAGAAATATTAGTTTATAATAAATTCATATTCGGTTTCTAATGGCTCCAAAGTTGATTATATGAATTTTAAGGTGGGGATGGGTCGCAAACAACTCAACAAATAGAATTTAGACAGGTTTGGGTACTTATATTAACCTTATCTTTAAGTATTAAAACTAAGTTAATTAGTTTCACTTTTACAATGTCTCTTTGTATTTTTATATAATATGGTTAATAAATATACTATATACATCCAAGTGACCCCCAAGTGTTCCATTAATGATTTACCTATCATGATTTATGTCTATTGGCCGAGCCTTAGATTTTTAGGAATTTAATATCAATTAATAATATAACATTTGTTTTAAAAACACTTTTATGTCAATTTTGACATAATTCAATAGTTGATTTTTGTGAAACTCATAACAGAATGATTACTTCGAAAAAAGTTACTTAAATCATTCCTAATATGCCATATTAACCTAGAAAATTAGTTTAATTCATTAAAAGTTTCATATTATATTTATTTGGATATTTTTAATATCAATTATTTTGATTTTTCACTATTATAGTAATTATTTAATCATCATTGTGTCATAAATAAATTAAATTATTTAATTTCAAGAAATTATAAATAAAATATCATTATGTACGAAATATTGTTATATTTCTAATGAATATTTATAATCTAAAATCCAACATATATTACCCTATGTAAATTTTTTTTTCTAAAAGATATATGCTTGTGTCATTTTTGTATTCATTTTAACTTAATTAAAATAAAGTGTCCCTATCACCTACAAGTGGCACCATGAGGTCCCAAAATCGACCCCAATATGACTATTTCCGAACATGTATCAACCAATACGTCTATGACACGTTTTAGGGTAATTTAGTATTATTATAATATTATTTTTTAACCCTTATTTACCGGATTTACCCTTAACCATGGTAAATAAAATAATTACCGCAGTAATTATTCAAAATTTCTAAAAATAAAAGTTACCTAATTACACAATTTGAACGTCGTGATTCCAAATATGGAATCCATTTTTCTAAATTCAAAACACAGAAGTGGCAGAAATTAATTTAAAATTAATTCCAGCTGTCAAAACAAAAAGCGTGTTTGTAAGAGATAATAACAATCAAAAGATTGACACTTGTTTATGTTCAGTTTAATTGTTATATTATGTCCAATGACCAAAATTATATTAAATGGAAAAAATATATTCTAAATATACTTTAAAACCACTCAAATTCATAATTTATCACTATTAATTATTTCATTAAAAAAGTTGTTTGTAATTAAAATTTAGTAATTTTCACTATTCATCAAAATATGAAATTTATTCGAAAAGTACCAAAAATTCACCTTAGGCTAAATTCGATATTCCGAATCCAAAAATGAAGTCCATTTTGAAATATAAATTATATATAATTTCAAAAAGTAGGTATTACTATTCATATTGGCTAGTTTGATTTGTTGTGGTGTGTGTTAAAACTCGAAGTTGCGTACAACACACGCTACTGTATTATTCAATGAAAGCGTACCGTGGAAGCTTGGGATGTTTCATTTTAAATTTTTTATGTCCCCATTTAGTCAAAAAGTTTAAAATATTGTATTATAAAGGGTTCACTATTAAATGTTGATAAAAGTGCAATACTGAAAATGAATTTGTTCTTGCATTATGTCTAAGATACTCATAATATGGATTCTAAAATTATAAGGATTATATAATGTTTAAAATTTAGTTAATACTATTCAAAACCTCTTTTGAATGGCTTTTTGGTAAGTCATGGTGCAATTGACCTCGGTGTTGCGTGTAGTGCATGTTATTGAATTATTTTGAAGAAATAACACACTATGAATTCTTGGGGTGTTACATTCTTCCCTCCTTCAATAAATTGCGTCCTCGTAATATGAAATTGTTCTTCGAAAATAAAAGGTTGAAAATAGAAAATATATTTGTGTGAAAACCCACATCAGAAATTGGGTTACTAAAATTTAGTTTTAATAAGACGAAAAGAGAAATCAAAGGGTCACCACCAAATTATGATCTCTATTAGGAGAACATTGGTGGAAATTAGAGACATATAATTGGTGAAAAAACGTAATTATTTATAGGTAGTGATTGAGGTCATCAATCACAAACATGTGTAAAATTGAGGTCCTTAAATTCATCAATCTATGATGATTTGAAATACCATCGGTTCAACAAAACATTGGGTATTAGGATACCACATTTTTGACATTTCAAAATATCTTAGTTGAAATCCCACATCGAAAAATGAATTAATGAGGCCTATATTTAAAATAAAGAGGGGAAAGTATGAAGATTACCGAAAATAACACATAATAGGGTTCCATGTAGGAAAATATGGATATGGAAGAAAAATCTAACCATTAATTATCTGATGGAGAATGGTAGAGAACATGGCTATGAAACGGCCAACAATCCCAAAGCCATAAATTAGTGATGATTTAAGGTACCATCTAGGACAACATTTTTGTTCTATGTTCCTTTTCCTAATGTTGAGGAATTTATTTATGAGATTGGCTAAGATCATAAGAAGATATACATACATTATAATTAGAGTTTTATTCATTAATAAATTTCTACCACAAACTCATCTTTCACTCTCAAAGATAATAGAACGTAAAAAATTCAATTTACACTATTCATATAAGGTTCCAAAAAAAGAATTTATAATTAATCTACAAGAACGTTTAATAAAAACTACATTATTTAATCCAGGACATTTCATGGGCCAGTGGTAGGTGATACACCCTTGTCTCCCTTCGGTTGCGGGTTCAAGTCTCGCAGCCTTGCCGGACGCGACAGGTTGTCGCCCGACCTCTGAGTTGTCCTTTTATGGAAATCCAAAATAATCCCAACTAGAACAATCCAAAATACTTCTGTCCAAACTCACAGTCCAACATTTAGAAGGAAGGTAAACATAATGTAGATCCTTTTTACCCCGTAATAGTATATGAATACCATCATCATGTATTCTTTTAATACACTAAAACATCCTGAATTACCATATTCCTTATTGATTACATTCATGCTCCCTTATTCCATATAGAATGCTTGATATACTTCATCAATCCAAAAATGTTTTAAACACCAACAATGATGGAATATACAAATCATTAATCAGTTCCAAGGTAGTCAAGAACATCCAATATAATTTAACCAAAACAATCATGTATTATTCCAAAATCACTACCTCGGTATCAGAACTATATTATGGTTTATCATTCTCTCAACCATAAATTTTCCAAAAATTTATCCTACTATTGAGTCACTATTCTTTGTTCTACACAATCTCAAGTCCTTTATGAAATAGTACTACAGTACAATCCTTATATACTCCATAATTATTATAAAAAGTACATTGTTGATACAACACTCAATTGACATAATCAACATAAGAACTCAAATCATTCCTCTTCATTTGTGGTAGTATAATAACTTGATTATTATCCAATAGCATCATTTGCGGCATGGTTTGATGACTGGGACATAGGTTTGTGTAGTGTCCAAACTCCTTGAAAATGAAGCATTGTACATTTGAAACCATTTTCATACCCTTCCAGTCACGTACATTTTTCCCTTTTCCTCCACAATTATAACAAACTCCCATTCCTTTCAGGCAAGTTCCAGGGTGTTTCTTTCCATAGTTATCACATATGGGAAAATTCTTCTTTTCCCTCTTCCCTTTATCCATCTTTCTATCTTCCATCCTTTTCTTCTCTTGCTTCCCTTCAAAGCCATAGGACTCAGTAAAATATTTACTTATCTTATCAACACATGATCTTAATTCTTCATATGATGATAATACATGCGATAATATTTCTCTTACAAATTCTGGCATAAGGCCATGAAATATATGATCCTTCTTTCTCTTTGTATCATATGCATTACTAGAGTTCTCATTCCTTCTACTGGGCACCATTTCTAAACAATGGCATACACTAGATTAGTTTATGAATAACAATACCTAATCCCAAACTTGTGAAACACATAACATAAATTAAATATTTATGGATATAATCTATAATCATAAAAATGTCTCCTTTGAGGAAGTATATACTCATAAACCCTTCATAATGATTTTTAATGAAAATGAGAGTTATCCAAAGCATATCCCCTGGGAGAGTCGTAACCAAGAGTGCAGCAAGGCCCGTTGTCGTGCAGCAGTTCCAGTTCGAGTCTAGCTCAAAGCGGTGTTTTTGGGTTTTACCCCTAGGTACATCTATGCCAGAGCAGCCTCTACCTGCTCGTATCCAGACAGGGATGTATTGCTCGGAAAACTCACAAAATCTCTACAATACCAAAATTCTAGGAAGTTCTTCTATACTAATCCTCAGAAATCATCTTAAATCTATGTGCTCTAATCAGATTTTATCTAAATTTAGCTTCCCAGGTTTGTACTAAAGATCATCTGATACCAACTGTAACGCCCCGACCCTAGTTACCCAGAGTCGGTGCATTATTACATAACATTGACATGATCACAAGAAAGATCAAATCTTGAAAAACAAATTGGTTTAGTAGCCTTGGAAACACTAGATATATTCATAAAGTTTTACATTACATCATAGAGTGAAAAACTACTACAACAACATATTGTCTCCATAGTCCACACTATTAACCCCTCATAATATCCCTGCAGGTCATTCATAATTTACTTCTTCACTTCCTGGGAAAAATAAAACAAAGAGAAGGGGTGAGCTCAAATGCCTAGTAAGGATAACAATATAGCGAAAACATTCATGAATAAGAATAAACATTTAAGGCAATGTATAACTAAAACCAAAGACTTTCAAACTTGAACTTTAGACATTGTATGGCATAAATAAAATGAAATAATGCAATTTAACTATTCACATGGATATTCTACTAATCGAATAATCACATGCAAAAACCAATAACCACTTTCATAATGATGGAATGCATAATGCTGAACTTTAATTTCTTTGTCAAGGCCTCGTCCCAAGACCTTGGGGCTAACTGTAACCGGAACCCAACCCGGAGTGACTCTAATAACCGGACACCAACCCGGAGTGCCTCTAATAACCGGACACCAACCCAGAGTTCCTCTAATAACCAGAGACCAAATCGGAGTTCCTCTAATAACCGAAGACCAAACTGGAGGGATTAATTTTACTGGTCCCCAACCCGGAACATACTTTTCTAACACATTCATCTGAATGAATGGTTGAAATATAACATAAACATTCGGATTAAAAATAACTTATAAAATGTCAACAATTAAAACAAAAACCATGAGTGAAATAAGAATAACTTATCCACGGTCAAAAATATCACAAAAACTTCAATAAAAAAGGGATGTTTGTAACATAAGAAATCAACTTCAAATAAGCTTAAAATCCATCAAAGGATGTTGACATAGATGAAATCAATACTATTTTAGAGAAATATCTCTTTTTTTAAATCATTTTAAAAGTAAAATAATTATAAAATAATAAATTCAATTTGAAAATATTCTTATAAGCTTGTAAGGGAAGCTTCGACAATTTTATAATGGCGGTAAATAGCCGCACCCACCGTATAAGTTAAAAAAAACATTCTTACCTTAATTCTGTCGAAAAGGTTAAAAGCACCTTTTTTGGAAACCGACGGAAAGATTCCTTTATAAACCTCTTATAAAAAGTCAAACAATGGTATAAATGACTTTAACCCATATTCTAGTAAATAGAAAAAATGTTTTCAAATTCATTTTTAAGAAACATGGATGTGGATGATAAAAAGATCCCAGTAGATTATTACATATAAACAACCTCGGATAATGAAGAGATTGTGAAATAACCCTTACCAATTTGGTAACTTATGAATCATACAACAGATGAAAGAGGTATCATACAATGACTATTTAAATACACATAAATTAGAGTGTATTACACAAAGAATATAATTATGGGCAGTACATACTCCACATAAAAGGTGATGGTGGCAATATGGCATGAATCTCATGGGAATAAAGAGTGAGATGAAAACCCCTTACCTTGTACTTTTCCTTGGTTGGGGTAGGTTAACCTCATGTATAATGGTGAAATTATTTTTATTAAATTATCCAAGAATCATATACATTAATATGATATCATATATGATCTTTTAATATTGATTTGATAATAATATCTTAGTATTATCGTTGTTTCGGGTGTTAACTTACTTGTTTTATTTTATATGTTTTGTTACGTAAGCCATGTTTATAATGGATAGGATGTATATTATTCATATCCATAATGATATCAAGTCCTTAAACATCATTTTTAAATCTTAAAATGATAATTATACTTGAATGGATACGATGGAGAATGAATCTCATCGCGTTTGTGGAGACGGTAGTCCGTACGTACGCACGAGCGACAATATCATTCTTTTGAAATAATATATAAATGGATGTTATATCATATATACAGAATCATTAACATGTTATATATATTATTTACATGAGTTAAATATCATTATTATACCCATCCAAATAATAATATATTGAATAACAATTACACCACGACGTGGAGACGGTAAGCCGTACGTACGCATGTATGGTGGCATGTTATTCAACGGGTGGATAGAATACTGAATATAGTTGTACCATATTTATAATAACATCACAGTATATATATGAGACTGGATTTATTATTTTAGAATGGTAATAAAAAAGGAAGAAGAAGTGGAAGAAGAAAGGAACTTAGAAAAAGGTGGTGAAATCATTTCCTCTTTTTTGGTTCTTCCTTTTGATTTGATCAAAAGGGATCCTTAGGTTGGCTTTCTGATAAAACTAAGGCCTCTAGGATGTAGTGAGGGAAGTTGGGAGAGTATTGGGGCAGTTTTTTGCCGAACCAAAAGGTTTTGATGGTGTGAAGAAATGAGAAGGAGGAGTGCCCTTTTATAAGAGGGGTGAGGGGAACCTTTGGAAAAGCTAGAAATATTAGTTTATAATAAATTCATATTCGGTTTCTAATGGCTCCAATGTTGATTATATAAATTTTAAGGTGGGGATGGGTCAAAAACAACTCAACAAATAGAATTTAGACAGTTTTGGGTACTTATATTGACCTTATCTTTAAGTATTAACACTAAGTTAATTAGTTTCACTTTTACAATGTCTCTTTATATTTTTATATAATATGGTTAATAAACATAATATATACATCCAAGAGACCCCCAAGTGGTCCATTAATGATACACCTATCATGATATAAGTCTCTTGAACGAGCCTTAGATTTTTAGGAATTTAATATCAATTAATAATATAATATTTGTTTTAAAAACTCTTTTATGTCAATTTTGACACTATTCAATAGTTGATTTTTGTTAAACTCATAACAGAATGATTAATTCAAAAAAAGTTAATTAAATCAATCCTAATATGTCATATTAACCTATAAAATTAGTTTAATTTATTAATAGTTTCATATTATATTTATTTGGGTATTTATAATATCAATTATTTTGATTTTTCACTATTATTGTAATTACTGCATCATCATTGTGTCATAAATAAATTAAAATATTTAATGTCTAAAAATTATAAATAAAATATAATTACTTATCCAATCTTTTTATATATCTAATTAATATTTATAATCTAAAATCCAACAAATATAACCCTATGTAAATTTTTTTTTTCTAAAAGATATATGATTGTGTCATTTTTGTATTCATTTTAACTTAATTAAAATAAAGTGTCCCTATTACCTAAAAGTGGCACCATGGGGTCCCAAAATCGACCCAAATATTCCTATGTCCGAACATTTATCAACAAATAAGGCTAGGACACGTTTTAGGGTAATTTATTATTATTATAATATTATTTTTTAACCCTTATTTACCGGATTTACCCTTAACCATGGTAAATAAAATATTTACCACAATAATTATTCAAAATGTCTAAAAATAAAAGATACCTATTTACACAATTTGAACAACCTGATTCCAAATATGGAATCCATTTTTCTAAATTCAAAACACAGAAGTGGCAGAAATTAATTTAAAATTAATCCCGCTGTCAAAACAAAAAGCGTGTTTTTAAGAGATAATAACTATCAAAAGATTGACACTTGTTTATGTTCAGTTTAATTGTAAAATTATGTCCAATGACCAAAATTATATTAAATGGTAAAAATATATTCTAAATATACTTTAAAACCACTCAAATTCATAATCTATCACTATTAATTATTTCATTAAAAAAATTTGTTTTTAATTAAAATTTAATAATTTTCATTATTCATCAAAATATGAAATTTATTCAAAAAGTACCAAAAATTCACCTTAGGCTAAATTCGATATTCCGAATCCAAAAATGAAGTCCATTTTGAAATATAAAATATATATAATTTCAAAAAGTAGGCATTACTATTCATAACGGCTAGTTTGATTGGTTGTGGTGTGTATTAAAACTCGAAGTTGCGTACAACACACGCTACTGTATTATTCAATGAAAGCGTACGGTGGAAGCTTGGGATGTTTCATTTTAAATTTTTGATGTCCCCATTTAGTCAAAAAGTTTAAAATATTGTATTATAAAGGCTTCACTATTAAAAGTTGATAAAAGTGCAATACTGAAAATGAATTTGTTCTTGCATTATGTCAAAGATACTCATAATATGGATTCTAAAATTATAAGGATTATATAATGTTTAAAATTTAGTTAATACTATTCAAAACCACTTTTGAATGTATTTTTGGTAAGTCATGGTGCAATTGACCTCGGTGTTGCGTGTAGTGCATGTTATTGAATTATTTTGAAGAAATAACACACTATGAATTCTTGGGGTGTTACATTCTCCCCTCCTTCAATAAATTGCTTCCTCGTAATATGAAATTGTTCTTCGAAAATAAAAGGTTAAAAATAGAAAATATATTTTTTTGAAAACCCACATCGGAAATTGGGTTACTAAAATTTAGCTTTAATACGAGGAAAAGAGAAATCAAAGTGTCACCACCAAATTAAGATCTCTATTAGGAGAACATTGGTGGAAATTAGAGACATATAATTGGAGGGAAAACGTAATTATTTATAGGTAGTGATTGAGGTCATCAATCACAAACAAGTGTAAAATTGAGGTCCTTAAATTCATCAATCTATGATGATTTGAAATACCATCGATTCAACAAAACATTGGGTATTAGGATACCACATTTTTGACGTTTCAAAATATCTTAGTTGAAATCCCACATCGAAAAATGAATTAATGAGGCCTCTATTTAAAATAAAGAGGGGAAAGTATGAAGATTACCAAAAATAACACATAATAGGGTTCCATGTAGGAAAATATGGATATGGAAGAAAAATCTAACCATCAATTATCTGATGGATAATGGTAGAGAACATGGCTATGAAAAGGCCAACAATCCCAAAGCCATAAATTAGTGATGATTTAAGGTACCATCTAGGACAACATTTTTGTTCTATGTTCCTTTTCCTAATGTTGAGGAATTTATTTATGAGATTGGCTAAGATCATAAGAAGATATACATACATTATAACTATAGATTTATTCATTAATAAATTTCTACCACAAACTCATCTTTCACTCTCAAAGATAATAGAACGTAAAAAATTCTATTTACACTATTCATATAGGGTTCCAAAATAAACGAATTTATAATTCATCTACAAGAACCTTTAATAAAAACTAAATTATTTAATCCAGGACATTTCATGGGCCAGTGGTAGGTGATACACCCTTGTCACCCTTCGGTTGCGGGTTCACGTCTTGCAGCCTTGCCGGACGCGACGGGTTGTCGCCCGACCTCTGGGTTGTCCTTTTAAGGAAATCCAAAATAATCCCAACTAGAACTATCCAAAATACTTCTGTCCAAACTCACAGTCCAACATTTAGAAGGAAGGTAAACATAATGTAGATACTTTTTACCCCGTAATAGTATATGAATACCATCATCATGTATTCTTTTAATACACTAAAACATCCTGAATTACCATATTACTTATTGATTACATTCATGCTCCCTTATTCGATATAGAATGCTGGATATACTTCATCAATCCAAAAATGATTTAAACCCCAACAATGATGGAATATACAAGTCATTAATCAGTTCCAAGGTAGTCAAGAACATCCAATATAATTTAACCAAAATAATCATGTATTATTCCAAAATCACTACCTCGGTATCAGAACTATATTATGGTTTATCATTCTCTCAACCATAAATTTTCCAAAAATTTATCCTGCTATTGAGTCACTTTTCATTGTTCTACACAATCTCAAGTCCTTTATGAAATAGTACTGTAGTACAATCCTTATATACTCCATAATTATTATAACAAGTACATTGTTGATACAACACTCAATTGACATAATCAACATAAGAACTCAAATCATTCCTCTTCATCAGTGGTAGTATCATAACTTGATTATTATCCAATAGCATCATTTGTGGCATGGTTTGATGACTGGGACATAGGTTTGTGTAGTGTCCAAACTCCTTGCAAATGAAGCATTGTACATTTGAAACCATTTTCTTACCCTTGCAGTCACGTACATTGTGCCCTTTTCCTCCACACTTATAACAAACTCCCATTCCTTTTAGGCAAGTTTCAGGGTGTTTCTTTCCATTGTTATCACATAGGGGAAAATTCTTCTTTTCCCTCTTTCCTTTATCCATCTTTTTATCTTCCATCCTTTTCTTCTCTTGCTTCCCTTCAAAGCCATAGGACTCAGTAAAATATTTACTTATCTTATCAACACATGATCTTATTTCTTCATATGATGATAATACATGCGAGAATATTTCTCTTATAAATTCTGGCATAAGGCCATGAAATATATGATCCTTCTTTCTCTTTGTATCATATGCATTACTGGAGTTCTCATTCCTTCTACTGGGCACCATTTCTAAACAATGGCATACACTAGATTAGTTTATGAATAACAATACCTAATCCCAAACTTGTGAAACACCTAACATAAATTAAATAGTTTATGGATATAATCTATAATCATAAAAATGTCTCCATTGAGGAAGTATATTATCATAAACCATTCATAATGATTTTTAATGAAAAAGAGAGTTATCCAAAGCATATCCCCTGGAAGTGTCGTAACCAAGAGTGCAGCAAGGCCCGTTGTCGTGCTGCAGTTCCCATTCGAGTCTAGCTCAAAGCGGTGTTTTCGGGTTTTACCCCTAGGTACATCTATGCCAGAGTAGCCTCTACCTGCTCGTATCCAGACAGGGATGTATTTCTTGGAAAACTCACAAAATCTCTACAATACCAAAATTCTAGGAAGTTCTTCTATACTAATCCCCAAAATTCATCTTAAATCTATGTTCTCTAATCAGAGTTTATCTAAATCTAGCTTCCAAGGTTTGTACTAAACATCCTCTGATACCAACTGTAACGCCCCGACGCTAGTTACCCAGAGTCGGTGAATTATTACATAACATTGGCATGATCACAAGAAAGATAAAATCTCGAAAGACCGATTGGTTTAGTAGCCTTGGAAACAATAGATATATTTATAAAGTTTTGCATTACATCATAGAGTGAAAAACTACTACAACAACATATTGTCTCTATAGTCCACACTATTAACCCCTCATAATATCCCTACAGGTCATTCATAATTTACTTCTTCACTTCCTGGGAAAAATAAAACATAGATAAGGGGTGAGCTCAAATGCCTAGTAAGGATAACAATATAGCGAAAACATTCATAAATAAGAATAAACATTTAAGGCAATGTATAACTAAAACAAAAGACTTTCAAACTTGAACTTTAAACATAGTATGGCATAAATAAAATGAAATAATTCCATTTAACTATTCACATGGATATTCTACTAATCGAATAATCACATGAAAAAACCAATAACCACTTTCATAATGATGGAATGCATAATGCTGAACTTTAATTTATTTGTCAAGGCCTCGTCCAAAGACCTTGGGGCTAACTGTAACCGGAACCCAACCCGGAATGCCTCTAATAACCGGACACCAACCCGGAGTGCCTCTAATAACCGGACACCAACCCGGAGTTCCTCTAATAACCGGAGACCAAACCGGAGTTCCTCTAATAACCAGAGACCAAACTGGAGGGATTAATTTTACCGGTCCCCAACCCGGAACATACTTTTCTAACACATTCATCTGAATGAAAGGTTGAAATATAACATAAACATTCGGATTAAAAATAACTTATAAAATGTCAATAATTAAAACAAAAACCATGAGTGACATAAGAATAACATATCCACAGTCAAAAATATCACAAAAACTTCAATAAAATAGGGATGTTTGTAACATAAGAAATCAAATTCAAATAAGCTTAAAATCCATCAAAGGATGTTGACATAGATGAAATCAATACTATTTTAGAGAAATATCTCTTTTTTTTAATAATTTTTAAAGTAACATAATTATAAAATAATACATTCAATTTGAAAATATTCTTATATGCTTGTAAGGGAAGCTTCGACAATTTTATAATGGCGGTAAATAGCCGCACCCGCCGTATAAGTTAAAAAAACATTCTTACCTTAATTCTGTTGAAAAGGATAAAAGCACCTTGTTTGGAAACAGACGGATAGATTCCTTTATAAACCTCTTATAAAAAGTGAAACAATGTTATAAATGACTTTAACCCATATTCTAGTAAATAGTGAAAATGTTTTCAAATTCATTTTTAAGAAACATGGATGTGGATGATAAAAAGATCCCAGTAGATTATTATGTATAAACAACCTCGGATAATGAAGAGATTGTGAAATAACCGTTACCAATTTGGTAACTTATGAATCATACAACCCATGAAAGAGGTATCATACAATGAATATGTAAATACACATAAATTAGAGTGTATTACACAAATTATATAATTATGGGCAGTACATACACCACACAAAAGGTGATGGTGGCAATATGGCATGAATCTCACGGGAATAAAGAGTGAGATGAAAACCCCTTACCTAGTACTTTTCCTTGGTTGGGGTAGGTTAACCTCATGTATAATGGTGAAATAATTTTTATTAAATTATACAAGAATCATATACGTTAATATGATATCATATATGATCTTTTAATATTGATTTGATAATAATATCTTAGTATTATCGTTGTTTCGGGTGTTAACTTACTTGTTTTATTTTATATGTTTTGTTACGTAAGCCATGTTTATAATGGATAGGATGTATATTATTCATATCCAGAATGATATCATGTCCTTAAACATCATTTTTAAATCATCAAATGATAATTATACTTGAATGGATACGATGGAGAATGAATCTCATCGCGTTCGTGGAGACGGTAGTCCGTACGTACGCACGAGCGACAATATCATTCTTTTGAAATAATATATAAATGGTTGTTATATCATATATACAGAATAATTAACATGTTATATTTATTATTTACATGAGTTACATATCATTATTATACCCATCCAAATAAAAATATTTTGAATAACAATTACACCACGGCGTGGAGACGGTAAGTCGTACGTACGCACGTATGGTGGCATGTTATTCAATGGGTGGATAGAATACTGAATATGGTTGTACCATATTTATAATAACATCACAGTATATATATGATACTTGAGTTATTATTTTAGAATGGTAATAACAAAGGAAGAAGAAGTGGAAGAAGAAAGGAACTTGGAAAAGGGTGGTGAAATCATTTCCTCTTCTTTGGGTTCTTCCTTTTGATTTGATCAAAAGGGCTCCTTAGGTTGGCTTTCTGATAAAACTAAGGCCTCTAGGATGTAGTGAGGGAAGTTGGGAGAGTATCGGGGCAGTGTTTTGCCGAACCAAAAGGTTTTGATGGTGTGAAGAAATGAGAAGGAGGAGTGCCCTTTTATAAGAGGGGTGAGGGGAACCTTTGGAAACGCTAGAAATATTAGTTTATAATAAATTCATATTCGGTTTCTAATGGCTCCAAAGTTGATTATATAAATGTTAAGGTGGGGATGGGTCGAAAAAAACTCAACAAATAGAATTTAGACAGGTTTGGGTACTTATATTAACCTTGTCTTTAAGTATTAACACTAAGTTAATTAGTTTCACTTTTACACTGTCTCTTTATATTTTGATATAATATGGTTAATAAACATACTATATACATCCAAGAGACCCCCAAGTGGTCCATTAATGATACACCTATCATGATATAAGTCTCTTGGACGAACCTTAGATTTTTAGGAATTTAATATCAATTAATAATATAATATTTGTTTTAAAAACTCTTTTATGTCAATTTTGACACTATTCAATAGTTGATTTTTGTTAAACTCATAACAGAATGATTAATTCTAAAAAGTTAAATAAATAAATCCTAATATGTCATATTAACCTAGAAAATTAGTTTAATTCATTAATAGTTTCATATTATCTTTATTTGGGTATTTATAATATCAATTATTTTGATTTTTCACTATTATAGTAATTACTGCATCATCATTGTGTCATAAATAAATTAAATTATTTAATGTCTAAAAATTATAAATAAAATATGATTACTTATCCAATATTTTTATCTATATAATTAATATTTATAATCTAAAATCCAACAAATATAACCCTATATAAAAAAATTTTTCTAAAAGATATATGATTGTGTCATTTTTGTATTCATTTTAGCTTAATTAAAATAAAGTGTCCCTATTACCTAAAAGTGGCACCATGGGGTCCCAAAATCGACCCAAATATGCCTATGTCCGAAAATGTATCAACCAATAAGGCTAGGACACGTTTTAGGGTAATTTATTATTATTATTAAATTATTTTTTAACCCTTATTTACCGGATTTACCCTTAACCATGGTAAATAAAATATTTACCACAATAATTATTCAAAATGTCTAAAAATAAAAGATACCTATTTACACAATTTGAACAACCTGATTCCAAATATGGAATCCATTTTTCTAAATTCAAAACACAGAAGTGGTAGAAATTAAATTAAAATTAATCCCACTGTCAAAACAAAAAGCGTGTTTTTAAGAGATAATAACTATCAAAAGATTGACATTTGTTTATGTTCGGTTTAATTGTAAAATTATTTCCAATGACCAACATTATATTAAATGGTACAAATATATTCTAAATATACTTTAAAACCACTAAAATTCATAATTTATCACTATTAATTATTTCATTAAAAAAATTTGTTTTTAATTAAAATTTAGTAATTTTCACTATTCGTCAAAATATGAAAGTTATTCGAAAAGTAACAAAATTTCACCTTAGGCTAAATTCGATATTCCGAATCCAAAAATGAAGTCCATTTTGAAGTATAAAATATTTATAATTTCAAAAATTAGGTATTACTATTCATAACGGCTAGTTTGATTGGTTGTGGTGTGTGTTAAAACTCGAAGTTGCGTACAACACACGCTACTGTATTATTCAAAGAAAGAGTACCGTGGAAGCTTGGGATGTTTCATTTTAAATTTTTGATGTCCCCATTTAGTCAAAAAGTTAAAAATTTTGTATTGAAAAAGTGTTCACTATTAAAAGTTGATAAAAGTGCAATACTGAAAATGAATTTGTTCTTGCATTACGTCTCAGATACTCATAATATGGATTCTAAAATTAAAAGGATTATATAAAGTATATAATTTAGTTAATACTATTCATAACCTCTTTTTAATGGCATTATGGTAAGTCATGGTGCAATTGAACTCAGTGTTGTGTGTAGTACAAGTTATTGAATTATTTTGAAGAAATAGAACACTATGAATTCTTGGGGTGTTACATTCTAAATCCAAAACCACATGTTTATCCCTACTATTTCATTCACAATTTTTCTAATTCATGTTTATGTACAAAAATATTTAAAAAAATTATCAATACAATGTAGACTATCATCTATTTTCCAATTAAGTAAATAATGTAAAATTTAGTCATGTAAATATTTTTTTCACATAAAACAATTAAATGTGCTAAAAACATTTGAAAATTAATAAAAAGAAATTAATTAACCCATTATAATGATTATTTAAATCATGGTTTGTAGGTTATTCTTACACTAAATTCTGGACATGAATGTTTTCCACAATGTATATTCTATATATTTGAATATTTGAATGTGTTTCATGATTGGTGTTGGTCTCAATGATTCTACTCATTCTACATACTAGGGTCATGATGGTACAAGAAATTAGAAAACAAGTGAGGGTATATAAAATTGTAAATATTATTTAAAAACTTTGGGTGATAGTTCATTAACCAATATATATATATATATATATATATATATATTAAAAACTCAAGTTCCCTCTTTAATGCAATTTTTTTACCATTATTAGCTTTACTATTCCAATTTTAGCTTCAAATAATGTAATTGGAGAATGAAATAAATTTACCTATTATGAGTCCATAAATATAATTTGTTATAATTGGACTCCATATGTCTACTTTCTCCTTTATATCTACACGTATTATCTTATCCTATAGTAAACACTTTATGAATATAAATCTAGGAAAATTTCCATTTATTCTTTATTCTTGACCGTCAGAATAGAAGATAATGTTCAATCCATGCCTGTTGTAAAATTTATAATATAGTTTATTCAGTCACTCTCTAAGTATCAGTGGATTTACCCCTCATCATTTCTATTATATTATCATTACTTTTACATAGAATATCCTTACATAAGATAAAATCCACCTTACACATTACTTCTATCTTGAAAATAAATTTAAATTTGGTTATTCAGACTTCTCCTAGATCATCATATTAGTTCACAACATTCTATTCCAAATATAAATTTTTATTAAGACACATTAAGTAATAGTGGGAATTTTTTTTTCAAAACAAGATACCACTGTGTTGAATCTTATTTCTTCCCCACCAACTTATAGAAACAGTTTTCCTCATTTATGTAAATATTAATTCTCCCAGTGGATAATAATATCCTTCATAGAATGGATTCGTTCTACCCCTAATCCTCTCTTAACTGTAGGTTATTCAACAAGAACAAAGATTTTTAAAAATGAACTATGACGAATTCTGTGAAATATATCGGTTATTTTATTGCTGAGTGATCCAGCATATGTGTGACAATATTTTTCCTAGTTATTTCATATCTTATTCTCATGAATAGGTTATATGAAATGATATTTAATATGATAAATTTTTTTGCTACAATTTCTAAAAAAAATTATCAAATATTAATTATAATTGAAAATCCGATTGGGTTCTTTTTTTATTTTCCAATTGAAATGACTACTGAATAATCTTATGGGATTGAAATAGTTAAAATTTCTTATAGCATAATGGTATTATGAGCTATTCTATTCATTAATGATTCATTACACATCAATTTTGAGATGTATTATACCAAAAGGAATTATTATTTTTTAATTTATTCCTGTCTTTAATTAAGATAAAATTTTTGCTCTCAATCAAAAATTTTGATAAACACATACTGAAAAGTAGTATCGAAATGAATTTTTATGTTTCATATTTAGTAGAGACATTGCCATTGTCATTTTCCAACATTTCACCTTGTTTTCCCACATTTTTATGTTTTTTATTTCATTATTAAAGATGATCCTCAACCAAATTTCAATTTCATTGAGTTATATGTTTAAAATCCACCCACATATTCATTTTAGGGAATTCTATAATTACTCCAATGGGTCTTCCTCTTACCTCCAAAATGATATAAAATTCTTGATTATTCATATTTCATAGTATATACATATATCTAATTATGTGTTTCTTTATATTTATTTTTAGAACCCCATCTATGGTCATTACATAAATATTATTTTTCAAGGATTCTATATCACCACAATCCAGTTAATAGTTTTGATCATGGGAATTTCAATTATTTCCATCAAATCATTTTGACTTGGGATGATGTTTTGTTACATTTTTTCCACTAGTCTATGACATTCCTTAGGTGTGTTTTTAATCCAAAATCCACCAACTACAACATCTAAAACAGAACTATCTCAGCTATAATAAATCCACACAGTGTACTTTTATTAGTATACACAACTTTATAATATGATCAGGGTATTTAAAACTCATATTCATGTAACCTTATGATGCAGTGTAATGTAATTCAACCACAAATTTACTAAATTTACTATTATTTTCCTTAATATACATAAAATTTTAATGGGAGGAGAATAATATAATAATGTTCATTCCTAACTCATCCAACACATTGTGTGAATAATAGTGGAAACACTAAATAATTTTAATGGGATTAATCAATTAATGGAAATATAAGTATTCAATGTATTACTGCATAACTTGATTCATTATATAATATGGATTTATCACATGTCTTGTGAAGTATTCACATTAGAATATTCCAATATTCATGAGGAATTATGGGGAATTACATTCTATTATAGATCAATTTATTATTTTTTAAATAAATTTAAAGAAAAGGAGGCACTATAAAACTAAGTAGCAATCACGTGTTCGATGTATCTCCATAATCTGTGAGCATACATGGTCGTTGATCTCTTTATAGAACTCCTATAGAATCTAACAATTTGTCTATTCACTCTATGGTCATAGTGTATTTCCGGAATGAATATTTATTATTATCGTGATTGGTCATGATGATATATTTTCCATTTTTTGAGTATTATAGTTGTTTATTTAATGATTTAAGCCTGTTAATTCAGTAAAAAATACCCAATATAAAATATAAAAATACATTAGGAAATAAATATAAATTAATTGAAAACTTAAAATTTAAAATGCATCATTCCCTAGAAATGACAAAAATATTGACCACCCATCTGACGTCATTAATTACCTATGTGGCTTATATAAAATTTATTTTTTATTTTCACTCAACTGATTGCAGCTAATTAATTAAAATATAGAAAAAATAATGATCGAGTCTAGGAAATACAGATGCAATGAAATTATTATAATATGTTTTAAAAAATGATATTTTAATTGACTAAAATAAATTGTTTTGAGAAATAAAATATTTTTTGTAATAAAATTTGGTGAAAGTGAAAAATTATAATTATTTTATGATTTGATATCAGTAATTAATTATTTATTGGGATCCTTGGTGTACGTTATTAGTATAATTACATTTCAAAAATAAATTAATTAGTTCATGGTGTAGTTGATGTTTGGAGGAAGTAAATTCAATGTTTATGAAGTCCACTCACTGACATGATAATCCCCCATTCCACATGTTTCTATAGATTTAGGAATTACCAAAAATATTTATTTTTAAAACAATATTTAAGACCGATTACACTATATAAAAAAATAGAAATGTGAAAATTTAGGCACTCAATTTTCAAATTAAAAAGTTATTTCATAATCATTTCTAAATGATCATGATTAAATAAAAATAAATTAATAGTAATTTAAAATTTAAAATTACAACAAGCCAATATATTTTCGTAAAGAAATATTATACAAAGAGTGAATTCCCCCATAGGATAAATATGCCTAGAATAAGGTGGTACTTAATCATATATCGTTATGATGAGGGAGTATGGGGGAATAAATAAAATAAAACATGGAACAAAAACTATATTAGAAAAGTGGAGAGGACCCTATTCTAAAATGCTTTTTTCTATTGATTTCTTCTTCAGATCTGGATCCATCAGCAGCAATGTTGTAAAAAATTATTTATACGCATCCCTAAGGATTGATATGGATTTAAATAATAGCATTCTAGTCATAAAATGATGCATGTTTTAGTCCATGAATATAGTGCATCTTGAAGTCACTAATTGGCTTCAACCTATGAAATATGAATAAGAAACAATCATAAATGGGAATGTCCATCCACATTTATATTTATAATAATTATTTCAAACCATTAGTTTCCATTCCCTCTTCCAAAATCATTTATATCATATATTCCATTCACTCCTTATATGGGTTTCGTATCCAAATCATTATTTAATATGCAAATCACCGTTTTCCAGTTCTGAAACCTCCATTTTACATCAGTTGTTTAGTTTTGATTCTGAATGGTATACTAGCATCAATTATTATCATTCAAATCCACCATTCAAGGGAATTATTAATAAATATAGGTTTATTTTACATATTATTAGTGGATTATTTTGGTATCCTAAAAAATATGAAAAATAAAAAAAGTGAATACGAAATTATAATCAAAACAAATTATCCTATTTCAAGATTTCAAATATAAAAAATTTCACATGAAATATTTATAAGAATAAAATGATTTCACTAAAGATTATAAGAGAGGTAAAATAGTATAATGGATATGTATATTTACCAACGATCTTGACTTGGTTCAATGAAGTATAAACCATTCCACACTCAATTGTTATAATACTACAATAGTGGATCTCAAGATGGAGTCAAGGTTATAACATTGGATTAGCATATGCATTGGAAATATTAACTCTTGAGATATATTCCTCATAATGGTGAGGGTGCAGTGATTAGTATTTCAATGTAATAATATCTATTATATCCCTGACCAAACCATGATTTAGTAGAAATAGGATCATTATGTACGGTCTAACGGGCTGAAATTTATAGGATGGCGTCTATATTCCAATTTAAATTATGTAGAGTTGGTTTTATAGAATTGAATATTTTTAATTTGAATAAAAATTATATTAGAATTTTATAATCTCATAAAAATAACTTCTCACAATTGTCTATTTTTTCTTCATTTCTTTTATATAATAACATCCTAGTGTATTTATCACATTGATATAGCCACATCGATTGTCACTTATGATGAAAAAATTTAATAGAGATGTTTATGTTCATAAATATAATTCTATATTATTATAATGTAATCTGATATGGAACATATTATATAGATGATGTGGGTCATGTACTCATATATTTATGGGACGTTATATAATGATTTTCATCTAGTAATCTCTAATATGGGATATTATGATAAGTAACCAACATGTATGAATCTTCATGTATTGATGTCATCAGATATTCCTATATGAGAACATATGTAATGATCATTATATTATATCATTTTCATTTAATCATATCTTGAATAACACAATACTTTTTACTAGATAGAACCATATTGGAAAATTTTTTCCCGTAGTTTGGTATGTTTGGTGCACCATAACTGTCATGTCATTAATGGGTAAGTCAAAGAATTATTTGTCCCTTAAAACATTATAGATGTATACATCTAAAAAGAATCATTTTAATATAACAATCACCCTAATTCCCATTGAAAAAGTTAAACTATGTGTTTATTTCAAATAGTCATTAAAATTTTTAAAATGAAAAGTCGTCGATGACACAAATGTGTAAATTTCTTGGTGATTTATTTTGAAAAAAATATTATATTCTAGAGGGAGACTTCATATGTGGTTATCAAAACCATTACATTAAATTATGTACCATAGTTTCATTTTAAAATTTATATATAGTTGTATTATCTATTACACAAGCTCAAATAATTAAAATGATAAATAATAATTCAGTGTCAAATTGTATGTAATTCCATTGAACATTATAAATTCCTATTTTAAATTACATAATATAATAAATATTATTCTATAGACTATGGAAAAATTTAATTTCTGTTTTAACAAAATTAAAATTTTATCGATGATTAAAATATTTATTTAAATATTTAATCAAGTATATCATAAATGTGGAGGGGATAGAGTGAATAATGGTCATATCAGGTGATAAATATTTATTTCATGGTAAATAAAATATATGTTTCATTGTACATCATAATTCACACAAAAAAATAATAATAATAATAAAATTATTATTACATGTCATGTGGTTTGGTAATAATTATTATGTTACTTAATATATGGTGTGAAATTAAAGAATAACATTACATTTATCCCAGCTCTCTAAATATATGGGTTTTCTTATTGTGTAGTGTTAATAGTGATGTTTGAATCATTGTGAACAATAGAATTCTCTCTCCATTCCTTTTCCTTTAACTATATCAATAGTATGGGGAAATGGTTGAATTTTGTAATGTGAAAAAAAACTACATGTGATTAACCTAATCTATATAAAAAGATATATTTTTACACTATAGAATGGTGTTATATCATTGTTTGATAATGATCAATGGATAAAAAGTGGATCATTTCAAGAGGGATTTTATATATTGATCTTCCCCAAGTAATAAATTATATTAGATAAGGGTTGAGGTGTGGTCATCATCATCCATAATGACTACTCCTTGGGGAGGTAAGATATAATAATAATCAAAATTAATTAATTATAAATTTAATGTTTAAATATCTTTTATGGGTTCTTTTTTTCCAATTACAATATTCGTTGAATATTTTTGGTAGTTTTAGATCTCATTCCATGTACAATATTACGAAAGATACATCAAATAAACAAAAACCTATATCTTTTTTCACCCACAAATGGAATCCTATTAAGTCCAAAACCATCATGATATTTAGAATAAAATTTACTATTTGGATAAACATATTTCAAAATAAATGTTGTGTAATATAATCAGTTGAAAGAAACTCTTAGTGGTATCTACCAATGGATTCTACTAACTACCTTGTTATTTTAGTTTTTTATAAATATAATATTTCTATTCACAAATCTTTTAATGGGTATGATAATTAATATAAAAAATTCTACTAGAAATATTATTGGCATAGAATTCCATGGTTTTTAATATATTGTGACACCACTTTGGTTTTTTTTAGTGGGATATATACCATAGGAAATTATCACATTAATGTTTCATATAAAAATAATCATTATAAGGCCCCAGCCTTAAACCTTACTTAATCTTGAGTTATTACAGGATTACACATTGAGGATCTTTTCGGGATTAGATTTTTAGAGAATTAGATCAAAAAACATGCATTACATTCCACATATAAACAAAGTGGTTACATAAAGATAGTATTCTTCATTCCCAACAATGGAAACACATTTAAAATGAAACATGGATTATTTCTTGACACATCCTTGACTCTATCATCTTATCATGTACCTTTCCCTTGACCTGTGAGAAACATTTCAAAAACTTGGGATGAGCATAAAAACATAGTATGGGTTATAAAAAAAACATGGAAAGGAAACATGAGATCCTATATACATAAGAATGAAATCATACTTTACCAATAAAACATAGGCCCTATAACATACCTCATAAAATCATGAATAAATCATAGAAATCATAAGACATAAAGGTAACTTGAGGGATTCATAACATTCTTACGTAGGGAGTAACCCTCTTGGTTACGTTTGGAATACCCATCACAGTATATTCCCTAAATTCTCTTCGGAGAAACCTTAACGTTTCACTCCTTCGCGTTACCCAATGCATTGGAGAGCTATAACGGGCTCACCCGCCCTTAGTTTATCACGGAACCACCCGTCTTCATAACAATTCCCAAGAACCATAACATAATCATATCACAGAAAACATGCATAAAGGAAACATAAAATTTCCACATTTCAATCACGAGATATCAATACAACACATTGATATAAAAACATTATGAAAACCATTTTCAATACTGAAATAAAAGAAAAGTAAAACATGGTATTTATTTTTCTTTTAAAAAGAAGGTATGGCTTGAAGAGGAAGCCGAAACTCAAATAACGGTCACTATGGCGGAGACGTCGTTGTCGCCACATACGTAAGACGAAAACATTCCCTTTTTTCGTTTAGTAAACTCTTCGTATAAAAAAGATTCATTTTGAATAAACGTAAAAGTCAAAGGGGTTTATACACCGTATAAAAAAAGTTGTGTATAAAATAAAATATGCCTCAATGAAAAGAGATTGAGACGATGTCTCATACCTCGTATCCTACTTGACCCGACCGTTCTTTAATCTCTTGAATAATAAACTTCAGTTAATCTCTACTTGCTTATGAATCTTTTTCAAGTTCATTATTCCTTTTATACCATGTTAAGAGCATCATCTAATCAGTTAAGTTAATAATGTTCATTTTGTCGGTATTTGGTTCTTAAGTCAAAAATAGACTTCTTACACTTACATGTAGTTAATTTGGTCAAAGGTTCATTATATCAAGAATTATATTAATGATTTGGATAACATATATATCATATATATTCATCATATACATGTATTTATAATATTACATCACATTTAGTGGTAAGAAATGAAATGCACCGTTCATGGAGACGGTAAGCCGTACGTACGCATGAACGCTACTTCCATTTCTATTTCGTATTTCTGGAATGGAATCATAATGATATAAGAGTATATTGTAATTCCAGTATAATAACATATATAATATCATAGTTCCATCCTCTATATGTCCCACATATGTTATTTAACGAATCAAATCACTTTCAGGGGGCGGTAGTTCGCACTTCCTAAAATGAAGATATCGTGTTTACCCATAATGGAAACCATAAAGGTATGCCCAAAATGAAAAAAAAACAGCACCTTAAGGAAAACATAAACATATTATATATCATATATAAAAATAGTGACATCATAATGGCCACCTTTGAAGGTGTTAAATGAGTATTGAACAATCATCGTTTCGGGAGGCAGAATTTCGCCATCCACGGAAACCGTATGTTATTTAACGATTTGATGTAGTTGTGTGAGTGTGTAGCTCAAATATATCTTATAACAACATCCTAGTATATTGAAGATACTGGTGTTGTTACAAAAGAAGTAAATAAAAAGAGTTTAGGGGGTTGGAGGAGCAATCTAAAACAAATGAACATGAGAGAATGAATTACCTTAAAAAGTGTAACTCCTTTTGATTTGAGCCTAAAGGCTTCCTTTGAAAGGATTATGCCCAAAGGGAATACTCTAGGATGAGGAGAGGGATTTGGAGAGAGTAAATGGGCAGGGTTTGGCCGAGCCAAAGGCTTGAGTAGTGTGTGAAATGAGGTAGAGGTGGGAGCCTCTTATAAGAGGAGAGGAGGGGCACTTTTGGAAAGTAAAGAAATATTACGTTATTTGAAAATGTTTTTCGGTTTTAAAAGGTCCCACATTGATATAATTCGTGGATAAGGTGATACGGGTTCGAAATCCACTCATCCAATTGGTTTTGGCCATGTGTTGTTCATAGATTTTACATTGTCCTTCCATTTTATTTAAATCATCAAATAATGATGTCATCGCTGCATCATTATTATGCCATAAATTATTTAATTTATTTAATGTCTAAAAATCATAAAAAAACTATTGTGATGTAGGAAATATTTTTATATTTCAAATTAATATTTATAATCAAATATCTGATCTTTATAACCCCATGTAAAAATTGTTTTCATAAAACATATTATGTTTGTGTCATTTTTACTTTTACATTAAATAAAAAGTTATTTATGTCATTTCCCAACCGAAATGTCTCCATGGGGTCCCCATGTTGACCCATGGCTTGTCTTGGTCGGCCATGACACAACCAATAATGTTGGTACATGTGTCTAGGTCATTTCATATTATTAAAGCATTATTTATACCTTAAACTACACTAATTACCACTAATCGCGATTAAAAACTTAATAAGTTACTATTCACCAAAAAATTATTTTAATCTCATTGAACCACATTTTACTTCTTAATGACAACCATGTATGTCGTATTTTCAAAACTCAATACAAATTAGTGGTAAACTTTCATTTAACTGAAAAATCAGTTTGCTTGATTACCACTTAGTGGTTTCACTATTCATCAAAAATTGAAGTTTTTCAGAAAATTATCAAAAATTCAACCTAAGCTATATTTGATACTCCGAATTCAAAAATGAAGTCTATTTTAAAAAATTCAAATCATATATGTCACATTAATTAATTTAATAATTAATTCTCGCTGCCAGAGCAAAAAGCGTGTTTTTAAAAAACAATAAGTATCAAAAGATTGACACCAGTTTAAGTCTAATTTCAAAGTGAAATTGATTCCAATGACCACCATTGGATAAAATGGTAAAAATATATTCTAATTTCACTTCAAAACCAATTCTAAAAATAATCTAATAATATAAATAAATTAGGCTAAAAAGCAGTTTTGATGTAAAATGCAGTATTTTTCACTATTCATTAAAAAAATGAACATTGTCAGAAAAATACCAAAAATTCACACAAGGTGACTTTGATGTCCCAATCATAAAGAATAAGTTTATTTTGACAAACATAGTTTATAAAATTGTCAAAATATAGATTCAAAAATGGTTTGCCATCAAAAGGCACTAAACAATCTTTTAAGAATATTAGTGTATTCCATGCATAAGATTGTATTTATTTTCATTTTAAGACTCTATAACACTATCTTAATCATTAATAGACATAGATAGAAATATCTATTATTCATTACTTACATGGGATGTTACATCCTTCCCCCCTTTAGAAAATTGTGTCCCCGTAATTTATTTACTTATCGAATAAATGGGGGTACTTATCCCTCATTGCATTTTCAGATTCCCATGTTGCCTCTTCAATCATGTGGTTTTTCCAAAAAACCTATACCTGATGAATCACCTTATTCTGTAACACTTTCTCCATGTGGTCAAGAATCTGGACCGGTTGTTCCTCATAAGATAGGTTCTCTCCCAGCTGAACTACCTCTGGACTCAAAACATGATATGGATCTGGCATATACTTTGTCAACATCAAAATGTGAAAAACATTGTGTACCTGAGATAAACTCGGAGGTAAAGCCACTAGGTATGAAACTGATCCAACTCTCTCCAGAATTTCCTATGGTCCAATGAACCTTGGACTCAACTTTCCTTTCTTACCAAATCTCATCACACTTTTCCAAGGAGAAACCTTGAGAAAAACATGATCACCTACCTCGAAAGATAGATCCTTCCTCCGGTTATCTGTATAACTCTTCTGCCTGCTCTGAGCTGTTCTCATGTGTTTCTGAATCAGCTGAACTTTTTCTGCCATCTCTTCTACCAATTCTGGTTCCATCAACTTTCTTTCACCCACTTTATCATAGAAAGCTGGAGTTCGACACCGCTTCCCATATAATGCCTGAAATGGTGCCATCTGTATACATGAATAAAAACTGTTATTATATGAAAACTCAACAAAAGAAAGATGTTGGTCCCAACTTCCCTGATAATCCATAGAACAAGCTCGTAGCAAATCCTCCAATGTCTGAATTGTTCGTTCTGACTGCCCATCTGATTGAGGATGTAAAGCTGTACTAAAATTTAATTCAGTACCCAACGACTTCTGAAGGCCTTTCCAAAAGTTAGAAGTAAACCTAGGATCACGATTCGATACAATGGAGAGAGGAACTCCATGTAACCTGACTATCTCTTTAAGATACTAACGTGAAAGTTAATCAAGAGAGAAAGTATCTCGTATAGCAAGGAAATGAGCAGATTTGGTCAAGCGATCAACAATAACCCAGATTGAATTATTACCTCGAGATGTCTTCGGTAATCCAACAACAAAGTCCATGGATATATTCTCCCATTTCCACTCTGGCACTGGTAAAGGCTGAAGCATCTCTTTCGGTAACTGCCGCTCTTCTTTAACCTACTGACAAGTCAAACACTTCACAGTAAAATCAGCAATATCTCTTTTCATTCCATCCCACCAGTAATACTCCCGCAGATCTCTATACATCTTAGTACTGCCCGGATGAACTGAAAACGGAGAACTATGAGCTTCACATAACAACTCTCTCTTCAACTGTGAATCACAAGGCACACACAATCCCTTCCCAAATCTCAAAACGCAATCATTATCAAAGTTGATTTCAGGCAACTTACCTTTCTGTACCAGCTCTACCTTTTTCTGCAACTCACTATCTTTCTTCTGTGCTTGCTTGATTCTATCTGATAGAGATGATCTCACTGATACCTAAAACAAAACAGAAGGACTTCCTGCACCAACAACTTCTATGCCAAATTTCATCAAATCCTTAACCAAAGTATCACGTTCCAAACTCAACATTGTTAATGAAGCATTATTTTTTCGACTCAAAGCATCAGCAACATTATTTTCTTTTCCCGGATGGTAATGAATTGTACAATCATAATCCTTGATTAATTCCAACCATCTCCTTTGTCTCATGTTTAACACTTTCTGAGTAAATATATACTTTAAACATTTGTGATCGGTATATATTTCACACTTTACTCCATGCAAATGATACCTCCAAATTTTTAATGCAAAAACAACAGCAGCTAATTCTAAATCATGTGTAGGGTAATTTACCTCATGAGTTTTCAACTGTCGTGAAGCATAAGCAATTACCAGATCATTCTGCATTAGGACGCAACCAAGTCCTTTCAATGAAGCATCACTGTATATAACAAACTCACCGTTCCTGGAAGGTAGTGCCAAAACTGGAGCATTCACCAATCTTCTTTTCAATTCCTGAAAACAATCATCACATTCTTTTGTCCAGATAAACAAAACACCCTTCCGAGTTAGCTTATTCATTGGACTAGATAACCGTGAAAAATTTCTAACAAACCTTCGGTAATAGCCCGCCAAACCAAGGATGCTACGAATCTCGGTTACATTTGTGGGTCTTGGCCACTCTTCCACAACTTTTGTTTTTACAGGATCAACAGTTATTCCATATTTAGAAACAATGTGACCAAGGAAAGAAATTTGTTGCAACCAAAACTCACACTTGCTGAATTTCCCATACAGTTTTTTTTCTTTTAAGGTTTGCAAGATAACACTTAAATGTTTTTCATGCTCCTCTTTACTTTTAGAAAACACCAAAATACGATCAATGAAAACCACCACAAAATTATCCAAGAACTCATGGAAAATTCTATTCATTAAGTCCATGAATACAGTAGGTGCATTGGTTAGCCCAAAAGGCATTACTTCAAATTCATAATGTCCATATCTCGTACGGAACGCGGTCTTCGGAATATCTTCCTCCTTTACCTTCAGCTGATGGTACCCCGATCTCAAGTCAATCTTTGAATAAAACTGAGCTCCCTGGAGCTGATCAAACAAATCATCGATATGAGGCAAAGGATATTTGTTCTTAACAGTGATATTATTCAAGGCTCTATAATCAATGCAAAGTCTCATAGAACCATCTTTTTTTTAACAAATAAAATAGGAGCACCCCATGGTGATGTGCTAGGTCTAATGAAAGCTTTCTCTAATAAATCTTGCAAGTGCTCCTTCAACTCTAAAAGTTCAATTTGTGCCATTCGATAAGGGGGTTTTGAAATTGGCTGAGCATCAGGAACTAATTCAACAGTAAACTCAACTTCCCGATCTGGTATTATTCCAGGCAACTCATCAGGAAAAACATCAAGATACTCATTTACCACTGGCACATCATTAATCTGAATAGTTCCTTTATTTTCAATGACGTGTGCAAGGTAACATTCATTTCCATCTTTTACAAGTTTTTCGGCCTCTTGATATGTTATCAAAAGTAAGGGTTCATTCTTGTAAATAAACTGAGAGTCTTTCTGAAAAGAAACTTCTTTAGCTCTACAGTCAATCTTAGAATGGTAAATAGAGAGCCAATCCATACCCAGGATAACATCAAACTCTACTAGAGGTAGAACAATAAGGTTTGCAAGTAGGTTCTTTCCACAGATAAGGATAGGATGATTCTTAAAAATTCTTTTTTCCTCGACACTTCCCCCAGGTGTTTTTACCAAAAGTTCAGGAGTCATTTCTTGAGATGGTATTCCCATTTTACTAGAAAAGGTTTCTGAGATGAAAGAATGTGTAGACCCCGAATCAAACAACACACTGGCATAATCTGAAAAAACAAACAAAGTACCTAATACAACTTCATTTGATGGCCTGACATCTGCTGAATTAGTTTCAAAGGATTTCACCACTCCTTTACGCTTGTAGTCTAACTACTTCCCATCACTCAACCTCCTTGTCGGACACTCGTTTGCATAGTGACCCATCTCATTGAACTTATAACATTTCACTAACTGTAAATCAAATTTGTTCTTACCTTCACCTTGATCCTTTTCATTGCAATCACGCGCCTTATGTCCCATCTTACAACATCGGTAGCACTTCCCAGAATTCAGAAGTCATTCCCCAGCATGCCTTTTTCCACATTTATCACAAAATGGAAACTTAGTTCTCTTACCATCAGAATTTTTTGAAGAATTCTTACCTTTCTCCTGCCACCTCGGTCTCTTCTTTTGCTGGTTGTTATAGAAAACTTGGTCATCGACAAACTCCATTTCCACCTTCTCAGCACATCGAACATGCTTTTCATAACTTTTAAACTCACGAGAAGCTAATGCCATTCGATACATTGGCTTTAATCCTGAGTATAAACGATTGATTTTACTATCAAGGACCCGGATAAAATTTGGAGCATACCTTGCCAATCGAGTGAACCTTTCTTCATAGGCAGCCACTGAGTCTTCCTCTTTCCTCAATTCCAAGAATTTCTTTTCCATCCTAAGTCGAACAGCCTTTGTAAAATACTTCTCAAGAAACATACCTTTGAATTCATCCCAGTCAAGAGCATCAATCTCATCGGCGTCCCTGATATTTTTAACCATAGACCACCACTGATCTGCTTCACCCTCCAAACGGTAAATAGCAAGACTAACCTTTTGATTGTCTGAACACCCCATGACATCAAAAATCTTCTCCAGTGCTTTAATCCACACTTCAGCTAGCACAGGGTCAGATGATCCTCTGAATGATGGTGGATGTTGCCTCATGAAATGTTCCACCACTGACATGTTCCTCTGCGGTTGTTCTGGCTGATCTCGTGCATGGATACCACTGCCATTTATCGCTTGAGTCAACTGCGCCAATACTGCAACAAACTGTTCAGTTCCAATTCCGACCATTTCTGGATGCTGATTCGGAAGGTTATTTCCATTGGTATGCCTTCCTAGCACTGCTTCCCTGTTTCTTCTGAGGAAAACCATTCTGAACAAACATGTCTTAGATGAAGCAACATGGTAATCTTTAAATTCTATATCATTTCGAAAAAAATTATTTTTGGATAATCATTTAATAGAATTATAACTCCTAAAGTTATCTAAACCGACCTTTGATACCAACTATAAGGCCCCAGCCTTAAACCTTACTTAATCTTGAGTTATTACAAGATTACACATTGAGGATCTTTTCGGGTTTAGATTTTTAGAGAATTAGATCATAAAACTTGCATTACATTCCACATATAAACAAAGTGGTTACATAAAGATAGTATTCATCATTCCCAACAATGGAAACACATTTAAAATAAAACATGGATTATTTCTTGACACATCCTTGACTCTATCATCTTATCATGTACCTTTCCCTTGAACTATGAAAAACATTTAAAAACATGGGATGAGCATAAAAACATAGTATGGGTTATAAAAAAAACATGGAAAGGAAACATGAGTTCATATATACATAAGAATGAAATCATACTTTACCCATAAAACATAGGCCCTTTAACATACCTCATAAAATCATGAATAAATCATAGAATCATAAGACATAAAGGTAACTTGAGGCATTCATAACATTCTTACATAGGGAGTAACCCTCTTGGTTACGTTTGGAATACCCATCTCAGTATATTCCCTAAAATCTCTTCGGAGAAACCTTAACGTTTCACTCCTTCGTGTTACCCAATGCATTGGAGAGCTATAACGGGCTCACCCGCCCTTAGTTTATCACGAAAACACCCGTCTTAATAATAATTCCCAAGAACCATAACATAATCATATCACATAAAAAATTCATAAAGGAAACATAAAATTTCCCCATTTCAATCACGAGATATCAATACAACACATTGATATAAAAACATTATGAAAACCATTTTCAATACTAAAATAAAAGAAAAGTAAAACATGGTATTTATTTTTCTTTTAAAAAGAAGGTATGGGTTGTAGAGGAAGCCGAATCTCAAATAACGGTCACGATGGCGGAGAAGTCATTGTCGCTGCATACGTACGACAAAAACATTCCCTTTTGTCGTTTAGTAAACGCTTCGTAAAAAAAATATTCCTTTTGAATAAACGTAAAAGTCAAAGGGGTTTATACACCGTATAAAAGAATGTTGTGTATAAAATAAAATATTCCTCAATGAAAGGAGTTGAGACGAAGTCCCATACCTCATATCCGACTTGACCCGACCGTTCTTTAATCTCCTGAATAATAAACTTGAGTTAATCTCTACTTGATTATGAATATTTTTCAAGTTAATTATTCCTTTTATACCATGTTATGAACATCATGTAATCAGTTAAGTTAATAATGTTCATTTTGTCGGTATTTGGTTCTTAAGTCAAAAATAGACTTCTTACACTTACATGTTGTTAATTTGGTCAAAGGTTAATTATATCCAGAATGATATTAATGATTTGGATAACATATATATCATATATATTCATCATATACATGTATTTATAATATTACATCACATTTAGAGATAAGAAATGAAATGCACCGTTCATGGAGACGGTAAGCCGTACGTACGCATGAACGCTACTTCCATTTCTATTTCGTATTTCTGGAATGGAATCATATTGATATAAGAGTATATTGTAATTCCAGTATAATAACATATATAATATCATAGATCCATCCTTTATATGTCCCACATATGGTATTTAACGAATCAAATCACTTTCAGGGGGCGGTAGTCCGCACTTCCGAAAATAAAGATATCGTGTTTACCCATAATGAAAACCATAAAGGTATTCCCAAAATGAAAAAAAGAAGCAGCTTAAGGAAAACATAAACATATTATATATCATATATAAAAATAGTGGCATCATAATTTCCACCTTTGAAGGTGTTAAATGAGTATTGAACAATCATCGTTTCGGGAGGCAGAATTTCCCCATCCACGGAAACCGTATGTTCTTTAACCATTTGATGTAGTTGTGTGAGTGTGTAGCTCAAATATTTCTTATAAAAACATCCTAGTATATTGAAGATACTGGTGTTGTTACAAAATAAGTAAATAAAAAAGAGTTTAGGGGGTTGGAGAAGCAAAATAAAACAAATGAACATGAGAGAATAAATTACCTTAAAAAGTGTAACTCCTTTTGATTTGAGCCTAAAGGCTTCCTTTGAAAGGATTATGCCCAAAGGGAATCCTCTAGGATGAGTAGAGGGATGTGGATAGAGTAAATGGGCAGGGGTTGGCCGAGCCAAAGGCTTGAGTAGTGTGTGAAATGAGGTAGAGGTGGGGGCCTTTTATAAGAGGAGGGGAGGGGCACTTTTGGAATATAAAGAAATATTACTTTATTTGAAAATGTTTTTCGGTTTTAAAAGGTCCCACATTGATATAATTCGTGGATAAGGTGATACGGGATCGAAATAAACTCATCCAATTGGTTTTGGCCATGTTTAGTTCATAGATTTTACATTGTCTTTCCATTTTATTTAAATCGTCAAATAATGATGTCATCGCTGCATCATTATTATGTCATAAATAATTTAATTTATTTAATGTCAAAAAATCATAAAAAAAATACTATGATGTAGGAAATATTTTCATATTTCAAATTACTATTTATAATCAAATATCTGATCTTTATAACCCCATGTAAAAATTGTTTTTGTAAAACATATTATGTTTGTGTCATTTTTACTTTTACATTAAATAAAAAGTTATTTATGTCATTTCCCAACCAAAATGTCTCCATGTGGTCCCCAAGTTGACCCATGGCTTGTCTTGGACGTCCATGACACAACCAATAAGGTTGGGACATTTTTCTAGGTCATTTCATATTATTAAAGCAATATTTATACCTTAAACTACACTAATTACCACTAATCGTGATTAAAAACATAATAAGTTACTATTCACCAAAAAATTATTTTAATCTCATTGAACCACATTTTACTTCTTAATGACAACCATGTATGTCGGAATTTCAAAATTCAATACACATTAGTGGTAAACTTTCATTTAACTGAAAAATCAGTTTGCTTGATTACCACTTAGTGGTTTCACTATTCATCAAAAATTGAGGTTTTTCAGAAAATTGCCAAAAATTCACCCTAAGCTTTATTTGATATTCCAAATTCAAAAATGAAGCATATTTTACAAAATTCAAATCATATAAGTCACATTAATTAATTTAATAATTAATTCCTGCTGCCAGAGCAAAAAGCGTGTTTTTACAAAACAATAAGTATCAAAAGATTGACACCAGTTTAAGTCTAATTTCAAAGTGAAATTGATTCCAATGTCCACCATTTGATAAAATGGTAAAAATATATTCTAATTTCACTTTAAAACCAATTCGAAACATAATCTAATCATATAAAAAAATTAGGTTAAAAAGCAGTTTTGATGTAAAATGCAGTATTTTTCACTATTCATAAAAAAAATTAACATTGTCAGAAAAATACCAAAAATTCACACAAGGTAAATTTTGATGTCCCAATCATAAAGAATATGTTTATTTTGACAAACATATTTTATAAAATTATCAAAATATAGATTCAAAAATGGTTTTCCATCAAAAGGCACTAAAACAATCTTTTATGAATATTAGTGTATTCCATGCATAAGATTGTATTTATTTTCATTTTAAGCCTCTATAACACTATCTTAATCATTAATAGACATAGATAAAAATATCTATTATTCATTACTTACTTGGGATGTTACAATCATTATCTGATACTATGTTTATTAATATTAATTATTTTATTATCTGGGAAATCTAAAGTTATATGTTGTCAGTTAAAGGGAACTACCTCAAAAAAACAATTAGTTTCTCAGGATCTAACTATTTGAGAAATTTAATATCTTATGGTTTGAATGATAATAATTTTTATATTGGGACAATTATTTAGTAAATAGATCACACATGTCCTCCACCAATGAGACCATATATACTATGAACAAACCTCTTTGAGAGAATTATTTACATTGGAAACAATTGTAAAATTATTAGTCGACATGTGTGACATTAAATTATTTGATAGATTGACTACTATTTTTTTATTACTATACAATGTAATTGGATCATTAAATTTAGTCACCACATCAGGCTCTTAGATGATGTTTCATATCAATAGTACATCTTTTTCTATATATGAAACATAAATATGTATGGGCTCTCTTTTATTATATGTAACTACTACTTATTTAGAAATATAAGTCACGTTGTAGCCAAACAAAATCATAGATATTAAACTTAATTTTTATTAATGGTTTTTAAAAAATTACCTACCATTCCATAGTGAATGATATAATAAATAAATAGAAATTAAATAGAATGATGATTAAAAAATATGGTTTTGTGAAAATCACAAAAAAAATATCATGTGTTAGATTTACCTCTATTAAATATAAGTTTTAATGTGAATTAATATAAATTAAATTAATGCATAGTAAATTCCTATAATTATGTATAATTTCTTTCAAAAATTAAATTATTTGATAAAACATACTTTTAACGAAAATATGATTAATATGGTTATATTAATGAATCTATTTTTGAGTCCAACAATTTATTTTTATTTTTATCATTTTCGTAAAATTATGATGAAAATTATATATTTTAATTTTACACACATTGAAATTGGTGTGAGAATTGGTATCAATAAAACTATTCAAATAAGGATTCACCATCCAATATTCGTGGTTTTGAGTCACACTTTGTGGTCACCAATCATAATAAGAACAAAATATTATTCTATAATTACGTATGCATATCCTGTATTTTCTAAAAATAAAACCAATATTATATTTTAATTGTTATTATAAAAAATAAAAAAATAAGTTATTAATATAAATTAATTATATTCTATTTACAAATAATAATAATTTTTATAATAATAAATAAAAATAAAAAGAAAATGTATAGGCTTGTGATAGCCTATATAATTCTATTATTGATAATTTTGTCAAATTATATTAATTATACATTATAATAGTACCTAGATAATATATATATATTTTTATATTTCAATTGTAGTTTAAAATATGTCCATATATTATTTTAAAAATTTATTCGTGAATATTAATAAATATTTGATTAATTTGTATTAAAATTAGTGAAATGTATTGTTAATATTATTGATACAAATTCAAGTAATTATCAATAATCAGTAGACATTGTTGATACAAATTAATCTATCATCTCAATTTTTAACTCTAATACAAATGGCCTTCCATAATAACCCCAAATTTTAATATATAAACACACATTTCAATGAAATGATCTCATGAAAACCTCTATAGATAAATTAATTTTGATCCCTATAAGAATAGTACTACAATGATAATAAATATAAAAAATTTATTTTCAAACAAGAAATTCCCTAAATGGGTTTCACTAATTATAAAATTACAATTTTGGTAAATTTTTTTTTAATATATATTGAAATTAACTTATTCACCACCAAAATGAACACAACCATCAGTAATGATAATAAAATATTAATAATTTTTTCTTTTCATCTATGGGATTAATTGTGTTATACAATACCTAATTTTGAAAAAAATAATTATGATTGAATTATCAAAAATAACTAAATATATTTTCTTTGCTGTAACTTAAAATAAAAAAATTCAATAAAACATTTACCAATTAAAAATAATAATGCAATCCATTTAATGAGATAAAATGTTCATTTTACCTATAGATGGGAAATAGTGAAATTCCTATCTCAATGAGATCAAAATCAACATAATATTAATTCTACACTCAAACATATAGTTAAAAAGTCTAAAAAAATATTTATTTATCATGAATGAATAATTCCACAAAATAAATACACAATAATTTTTAATGATTACATAAATACTTTATAAAATAAAGGATTAATATTAGGTTTAGAATATCATGAGTCTTTTCAGACTGGGGTTGTAGTTATTAAACCCCTAAAACTAACTCCACGCCTGCCTAACTAATGTGTATTTCCTAAAATTTCCCAAATATTCAATTAATCCTCCTTTAATAATGAAATTATTTCATTTCAAATTCCTCCCACAGGAACCCAAACCCTAAATAGTTTCATTGAATCATTCTCTCCTCATGAATTATATATATACTACTTTCTCTATTCACCATTTAGTTTGGTATTTGGTTTCACCAAAAGATTTGTAGTGAATCATTACTTTTGTATCATGGAGACCCAATAATGAAAGATCATCATAGACAGAAATCGATCATCGACACCCCATTGTCTTCTTTTAAGCTGTCAGCATTTCCCTCTCACATGATTTTTCCTAACAAAGTCACTCACCAATACATGTAACAATTTTAAAATTCATTGGGATGGGATATAATAGTTCTAATATTTTATTTAATTGTTAATAACCATTGAAATATTGTTTCTTTTATCAACACTTTTTTAAGAACTGTTAAATTAAAAATTAATTTTCCTAAATTCCATGTCCATTATTATTGATAAAAAATCACATTTATCAGTGTATATTTTTTATGAGTCATCCATCCATTGATTCTCTCTTGAAACTCCCATATAATCCAATTTTATGGGTGTACACCATTTATTATTTTTATCTTATCCCACTCACACACACTTCAAAACTACCATGCTCCTCCCATGTGCTCCCTAATGATAAGAACATTCAGCCCCTATTTTCTTTGATTATTTTACAATATAATTCACACCACTATTTAAACCCAAAATCTAATACAATAATATTTATGTCATTTAAAAATGAACCCTTATGTGTTTTTTATTAAATTATTATATTTTCAAATATATTTATGTTTACATATTTCAATTTTTTTATATATTTATTCATGTATTTTTATATATATATTTATATAATAATTTTAAAAAACATTTTATATCCATAAATAAATATTTTATATTTATATATGAATTTTATACACATTCAAACAGACATATATGGATATATATTTACACACAGACACAATGTTAAGTATATAAATATATATGATTAGATGTATTCTTACATTTAGATATCAATTTTATATAACATAATTATTAATATATATAGTAGATATGTTTTCAAAGAATATTTAATGATAATTATATATTTATAAAAATACATTTATATATGTTATATCAACTCAATATTGACAGGAACATGAGAATACCAATAATACCACCTTTTATTATGAAAATTGTGAAATTAATTAATATTTTGAAATCTTCATATATAATGGATAAAATAAAACAATGGAAATAATAAAACAAAAAATTATAATTTCCTGGGATGCCACACCTATCGAATAAAATTGAATCCTTATTTCATTCCCTTTTCACAAAATAGAAGGATCACATGAGAAACATGGGTGAATTGTGAAAATATTCAAGATGAAAAATCCATTTGATGGGGTACCAAAATTCATTTAAGATTTTGAATTGATGATGTGGTGGAAGAAATCATCAAAAATAAAAAATTACAACCTGTCTTAAAATAAAATTCTAGGCCAATAAAGATGGTCTGGTCCACTTCTAACTACAAGACGAAGATTTTAGAAATTTATTTTTTTGGAATTCCACACAAAATGATTCATAGGTGTCATATGTGATGAACCCGACCCAAAAAACCAATGACCAGTGAGATTTGTCTTGGAATTAATAGTCAACAATCCAGGGGGAGATGAATTCTAGACTAAATTTTAATATTATACTCTTGAGATATCAAGATGTAGATTATATTCATTCCATGTATTGCACCAACAGATTTACTACACAACCATGAATTTGATTTTATATACAACTTGATTTGAAAATAAGATAATTTATTCAGACCCAAATTATCTAGGTCATTATAAAATGAGAGATTATATCCTAGAAAAAGAAAACTCTATAAAAATATCCCCTATTTTTTTGTGAAATATATAGAAAATATTGATTTTCATAACTCCACGTATGGAAATATACATAGGAATAAGACAATAAAAGATTTCATTGGATGAGGAATACATGATAGATAGATAGATCGTGAAATAAGGGTCATTAATTGTATAGTATTGGATAACCAACTACTTAATTGAAAAGAAACCTACGCACATTTTTAAATAAAAAAATTCGAGGAATTTTGTGTTGAAAAATGTATTCACCCAATTGAACCACTCTTATGATATGTGATTCAATGTTTTTTTAATAACTATATTTTCCATGGTTTTCACCATATCCATTCGAAAAACTAGAAATGTTTATCTGGTTTCATATTCATTACTAAAGGGATACTCTGAATAATCAACGTAACTCTATCAATAAACCATGGAAAATATTTCATGGTTCACCATCCATTCCCTCCCTCATGAAACAAGTAAAACCCTTTATAATTATCCTAAATGTCAACTATAGTGGACATTTAATCAAATTGTCTATTGTTAACTATCCATGGGTCATTCTAGATATCATTTGATTAATTATCACAATTTTTCCAAAATAACACCTGAAATATGATTTCATGTGAGACCCAAGGGAATGTCCAATAGATGATGGACAGAGGGCCAAGAAAACCCGCACTAATTTTTTAATCGGGTAAACACACATCTTGAAGAACATTAATGAAAAGGAATTTTTGTATTGGATAACCAAAATTTATATATTCTAAATAAAGAATAAATAAAATGTTTTATCTCATTTAATATCATTCCTCCACATGTTCTACTGAGGATGTCATTTTCCAATGAAATATAGTGGGGTTTATTCCTCCATCCACGGGGTCTTGGAAAAAAATTCTACATTTGGGAATGGATTTGATCCCAAAAAAAATCAAAGATGTTTTAGGAGGGAAATAACATGAGAATAGATATATTGATCCAAGGATATTATTAGGGTATCCATAGAAGCATTAGAGATATATTTAGTAGCCCAACCATAGATTTTTTAGACACCAAATAATATAGGATTATGAATAACACTATTTTTCAGCTTCCAATAATATGGGCAGCCCATGATAATTCTAATAATTGTAAACCAAGTTGATATATGATGAAAACTAAATGTTATAATTTTAAAATTTATATACACTATAGGTGAAATAAATTTCAAATATAAAGAGATTGATACATTTTAATGATGTTAATTTATTTTTGTAGATAATTTTAAAAATAGTCAAATTATACCAATGTGTCCCTTGAGAATAATAATATATTTTATTCCAATAAAATATGAAAAATAAGAGGTCCCAAATGATATAAATTAATTCCATGGAATTATTTATATTAGGATATAGTAAATTATACTGAAAAATGATCAGAACCATGTATAAAATGTATTGTAGATTGAGGGTCACCATAGTGGAGACATCTTGAAGGGGTAAATCATGGTGTAACACCACCAATAATCACAACCACGATTAAATTGAGGTAAAAAATTTACAGATGATCATTATTCAATTAGTTTAAAAAAATATCATCTTCATTAAAAATAAAACGAATGAACATTCCAATCTATTATCGGATTTATTCAATTCATGTTTCAATGTAATGGCACAACTTTTAGTTAGGAAGCAAAATTGCATGGAATAAAATAATCATGGAAACAAACTGAGTTGTTAGAGATGATCAACAATGGAACAATAACACTCTAATGCAGGTATTTAATATAGGGAATCTAACTATAATCATTGATTAATAATATCATAGAAAAAAATTTATGTGTCACATTTTATAAATAGATGACTATAAAATCCATAACAAATAATGATTAATTATCTTGTAATAAGGGTAATGATTTGTTAATTTGTACTGTGTAAATTACCTTTCCTTTCCCAATGAAATTTCTTGAGTCCAAAAATATATATCCCAAAAAATATTCTATTATATATTGGAGAATAATCCCTCAAATACCTCTGGGAATTATGCCATCAAAAAGTCAAGTTTTTTGAGGTCCAAATGTATTTCATCATGATTAGTAACACAAACCAGATGGTTTTTCATCACATTCATGAACATAGGTCATATTCAAGCCTTAATATCTAATGAAATGTTATAAATATTCCAAACATGGAGTAAATAATACAAAATAATAAACAAGATGAAAAACATTATTTCCATTAAAAACAAACCATTTTTTAGGATCAATAGGAAAGGGGATAAGGTTTATATATTGTCTCAATGAATCCTATTGGTGGATGTACATAGTATATGCATCACTATATTTAATATGATAACAACACATGTGAATTATCCAGAAACCATCCTTTTATTTGAGGTCTTCATTCATTTCAACATTCATATTTAAGACTCAAGATCAAACAAAAAATTATTGGGAGTGAATATATAAAATTTATTTTTATTATTTTATAATTTAATTTAATTCAATGCTAGAGGAATTTATAATATATCCTAGAATATTGTATAGATATCACCAGGGATGAATTATTCTTATCATTAGTCCCCCACCATCGAACTTGAGGGAACAACATAATCACCTTCCACATCCATATAATATAATGTATCAAATATAAATAGCCTATATTGTCTTGGAATTCTAAAATATCATTTGTCATTATTGTGGATAACATAATGGTTTTACATATTGGATGGGAGGTGAGAAACTATGAAAAAAATAAAATACTAACACATTCAGTGATACCCATGAAACATTATAGAAACTCCTTAATGGTGAAATTTTTAGATATCCCATGAATCATAGTAAAGATATTGACTGAGTATCCAAAATCATTTTGATCCGCATTCAGATATACCTAAATGATATAGATCATTTAATATAATGATCTATTACCAAAAATCTCATGAAAAATAGATATGTCATTTCATTTATGTCTCCAACACTGTGGAGAGTTCCTTGGCTTATCTTCCTTAAGGACCAATGAAACCCTCAGGATCACAATTAATCATTTTGAAAAGGCCGACTATAGATTAAATAAAATCCCACATAATGGAAGACAACTAAGGAAAATAATTGTAATGGTAATCTAATAATAACTCGTAACTCTCACAAAAAAATATATATTTTATGATGAAATAGGAACCCACATTCCATTATCTAGATACCAGAATACACCTATTAATGAGAATTTATTTCTTCATTCCATGCATGTCGATGAATTCAAAAATGGTGTTATATGGTTAAAAAAATTAAATTACACTTATTGTGCTCCAGTGCAAGATAATCAGTAAAATTCATGAATTCTACATCCTATGGTTGCAATATAATAATACTCTCATTGGGGTTGGATGGGATGGTTCATTATAGACATCCCCCTTGAGATTTAATTATTGTGTCAATCTCCAATCACATTCATTGTTTTGGTAAATGATCATCCAACTATTCAAAAAATAGGTATGTAGTGGTTAAAATCATGGGGTCTATACAATATTCCCCTATAATTCATCTACTATATGTAATATTACAACATATTGTTGTCAATCCATGTATGCAATTTCTTACCGGAGAGAATATCATTAAAGGGTCTCACTTGGGGGTTTATATATGTAGGATGGATTATAAAAATTTTCTTTTGGCCTATGGGGTGGGGGGGGGGGGTAAGGAAAATCCTTATAATATAGAGTGAATCATTTTGTATGTATTATTACCATTGTATGGGATTTTCATGATAAATATAATACATCCCTAAATCAAATGAGATAGCATAGGGATAATCTATATAAATAATTTTGTTTATATATGATTACAATGATCGGTATGAAAACGTAAAGGCCATATTAATGTAATATTTTTTTGATCATTGGTTGTCTACACACATCAATCCATTTTGGTTTTTTCACAATCTATCATTATTTCCAAATAAGGAACCAACATTAATCATTTTTTTCCCATAGATTAAACTGTTATATAGATTAATAGTTGTACCCTCACTATTCAATAACATTGTGGTGAACTATTTTATTGTGACATCAATAAATTTATAAAATAATTAAAATATGTTTTTCACACTAAAATGAAATAATATTATTTGTGTTTCCATTTGTAGAAAGGTACAACTTTGATGTGGGATAAAAACAAAAATGAAGACGTTTATTAATATGATGGATCACTGTGAAATTGTATCTGATCAATCACTTTCATTAACTCATAGAATAAATCTAAAATTTTCCTCATAATGTTCATTGAATTTATCACAAAAGGTGTTCGCAATATAATTCCACAAAATGGAAATTTTGTGTAGGTAACATTATAAATGTCACCATTGTCTTTTATATCACACAATTATATAAGGTGGTTTTCAATAGTCCATAATCCTCTTATAATAACCTCTTCATTATTATTATAGTAGAAAAATTTTATAATCATGTTCCTATATATGATTCCTCATATGTACACTTTGTCTCCCATATTCCTGAAAAATTATAATGTGCTCTTCTAGGATGTAAAATTATAGCATAATTTGGTAATATTTTTCCCTAGGTTATGAGATTAATTTGAAGAAGGGTGATGGAATATCCATACATAGTAACTGAATATGATATTATTCATATTACATAAGTGAGGAGAATAATCATTGATTTAACAAGGTGTTCTACCACACAACTCTTAAGAGGTCAATAAATAGCTCATTATGATGAGATGAAATTCCAAATATAAATCTCCCATAGTTTGTGACATCACCATGGATCCAACATAAATTATGACAAAGGTACCTCATTAACAAAATATTATATAATTTAATAGGGTTGGATTTAATTTGTGGTAGATCCCAAATGGACAAATAGATCAAATGTTAATGTCATTTCATGTTTAATGAATGATTTTAACCAATCATACATAGCTTATTAATTTATTGAATGTCAATGTCATCCAATTAATATTAAATGACAATTATTCAATACTATTTTTAAAATTAGTAATTAATATTTTTTCATAAATGCTTTATAAGTCATTGTTAATCTATATATATATATATAAATATTATTTTGCGTAAATTTATATTTAGACCCCATATGAAATTATTTTATGAAATTTATTATATATATGTCATTATAAATATAAAAATATAAAAAAACAATATTATACGATTACTTATCGATGTAATTATTCTATGAGATATACCCTTTATCATTATTAAATTAGACATGACAAAGATCACTTTATATCAGATCTAACAAAATTTGCTGATAAAGGTGTACATTTTATGTTCTTTTAGTTATAGTTGAATTTTTTTCATTGATTATCATAGATTTTGTAATAGTAGTCTCGACATCACTAGGTATGGAATTCAATCTCTTGAAAACCACAATCCCTTTTTCAAATCACATGATGACCATCATGGAAATTTTCAATGGTTTTGTTTCATACACCTAAATCAAAATTGAATAAAAGATTTTTATGAAAGGATTTTCAATAAATATTCTTATTTTATCATCATTCCTACCCTTCACCTAAACATACAAATGTATGTGAATATTATGACTTTAGATTCCTAATTTAAATTCCATTTTGGTGATCGATATTTATTTTCAGTCATTATGGATGGATGAGGTAGCCACCCATTTTTTTAACCATTGGGATGTTATCAAAGAATCATTCTCTATGAAATCCAAGGAAGTCAATCATTATACAACACATTAAAAGAGTGGATGTAATTATGGTTATATATATCCTACAATTTAGATCATCATTATTATCCCCCATCCTCGATTATTGTCCTATGGATACACCATTATATTATTCAACAATGAAATGTACTGATGTAAAAATGGATCATATGGAGTACATGGTTTTTTTTATTCCAAAAAAGAATCTTGGTGATACAAATATAATGTATATAGATAATGGAGAATAAAATAAACAAGATATTAGATTATGCTATATCAATCTCTACTGAAATTTATTAAATCGTCACCCTAACAATTATTAATCACCATATTGCCCGTGATGGATTAAATTCATCTGACCCAACATATTTGTCATGATTTGGATTGATTTCATGAATTCCTTATATAATTTCAGCAATTTTATCAATAAATGTCAAGAATTTTCATAAAATTTTATTATCCATTGATTAATTTCCTTTAAATATTTGGTTTGGGTTTCCTTTGATTAATTTTCTTATTTTTTGAATATATAGATGTGAATCATTTTTTACACATCCATTACTGAATGTCATTCTATACTAGTGAAAACACATAGGCATATGTGAGATATAGTTGACTTTATTATCATTTATGAATCCCATTAATGGTTCATAATTCTCATTTTTCATTATTTTTTATGAGTTTATCATTCGATTAAGGTGGATATTTAGGGCGTTTGTTACCAGGATTTCAAAAATTTAATATGTTTAACTTTAAAAAAAAAATTAAAAAATATGAAATGAGGTCAACTAAAATAAGTTAGTAATATATATATATATATATATCATTTTTAATATAATTTATTTTATATTATTTTGAAATTATATTTATCTAAAAAATGAAAAATTAAAATAAACTTTGGAATAAAATATTATTGATACTACTACATGTAATTTGATCATGCAATTTAATATATAAAATTATATTATATTAAAAAATAACATATTTTTTAAATATATATTTAATAATAAAAAATGAATATATAATTCATAGGCTCTATAACATCCCTTTTCAGGCCCCCATATAAATGGTCGAACCATAGTATGTTCTCTTTTTTTTATCATTTTTGTAAAAACAATATTTATTTTATTTTTTGAGGTTTTATTTTCAATATAATAAAAAATAATCATTATAAATGTCAAAACTATGTTTATTATTATTTATATAAATAAACCATTATTAAATTTGAATACAATAAAAAATATAATATTTATAAATACTTATTAGAAAATATAAATTTTATTATTGTCTTCTTGACCCATACTATTATTATGATATATACAGTGTAGGAATTTGAATCATGGTATATTTATTATTACCATTTTGAAAGATATTTTTTGATTTATATTATAATTGTAATAAAAAAACATTAATGTAGGCCATTGGAAAGGATGATTCCCTATATTCTAATGGGCTGAATCTTTGGATTTTTTATATGAGACGAAATGAAACTGAATTTTTTAGAAGCATCTTTTTTGTATCCCTAGTCCTCATCAAAACAAAGGCTATATGGTCATTCATGGGTCCCTATAACTTATTATCTTTTAAAATAATTTTTATCGGTTGTGAATGTATGATAATAGATATTTTGTAAATTATATTGATATATCCCATCCCATTATTTCTAACCCATACTATCTAGGATCAAGTTGAGGTTTTACTTGTAGAACTATATGTTACAATTTGTTAAGCACGGTCCATTGTCAATTATAAAAAACCACTGAAAATGGGGGAATTTTATCAATACATCAGAAAATAATTAATAAATTTGATCTTTAACAACATTATAAATGTAAAACCACAGGATTCTCAGAAATATGTTTTTAAATTAATTTATTTTTTCTATTTTAAATTTCATAAAATAATTAATATAGATTTTACTATATGAAATAAATTATTAATGTCTTTCAATATATAATACTATATGTCACGATTATGCTACACCCAAAAATTCATAATGATTTCAGTATACACAACACAATGGTTGGCTTGTGCAACACACAACACCGAGCACTTTTGACATTATGAATTCAATTAAGTCAATCATTACTTTTACACAACACCAATGTGGCATAATTGAAATGTAATTCCTACTTGTTTTTCACTACATGAAACACTGACTTGGTGTATGTTACATGAAACACTGACTTGGCATACATTACACGCAACACCAGGTTTCTACAATCCATTATTTAATTATTATTATTATGGTTTAAACAGGACAGATTTAAACTAGCTGTCAAACATTGTAATATGAGTAGTAAAAACTACTTTTAATTTTTTTAATGATTTTATTTTAATTAAACTTATTAATAATAAAAAATGTTTTTATTTTTAAAGTCCTTATAAGTTTAAAAATACAATTTTTCCAAATAAATTATATTTTATGTCTTTTTATGAAGAATAATTAAATTAATTATATGTACATTGAAATATAATATGATTAAATAAACATTATTTTTTTTATATAGAATGTCAACATTTTCATAGGGTGATTGTTTGGAATTTTTATAAGAAACTACATTTTTGAATTAATAGTTAATTTTTTTGAATTTTTACCCAAAACCACAATCCTATATAATATATTTTAAATTTTAAATTTTATATTAAATTATATTAAATGTTTAATTTTATTATATTTTTAACAATTAATAGAATTTAAGTCATTAGAATAAATTTCTTTATGAAATTGGAAATTAAAACGCAGGAAACATTTTAAACATTTTATCATTAAAAACTCATTATGTCATTCCTTCTATTGGATTTAAATTCAACTTGAATTTTCAATGTCCGTAAGTTAATTTTTGAATAAAATAAATAATATATTTTAATTATTTGGTTATTTATTGTCGGATAATATCAAAATAAATATTTATTAAAAATATTAGTAAAAAGTGATTCAAATTAATTGTTGTGATTGAGTTAAAATTAAGCCTAACAATGGATAAAACCTTACACTTAAGGGCCCGGATGGCATAAAAAATTTCTCAAAACCCAATTTATTTATATATTTTGTCTATAAACCTTGAACTAATTAGTTTAGTTGGGTTTTAATGGGTTATGTTTTATATTACATGTGTACATATAACTGGTTTTCAAAAATGCCATGTGTGTCATTTCCCATCCCTATAAAAGAAAACCAATGTCTCGCTTATTAATACCAATAAAAACACATAGTAAAGGAAAATACCTACTCAAATATTCTACAATAATCACTATACTTATCCATAAATATGTCCTCTGTTCAGAAACCCTTCCACGGAATACCATTGTTGAAAACCAAAATGAGTTACTTGATTTAGTGGTAACACACTCCTTTAGGATCATTCAATTTACATTATTTCAACACCACATTAATTCTTATTAATCTATTCATGCATAGATTTATATGTATCCAAAATATAGTTGTATTTTTTTTATGAAAATGGTTTGACCAACACATACAAACACCTCTATCAAATGGATAGCGAACATAATGTTCATGTGAATGGTGAAATGCCTCTTCCCAAAACACTGATTGTTCATTTTCCCTTAACTGCCTCACATGGTTAGTTATATGAAGAAATTAATTTTTATATATAATATTTATGATATATATTAATATACTAAGCTTCTAAAATTCTTTAAAATTCATTCCTTTATACATTTAAACATGGGTAAATACGATAATTTAATTTCAGTAAATGTGGACTACCACCCCCAGAAAGTTATATCATTTTTTCACAAACTACATAAATTTTATTAGGATGGGTTTAGTGAACTTATATAATATATATAAAATTATAATAATTCTGTAATTATATTACCTACATATGTAAATATATTTCAGTTACATTATTTCTTTCAATACACAATAACACAGAGACAACGATCATGCTTATATATGACATGCCGTCTCCATGAATGGTTTATTCCATTTAATACTTATATATTACATAATTTTTTATAGAAAACATATAAATAATATAAAATAATTATATATAATGTTTTATGTTATTTAATTAATGATTTATTTATAAATACCAAGGACACAAGAAATTGACACACATGCGAAGAACAATGCAGATAATGCACGAAGTGAAACGATGACATAAAATTTCGAACAAGTGGGTAATATAAAGTCATAACCAACAATATATGATACTATATATAAGAATATGTTTATTTAAAATAAAAACTATATTAAATAAACTTGAGGCTTGAATGAGTACAACCAGAGTCAATACACAAGGAAAGTTTATTTCATATCAATTTTTTATTTCCGTGAGATACATGATTTATTAACCATGGAATATTTTTTTGGGGTGTATACATCCCATGGATGTATAAAATTATTATTATAATAAAATTTATGGGATTTTATGTATCTACTTGATGATATTTATTTCTTGGGCTAATATTTCAAAAACATCCATATTGTTTTGGCAATTTCGTATCAAATTTCATTTTTTAAACTCATGTTTTATTATGCTCCTAAATTTTTTATCAACGTGTATATAATCCCATTTTACATGTTATATCATGAATATACTTATTTTAATTTTGTTTTAAGCTTTATAAAATTTCATTTTCGACATGGAAGGTATTATCCTAAGTTAGCGGGTGGTATGAGTTTTTTGAAACAATTTCATCACTTCTTAATATTATTAAATAATGTGGTTCATTTGATTAAATCATATGATCAAACCGTCATGAACACTATTTAATATTATTACCCTTGATTTATTCATGATATAATCATGTATCAGTACCATTTTCCTTCTATTTGGTAAATACAATGGGTATGAATTTGTTTTTTATTAAATTATGACTTTACCTCTCTCTTCTCTTGGAAATTTGTGTTCATTCAAAACCATGTTTTACTAAAAAAATGAAATATTATTCGAAATTATTCAATGTATTTTCAATAAAAAAATATATTTTTCATAATTCATTATAAGTATTAAATGTATTATCAATGAAATGGTTTTCAAAACATATTCTATATTCTTTAACAATTGTTCATTATAAATCATTCTCAAAATGTTTTCAATAATTTTTTTTATAAGTTTTTAATGAATTTTCAATGAAATGGATTTCAAAATGTTCTCTATATTATTTTATATTAACTCCTAGAAAATTAATTTCATAATGTTTTGAAGAACTATTTATAGTTTTTCAAAAAATAATGATTCTAATAATTATTCATGTATTCCTTTTTCAGTAATCATGTTTATTTTCATGAAAATGTTTTTCCTAAAGGTGTTAGGTATTATAATGACTTTTCAATTTAGAAATGATATTTTTCTCAAAAAATGTTTTCAAAATATCATTCCATGTTATTATCCATTATGATGTAATCTTTTTATGTTACTAATTATCCTCAATGAAATTGTCCAACGATTGAACTCATATCCTTTAATGAATGGTTAATATTTAGATGGAAGGATGATTGTGAGTCCCATTTCTATTCCACAAAACATTGGCTTTTAAAACCTCATATTATTAGGGGTTAAGAATTTTTTAAATAATAAAAAATCACAACTTTTTCAACATGTTATAATGTGATGGAATGATAATGATACCCATTTTATTTTTTGTGTTATGAAAAGATTATTAAAAAAATGTTCGTTTTTATGGGTCATGATATTATTAGAACATTATTTTATTTTGTAATATGTATAAATGATTTAATTATGATATCAAAGGTACCTATATATATAGATAATCAATTTGGTAATGATTTATGGCTCCTGAGTACAAATGTTATACCTCAACCTGATTACATGTTCATATTGTTATTCATGTAATTGGTTGCAAGTTCATTTGTTTATGCATGATCCTAATTAAATGTTAAAAATGTTATTAGAGATTTTTTTTATATGTTCATGATGTTATACATGAATCTGGTTGAATGTTCTCAATGTTATCCAAGAACCTAATTGCATGTTCTCAATAATATGTGTCGACCTTGATGAATGTACATATGTCGTTGAGAGGGACTAATTTCATGAACTTAAATTAATGTGTTTACTTGAATCTAAATATACATGTTCACAATGTTTTATGTTAATGTGTATTCCCCGATTACATTTATTATACCAATGTTAGGATTTCCTGGCTTATGCTCTTGAATTTTATATCATTAATGTCTTATGAAATAAAAAAATTTATTCCGTGAATAATTTTTATGTAATTTGAAATTTTGGCTACGATCCTCTAATTATAATGATCATGTTCTTATACACTTATGTTCTTGATATTAATAATAATTTACAATATTTACCATTAATGAGCATCTGAGATCACACCATTTTATGATTCCTTCCCCTGGTAATAATGATTAATGTATTGGATGATATGTTTAAGAGGGATTATACTCTTGGAGAACCCAACAGGAGACAATGTATCTCGCTCACGTACTTGTGTTTACAATTACTTGTCTCCAGTGGAACTATACTTATACGGTGTTTGGGAATATGTATTTATAATGTTTTTAGTTTTTTTCCAATGTGATTTATTGTAAATGTAGGAAAAAATTTGGTCACTTTAATTAGTATTAGATCTAGGTTTAATTACCCTTCGAAATAAGGATGAGAAAAAATTAATGATATTCCAAGGTATATGTAATGCCCCAACCCCAGTTGCACAGATTCAATGAATTATTTTAAGACATTGGCACGATTACAAGGAATCATGTCCCGAATGAGTGATAAATTTATAATTCTTGGAAAATATATTACATACATTAACTTTACATTAAAATTTGACGCATAAAACACAACATAGATAGTTCTTTGACAATCTAATTTTTCCCTTTAGCTTAACCATGCATAACAATCATAATACACTTCTTAAAATCTAGGTAAAATAAAACATAATAAAGTGGTGAGTTCATATTCTTAGTAAGGCTAAATAATTTAGTGTATGATATAAACTTTTAAGGACTCGGGGAGCTATCGTGGTTTCCAACCATCACTTACTATGTCCACTCTATTCCTCATATGAAAAAGTTGATACATAACATAAACATTCGTATTAAAACTAGCATAAAAAATTTCATTACATTAACCATAAACCATTAATGGAATAAATATAGAACATCCACATTCAAACATATCATAATTCATTCAATACAAAATGGATGTTTTTATTATAATAAATCAACCTCAATCAAAAATAATATCTAGTAAAGAATGCTGAAATAGTTGAAAATGATGAGTAAAACATTTTGAGAAAAATAACCTTTTTGTAAAATCATTTAAAAGTCACACATTTTTAACGTAATTATTTTAAAAGATATTTTTTAATCAAGGTGTCTCATTCAAATTTGAAAATTTGGAAAAGAATTATCATTTCAAAACCTTCATGTCCATATACATAAATCCATAAAATCATTTGGAAAACCTGGATATTAATTAAAAAGATATAGAATGATAAATCATTAAAAAAATTTAAAATTATGATCTTGATAAAGAGTACCTTTCACAAATCCTTAAATTTTAATTTTGAAATCATTTTTATGAAAATTGGACAAGGATGATAAAAATGTCCCCGAAAATAATTACACATAAACAATCTCGGATAATAATGAGATTAAGAAATTAACCCTAACCAATTTGGTATCTTACAAAACATACACCCCATGAAAGATGTATCATACAATTAATATGTAAATACACATAAATTAAATTGTATTACCCAAAGAATAAAATTATGGTCAGTACATACACCACATAAAAGGTAATAGTTGAAATATGGCATGAATCTCACGGGAATAAGGAGTGAGATGAACACCCTTTCCCTTGCACTTTCCTTTAGTCAAGGGAATGTTTATCCTAATGTATGAAGACTAAAGTATGTTTTTAAATTATAAAATAACCATATTAATATTTATTGTATCATAAATTATTCATTTATGGATTTATACCCATTTAATAATAATTTCCATGTTATATTAATATTTCAGGTAATAATCGCTTTCTTTACCATACGTGTTTTAACTTGTTACTCTTGACTGTATCACATAGATCATGATTTAAATAAATTCGAAATATTAAAAAAAAATTATATATCATATATATTTAGAATAAAAATATGTATAATAGACGTATATTTAAAATGTAAAACACCATTTATGGAGACGGTTGTCCGTACGTATGCATAAACGATGTTTCTATTTTCACATAGTATTGAACAGAAGTAAGTGAATAAGATATATGTAAGTATATAAATACAATTATATATAAATATATATCTCCCTAGTAGAATTATTATGTCATATATTACATAATTATTATTAATATATATTTTTATAATCAACGATGAATGGTGAACATGGAAATGAATCTCATCGCATCGGGGAGACGGTAATCCGTACGTACGCATGAGCAAAAATATCATTATATTGATATTAAAATAATATATAATTGGAAGTTATATCATATATAATGAATCCATATCCTGTTATATTTATTATTTACATCCAATACACATCATTATTATACCCATCCAAATAATAATGTATTGAATAAAACTAAGACCATGACGTGGAGACGGTAGGCCATACGTACGCACGTTTGGTGACATGTCATTCAAATGGTGGATATAATAATGAATTTTGTTCTACCATAATTATAATAACATCAAATTGTATAGAATATACTGGAGTTATTATATAATAATGGAAACAACAATGAAAAATTAAGAGGACGAATATAGGAACGTGAAAGGCGGTGGTAAAATCATTACCTCTTCTTCGGGTTCTTCCTTTGGATTTGATCAAAAGGGCTCCTTAGATTGCCTTTCTGTTCAAACTATGGAATCTAGGTTGAATGGATGATAGTTTATAGGGTATTTGGGTAGGGGTTGGCCGAGCCAAATGACTTAGACGGTTTGAATTAGAATGAAGGCGGAGTTCCCTTTTATAAGAGGGGTGAGGGGCACCTTAGTAAAAAAAATGTAAAATATTATTTTATAATAAATTAATATTCGGGTTATAATATCTTAAAATTGATTTATTTCAAGTAAAATGTTGGTATGGGTCTAAATCCACTCATCCAATAGGTTTTAGATATGTTTGGGTAACTTTATTAACCTTATGTTTAATTTTTAACTCTTAGTTTATTAGTTTTACATTTACCATGTCTCTTTGTATTTAAATATTATATGGTTAATAAACATACAATAAAATTCCAATCGATCCCCATGTGGTCTATTAATACAACACCAAACATGATATAAGTCATTTGGATGAACAATTGATTTTCATGAATAGCATATCAATTAATAATATAATATATTTTTTAAAAACTCTTTTATGACAATTTTGACACTATTGTGTATTTTTTTGATAAATTCATAAAAGCATTATTACTTCAAATAAAATTCATATTACCAATCCTAATAAACCATATTTACCAATAAAATTATTTTAATTCATAAAAAAATTTCCAAATTTCATTTATTTGTGTATTTATAATATCAATTATCATAATCTATCATTAATATGGTAATTACTGCATCATCGTTGTGTAACAAAAAAATTAAATTATTTTATGTCTAAAAATTATAAATTAAATACCATTATGTAGGAAATCTTTTTAAATTTCTAATTAATATTTATAATCAAATTTATCTTATGTATAACCCTATATAAAAAAATTTTTAGTTATTAAATATTGATTTTTACTCCTTTAACTATTCTAAGAATTAAATAACAATAAATGTCCTAATCTAATCCCAGTGGAGAAAAGAAGTTCATATTTTATCCCTAAGGATTTTTTTGGTTGAATTATTCCTAGAAAATAGAACTAGGACATGATTTAGGGTAATAATAATATCATTTTTACCCTTCATTACTATATTTACTTTTAACCGTGGTAAATAAAAGTAAAAAAGTTACTATTCACAAAAAAAATTATTTTTATCAAATTGAACCACATTTTACTCCTTGATATTAACCGTGTATCTTGTATTTTCGAAATTCCACTCATATAAGCAGTACAATTATGTTTTATGTGAATTTTCAAATTGTCCTAGGAGATGGGTAAAAGACGGAAAAATGTTCAATAAAATTTTTATATTTATATAATTATTATAAACTTACTCCAATGAATTAAATTGAACATATATTAGTATTATGTATCAATTTTGATTTATAATAAATTTAAGTAAAGTAAATAATTATTTAAATAATAATTCGGTTTTGAACTATAACTTAGTTTTTTTCACTATTCAAAAAAATGGAATGTTTTTAGAAAAATACAAAAAATACACCCTAATCTAACTTAGATATTCCAAATCCAAAAATGATTTCTATTTTACCAAATTCAAAACATAGAAGTTTCATTTATTAATTTAAAATTATTTCTTGTTTTCAAAACAAATAGCGTGTATTTATGAAAAAATAACTATCAAAAGATTGTCACTTGTTTATGTTTAATTTCAATGTGAAATTAATTCAAATGACAAAAATTGGATTAAAGGGTATAAATATAATCTAATTATCCATCAAAAACATAAACATTTATAATTCAACAATATAAATTTTTTTCATAAAAAAGGATCCTTTCAGTTAAAATATAGTATTTTCACTATTCACCCAAATATGAAAGTTATTAGAAAAACATGAAAAATTTATTGAAACTATATTCTTATGTCCCGATTCTAAAGAAGAATTGTATTTTGCCAAATTTAATATAAAAAAGTTTCAAATATTTTATTTAAAAAGGGTTCTCCATTAAAATGTGGTAAAATTTCATTTTTTATAAAATACTTTTATTTGAAGAAATGTATTTGTTCATAAATTATGTCAATGAAAGTCATAGTATGGATTCTAAAATTATAATAATTATATAAAGGTCAATGTTATTTTAATACTATTCGGAACTTCTTTTGAATGGCTTGTTTGGTAAGTTGTGGTGCGCTTGAACTCGGTGTTGCATGTAGTGCAAGTTATTGAATTACATTGATAAAATAATATACTTTGAAATCTTGGGGTGTTACATTCTTCCCTCCTTCAATAAATTGTGTCCTCGCAATTTGAAATTGTTCTTCTAAAATATAAGGATGAAAATAGAAAATACATTTGCAGGGAAACCCACATAAGAAATTTGGTTAATAAAATATTGTCTTAATAAGAGGAAAATGAAAATGAAAAAGATACCACCAAATTAAGATCTCGAATAAGAGAACATTGGTGGCAATTAGAGAAACATAATTGGAGGTAAAAAATAAATATTTATAGAGAATGATTGAGGTCATTAATCACAATATATCAATTAAATATATTAATATAATAAATCCATTATCAAAACAATTTTCAATACCAAAATACGTAAAAAGAGTATATGGTATTTAATTTCATTTTCATTAAAAAAAATTCTGGATTCATAAGGAATCCAATGATCAATTAAAACTCACAGTGGTGGAATGGTCATTATCACAGCTTACATTAAAAAAATTCCTTTTTTCTTTTGGTTTAGTAAAACGCTTCAATGAAAAAAATTCCCCTTCAAATGAAAAGTCAAATGGTTTTATACACCGTATAAAAGAAATCCATTCAGAAATCAAAGGATGCCTCAATGAAAGGATATTGTGAAGAAGTACCTTAACTAATGTTTAAGAATTAATTTAATCATATAATAATATGGAAATATATATATATATATATACATGACAAGTAGAGTTACATCCTTTAACTAATTCATACCACAAACTCATCTTTCACTCTGAAATATTTCAAAAAATATATATTATTTATCCTAATCATATAGGGTTGCAAAAATATGGAATTTATAATTCCCCTATCAGAAATTTTATATAAAAAATAAATTATACAATCCAGGATATAACGTAGGTCTGTGATAGGTGATACACCCTTGCCTCCCTTCGGTTGCGGGTTCAAGTCTCGCGGCCTTGCTGGACGTGACAGGTTTCCACCCTACCTCCGGGTTATCCTTTTTGTGGTAATCCAAAAATAACTGTAACAATATTATCCAATTTCAAACATAATGCATTCCAAAGATTAGAATTATCCAAAATACATATATCCAAACTCTCAGTCCAATGTTTATACGGAAGTTAAACATAGTGAGGATCGTTTATTCTAGGTAATAACATGTAAATGTCTTCATCCCATAATTTTTTACAACACCACTTTATCCTGAATTACCAAAATCAACAATCTCTTAATCAAAAATTTCTAACATAGTATAAGGACCATATATTCTCAAATTCCCAATGAAATAGTACTACAGTACAATCCTTATTTATCCCCATAATTCATATTACCAGTACATCGTTGAAACAACACTAAAATGAAATAATTATTTAATAACAACATAAGAACACTACTTATTGATCTTCATTTGTGGTAGTATCATAACTTTATTATTATACAACAACATTATTTGGGGAACACTCTGATAATTTGAACATTGATTCATGTAGTTTCACCACTCCTAGGATATGAAGCACTATTCATTTGAAACCTTTTTCTTACCCTCAAAATCATGAACATGGTTTCCTTTATCTCTAAACATATAACATACTCTCATTCCCTCCAAGAATTTTCCTAGGTGATTCTTTCCACAGTTATCACATATGGGAAAATCCTCTTTTACCTTCTTTCCTTTATCTATCTTTCTCTCTACCATCCTTTTCTTCTCTGGATTCCCTTCAAAGTCGTTGGACTACGAGAATTATTTACATATCTTATCAACACATGATACTATTTGTTCATATGATGATAAAATGTAGGATATTATTTCCATTATGAATTATGGCATAAGACCATGAAAGATATTACCCTTCTTACTCATTGGATCATGTGTATTGCTGGTGTTCTCATTTCTTCTACTAGGCACCATTTCTTAACAATGGTATACACTAGAGTAGTTTAGGATTCCCAATAGCTAATTCCGTACATGTGAAACACTTAACCTAAATTAAACAGTTTATGGATATAATCCGTAATCATAAAAATGTCTTTTATGAGGAAGTATATACTTGTAAACCCTTCTTCATGGTTTGTTAAGAAAATACGAATTATCCAAATCATATCCCTCAGGAGTGTCATAACCAATATTGCAGCATGGACCATTGTCGTACACTAGCTCCCATTCAAATCTAGCACAAAGTGGTGTTTTGGGTTTTACACCTAGGTACATTTGTGCCAGAGTTTTCTCTACCTGTTCATATCCAGATAGGGTAGTATTCCACGAAAAAATCACTAGACCTCAATAATACCAAAATTCTAGGAAGAGCTTCTACAATAATCCACAATGTCTATCTTAGGTTAATATTCTCGACCTAGAGTTTATCTAAATCTAGTTTCCAAGGTTATTGTTAAACATCCTATGATTCGAAATGTAACTCCCTGACCCCATTTACCCAAAGAAATTGCATTATTTTAATAAATTAACACGATTACAAGGAATCAAGTCCCGAAGGACTGATCAATTTAGAAGTTTTGGAAAATAGATTACATACATTAACTTTACATTACAATTTTAAGCATAAAACACATCACATATTTTTCTTTGAGAATTAAAATTTTCCCTTCATCTTAACCCTTATTATCAATCATAATACACTTCTTGGAATCCTGGGAAAATAGAAAAAAGAAAGGGGTGAGCTCAGATGCTCAGTAAGGGTATATAATTTAGCGGAAGCTATAAACATTTAAGGAAAGATGTGTAATAAAAACAAAAACCTTTTTAACATAAACATGAACATAATATGGTAAAAATAAATTAAAAATTACAATATAAACATGCACATGGGTATTATACTAGTCAAATAATCACATGTAATAACTAATTTAAAAATGAGGGAATGCTTAATACCTGACATCATTAACACATAGTCAAGGACTCGTGACAAGACTAAAAATAATTATTTTTTCAAGACCTTGTGCAAGACACTAGTTTGTCTCATGAAACCTACCGACGCATCAAGGAGCTATAGCGGGCTCCACCCATCACTTACTAATTCCACTGCATTCCTCATATGAAAAAGTTGAAACATAACATAAACATTCATATTAAAACTACTATACAAAATTTCATTACATTAAACCTAAACCATTAATTGTATAAAAATATAACATCCATAGTCAAACATATCATAACTATTTCAATAAACATGGATGTTTTTATTATAATAAATCAACCTCAATCAATAATAATATCCAATAAAGGATGCTCATATAGTCGAAAATGAGGAGTAAAACTTTTTGAGGTAAATTTCCATTTTGTAAAATCATTTAAAAGTCATACATTTATAAATGAAGTAATTTAAAAGATATTTTTGAATAAAATTATCCCATAACACTTTTAAACATTGGAAAAGAATTTTCATTTCAAAAAATTCATGTCCATATAAATAAATCCTTAAAATCATTTTGAAAACATGGACATTAATTAAAAATATTTAGAAAGATAAATCTTTAAAAAATTTAAAATTCTTATCTAAATAAAGTGTACCTTTCAAAAATCCTCAAAATATTCATTATAAAATCATTTTTATGCAAAATGGACATGGATGATAAAAATGTATATGTAAATACTTACACATAATAAATCTCAGATAATAATGTGATTCAGAAATTAACCCTTAAAAATTCAGTAACGTACGAAACATATAACGCACGAAATTAGTATCATACAATGAATATGTAAATACACATAAACAAAATTTTATTACACAAATAATACAATTATGGTCAGTACATACCCCACACAAATGGTAATAGTGGCAATATGGCTTGAATCTCACGGGAATAAAGACTGAGATGAAAACCATTTACCTTGCACTTTCCTTTAGTAGAGGGTATATTTACCTTATGTTTGAAGACTATTGTATGTTATTAAATTATACCAAAACCATATTAATATTTACGATAACATAAATTATTCATTTATGAATTTATACTACCCATTTAGTAATAATTCCCATGTTATATAAATATTTTGGATAATAATCTCTTTCATTATCGTACGTGTTTTAACATATTAATCTTGATTGTATCACATAGATGATGATTTAAATACTTACATAATATAAAATATTATTTATATATCTTATATATTTATAATATAAATATCTATAATAGGCGTATATATGAAATGGAAAAAACCGTTTATGGGGACGGTAGTCTGTACGTAGGCATAAACGTTGTTTCCGTTTTCATATAGTATTGAACCAAAGTAAGTGAATAAGAGAAATATAAGTACATAAATACATATATATATATATATATACATATATATATCCACAGTATAATTATTATGTCATATATTACATAATTATTTGTAATATATATTTTTATAATCGTCGATGAATGGTGAACTTGGAAATGAATCTCATTGCGTCGTGGAGGAGGTAATTTGTACGTACGCATGAGGGAAAATATAATTCCTTTGATATAAAAATAATATTCAATTGGATGTTATATCATATATACATAATACTTAGAATGTTATATTTATTATTTACATCATATACACATCATTATTATAACCATCTAAATAATAGTGTATGGAATAACAATTACACCATGACGAGGAGCCGGTAGGCCGTACATACGCACGTATGGTGACATGACATTAAAAGGGTGGATAGAATAATGAATTTAGTATTACCAAAATTATAATAACATCACAGTATATAGAATACACTGGAGTCATTATTTTATAATGGAAACAACAAAGAAAAGGGATGTGGAAGAAGAAAGGAACTTGAAAGAGGGTGGTGAATCATTACCTCTTCTTCAGGTTTTCCTTTTTATTTGATTAAAAGGGATCCATAGGTTGGATTTATGATACAAATAATTCCTCTATATTGATGGGAAGATATCTGAGAGGGTATTTGGGCAGGTTTTGGCTGAGCCAAATTGCATATAAGGTGTGAATTAGAGTGAAGGGGGAGTGCCCTTTTAAAAGAGGGGTGATGGGAACCATAGGAAAAACATAAAATATTATTTTATAATAATTCATATTCGGTTAATAATGGGTCAAAATTGATTTATTTTGAGGATACGGTAGTAATGGGTCAATATCCACTCAAAAAATAGGTTTTAGAAATGTTTGGGTCAATTTATTAAACTTATCATTCAGTTTTATCTCTTAGTTAATAAGTTTAAAATTTACCATGTCTCTTTGTATTTTTATATTATATGGTTAATAAACATACTATAAACATAAAATATTTCCCTTAGTGGTCCATTAATAATACACCTATCATTATATAAGTCTTTTGGAAGATCCTTAAATTTTTTGAAATAGAATATCAATTAATAATACAATATTTGATTTAAAAACTCTTTTATGACAATTTTGACACTATTGGGTATTTTGTTTTTGATAAATCCATAAAAGAATTATTAATTCGAAATAAATTCATATAACCAATCCTAATCTATAATATTACACTATAAAATTATTTGAATTCATAAAAAGTTTCGAATTTCAATTATTTGGATATTTATAATATCAATTATCTTAATCATTCATTAATACAGTAATTACTACATCATCATTGTGTCAAAAATTAATTAAATTATTTAAATGTCTAAAAATTATAAATAAAATACTTTTATGTAGGAAATATTTATTTATTTATAATAAATATTTATAATCTAATTTATCTTATGAATAACACTATATTAAAAATGTTTTAGTTATTTAGACTTGATTTTAACTCTTTTAACTCTTCATTGAATTAAATTATAATAAAAGTCATAATCTAAACCAAGTGGAACAAATAGATTCATATGTTATCCCTAAGGAAGTTTTTCGTCTAATTATACTTAGCCAATATAATTAGGACATGTTTTAGGGTAATAATAATATCATTTTTACCCTTAATTACCATATTTATTTTTAACTGTGGTAAAAAAAAACATTACCATTAAAAAAAAGTTATTTTTACCTAACAGAACCACATTTTACTCCTTTACATTATCCATGTCTCTCAGATATTTTAAATTCCACTCACAGAAGCAGTAAAATTATGTTTTATGTGAATTCAAAAATTCTCCTAGGAGATGGATAAAAGACGATGAAAAGTTCAAAAAAAATTTATCTATCTAAAATTATTATAAACTGACTCCATTAATTAAATTGAACATATATAGGTATTATGTTTCTATTTTTACCTAAAATAAATTTAAATAAAATAATTAATTATTTAAATAATAATTTGGTTTTAAACTATAACTCAGTGTTTTTCACTTTTCATTAAAAATTGAATGTTTTCCTAAAAATACCAAAAATTCACCCTAAGATAATTTTGATATTCCATATCCAAAAATGATGTCTATTTTACAAAATAAAAAATATAGATGTTTCATTTATAAATATAAAATTAATTATCGTCTCAAAACAAATAGCATGTTTTTAAGAAACAATAACTATCAAAAGATTGAAACTTGTTTATGTTTAATTTCCATTTGAAATTAATTAGAATGACAAACATTGGATTAAAGGGTAAAAATATAATCTTATTATTCTTCTAAAACATAAAAATTTATAATTCAACAATATAATTTATTTTGATTAAAAGGGTTGCTTTCAGTTAAAATATAATATTTCTCACTATTCACCAAAATATTAATGTTATCGAAAAACACTAAAAAATTATTGAAACTAATTTCCTATGTCCGGATTCTAAATAATAAGTTTATTTTGTCAAATTGAATATATAAAAGATTCAAATATTGGATTTAAAAGCATTTCACCATTAAAAGGGGGTAAAATTGCATTTTTGGAAAAAAACATTTTTTCTGAAAAAATGTATTTGTTCTTACATTATGTCTAGGAAACTCATTATATTGATTATAAAATTATAATAATTATATGAAATTCAAAATTATGTTAATACTATTAATAACTTCTTTTGAACGGCTTCTTTGGTATGTTGTGGTGCGCTTGAACTCGGTGTTGCTTGTAGTGCAAGTTATTGAATTACTTTGAAGAAATAACATACTTTGAAATCTTAGTGTGTTAAAGTATATTTATATGTACATGTATAAAAATAAATATAAGGATAAGTATATGGATGAGTTTATAGTTGAAAAAATATCATATAACTTTGTAAAAGTATAGGGTTTGTGTTTTCCTTGTAATAAATCCATGTCTAGATTCAACAAGTGGATGTGGATTTCAAAGAGATTTACCTTGGGGTAATAACTCCAACAAGATGTTTTGGGCCTAAAATGGTTTAATCTAGTTCATCAAAACTGGCATCAATGTAAACCAGGTTTGACACTCCCATGGTATATGCATTTCTAATTTACAAGCCCTTCACAAACCATCCTGAATGATTTAAATAGATGTTTGATATAAGCATATTATGATAAACCTAAGATGTCAATGTTTAATAAAGGATTCATTATTTAGACATAAAATAAGTAAATTTTCATGATTTTGTGGTTTTCTAAAATATTATCTGTTTCTTACCCAAAATATTTTTGTCTTAGTCAATAGATAGAAACTGATGGATCATGGTTAACATTGAATGCTTCATATATGTGACGTGTGTGCATTATTCATATCAATTTTACAAGTAAAGATATCATAAAGGGAATTTTTATGGAGGCATGATTATTATATATATATATATATATAAACATAAAGAAACCGCAAACAAGATGTCAATGGAATGTGATGAACTTTAAAACATGTTAGATTTAATGAATATATTCAGTAACCTTTGGATTAAGGAAACATTCATGATGGCCAAAAATATTATCAGAAATTCATTTTATCACCATGTTTAAATATAATATATAATGAGAGAATTCTAATGAAGGGCATGTGAAAACCAAGAGCTACATATATGTGGGATAAACGGTAAGATGATTCAATCTGATTCTTTCTAATGTTTTGGATTTTGATCACATAGATTAGTTATAAGGATATCCATTTATGTGATGATTATATTAATCATTGAATGATGTTTGTAAGATTAAATTATTATATCACTATATGATGAATTATTCATATTGGATAACATGATCTAGAAACAAGGTGTTAATGATAAGTGAAGATATATATGATTTAATATCTTGGATTTCATGATATGTTTTATAAGGACCCTGCCTTAAACATTACTTATTATTGAATTAAATGAATAATTCATATTGAGGATCTTTTCAGGATTAGAGTTTTTGAGAATTAGAACAAAACTATTACATCTCAAAGATTACAAAGTAGACACATCTACTCAACATCCATTTTTTCACAAAAATGAAAACTCTTGAACAATAGAGTCATGTCTACTTCCTTGTTTTAGACAGCATGACTTTCAATGATCCCATCCTTGAACCTATTCAGCTTTATAGCGTGTGAAAAACATTTCAAATAAACATGAGATGAGCAGAAAAAGCTCAGTAAGGGTTATAATAATAGGGGAAGAAAACATTAGTCCATGAATACATAAGAATCAATGAAGTCATACATTACTCATTAAACATAAGCAATTTAACATACCTCTTGAAATCATAATATTTACAAAAAATTCATAGAAATCATAAGGCATAAAGGTAAATTGAGGCATTCATAACATTCATACATAGGGAGTAACCCTCATGGTTATGTTTGGAATACCCATCACAGAATATTCCTTAAATCTCTTCAGAGAAACCTTAGCGTTTAACCCCATCGTGTTACCCAATGCATTGGAGAGATATATCGTGCTCACCCTCCCTTAGTTTATCACGGAACCACCCGTATTAATAATCAATGCCCTAGAACCATAATATAATCATAGAACATAACATAAACACAAAGGAAAGATAAAATTCTGATATTGTAATAACAATATAACATTCTAAGATATTCAAAATACTGAATCTATTCTAAAAACCATTTTCAAAACCATTTAAAACATTTAATAAATAGATATTTGAATGAAAGTGTCCCATAACACATTGAAGATTTGAACATTTTAAAACATTCAAATCCATATAAATAAATCCTTAAAAGCATTTTGAAGACATGGATATTAATGAGAAATATTTATAAGAATAAATCATTAAAACATTTAAAATGATATTTTAGTTAATGGGTTTTTAACTAAATGAGAGACACTTGAATACAAAAATTGAGGAATAAAATTTAATCAGAATATTATAATATCATGAGAATAAAAGGATTCATGATATATTATTCCAAAGTACAGTATATCCACTATATAAGAGTGAATTGTTGCATAACAACAATGAAGTCTCAATAGAAGTGTAAAACGAGATGAAATCCCTTATAAAGAATGTATAATTAAATTAAGGATAAATCAATCTCATAATTATGTGTGAAAAATATAAATACACCCAATATAATTGGATATTAAGTGTAAAATAACCATAGGACATTCACACATATTCATAGGATGATATATTCAGTAACTACAAGTTGAACCCAAAGAAATCGAAATTGGCTTAAGAAGTTCCTTTGGTAAAGTTCGACAGCGTAACGACGTCACCTTAAAATTCATAAAATTTGTTGATGATTAATAAAATGGTATCTCATCATGTGGAAATAAAATTTAAATCAATAAGGATATAATATAACATATCCCAACATTAAAATATGTAATTTAAAAGACATGACAAAATATGTTTTTTAAAAAGGGGAGTGTGAAATGTTCCCTTACCGATTTGGGTAACTTTTGAAACGTACACCCCATGAAAGAAGGGTCATAAAATAACGTTTTAAATACCCCTAAATGAGATTATATTATACAAATAGTAAAACAATGGGAAAAAAATACAACACACAAAAGGAAATAGTGTCAAATGTAGCATGAATCTCACGAGTATAAAAAGTGAGATAAAAATCCCCTTATGAAAATTCGGCAGCCTAACGGCGCCACATAAAACTTCCAAAAGTGGATTGATGAGATCAAATAGGGTCTCTCATCATATTAACATAAAATTTAAATCAAGAGGAATATAAAATAACATCCCCCATCATAATAACTAGGAGCATAAAATAAGTGACAATAAAGAGAGTACTTAAAAAGAAAGATATAGGTTGGACCCCTTATCTCAAGTCCGACTTGTCTTGTTCGTTTCTTTATATTCCTGAATAATAAAAATTTGTCAATTTATAATTTCATAATGACCTCCTTTTATTTTTATCATTCAATTAATATCACATATTATAATTTTATAATAATTAGTTAATTATGTGAGTTCATATCAAATGTCTGTGTCGATGTTTGGTACATGTGTCAAAAATGAACTTGTTTGAAAAGAATCGTCTATGTAGTTATAAGTACATCATCTCCAGAATAGTATTAATGATTTAAATATCATATATATCCAGTACATATTCAGTATATACTATTCCATAACATTTTGAGACAAAAATAAAAGAAATGCACCCTTCATAGAGATGGTTGGTCGTACGTACGCATGAACGCTACTTTCATTTATTTTTTATATTAATGGAAATAAAAATAATTTCAGATATATATATATTATAATTCTAGTATAATATATATTTTATATAGGTCACATAAATTAATTAATTTTATTCTTTATACATTCCACATATTGCATGAATGAGTCACATCCCTTGAGGGGGTGGTAGTCCGCACTTCCTTGTATGAAATTATCGCATTTGCAAAACATGCAAATAATAAAGCTATGTTTTGAATATAAAATAAAGAAGCATATATAAAACATAAATATCATAAATATCATATATAAAATTCAATGACCTCATAATGGTCGCCATTAATGGCGTTAAAATAATATTGAACAATCATCGTTTCGTGAGACAGTAATTCGCCATCCACATAAACATTATGTTCTTTAACCATTAGACAGATGTGTGTGTAAGTGTCGCTTGAATACTTATTATAAAAACATCCTAGTATATTGATGATACTGGTAGTGTTACAAAATAAAGGAATAAAAAGAGTTTAGGTGGTTGGAGAAGCAAAATAAAACAAAAGAACGTATGAGAAGGCATTACGAGGATAAGGTGATAAGGGTTCAAAATATACTCATCCGATAGGTTTTTTCCAAGTGTAAGTCTTATATTTAACAATATCTTTTCATTCTTTTAAATAATTCATTAATGAGAGAATTGCTACATCATCATGGTGTCATAAATAATTTAATTTATTTAATGTCTAAAAATTATAAAAAAAATACTGTGATGTTGGAAATTTTTTTAGATTTCCAATTACTAGTTATAGTCTAATATATCATTTATGTAGAAAAAATTAAAATTATTTTACTTAGGTGTTCCATACTTTGGTTGCATTTTCCTTCGTTAAAAAAATATGATAAAAGGTCACAATCACACAAAAGAGATTCTATGGGGTCCCTAGGTTAGAAAAAGGTATCCCATGGTCGTCCATGACACCACCAATGGAATTAGGACACATGTTGGCATCATTTTATATTTTTATGATATTATTTTCTTACCCTTAATTACCTTATTACTAAGTAAACGTGATAATTAATGATAATTACCGTTGTTACTATTCATAAAGTCAAAAAATAAAAGAGTCTTAATTACATAATTTGGACCTTCTGAATCCAAATATGTAATCCATTATATCAAATTAGAGACACATAAATTGTAGTAATTAATTTAAAATTAAATCTCGTTGTCAAACTAAAAGATGGGTTTTTAAGAAGTAAAATTTATCAAAAGATTGCCTTGTTTTTACATCAAATTGAAAAGTGAAATTACATCCAATGAACATAATTGAATTAATTGATAAAAACATAATTCAATTATACTTTTAAAAAAATTAAAATGACAATCTAAATATATAAATAAATTGGATGAAAAGGCAGTTTTGAATTAAAAACAGTATTTTTCAATATTAATTAAAAAAACATTATTAGAAAAATACAAAAAATTAAACCGAAGATATATTTGATATTTGAAATTCTTAAATGATTTCAATTTTACCAAATTCAAAACATAGAAGTTTCATTAATAAATCTTATAGTTAATTCCAGCTGTCAAAACAAATAGCAGGTTTTTTTGGAAGCAATATTTATGAAAATTTTGGCACTTGTTGATGGATATTTTCAAAGTGAAATTAATTATAATTACCACCATTGAATTAAATTTTAATAATATATTATAATTAAACTTTTAAAAAAATTAATTATTTAATCTATCCATATATTTAAATTAGATGAAAAAGCAGTTTTGATGTAAAATGCAATATTTTTCACTATTCATTAAAAAATGAACTTTGTCAGAAACATACCGAAAATTTAACCAAATTAAATTTATATATCTCTATCATAGAGAATAAGTATATTTTGAAAATTACATCTTATAAAATTGTCAAAAGTATTATTTAAAAAAGGTTTCCATTAAAAGGCGGTAAAACAATCATTTTAAAATATTAGAGTATTTATTCTTAAAATTGGATTCATTTGGATTTTAAGCATATAACATTTATTGGATAAATGTAAAAATATTTAACAAACATATAAAATAATTTTGTAGTTATATCTATTCATTTCCTCCATTACAACGTCTTGGCGTTAACTATTATAATATTGTTATATTACTAGTGTGCAACGTAAGATTTCAAAGAATCTCGTTGTTGCGTATTGGGTACGACATCGAGAATATCATTCCCTTTAAAGTAATATTGACATTTTATTAAGAAATATTGATAAAACATAGAATGTAATATTTTTTACTTACCTGGGATGTTACCTCCTTCCCTCCTTTTGGGAATTGCATCCTCGCAATTTCAAAATTGGGGTTGGAAAATTCATTAAAAGTCTCACATCGGAACAAGAGTAAGTAAAACTATCACTTTAAAAGAAAGGGAGAGAAGTACAATGGTCACCCTTGTTAACCCATACTAGGATTCCAAGTATGAAAATATGTATATAGAAGATAAAACAAAGGGTCATGTTCTGATGGGGTGTGATAGTAATCATGTCTAGGAGAAAGATAACCACATGAAAATCACAAACTTGTGATGGGTTAAACGGTATTTGATTCCCCAGTAGGAAAAGTTAACAGAGAACATTTTTTATTTATGTTAATCTTAATTGAGGAATTTTTTTTGAGCTTAACTAAATCATAATTAATCATATATACTTGTCACGTAGACTTTCAAATTTTACTATATTCTTTAATCAAACTCATATTTTCTCCAAAAGACGAGTATTTTGGAAGACTTGTTCGCATTAAGAGTATTATAATCAACTTATTGAGAATCCCCTAATCCACAAAATAGAACTATATATCTCCAATGTATTTAGATCTCAACCAAAACCAAACCAAAATGTTTATTATGAGATCAGATAATAACAAAAAATGATATTTTTTTATAAAAAGAAAAACTACTCCTAATCTCCAAAATTTGTCAAACTAAACCCAAAGTTCAACGAAGACCATTCAATAAACAATTTTTCTATAAAATTCTACAATGTAAACCCAATTAATATTGAAACCCAAATATTTGAAGGATTTAATCACATAGTCTCCCAAGTTACAAATTGACATTTATCCCTAAATAACATCAGTTACTCTTAAAGTCTCATACTAAAAAGTAATTGACCTAATCACACATCCTCCATTATAGGGTAATAATTTCCATAGATAACCCAAAATAAACTTAATCATGATTCATAAAATTATCTAACTAAAAATTATTAGTCAAAATAACCAGGTACTTAACCTAGTCCAGTGGTAGGTGATAAACACCAGTCGCACTTTGGTTGCGGGTTCGATTCCCACAGCTTTGTCTGATGCGATGGGTTGTCACACGATCTGCGTGTTGTCCATTTTATAAAAATATATAATTCTTAAAACATTCCCAAAAAAGAGATAAATTCTTCAAAAATATCCATAACATAATGTATCCTCATGTTTATCTCATGTCGTTCGTATTCCATTATAACGTATAGTAACCCATAACTACCTCAAAAGCAAGGATCATATAAACCCTAATGGTTACATTTATAATTATTACCTTAACATCCACGTCGATTTTGTTCTCTCACACATGATGCATTTGAGACTCACCAAGGTTCATGTGGTTGATCATGACTCCTAATAGTTGGTTTAAAATAACCACGAGATTTCTTATTGAATCCCCTATTTCATCTACTCTCATAATTAGAGAACCACCACTATTTCCTTCAAACCCATTGTCACTTTGGTTCATGTTACATCCATCCATTTCCTAATCCCATAAATGTCAGTGTGAGAATATCAAAACAATCATTATGTACTAAAGAGGAAGATAAAAACTAAGATATCTTGTACATGTTATCTCTAACTCATTCCAACTTCAAAAATAACAATGACTCTATATAATATAAAAACCATTGTGGTTATACACAACTTGTCACATAACACTCTAACCTTTAAAGTTATCTAAACAATCCTCTAAAACCAACTATTAGGACCCGGCCTTAAACATTACAAATTATTGAATTAAATGAATAATTCACATTGAGGATATTTTCATTTTGAAAGTTTTAGAGAATTAAGACATAACTATTACATCTCAAAGATTACAAAGTAGACACATCTACTCAGCTTCCATTTTTTTCACAAATAAAAAACTCTTGCACAAAAGAGTCATGTATTGTTCCTTGTTTTAGAAAGCCTGACATTTCGATGATCTTATCCATGACCCTATTCAACTTTATATCCTATGAAAAAAATTTCAAAAAAACGCGGGATGAGCATAAAAAGCTCAATAAGGGTAATAACAATACGGAATGAAAAAAATAGTCCATGTATACATAAGAATCAATGAAATCATACTTTACTCATAAAATATAAGAAATTTAATATACCTCATGAAATCATAATATTTACGAATAACTCATAAAAATCATAAGACATAAAGGTAACTTGTGTCATTAAAACATTCTTACGTAGGGAGTAACCCTTATGGTTATATTTGGAATACCCGTCATAGTATATTACAAAATTCTCTTCAGAGAAACCTTAGCATTTAACCCCTTCGCGTTACCCAATGCATTGGAGAGCTCTATCGGGCTCACCCTCCCATAGTTTATCAAGGAAACAGCAGTATTCATAAACAATGCCCAAGATTGATAACATAATCATAGAAGATAACTTCAGATCAAAGTAAAGATAACATTCCCACATTTTAATAACAATATAAAATTTTATGATATTGAAATAATGAATCCATTCAAAAAACCATTTTCAAAACCATTTAAAACATTTAATAAAGATATTTTTGAATCAAAGTGTCCCATAACACTTTGAAGCTTTTAAAATTTTAAAACATTAATAGCCATATAAATAAATCCATAAAACCTTTTTGAAAACATGGATATTAATGTGAAATATTTAAAAGAATAAATCATTAAAACATGTAAAACAATATTTTTGTTAAAGGTTTTTTAACAAAATGAGAGACACTTGAATATAATATTTGAGGAATAACATTTAAACCAAACATTATAATATCTTGAGAGTAAAGGGATTCATGATATATTATTCCAAATTACATTATATACACAATATAATAGTCAATTGGTGCATAACAACAATGAAGTCTCAATAGAATTGTAAAATGAGATGAAATCCCTTATAAAAAGGTATCCTTAAATTAAGGATAAATCAATATCATAATTATGTATGAAAAATATTAATACACCCAATATAAGTGGATATTAAATGTAAAACAACCATAGTTAATTCACACATATTCAATAACTACATGTTGAACAAAAAATCGAAATTGGGTTAAGAAGTTCCTTCGGAAAAATTCGATAGCCTAATGGCGTCACCTTAGAATTCCTAAAATTAGTTGATGAGAGATAAAATGGTATCTCAACATGTGGAAATAAAATTTATATCAATAAGGATATAGAATAACATATCCCAACATAAAAATATGTAAATTAAAAGATATATCAAAAGTTGTATTTTAAAAAGAGGAGTGTGAAAGGTTCCCTTACCGATTTGTGCAACATCTGAAACGTACACCCCATGAATGAAGGGTCATACAATAAAGATGTAAATACCCACAAATGAGATTATATTATAAAAATATTAAAATAATGGGAATAAAATACACAACACAAAAGGAAATAGTGGAAAATGTAGCATGAATCTCACGGGAATAACAAGTGAGATGAAAATCCCCTTCTGAAAATTCGGAAGCCTAACAATGGCACATAAAACATCCAAAAAATGGATTGATGAGATCAAATAGTGTCTCTAATAATATTAACATAAAATTTAATGAAATATTAATATAAAATAACATCCTCTAACATAATAAATAGGAGCTTAAAAAAGTGACATAAAAGAGAGTACTTAAAAAGAAAGAGAGAGGTTGGATCCATTACCTCAAGTCCGACTTGTCTTGTTCGTTTCTTTATATTCCTGAATAATTAACTATTCTCAATTTAAAATGATTTAAGGAACTCCTTTAATGTTTATTATTAAATTCATAAAACATATTATAATTTTATAATAATTATTTAATTATCTGAGTTCATATCAAATGTTTTTGTCTATGTTTGGTACATGAGTCAAAAATAAACTTGTTTGAAAAGAACCGTCCATGTAGAGATAAGTATATCATCTCCATAATAGTATTATTGATTGAAATATCATATATATCCATTATATATTCATTTTATATTATTCCATAACATTTATAGAAAAAAAGAAAAGAAATGCACCGTTCATGGAGATGGTTGGTTGTACGTACGCATTAATGCTTCTTTCATTTCTTTGTCATATTAATGGAATTAAAAATAATTGAGATATATATATATATATTATTAAAGTATAATATATATGTTATATTGGTCACATAAATTCATTAATTTCATTATTTATACATTCCATGTATTTCATGAACGAGTCACATCACTTAAGGGGGAGAAAGTCCGCACTTCCTCGTATGAAATTATCGCATTTGCACAACATGCAAAGAATAAAGGTATGTTTTAAATATAAAATAAAGAAGCATATATAAAACATAAATACCATATATATCATATATAAAATACAGTGACATCATAATGGACACCTTTAATGATGTTAAATGAATATTGAACAACTGTCGTTTAATGAGGCAGTAATTTGCCATCCACAGAAACAATATGTTCTTTAACCATTAGATGGATGTGTGTGTAAGTTTAGATCGAATACATCTTATAAAAACATTCTAGTATATTGATGATACTGTTTTTGTGACAAAAGAAAGGAATAATAAGAGTTAAGGGGGTTGGAGTAGAAAAATAAAACAAAATAACATACGAGAAGACAACACCCTTTAATCTGGTAACTCCCTTTGGCATGAACCAAAAGGGTTTTTTGAAAATATTTCTGCCTAAGGTGAGGATTAAATAATAAATATAGGGATGTGGAGAGATGAAATGGGCAGGTGTTGTCCAGGAATAAGTCTTGAGAGGTGTGGGTAAAGAGTTAGAGGTGGGGGCCTTTTATAAAAGGAGAGAAGGGGAACTCATGGAAAGTCAAGTAATGTTACTTTATTTTAAAAAGAGTTTCAGATTATAAATGTACCACATTGATATTTTTCGAGGATAAGGTGATAAGGATTATAAATATACTCATCCAATAGGGTTTTTCCAAATTTAAGTCTTACATTTTACCTTATCATTTCATTTTATTTAAATCGTTCATTAATGGGGTAATTGATGCATCATCATGGTGTCATAAATAATTTATTTTATTTAATGTCTAAAAATTATAAAAACAAATACTATGATGTAGGAAATCTTTTTATATTTCCATTTACTAGTTATAGTCTAATATATCATTTATGTAGACAGATATAAAATTATTCTACTTAGGTGTTACATTCTTTGGTTACATTTTCCTTTCTTGAAAAAAATATGATAAAAGGTCACAATCACACTAAAGTGATTCCAAGGGGACCAATGGTTGGAACAAGGTATCCCATGGTCGGAAAGGACCCCACCAATAGAATTAGGACACATTTTGGAGTCATTTTATATTTTTATGATATTATTTTCTTACACTTAATTACCCGATAACTAATTAAACACGATAATTAAAGATAATTACCATCGTTACTATTCATAATGCCCAAAAAAAGAGACTTAATTAAATAATTTAGACCTTATGTTTCCAAATATGGAATCCATTTTATCAAATTAAAAACACATAAATTGTAGTAATTAATTTAAAATTAAATCTCGTTGTCAAAACAAAAGAGGGGTTTTTAAGAAGTAAAATTTCTCTAAATATTGACTTGTTTTTACATACAATTGAATAGGGAAATTACTTCCAATGAACAAAATTGTATTAAGTGATAAAAACATATTTCAATTATAGTGTAAAAACAATTAAAATGACAATCTAAATATATAAATAAATGGATGAAAAGGAAGTTTTGAATTAAAAAATGTAGTTTTCACTATTCATTAAAAATACCATTATAAAAAAAATACCAAAAATAAACCCTAAGCTATATTTGATATTTCAAATTAATAAATTATTTCCATTATACAAAATTAAAAACATAGATGGTTCATTAAAAAATCATATAGTTAATTCCCGCTGTCAAAACAAATAGCTGGTTTTTTTGGAAGCAATATCTAAGAAATGTTTGGCACTTGTTTATATCTGTTTTCAAAGTGAAATTAATTATCATGACCACCATTGAATTAAATTGTAAAAATATATTATAATTAAACGTTAAAACCATTTAAAAATATAATCTAACAATATATTTAAATTAGATGAAAAAGATATTTTATGTAAAATGCAATATTTTTCACTATTCATTAAAAAAATGAGCATTGTCAGAAACATACCAAAAATTTAACCAAAGTAAATTTTAATATCCCAATAATAAAGAATAAGTTTATTTTGACAAATAGATCTTATATAATTGTCAAAATTTATATTTAAAAATGTTTCTCCAACAAAAGGCGGTAGAACAAACTTTTAAAAACATTAGAGTATTTATTCCTAAAATTGGATTCATTTGGATTTTAAGCCTCTAACAATTATTGGATAAATGTAAAAATATTTAACCAACATATGTAATAATTTTTTAGTTATTTCTATCCATTCCCTCCATTACAATGACTAGGCTTTTACTATTATAATATTATTATATTACTAGTGTGTAACATAATATTTCAAAGAATCTGGATGTTGCATATTGGGTACGACATCGAGAATATCATTCCCTTTAACGTAACATTATCATTTTATTCCCAAATATCGATAAACCTTAGAATGTAATATTATTTATTTACCTTGGATGTTACATGTTTTTTGTGGAGAAATAGAAATTTATCATTCCTTTTTTTTAAATTTGTTAGTGGATCAATGAATAAGAAAGGGTGAGGTTGTACTAAAACAATAAAATTATATCTTTTCATGAAAATTTTTCCACATTAAGAAATCAATCTAGGAATAAATTCTTCTCCTAATACCTTAATTTTAATTGAACCTATGAAATTTAAATATTCACATATATGTGACATTGAGGTCCTCAAAGTTCAAATTTTCACTCACTTTTTTGTTTTGGGGGATCTCAATCACTCCTTTTATATATTTATGTTTTCCCTCAATGTACAATCCATACTCCCAACTTATGTTCTAAATTGTGAATACCGATTATATTTCATCATGGGTAACAATTACAGTTCTATCCTTCCATAATTTAAGGATGTTTTAGTAATTTTTTTTAAAAGGTGCTATTTTAATAAAGAATCAACGATGTATTTAACCATTCATAACCCTGATGGATTTAATGGGATAAATACACTTTAAGAGCAGTAGAATGTAAAATCTTTTGATTTTGTGAAATATATATTTTTCAAATTAATTAATTATTTTTGTTAGTTTTCATTTCACATAATACTGAATATAGATATTGTTATAATGAAAAAACTATGTAGGTCTTGTGTTATATACAACTCAAAGTCACCATTGTGCTCCACGAAACACTTGATCAAGCTTGTGGTATACATTATATTATGATTGGATTGTATTACAAACAACGTTGAGTTATATTGACTTCATGCATTGAACTAGTAAAAAATTTCATTTACATGACAGAAAAAAGTCTTTTATTACATAAAAAAATTTATTATTCTACACAAAATAATAACATGGTGTACATTAATTGTAACACTGACTTGGCATTTGTTACATTCAACAACTGGTTTATTCAAAAAATCATTTTATTGTTATACTTTTTTAAAAAAAATTATAATTTATCCATTAAGCATAGTAATAGGAATAGTAAAAATTAATTTTCAAATAATTTTTATACAGTATTTATATAAATAAATCCTATTAATTAAAAATAATATAAATTTTGGTAAAGTATTTATATGTATAAAAATAATATTTTCCCAAACGATATATTTTCATGTACATCGATGAAAAATATTAATATTAATTTCATACACACATCGAAATATAATTTGTAAAATAAACATAATTTTATAATTTATAAAGAAAAAAGTAGCATACAATGATTTTTTTGAGTAACAGCATTTTTTGATAAATAGTTAAAATTAATGAATTTTAATCGAAAACCGATTTACCATCTAATTTATTTGTATGTTTCAATTATATATTCCATTTGAGTAAATTATTTATTATATAAATTAGTTATAAATTAATTTAACGTCGTTCATTATAATAAATTTCACATTGAAATTTGTTATAAAACATTAGAAAACGTTTTGATCAATTTGTACATTACAAACCCATTATTTTGTCATGTCTCTATGATTACTGTCAATAAAACATTTACCTCTTATGTGACTTGAATTTATAAAAATAGATATCCATAGATGTAATGATTTTATTATTTATAATATAATAATATAAACATAATTTTTCTACCAAAAATATTTGAAAAATTCATTAATATTAAATAATTTTATTTAGTTAGAATTAATCCTTACTAATGAATAAACAATAATATTAAGTGATAAAATTTCCTTTATACTTGTACAAAACCCATTTTATGGACATATTTTGGATATAAACCTTCCAGTATTTATTTAATTTGGTATTTAAATTATATTTTAATTTACATCATGGGTGCACCTATCTTGTTTTAAAGAATGCCATATGTGTCCTTTAACATTCTTATAAAAGTCCACCACCTATCTACCATCATAAATAATATAAGACCACATAAGATTGTTAAATAACTACTCAAATTTTATATAAACATTCATATCATAAGAATTTAATAACACATTTGGGAATAAAACATTCCATGTCTGACCTTCCATCCAAATCAAAAGGTGTTACCTCATTAATAGGTTACACCTTCCCTCAAGCTCTTCCTTGATCATTATTTATCCAAATCCTCCATTATTCATATTAATTTCATACATATTATCCTATGTATAATAAATATACAGATATTTTTTTATTAATGGATTTTTCCTACACATACAAAAACCTCAATATAATGGGTAACAATAACATTGTTAATGATTTTGACGAAATACTACCTCATAAAACAATAATTGTTAATTTAACCTTCTACCACCTCTCATGGTTTGTTTTACGATAGAAACAATAATTATATATTATATATAGTATTTATATTATTTATATTATGAATTTATTATTCATTAGTTATTTTATAATACATGCCTTTAAAACATCCATCTTTGGTAAATACGAATAATTTTCATTAAGGAAGTGTGGGAAAATACCCCCTCAAATTGATGTGATTTGTTCACCCACTACATGAAATGTATTAAGGATGGATTTAATGAAATTATATAATATATATCTCATTTCAATGCTAATTAAATTATTTTATATACATATATAATGATATTTTATTTAATTTAATTAATTCATTACCATAATAATACATAAACATCGATTACGCACACATATGGCCTACCATCTCCATAAATGTTGTATTTTCATTAATAAGCATGTATTCCATATATAGATATAATAAAATTCAAAAAAAATAAATTATTTTTATATCCTACTTTATATTCAGGATATCATGATATATGTAAGAGGACAAAAGATATTACAAATTAAGACACATGAAAAGAATAAATAAGATATTGCATGATGCTAAAACTTAACAAAAAATTATTAAGAAGTTGGTAAAATAAAGTCATAATAAATATATATATGATATTATAAATTAGAATATGATAATGTATAAATAACTTATAATTTTTATATTGAATTTTTTAATGAGTACAAAAATCTTCCATACACAATGTAATCTGATTTCATCTAACATTATATTTCCCTGGGATACATGCTTTATTCACCACCCCTTAAATTTATGTCGAATGTATACTATCCATTGACGCATTCAACGAGTAATGTACTAAAATTAATTAGTATTAATATATCTTTTAAATGTTTTTTATTTATTCTGGTACATATTTCAAAATCTACAAAATCTCTTAGACAATTTTGTCTTAATATGCCTTTGTAGAGACACAAGTTTCATTATGAACCTAAATTATTTTTCATGGTGTATATAATTCAATTTGAAAATTTATATCATGAATCTAATTATTTATTGGATATTTTAATATTCAAGTAATTTCATATTTTTTCATGGATAATATGATCCAATGTTACCATGTGGTAAGTGTTTATAGAAGCAATCTCACCACTATTCATGTTATTAATTATTATTCTTCATTTAATTAAATTGCATGATCCACCTACCATGAAAAATAATTAATTTTCTTCTAAAATTATTATAAATTATATATTAGTGTATTTAAACAATCTTTTAACAATTTTGTATGTATGGGTTTTAATAATGTGGTTTTATGAATGTATAAATTCACCTATCTCTTCGGTCAGAAATCTAAGTTCCTTCAAAATAGTGTTTTCTAAAAATGTTGTCAAATATTCGTCATCTATTTTCAATTTATTTTCAAATATTTTTTAACCGATATTTTCAATAATTATTTATGTATTCAATTTCTTTTCCAATGAAATATGTTTCAAATCATTTTCAGGTTTCTTTTACACATTTTTATAGTATGTGGTTTTTAATAAGATTTATATCATTATTTATTATTTTAAATTTTATTTTCAATTAAATGTTATTAAAATCATTTTCAATATAATTTTATATGTTTTAAATGAAAATGGATTACAAAATGTTTTTATTTCTTCTTTTTATGTTTTCAATGTATTACATTTAAACAATGTATTCAAATATTTCTTTATAATAATTCATGTTTATATTTATGAAAATGATTTCAAAAAAAATTTAAGAGTTACAAATAATTTTCAAATATGAAAGGATATTTTCCTATTGGAAATTTTGGAAAATATATTTCCATTTTATTTTCAATAAAATATGAAATATGTAAACATTACTCATTCCCTTTTAGGAAATGATCCAAATTCTAAATTCATTTCCATTTATGAATGGTTTTTTGGAAGGATGATTATGACACCCATTTCAATTCAATGGTTTACATGATTTTGAAATGACTTCTTTTTACGAGATATCCATTGATTAAATGATTATAAAACATATCCCTTTTTTATTGGTTATATTGTGAGGAAATGTTAATGATTCCAATTTCATATCATGTTTTTTGATAGGATTATGATAAAAGAATCATTTTTTATGGGTAATGATAATATTAATATTCTATTATCTTATTACAAATGTATGATTTATTTGATTATGAAATGGGTGGGACCTATATCGGCATCCCATGAATTGGGTAATGAGGGATGAATCATTAGGATAAATGTTATGCATGAACGTAATTACATGTGAACAATGTTTTACATGGACATATTTATAGGTCAATATGTTTATTCTTGAACCTGATTACACGTTCACAAAGTTATCAGTGAACCTTGTTATATGTTAATGACGTTATGTGTGTACCCAATTACATGATCATAATGTTATTCATGACCTAGATTGCACATTCACCACATTATTATTGGATTTGGTTTCATGACCACAAGTATATAAGAGGGCCTGATTTTAGGTATGTAATATATTATGTTAACCTGTTTATAAATATACATTTTCCCAATGTTAAACATTGATTTGTATTCCACCCTTCCATGTCTTATTCTTATTTAATGTTTTAAAGTATTATGTTCTTTATTTTCTTCTCATTCATGTCTTATTAAATGAGAAATATTATTCCATAATTCATGTTTATGATATTTTATTTGTAGGGTATGACCTTCTAAAAATCATGTTCATTTTTGGGTACCCTTATGTTCATGAAATCCATACACATTTCATTTATATACCCATAATATGCATCTATGTGAACAATGTTTTATTCTTCCTTCCCCAGGTAATGATGATTTATTTCTAGTATGATAGGTCTAAGAGGGGTGCTAGTTTTGGGGAACCTAGTGGGAGATAATGTAGGTCACACATATACTAATTTTCACGTTTCAATGATTCCAATGTAACTAATCTAATATGTTCTTTGGGTGTCCATTTTTATAATGCTTTCAGTTTCCTATAAATGTGATGTATTTTAAAAGTATAAAAAGCATGGGTTTCTATAAAAGGTTTTTATAAATCAATTAAAAACTAGTTATAGTGACATTATGTATAACTACAAAAAATAAAAACCAGATATGCCTATAGTTTTTCCTTAATAGTCGTCCTATAAAAAGACTCAACACATCATATATATAATCCAAACACATTTTGTAATTACAGCACCTCCAATTAGAAATTTTAAAATCCTGGTTTTTGATATTCATTTTAGATAGATGAAAAATAATTTACAAACCCCAAATTCATCAACAAAATATATTCTTCGTGTAATAGTTCACACCAATATTCCAAAAAAAAGTTCCTCACAGTTTTTAGTACCCCTACTACTTCTTTTTAAAATCATATAGAAGGAGTTATCAGAATATAAAAAGAAATATCTCAAAAAAAGATGTGAACAAATGGAATACAGGAGGTCAGATAAAACCAAAATACTATTTTTATCTCAATTTACCTCCACTAAATTTGGTATAATCATTAACAATTTCTCCTCTTAATCCTATCAAATAAGGAAATCCCATCTAAAAAATCATGTTTGATCAAGAATTAGTTGGTATCCCACCAAACACTATCCAAAATATAATATATAAGAAAATAAATTTATATAAAAAATATATACATGAATTCTCACGATGTCGTGGAAAATCACGTGCACATGCCTTTGTTATAATAGTGTCTAGGCTGAATTTCTAAATAATTCTGGAACAAAATACACATATGACTCCCTTAAAAAACAAATTCATAAAATTATTAGTACATGCATAGAATAAATTACCACTCTAATAAACATCCATAATGTTTCATGAATCCCTCATCACATCCCCATGATCAGAAATTTTAATTCATTCTTAATTGGTGTATCCCCCTTAAGAAAATGTATTTTATTTGCAAGATCTGAAACATCAACCCAGGACTCCTACAAAAATAAATAATTCATCATCCATTTAGATGGTATTAATATAATATATCATGATTGGATCACCAAAAAATAAGGTTGATTATTCTACATAACATTATTCATCTCTTCATCACACACTTATATAAGGGTCATGTAATGATTTACAAAAATCCTAAATTTTGAATATATGATCGATCATCATCCATTAAAAAAAATCTCATATTCCCATCATTATAAATATGTATATGAATATATGAAATTATGGAATATAACAAGAATATTTTTCACACCTCTCAAGATTAGAATAAAACCTTTTTTTTGTAATTAAAATATCACAAGCACTAATGAAATGAGAAGAAAATTTGTTACCCATAATCAATCTACTAATGATACCTTATTCATATGAAGTAAATATTTATATTTTTGTGGAATATGGTACGATGTTCGTGAATTGACCACCAATTAATTTTATATATATTACATGTGACAATAAATTCCAACAAAAAGTAAACTGAACTTATCCTTTTATGATTTACACTGGTATCCTCAAATCCAATTTCATATGTCTTCATATATTTCATAATATTTTTCAAACCGTATTGTTTTATCATCCCACGAACCTTGAGATCCCAAAAGTGGATCATTTATTTTAATCATATATTTTATCGACCACTCTGACTATTGTGTTCATTTTTCAAACCTAGAAGCCCTAATTACCTAATGTATCACTATAAATAGTGTTTCTCCGAGTATCAATAATAAAAAACAATGTGATCACATCATACAATTTCCAATAGAACTTTCCATGGAGAAATGTGTTTATAATAATATCATATGAATATGGAAATATCCCAATACAACACAAGTTTTTTATTTATAATTCATATAAATTTGAAACACAATACATTTATCATTGATCTTGAAAAGCATAAAATATAACACTTTAAGATGATTTCTAAACTCTAACTAATGGTTAAATTATTTTCAATTAAAAAGCTTTCCCAAATAATCCAATATTGTTTTTATATAAACAGAACCATTTTTAATATATTACTTGTTTAAATGTTTTATTGGACCCCTATGGATTTATCATATTTTCTTTTATTGTGGTGTATTATAATCCAAATATATCAGGATTGAGGATTTTAATTACCATACCATAAAATTCTTGTCACCATCACACTTGTTTATTGACTTCTATTATTTTTTCCTGTAGTTCCTCCACTATATTCTCATTAACCTTGATATCTTGTACTATTCTATTACATATATAAATTTCATTTTATCCCGATAAAGTTTTATTTTGGCCAATATCTTTTAGCGTAAATCACACATATCATATCATAAAAAAACATACATATCCTCATTTTATACTAGTTGTCTGAGAGGGAATTGATTTTCACTCATATAAAATATTTACAAAAAGAGAAATATTGTGAGAATATCCAAATAAAAACGTTGCTACAAATGTACAAAATAATCTAAGAAATAGAATATTAATGGGGGAAACCCCTTCGATGTAATGGATTATTAAACGATGGGGAAATAATGAAAAGGTACACTATAATAATAGTAATGTTTAAACTCATATAAAATGAATAATGGTTAATTAAATTGGGAATTTAGAAATTATTTGAAAAATACTATAATGCACAACCACCATTTCATAGATAATCATCCAAAGAAAATGTGAAACACTTCAGAGATCACACTTGAAAACATATCATTATGTGATCTCAAATACAAAATTTTATAACACAATTTCTAACTGGTCATTAAATCATGTCATACACTACTAATGAAAACATAATGTAGTTCCCCAAATATATTCCACTTGTGACATATAACAACATCTTTCCACTATATTTTTCCACAAAGTATGCATTTAACATGATTAAATATTAATATATTCCATCATAATCCCTTCGAATAATATATAAATCTTATATCTCAAACCCAAAAGTGGATAAGACGTGATTCTATTGTGTATTTGTTAGAAATTCAAAATATCATTTGAATCATTTTTATATCAACTCAATTCAAGAAATACCAATAAAATAAAAACACTCATAGATTCAATAGATCATGATAAACCTTTACCAAATCATGGTTAAATTTTCCTCAGGTTCTCCTAAGCATTGAGATATGAACATCCAAAGCCACTCAACAATTAATTTATCCGTCAATGTGGATAAAGATGATCTAGATTATTTTACAGATGGATGAGCATAAACAGTAGACCAAGATACTGGATGTTTATAAAATAATTATGGTTGTACTAAATTCATAGTGGGATGAGAGATGTTGATTGGAAATATCTATATAATGAAAAAACAATCAATTATGGAAATATTTAAAATTTACTGACCTCACATATTTTGGGGTGTAAAAATATTGTTTATATTAATTTAATTATTGAATAAAAATCAATAGGTTATCAAATTGATTCATACAAATTTTTGTCAAAAAAATAAAAAAAATTAATGAAATTGAATGATATATTTCATTAAACGGATTTATAGTGAAAACCACATTGACTCTCTATCATGTTATGATATTTGAACCGATAATATTATACAAAATTGTAAATGATGAGGCTCAATCTCAATTTATGAACATTGACATGGAACAGATTTGGGTTTTACACAAATCCCAAATTAAACTAATATTTGTGTTAAATAGAACACCACCACCTGAGCAGCTGGGGGATGATGTAATTCATATAATAATTATTATTAGTAGTAATCATGACCAATAATGTTGAGTATTAAATTTTTTAATATTTATATATTTAAATTAAAACAATAAAATGCCTAAAAATCCATGGTCCACCTGAACTAAAAAAATATTCACACCATGTTAAATGATGTAATATCGGATCAATGAATTGTTAGGAAGAATTCCAAAAATAATCATTCCCATTAAATTTTCAGTTTATTTTAAATAAAAAAATTAAATTTTTTAGATAGATTTAAATAATTAATTATATAAATTCCTGGCATTTCATAATTTTAAATTCTCTTTATACATTCAAAATATATAACCAATGGTATCTACCATATCCCAAATTCATTTAAATAATTATAAATATTTTTTTGGGGATATCAGTTTGGTTAAGATTTCCTTCTATAACACCTGTGGAAAATTAACTTAATTCTAATGAATATTAAATAACTATATAAATTAAAATTTTAGCTTCTTTAGAAAATAACTGATTGGAAGTCAACATATTTATTTACCTAAATTTTAAAAAATTCAAAATAATGTGTTTAACCTTTTATAAAATTTTAGAGGGTAATATTAGAAAAGATAATTTTATTAATCATTCTCAAATTTACAAACACATATTCAAATATATTTTGTGTATAGAAAATAATCAAATAAAATTAGAAAACAATTAAATATAGAGACTATAATTTAAAAGCTATGATAAGGAATTTGTGTAGAGATTATTCTATGAAATCATTATTTTATTTTATTGCTAAACAAATGTTTTTTCTAATATAATTTTTTAGTAATTTACATTACATACCATAACATAAAAATTCATTTGAAAAATATTCTAGATTTGTAAATTTCAAATAATAATTTAATGATAAAATTTATATATTGAATCCCTCTGAAAATAGGTCTATATAATCATGTTTTGAAAAAATATATAGAAAAAAATAATGTGTTTGATTTTCGACAAAAATGGATATTTTAGACAAAAGTAATCTTAATAAAAAATATTTTTAGTAAATTAATAGAATGAAATGTAATGTTTTGAATTTATTGGGTTATTTACTAAAATATATTTTTAATGAAAAGTTTATTAATATGATATTTAAAATCTATATCTTCATGGAATATAACCATCAATTCTGCTTGATACTAAGTTAGTTGAATTATTACTGATAGTATAATTTTTAATTTAACACACCATTAAGTTGGTGTGATAAGATCTCTCAAAAAATAGTCAACTAAAATAAATAATTTCATATAATTTCAATATTCTTATTATTTTTGGGAACCCCTTTGAGGGTTTCAATGAAACATATACTATAAAAAACTTTCTTATTAATGTTTAATAGAATAATATTTCATATGTAATAAGAAATTTATTATATTATATTAAACTTAATATATTGTTATTAAACAGTATTATGTGGTTTGTTCTTGGGAACCAACATCAGTAGACTCTTAGTTACTCATCAGATAACTATTAGTGAATTTTATCCCACTAGTTTTAAAATTTTATTCATCATTATATTGAGAAATGACTTTTGTAATGTTATCCTTCAGGTCCTCCATTAGGGAATCATTATATACAATGATAAAAAATCAATAAGAAAATTCTATTATAGGATTATATGTCTATATTTCATTATCTCTTTGTGTGACCTTGGATCCTTGTCTAGTGTGACTATTATATCATAAATATAGTAAAATGTGATGGAATATTTAATATTATTCACTACATGAAGAACTTCAATAATTTTATTATCCCATATACATCATTAGATGTATTATAATCTTGTATATAATCATTTTTATATTAAATTACCTTTTATAATTTATTATCATTATGAACCTCACATCTATGAAGTCAGTAGGATAATATCAATAATTTTCTATTAATTGTTATTAAACATTTAATTATTATCAATTAAAATAAAAATTTAAGAGAAAGTTTTTCGTGATCTATTAATTTACAAAATAATCATTACGATAAAATAGAAATACTTATACCCTATAGAAACTAATGAAAAGAATCGGTTAATGAGAAAAAAATTTGAAAACACATTTGTGAAATTTACCAAAAAATGGGAATGTTCAAAAAATATACCAATGAAATTTTTAGGAATATTCAAAACTAAATTTATTTCAAACATAAACTTATTTTAATATAATATTGGTCTAATATGACTTTATAAAACAATTTATTTGTGTAATATATCCAATTATATACATAGAACATCATATTTTAAAAGTTATAAATTAATAAATATTTTTTATTTAATACTCCATGAAATGGGTGTGAGTATATACCATTAAATCTAACCGAAAAACTATTGATTCACCAATAACTTTTTATTGTACCATAATCATAACATCTGGTTTCATATCATTTCATATAAGAAAAATTTACTCTGAAATTATATATGTATATCATGTATTCTATAAAAATTTTAACCAAAATATATTAATAAATTTTAATAATATGACCTAAAAAACTATTCTATATTTAATATATTTTATTATAAAAAAATATTATTTTTAGTCTATTATATTAACAGAAATAACTAATATTATAAAATTATAAAAATATGGATTTTTATTTTATCTGTTGTTTTTTAGAAATATATTTCATATAATTTAAATACATTATTAATAACAATAAATATATGTATATATATTATTATTTGTTTAAAATACATATATAAACTTCGTTGTTGGGAGGTGGTTTGTTTTGGGGGTGGGTGTGAGGCACATGCAGTAAGGCCAAGTCCCTAACCCTATAAGATTTATACAGTTTTCATTTAATGATTACTTTCTATAATAAAAGATGTAATCAACCATATATTACACTGATATATATTTATGTTGTGTTAATATAGAGTAAAAATAAAAAAATTAAATTCATGTAATTATAAATTCTCATATCACTGTGTTGAGACAACATATGAAACTATTTTTTCTATAATAATTTGGATGAATATTATAAAACAATATTTGGATTTGAACTTCCTAGTTTTAATAAAAACCCTTATATATAATTCAGAGTGAGGTATGCAACGAAACACCAAATCCATTGTGCATATCAATTCATAATTATTTGATTATTTAAGCTGTGTGACGTGATATTAATGATTATTATCATTCATAGTTTATTCACATCCAAATATTGTATCTTATTATAAGGCCTCTAATTATATCAGTCTAATAACCAGGAGGTAATGAAATGATATGATATCCTAATAGATGATAATTATAATGTCTTATGTTATTTTGATAATTTTAAATTTCATTTTTTTTGTAAAACAGAAATCAAATTTTATAATAAAACCATTCAATATTTAGTGGAAAATCATAAATATCATCTGGATAATTACCATGGAGGAATATTTATTTGGAGTCCAGTTCATTATTCAATTCTGTTTTTTAACTCTTAGGAAATATTACCTTCATTTGATTTTTTCTCTATGAATTCTACATGATAGAAATAAATTTCGGTGTGGAATAATTTTATGTGAGTAGTTCATTATGTTCTACAACATTTCAATTTTAAATTTTGTGTGTTTTTGATTAAAAATGAATTTATTTCATGTGAATTATTTGAAACTCACCTTTATTAGTCGAAAATTTATGTCATTGATTTTTTTTAACTTTATTATATATTGTCATTCGTTTATAAATTATTATTGATTATATTTAATATTTTTTATGAAAAATTAGTTTCACTTTTTATGGTTTGGATTTATGTTAATATTTTTGTTGTTTTTTGTCGATTATGTTATTAATGGTAATTATTCATTAAAATTATATTCCTTTATTATTTTCATTGTATTTTTAAATGATTTTGTTTAATATGGATTATTTATTTAAATTATATTGATGAGATTATAATTTTATGATATCAAATTGACTAATTTTTATTAATGTTATTTTTTATTTTTAGGAGAAATAACGTTGATAAAAGTTTTATTTGTATTAATGTATTTATATATATTTATGTTGAAAAATCTTATTGATTGAAGTATCTAAATTTTTTAAATAAGACTTATCTCCAATTTCATCATTTTAATTAAGATAATTTCTAAAAAGTCATCAATGTAAAAAAATAATTACCAGTAGTATTCATGTATCACATTTATACGTAGGTCTATATTTCCAAATTTCTAATCCATCTAAGTAACAAAATTTTGAAATGTTTTATCATATACCATTCAATATATAGAATAATATTTTTCATCATACATATCTAATTCTTAGGGCTAACACATAGGGAAATTAATACATGTTCAAATTAAGGTGATACCTTAAATAAAGAAAAGACCAAGAGTTAGGTTTTTTGGCTCTCCATGAGATATAACCACGATTTTAATATAAATTTAGTTTTGATAGATGAAGGAGAAATGTATTGATTATTTATAATAAAATAAATTTATATGAAATTAATGTCTTTCGATCGAATAAAGAATTATTTCTTATGTTTTTAAATCATAAGAAGCAATGATTATCTAAAACTGAAGGTCTGGATGAGCACTAATTATTAATGGATTTGGAGAATAAATGTTGAATAAGTACTCAATCATCCATTATTCAAGGTCAAATTATTTTATCTATGATTTATTTTGGTCAAGAACTAATGTTGGTTTGAGTATCCTATAGGATGATTAGAGATTTGTTTTCTAGATGAATCGTAATGTGGTTGGGAGTCATGATCATATATGAACCTAACTATTATGTGTTGATGAAGGTTTATTTTCGAGTTTATATGGAGATAAATATTAGACATTGTAATTATTTCAATTTGTTTAAATCTATTAACATCAATGAACCTAGCTCAAATGTGTTTTATTTAATTATGAAAATGAGATGAGAATGTTCGATCTTAAGAAAGTATTCTTGAACTATCGATTGGGGAATATAATAATAATTAATTTGGGTGCTTTTGGAACCCATTAAAATTATTTTTTAAGGTAAATCGAATCTTTTTCCCTATGTGTTTTTGCAAAAAATCAATTTTCAAGAAATAAATGATAACTTATAGGCTCGTTTACTGATGTTGATCAATGATGGTTTAAAACTTTTGGTTGAGTCCCATTTTTTATTATATGATAATTGTCAACTGAAATAGTTTGTTACCATTAAAGAGAATAAATTTTATATCATATATATGTAAAAACTACTAATATAAGGGGAGTTGTCCATTATGTAACCTGGGGGAGAAGGTTCATGTATAGTGGGGATTAAAATTATATATTTGTGTATTATTATGTATTTTCTTTTTTTATGTATTCCATGTTATTTCACGAATGAGAGAACAATGAGGTGAACTCAATTAGGGTAAATATCATCTATTTAATTTCCCCATTTCAAACTCTTTTCAAGGATTTCTCAATTAATATAATTACTAAAATTATCTCATTTCATAACACATAGTGATACATATCGCACACCCCTCCCACAGTTTCCCCTCTTCATTTTCTATAAACATGCTTAATGAGACTCATTTTAAGGGGTTGAGAAAATGACTGGGAAAGTTTGATTATCCCTTTATATTTTATCTGATATTGACTAGGGTCTTTAATAGGTGTTCATGATTTGCATCTAAACCACCACCAATGGGATCATGATATCACCAAGAAGACTATGTTTTATAAGACTGTTCTATAATTTTTTTAAAACACCATGACTCAATTATTTTCATATAACATGTTTTTCTTCAATTAGAAGAACCATCAGTGACATCTCAACATATTGTGTTCTTCCGGGATATGCACTCGGTAGTAACATCTCACATATACTATGGGATCCTTCATCAATGATCTTCCTTGTGGGATTGAAAAAATTCAATATACCAACTAATCAAAATTTTATTAGCCATGTAGTTTTATATTTATATATTTATCATGGTCTAAATAAAATTTAGGTCTGTCTCATACATGTTATAATGGATGTTGTTAGCATCCACTAGATCACTATCATTTCAATGGAATGTTTAAATATACACAATAATTTTTTCAATAATTATATAATGGAAAATTTTAGTGGTATTAATATATAGAATCCATCTAAGTAATTAGTGGTTCTTGAAAAACATGGAATTATTTGTGTATACATCAATAAATATTAGTTTTTATCATCCTTAATATCACACCTTCAAGAAAAAAGTATAATAGAATTTTTATTAATGGTTTCCTATTGTAGATTTGGCCATTGGCTCGGATTCATGAAACAAAAACTGGTCGTCATGCTATGTACCTCACGAAATATGTTAAAATATGCCTTAATTTGAGAATTATTGACATCATTGGGATGGCCATGACATTCTTGATGTTGATGTGATTCCACTATCTGAATGATGCCTCCTATTTTCATTTCACATAGATTAAATTCTCTACACATTCATCAACCCACACTCACTCATTCTATTTTATGGGACATTATGGGAACCCATGGTTCTACACAAATAATTTTAATTATATGGACTTGGGATTCAATACATAAATGCTCCTGATTGGGATGATTGAGGCCAGAAGTGGCATTTTTTATTGTTTTGTTTACCCTACATTCCAACACATCATTGCATTGGTCCGAAATTGAAATCCCAATTCCTCAGGTGGGTAAAACTGATATAGATAATAAGAAACTAGAATTATGTGATCATCACACTTCTACCCCTCTATAGGATGTTGAATTCCTTGTCGTGGATTCTAAAATTTTTCATCTTGGGTATTTATCCAAAGGAATTGGAGGGGAGAAAACACTTCTTTGAATGATTAGGGCCCAGATTGGGGTCATCATGACTTACATTTGATTAATATTAGGTATTATAATAATTTTATATAACACATTATGATTTAACTTGTAATGATAAATTCGTTTGATACCCAAAATATGTGTATCAAGTCATATGATGGAAATTAGTTGTGGTCATTTATATTGTTTCTAAAGTCAAAATTACTTTTAGGTGACTATATAGATGAAATAAGTGTGCATGTTATGGCAATTGTATTATTGGAAAGTATACATAGAATTGATTGTTTCTAAACTATTATGTAGGTCTATAAGAATTTCAAAATGATGTGTCTAAATTTTTTGCTACATGACAAAAATATTATTTTCATTGTGTAACCGATCAGTGTTAGATGATGATCTCTTAAAAAGTTAAAAAAAAATATTAGTAGACAATGGATTCATTAATTTACTATTGTGATGAATTATTTTGACAAACCCTTCATTTTATTAGAAATTGTTCATTTAAACCCTTTAAAATTAATGTATTTCTTTACACATGTCTTCAAAGAACTTATGAGTTTCCCCATTGAACCATAAGGATCAAGTTATCAATTTTTTACATGGCTGAGCGCCAGTGGAGGATCAACCTTATTAGTGTCATATGTTATATAGAATTAGTATTGAACATAATGTAAAATTACCCAAATAGATGGGATTTATATTATCTACATTCAATGATTATTCCAAGATTTTTTTATTGGCTAAAAAGAATTTTGTTTCCTTTATTGTTTTTATAGACTAGCACTCCCTGACAAATATGACAATTATTGATAAATTTAAAAATTCCTAAGAACATTATATTATTATGATGGATGCATTGGGAAAATATTTCCCAAAAATAAAACACTTGTTTGGGAATCATCAGATTAATATTAATGAATAAGATGTATAAAAATAGTGTTCATTAATCAAAAGTGCATTTTGAATATATATTAATTTCTTTCTGCAATAAAAATTCATTATTTAATATTCTTCTATCCATTAATTCTTTTATATAGACCCCAAATCATAAATCTATTATAATATTTTGTGATCTAATTTTATAATATACCACCACCATGGAGGTAACATTAGGCCCACATAGCATCTTCCATATCTGTATTACTATATAATTGTATGTGATTTTAGTCTAAGGTGTGTTTAGGGATCTCTTTTTCATTCACACAATTAATTAATGAAAAAGGCCTAATATATGTACACTAGTATGCATTGTACATAATATAAATGATATTATCATTGGTTTTATAAAATATATGGGACCATCACTAAAAATCATATTACCATCACAAAATATTGTGTTTACACTTGACTTCATCATCTTAAACTATGTTATTTCACATTTTTCAACTAATGGAACATTCCCCAATCCTCATTCTACCATATTATATCGATAACTTTGATTTCCAATGTGATGTATTGTAGAAGATAGTTAATGCTATCCTCATGAAAAATTATTGACCCATCACCTTATTTAACGAGGATTTATCTACTCAAGTCTTTCATAAATTAATTTATTAGAAGTAACACATGGCCCTTGATTTATCCAATCATCACTAGTGTCACTAGTGTTAGGGATATACTTTTCACATCTTTATAGATCATTATACCATAAAATTTCTTCCTCAACATATTCCCACCACTGCCGATCAACACCGTTTTAATTAAAAAATATTTGGATATCCTTTTGGAATCTAGATTAATCCTAGATGCATAAATATTTTTTGGGATTTATTTTCATGTTATAATTATGGACCTTTAATAACTCTCAGATATCCCACCAAGTAGTGGATGAATGTTTAGAACAAGTTTAAATATAATTCAACTAACCAAAATATTTAAATGAATCTAGCATGTTTGGCTGAATTTTTCTAATAATGTAAAATATTCATATATCATAATAGAAAAATATATTAGAATAGAAGATTAATTATATCTCAAACAACTCCATGGGATTCCCAAATAATAGATTAGTGTCAATCATATAATCAAGGTGGATCGTCTAGTATCTATCACAAAAATATATTTCTTCCATCTGCAATATATAGTTAAGGAATGAAACATTTTTTTCGTTAATTTATATTGAAATTTTAGTTTTTATAGTGTATAAAATACTCCATAATTTATCCAGTACGGATGTTCCATCACTAGAAAATTCTAAATGTCATATATGTAGGATAATCAATGGAACCTAATATTATCATACAAAATTATATAGAAATTGATACCATTTTTGTTATGGTGGAATGAATATCCATTTATACTCATTTACTCATATTGAAACACCCATCCCCAAATTTTTGACTACTAGAAGTTCTATTTTTGTATATTTTCTGTTTGAAGAGGACACCTAATTACATAGTAAGTGACAGAGAACCATATTTTTTCAATAATATAAGAACTAAGATATTTAGGTTATGTAGAACTATTTGGACAAATTATCTCTTCCAACTGTCTTCAAAAGGATGAAAATATTGAGGTTATTAACTAATACCTTGAAGCTCATAACCATTAACGTTCATGGAGTAACAAAATAATTATTCCTACTGTATAAAATTAGTATAATTATCATATAATATAAACTATCTAGGATCAATTAAAATCACCCACGTTGAGTATGTCTATGGGTACAGGGAACCAACACTATTAAAATACATCCCATATGAAATAACTATAACAATTATAGAAAATGAATTTTCATTCCAGTATGAGTCATTGATCAAAATAAACCAGCACATAGTATGTTCTATGGAAATAATTCCTATAAAATAAATCAATTGTAAATTCCTTGTAAATTATTCTATAGGGGAATAGGTCACTGTGAAAATCCACCCACATAAGAAGAACTCCCTTTCTTGATGAATCAGTCAAATGTTATCCTGATTTTCAATAGTCCTATTGATATCTTCCAAATTATTGTCCCAAAATATTATAAACTCAACCTACACAAAACTAACAACATAATTTTTTTTCATGTTTCTCAACTCAAATAGGTGGTGGGATATCATATAATTTCCACCTCTATTCCCCTAACTAGACAGTTCTAAATCCTAGTGGGAGAAAATAAAATTCATTCTTGATGGGGAGAAAATCCATGATTTCTTATTTAGACCATTGTTTATGATTAATTGGAGGTCTACAATACTGATGATTTAACCTAGGATGACAGATGTTTTTTAGAATTAATTTTCCAATTTCAGTCATTCATATAATATTGTATCTTTGGGGTGGCCAGCAATAGAATATGAGACCTCCCATGAGAATCTATAGTCATATCTAGAAATGGAAAATATATACCTTTATGGGAGAAATCAATTTGTCTATTTGGGGAGAAGGTGTGTGTGAAACTATTGAAATAATGGGTGTTGGTGTATACTACTGGGTATCATTTTCATTATTTTGGATTATCGGCTAATTAATGGGTAGGAGTACCATAGGGTTATCTTTATTTGGGTGGAGTTTCATTGTCCAATTCCCCCACTTCAATCTACATTCTTGAATTCCACCTTTTATATATAGACTCAAAGGATCCTAACATTTAATAGTGAACTATTTATATCATGTTTTTTCAATCATTATAGGATATTTAACATAGATGACTAGTGTTGATTATGTTGTGTTATAATATTCATTGTGTGGTTTAGTACCAAAAGATGAAGTTAAGATACTGTTGGTTTTCTTGTTGTATTGATGTTTCTTTAGAGAAGAATTTCGTGGGGATTAGGTGGTTAACTATTTTATGTAATGATTTCTGATCATCTATGTTATATGTTAGGTTAATTATGAAATTTATTCTATATGTGAACATAGTGAATGAGTTTTTATTCAATAGTACAGGTGGATGATAAATATTAGTAGTGATTAATTATTCAATTTGAAAAATAGAAAAATTACATGTTATTATGATAAATACAATCATTAATTCATAATTATATTTTATTTTAGATGGATAGAGACAGTTTGATTTTTGTTATATCCATGGCAAAGGAATTTTCTCAAAGATAAAATGTGGGAAATCAGTTAATCAATTTACCACTCAATAAATTATGTGTGAAAATGCATTTTGTGAATTTAACAAGAATAAAATAATATTTTATTAATTATAATATTATGTATATGTAAATTTTAATGAATATTTCTAGTGTTGATCTAGATAATTTCTTGGTAAGAAATTATCCAGAAGTAGTAGGTGGAGCATGTGTTTATTTAAAATAATAAGATTATATAGAGGTGCATTTTCTTCCCCTTTGTTATTTTTTTGGTTAATCTATAATTTATTTGTTATTTATTTTCTTAATGAATTTAGGATAAATATAGAGAGGTTAAATTTTCTTGTTGTGATTAATGTTTTTAATTTTTTTTTCTATTATCATTTCAAATTGAAATACAGTTCTTTATTTTATGCAGTAGAATGAGTAATATCTTTGATGAACTATGAAAACATATGATTTATGGTCATTGTACTTGAAGTTAGATATTATCAATAGGTTTTGGAGTTATTATTTTAATTATAAATTCTCAAATGAGTATATAAATAAACTGTAATTTCATTATTTTCCTTACAATTCATTGTTTCTCATTATCAGCTCATCATAATGTTTTTTATATAAATGTCCTATTTTTAGATCATCATATTAATCCTTAATAGTATATATTATTAAATTTCAGTTTAATTTTTAAAATTACATTTGTTGTATTTTTATAAATTTATATTATATATTGAAAGAGAAATTCCATTCACCATGGTTTTGATACCTAGATCACTACTATGTAGAAGTCTTCTTGACATAAATTTTTTAGAATTAATGAAAATTTAATAAAAAAATAATGTTCATGTTCATTTGTACTTTCATAAAGTCATCTTATATTATTGAGGTTTATTGTAGATGTCAAAATATCAATTTACACATGTCGTAGTAGATTTATCATTGTTGAACATGTCAGGGGAAAAATATACAGATCCAATTTATTGAATTATCATGTAATTTAACTATTTATGCACATCATTTATGCCAATTAATGATTTTCATAATTTTATGTTTCCTAATGATGATTTTAATATGGAACTATTCTTAATATATTTCACCCCAGGGATTAAAAATGTCAACTCATATATGGAATGGGGTGAACTATACGTTATTATGGTATGTGGGGCCATAATTCATTATTTATGACATATAAGGTTATAAAAATAAAACGATACCCTAATTTCATTTCATGGGTTTCCAATTCAAAGTATCCTCATTTGTTTTTATATTATATCATTATTATGAAAAAAAATCACATTGAATTTTTTTATGGATTCTATCATTTCAATACATTTTAATTATAGGTTTAAATGAGATAGAATTTTGTGATATTAGAAATATTTTATAATTACACAAATAGAAAAAATTATTAATAAAAGGATTAGACTATAAATAAATGTCTTTCATAAATCTATATATGATATCACATAAATCAAAACCATTATTTCTTTCAATAAGTTTTTAGATTTTGTTAGAGAATGGATTATCATCATTTCAACAAACCAATGTTTTTTCAAATATAATTTCCACATACCGAATGACATGGTTAGTTGTATATATAATGTAGTCTATAAAACAATTAGGGATTTTCATTGTGTTATATATATCCATAATACAATTTCATCATGTTATAAAACATTTTTAATAATTATAAAAATTATAAAATACTTATAAATATATATATATTTATTTTTAAATAAATGATAACTGATTATAGAACATTAAAATATGAAATTTCTAGAACAACCACCAAGTTCATTCATATCTATTTGTTTACCTAATAATTTTTGGTAATGCTGAATTATGTATTTTAATTTATAACCTAATTTTATTTCTTGTTTTTATTCATAAAATATTGAACAAATTTTCATAAATTAACAATAAAAATTAATAAAGATATCAAATTTAGATATGTCATGCATTTAATTACTGAAATTCACAAATATTCATAGTTCATGCATATTCATATCGGGATGCTAGAATCCTACTCTGATCATATAAGGTTCAAATCATTTCCTTCCCATTTTATTATCTCATGCTATATTCCCTTAACTTAAATGAGCTAGGTTATATAGTGTAGTGATGTGTGACTTCATCATCATTGGCCACCATCTGAGTGCAACCCAATTAGATTAATAAATGCTGAAGAAAAAATTATTGTCATATTAATGTTGGAGAGATTACTATCAATGTTGACACTTTGTCAATTATTTTGGGCCTCACCATCATATCTGTAACTATGAAGGAATGATTTAGTGAGTATTGACTTCATTTTTATAGTGAATATTAGTAATTGATGTCTGAGATGATGGTTAGTCCAACATATGGAGTCAATTTTGATTTCCCTGAATTGAAGTGAACATAACCCATCTAGTCAATGGTGCTGATGAGATCACCATGAAAAAAAATTTAATTCACCCATTCTTGGATATATTTGTTGTAGAATCATTATCATTTATTCTTCTATATTTCTCTAATTTGTATATTTATCTTTACATGATGAATTAGACCATGTAAAGAGGCATATGTGGGGGACTTCACATGTTGTGTATATATATAGAGTGCTATATAGCATAAGTTTCATAAATATGATACATATTAAATAATTCATTATTCCTAAACTAATGTTGATATGAGATTTCATTCATTGCATAGCTCCATATTCATGAATTATATCTACTGTAATTTTTTTGAGGGCCATATTGTGCATGGATCATCAACCATCACATGTGCCATAAATTTAAAAATGTATTCTTAAAAATTTTATTTTCCACAAATCCAAAAAAATTTAAATCTTACCAATAAGTTTTTTCAACATTCCTAAATCATTCATAAACCATTTATCCCCAAGAAAATTCTCATATGTAAATTCAATATAAGACTCAAAGTCCATCATATTTAGAGTTCAATGAAATTTAAAATTATGATTTATACATCGTAAATGTTTCACATCACTCAAGATCATAATAAAAATTTAAATTTATAGTGATAAAAATATCATAAACACCATAGAAAAAAATGAAATATTAATTTCATATATACAATCTACTTAAGTAACATTCTTCATATGAATGTAGTTTTTTACAGTTTAGTGAAATGTGGTATGACACGACTGAATCAAAAACCCATTCATCATATATATTTTACCCATGACCACAAATTCAAACTGATTGTAAATCAATATCATACATTATATGATTTATGTGGGGATTCGATGAATTGGAGTAATTTGTATCCTTTTCATTATAATGATTTTTCAAAATATTAATGTTACTCTAAACACAGACACCTTTGTCACAATATAATCCCATAACATTCCTTCATTCCTTAAATTGTCCAAATATAATACAATTCAAAGATTTCATATTATAATTATACAATAATAGGAAGATTAAATATCATTATTCTTTAACTGAGTATCATTCTTCAACATTGATGAAAATAAAAAATCCAATATCAGATTGTATATCATGAACCAAAATGTGGTGATGAGATTTTCATATAAAAAATCAATCAAAACTAAATAGATAAAATGTTTCTATTATATTTCAATTTAAATAGGTACCACATTAACATTTTCATTGATCATGTCCAGGTATATAGATATATTCATTGAATTTTTTTTCAAAATATCATGATGGTTATTGAAATCTCTATCCTCCAGAGTTTACAAATTGTGTAGTTCTTTTTTGATATGTTAAATATTTTGAAATTTTCTTGATTTAAAAATTCATTCAATTTTTAAAAATATTTCATATATATATTTTATATTCATAACCACCCATAATGTATTATTATCCAATTATATTTTTATTATGATTTTCATTAATTCCTTCATATCCATTTTGTCATCATCTCTCAAGTTTTGTAAATTATATTTTTTTTTGCATCTCCTGAATAATATTTTAGGTTCTAAAGTTATCTGTTACATTTATATTGTGTAGATTAAAATCAATAATCATCATAAAAATAGTTTCTTTTTGAATTAATCTATTTGAATTTATTACCCATATTAGATCTAATAGAATCATGAATAAACTCCATTGATAGAATTGTTGGAGAGGAAATCGGTCAGTACCATGATAAAATAACTATAGTTTTAGAAATACTTTTAAAATCTCCAATAAAAAATAGAGTTAGTAAATACTACTTAGAAATAAATTTAGAAAGTAAATTTTAATGTGGAATACCCCTATTATATAGTGGATTTAAAAAATTGGGAAACATTAAAAATTTATTCTATATTCAATGCTGACACATAATATGTAAAGACCCAGATTTTAAAAGGAATTTTTTTAATAAATAATTGGAGATTTTACGAGTTCGCAGTTTCCGATGGCGTGCGATTCCGAGGCCCGGAGTACGCGTAATGTTCCGTCGATGTTTTGTTATGCTTAAATTAACGCACGTATGCAGTTTTTTTTTGAAAAAGTAAAATAACTCTTAAACAATTACACGGATCAGAAATCTGAGGCCACCATCTCATTCAGGATGGCGGGTTGACCTTAGGCGTGAATTAAATTTAGTCAGTGCGGGCCTCCGGTGAGAAAACTCGAAAATGGAATAACCATAAATAAAACAATTAAATAATGTTATTTTATTTTTCAAATGCTTATAACTCAAAAAAGGTAACTCAGATTAATAACCTGAGACCACCGTTGAACTCATGAGGGCATGCTTTCTTTATGCAGATACTAACTTGGGTTGGTGAGTGCCACTAGTGAATGTTTGTTTTTGTCCACAAATAAAATATTTAAGTAACAATAATTTTATTGTAAAATTTATAACTTTTAAATGGTAACTCGAATTGAAAATATAAGGGTACCGTTGGGTTTTTTGGGGCATGTTTCATCTAGGCAGATCCTAACCTCGACTGCATTGGGTTGAGGGTGGCTGCTAATAAATTTGAGATATTTTTTTGGTTACGTTCAGTAAATGTACTTTCGGGATTTTATATTTTATGAACCGGTGCTTGGAATTGAAATCTGAGGACACTGATGAATTTGAAGTGATGGTATTCCCTTATAGAGGCCTTTACCACAATTGAGTTTTTTCAAAAGAGAATGTTAATTTTTTGGGTTTTCTAAATAAATTAAAAAAAAATTGAATTAACATAATTTTTATGAAGGTGGTGGTTTAATCCTCAAAAGGGAAGTTGGAGGTAGGGGCCACCCCCACACAACCTCCTATGGGAGGATATTGTGTGGTGGGGCCCACATGAGCTCAAACCCCTCAACATCCCTTTAAACCCCCCATTAACATTCCTTTATTAATTTGACACCTCCCCTCATTTATTGAAACCCTCCACCTCCTCGTAGATTTGAAATAGAACCATTCCTAAGCATTAATTAAATGAGTTGCCTCATTTAATTAAACACAACCTTGTGTTTTTGTGCCAAAGTATTAATATAGATCACCTTTATTATTTTTGTGGTTGGCATAATCCATTGGAAAACCATTCTGAGGATAGCTTCATCCTTCCAATGAAGAACTGCTAAAAACGATGAACTCCTCCTTCAATCTTCAGCGAAGTCAAAAGAGAATGAGGTGCCCGCAAGGAACGCCGACGACATGCCATCGTCGGCTCCTTCTTTTCTGATGTCAATGGAATGATTCCATCTTCCCATGACTTCATCAACGACGAACAGAAAAGCGATTTTAGGGAATTTTTGAGTTAATTTATGTATGATTTTAAACCTCTGTTATTCTTCATTTGTTGAGCACTTAATTGCATAATTCTATCACCGTAACGAGGAGGGCTCGGGATGCATGGAAAAGACCCAAAACTCTCCCATTTGCTTGTTCTTGATTGAGGACAATGTAGATGGTACATGCAGTCACGACGACGATCAATGGTCGCGTTACCGGCTGCCTCTGTGCACAGCTGTACCCCACGACCTCCGCACACCGCCACGCCGCGTGGCCTCCGCTCACTGCCGGGCCCCTAGCCCCGCGGCGCCCTGGCGCACTACCCGGTGCCCCCACGCCTCTCCCTGGCCCCGGCGCCGTTGCTCGGCTCCCCCACACTGCTTCTTGGTGCCCGGGCGCGTCTCATGACGCCACCGCGCCGCGGCCTGGCACCCCTGCCACGACATGCCCGGTGCCCCGGCGTCCTGACAACCTGCCCGGTCAACCCGCGGCCTACCCGGTGTCTATTCGACCTTCCCGAGCCACACATGGCCTACCGACTGGCATCCTAGCCACCTTCTCCAGCCCACAGCATCCCCCTGTGTTGTCGCAGGTCGAACCGGCCTAGCCTCCCGGGCTGAGTTACAGATCCGCATACGTGGCGAATATCAGGCCGAACCGCCCTCGTGGTCCGCTGGGCTGGCCCCAGTGAACCGGGTCAAAATATAGCGGGCTAACCCGCCCAATGGGATGGGTCAGACCTAGTGAATCTGACTAGGTCAACCAAGACCGGGTGGGCCAAGACTAGGTTGGGCTGAGTTAGTCTGACCTGGCCGAACCAGACGCATGCCAATTACTGACCCATTACCTTATTGGGCCATATCTTTGCACCTAACGTTTGTATGAAAAACCATCTGCGGCTCTAGTTTTCTTGTATAATTTCCATCCCTATTGGGAATACCCCATGAGAGTTTGAGGTATAGTTGAGATACGGTTAGGTTGGTTCGTTCATGAAACCAACCGGGCCCTTGGGACTAAAAGGCTGATAACTCACAGACCGGGTGTCTGATTGATGAAATGTCTATTGCGTTGAGACCCCTATGACATGGAGGTACTTTGAGATTCTTCCATGTGAGAATTCATGACACTTGGAGTATCAATTAGTTTCTCGTGGATAAGATCCTCTTGGGGAGGAGCATACGGAGTGAAAATACCTAGTATTTGTAGACCTGATGAATGCTTGACCGATTCGACTCTGAGTGATTTGACTAGCCCAGTGGATGGAGAGCCCAGTTTTTCAGTAGTCCCATTGTAGACATAGCACCTGGTTTGGTAGCATTCATGCAGTACTTGACGGGAGGAGCACCTCTAATAGCTATTAGGGGGACCACCCGGTTTGGTGGCAGACCCACAGCGGACGGAGCGCCCGGTTTTCCAGAAGACACGCGGTACTCGACAATAGAAGTACCTCAGTAGTCTATGGTTAGTGAGTAGCACCTCGGAGTCGCGACAGGGCCACTGTAGTCGACAGGTGATGAGTTCTCCACCAGCCATGGTTTCGATAATGAAAATCGAGGTTTGAGCTAAGTCGTTGTCATTTTGTGTATACTTCATGATTGATATGGGTTACAAAATAAATTAGGTTTATTTATGGGAATATACCAAAGTAATGGTTATTCACTGATTTCATACATTTTGGTTTATCCTTGTTGTATTTTGTGAGACCTTGAGGGTCTCGGGGTCCCTACTAAGTATCGTTATAATCACCCCTACATGGGTTATGCCTGCAGATCGTTGGGCTGGATACAGACGACAGACAATGTTGTCGGAGGCCGAGAGCATCAGGAATAGACGATACCCGAAGGTGGAACTTACGATGTATCTGTTCATGGTGTAGTCTGATGGAAGTGGAGTGTTTTGGAGGCTATCTGTACCTACCATTCAGGTAGGAACCCCAGGAGGACGATCTAGAGCTTCATTCACCATTCAGTTGTTTGTCCCTTTTTAGATTTACGTGCTTTCAGTTGTATTTGTACTTTAAATTTGGGATTGTATTCTGACCCCCTTTATATTCAGTACACTTGTTATGTAGCTTTTTCTTAGTGTTTTCTTCCTCTTGTAGTCTGGTTGTGTGAGTTTATGTTTTATAAAGGCAATGACATAACAGTTTTAGATAATTATGCCTTTGGTTCCAGTATCCAGCCCCTAGCCTATGGAAGGCGGGCTTGAGGTAGTTACGACATGGGCCCCGGGGGATGGGTCGTGACAAATTGGTATCAGAGAAGTTGGTTCTACCATAGAACATATGAATCTAATATTCCCTATATTTGAAGAAATAATGTTAAGGGTACTGTGTCTGTTTTTCAGTTCATGGAGTCCAGTGTTCGTGCGAAGGCCGACGTATCCATAGACCAGGACCCTTACTATTGATTTCTGACTCAGTGCATGAAAACACTGATTGCATGTGTGTTTCCAAACTTTTTCATTATGTCAGCTCAATCCAGGTTAGCTCACTAGTTGTTGTCTTTTGATTGTGTCACATCTATTCAGGATGCCTCCACACAGACAGCCAGTTAGAGTCCTGAGAGAGTACATGATGATGGCCCACCAAGCAACGAGGCTTAGTTTCAGGGACCTCTTACTATGTTGGCACCATCGGGTGGTGTACCAGTCGCACCACCAACCATTGGGTAGTAGATTCCACCAGCTTCATTGGAGGATGGTGCAAGCCGACTGAGCGCAGTTCATGAGTTCCAGAGGCAGTGGCCTCCGAGGTTTCGAGGTGAGACAGATTCCCAGGCAGTAGAGGACTGGATGGAGGAGATTACATATGTTTTCCTCCTAGTTGAGACACTAGTAGAGTAGATGGGTAACTTAGCTACAAGTATATTTTAGTGAGTGACCATGAGGATGGTCCACATAGTTATGGTACTTTGGTATGTGGACATTTCCCCGATATATTATATTCGGGTAGTGCATCAGCTCAACCACTTCTCATTGGTCAGTATTTAGAACCATCAACACTGGTATATGGAACATGTAGGCTTAGTTCCATACACGTGATTTAGCATTATAGACCCCATAGGTTTCGAGGCGAGCTTGACTCACAGGCGACAGATGAATGGCTTGATGAGGTGGCTGAGAGTTCTCTAGATCTTCTACATCTATGGCAGGACGACATGTCAGCAGCTGAGTATTCATCGTGGTGTAACGACCATTCCTAGTACTCGATGAATGCTATATGATCATTGATTCAGATCTAAGACCTCTCTGTAAGGTGTGTAATATGATTCTGGAAGAGTATGTGAAATGTATAGATAAATCTGTAGGGCATCAGACATGGAAGAATATCTTGGTGAGCGGAATGAGGTGGTGTACATTTTCGAGATGTTACAACCACCCACCTTTGTAGTCCCCGCCATGCTCATGGGGCAAGAGGGAAGGAGAAGAGAGTAGCTGCACGCGGTCAAGGAGTGTGACCCAAGGGCTATATGAATGAGTCGAGGAATGATCTAAGTCTACTACTAGCTGTCATATCAATAAACATAGGTACGAATCTTTTCATCAATGAATCATTTCCTATACCAATAGTTTTTAGTTAAACTGCTGACTTGACCCTTACATCTGGATATACCTTCGACAAGAGACCCGATAATCAAACTTACTCTGACAATGTCATCAAACCCTTGAGGCAAGAGTTTTGGTTCGAACCTCTTGGTGGCAGCGTGGAGGCCTTACGACAATAGTTTTGGAATGGAATTGTTAAACATAGTTCATACACAGATTGAATTTATTAGGTAAAAATGTTGTGATTTATCTAGAACATTGGAATGAGGTTTTCGTTAGTCGTAGAAAAAGGAATCCATGGAAGCACATGTTAAACTCATGCATAAGAGGGTATATCTGGTCACTCTTGAATTGGACAGTGTTACCCTCATAGTATTAGGAGTATTGAGTATTTAGTTCCAAACGAGAGTGTCAGAACACGGGGACATCATTTTGAAAATATGTTTCTAGGATAACCCCCCCCCCCAAGGGGAGGCATGTCTGCTTTAGCTGGAGTTGTAGTAGATCCAGTGAAGATTGATGTGGTACTTGCTTGGGAGACACCCAGGAGTGTGGCAGAGGTACGGTGTTTTCTGGGATTGGCTGGATACTATGGGGGATTCGTTCCAGACCTCTCTAGAGATCGAGCAGCTCATCTAAAGACTCATACAGTGACTCCTCCCCTTCTTCAGCATGTCATGGAGGCACAACATGGGGACGCTGACTGCGATAGATGACTTTCTCAGATATCCACTTGGAAGGCACCTGATGAATATTCTGAAGGTGTGGAGCACGTCATTCTCTTCCAAGAACGTACCATGGTACCAGTTTCACTTCAGGAGGAAGTGTTGAGGTAGTTCCATACATCCTCCATAGCAGTACATCCAAGAGGCAAAGACCACTGGTGTTCGAGGACAGAGACGATGTCTTTCAACAGGTCTCACCTTGACGAGGTCTACAGATATTTGGCTGAAGAGACAAGTTATCTCCGTGATTTATCAGACTTTTCCAAGTCCATAGAAGGTTAGGTGAGATGGCGTATCACTTGGAACTTTCACCTCAGTTGCATCAACTGTTCAACGTCTTCCACGAATCTCAGCTTAGGAGATACATGCCCGACTCGTCCCATATCATCGACCATGTGGAGCTGGATATCGATGACGATGTGACTTTCAAAGAAGTTGTAGTGGAGATTGAGGATCGATAGGTGTGGGTCCTATATGGACCGTCTATTCCTCTGGTGCGCATTCTCTTGCAGCACAATAACCTCCAGGAGAGCACATGAGAGCGGGAGGCTCAGATACGTTCTTAGTTCCCCCTTTTGTTCCCTTAGTTCAAGTTATAGCTTATGGTAATGTAAATCCCTAAGGTGTGGAGAATTTAAAGAACCAGATTTTCCAATTAATTCTTTTCTTAAATACTTGGAAGTTTTACGAGTCCTTAGTTTCTAATGGCGCGTGATTCCGAGGCCTGGAGTTCCTGAAATGATATGTCGATGTTTTGTTAATATTAAATTAACCTTTGTATGTAGTTTTCCTTAAAAAGTGGCATAACTCATAAATGGTTACTCGGATCTGAAATCTGATTCCATTGTTGCACTTATGATGGTTGGTTTACCTTAGGAGTGACTTATGTTTAGTCGGCACGGGACTCCTGTGAGAAAACTAGAAAATGACATAACTGTAAATAATATAATTAAATAAAGCTATTTTATTTTTCAATTTCTAATAACTCACAAAAGGTAACTAGGATTAAAAATCTGAGACCACCGCTGAACTCATTATGGTATGCTCTCTTTCAGTAGATACTAACTTGTGTCGGTGAGGACCACCAGATAATGTGAGTTTTTGGCAGAAAAACATTTAAATAAGTGAAAATTATTTTATTGTAAAATTAATAACATTTAAATGGTAACTCAGAATGAAATTCTGAGGGAACTGTTGGGTTCTTTATGGGGTGTTTCACCTAGGCAAAGCCTAACTTTGACCACATTGGGTTGAGGGTTGCTATTAATATTTTTCGACCTTTTTTTTGGTACGTTCAGTAAACACACGTTCGGGATTTTATATCGTTTCAACTGGTTCTCAGAAATAAAATCTGAGGACACCAATGAATTCATAGCACTAGTATTCGCTTATGTATTCCTTTACCACATGTTCATTTCGTTGAGAGCGGTTGTTGATTTTTGGGGTTTTTTAAATAAATTAAAAAAAATTGGACTTAACATATTTATTATTATGGTGGTTGTTTAATCCTCCAATGGAATGTTGTAGGTGGGGCCCACCCCCACATAACCTCCCATTGGAGTATATTTTTTCATGGGGCCCACATGAGATCAAAACCCTCAACCTACCCTTAAACCCCCCCATTAACTACCCTTTATTAATTTGACATCTCCCCTCATTAATTGAAACTCTCCACCTCCTCTTATATTTGATTCTGAACCATTCCTAAGCATTAATTAAATGAGTAGCCTCATTTAATTAAACAAAACCATGTGTTGTTGTGCGAAAGGATTAATAGGTATCACAGTTATTATTTTTGAGGTTGAAATAATCCATTGAAAAATTTTGAGGGAGGGGAGCTTCATCCTTCCAACGAATAATCGTCGAAGAATGAAGAACTCCTCCTTAGATCTTCATCCAAGTCAAAAGAGAAGGAACTGCCTGCAAGGAACACCGACGACACGCCATCCTCAGTTCCTTCATTTTTGACATCAATGGAATGATGCCAACTTCCCATGACTTTGTCAATGGTGAACGACAAAGCGAGGTAGGAGGATTTTTTACTTAATTTATGTATGATTTTAATCCTCCGTTATTCATCATTTGATGAGCCATTAGTTTCCAAATGCTATCGCTGTAACGAGGAGGGATCGGGCTACATGAACATGGCCCGACCCTCTCCCCTTTGCTTGTTGTTGATTGATGAAAATGTAGACGTTACACGTTGAGACGAAGATGAAGTCGTCGATCAAATGACACGCTACTTGCAGTTTCTACGCATCGACCTGCCCCACGGCCTCCATGCACCAACGCTCCCTACGACCTTCATGCACCACCGCGACCCATGGCCTTTACACAGCACCGTGCCCCATGGACTCTATTCCCCACATCCTCCTCACCTCGCAGGGCACTGGCGCGCTGCCCGGTGCCCCCGCTCCGTTGTCCGGCGCCCTGGCGCCCTGCACGGTGCCCACACCCGCTACCCAGAACCCATGTCCTGGCCTGCCTGGCCCCCTACCCGACGTCTTAGTACCCTGCCTAGTGCTCTCGCGGCCTACCCGGAGTCCAGCCGGCCTTCCCGTGCCCTATGTAGCATGCCTGCTAGCCTCCCGGCCACCAGCCTCCCATGATTACCCGCGGCGTCCCCTGTAGTGTCACAGGTCAAACCGGCACGGTCTCCCGGGCCAAGATACCGAGCCGCCTATGTGGCAACTATCAGGCCGAACCATCCTTGAGGTCCGTCAGACCGAGCCCATCGGACAGGTTGAAAACATAGCGGGCTGACCTGCCCAATGGGCTGGGTCAGACCCAGCGAGACTGACCGGGTTGACCCAGACCAGGTCGGACAAGACCTATGCCCATTACTGACCCATTACCTTCTTGGGCCATATCTTTGCACCGGACATCCGTTTGACGAACCGTCTGTGGCACCGATTGTTATGGGGAATATCCATCCCTTTGAGAATACACCATGGGATTTCAGGTTATAGTTGATATACAGTCAGGTTGGTTCGTACACGAAACCAACCGGGCCCCTGAGACTAAAAGGCTGATAACTCACAGAAAAAGAATCTGATTGACGCGCTATTTGTTGTGTTGAGATCCCTATAACGTGGAGGTACTTTGAGATAAATTCATGCGACACTTAGTGACACTTTGTTTATCGACCAGTCTCTTGTGGAGCAAATCCTCCTGGAGATGGTCATATAGAGTGAAAAGACCTAGTAGCTGTAGAAATGACTACTACTTGACTGATTCGACTCAGACTGTTTCGAGTATCCCAATGGATGGAGCACCCAGTTGGGCGGAAGACCCACGACGAATGGAGCCAATGGTTTGGCAGCAGACCTGCGGTACTCGACTGGAGGAGTACCTCTGACGACTATTAGGGGGAGTTCCCTGTTTGGCTGTAGACCCACAACGGACGGAGTGCCTGGATGGGCAACATACCCATAATACTCGAAATGAGGATACCTCAGCAGCCTAAGGATAGTGAGTAGTGCCTCAGAGTCACGACAGGGCCAATATAATAGATAGGGGAGGAGTTCCCCAATAGACATGGTTTCGATAATGAAAATCCTGGTTTGAGCTATGTCAATGACTTTTTGTGTTTACCAATTGATTGTGATGGGTTACATGATAACTTAGGTATATGTATGGGTATATAACTAATTAATTGTTATCCATTGAATTAATTTTTATTGGTTTATATTTGTGTGATTTTGTGAGACCTTGAGGGTATTAGGGTCTCTATTGAGTATTATTATACTTACCCATTTATGTGCAATGCCCGCACATCGTTGTGTTGGATGTAGATGATGGACAACACTAATAGAGGCCGAGATCACCAGGACTAGACGATACTCGTAGAATTAACGTATGATGTATCGGTACACTATGGAGTCTAATGTAATTGGTGTGTTGTGGATGCCATTTATACCTACCATTCAGGTCGGAACCCCAGAGGACGAACTAGGAACTTCTTTTACCTTTCAGCTATTTTTACCTTTTCATTTTACATGCTTTCATTTGTATTTTTACTTTACAGTTGATCTTGTATTTTGGCCCCATTTACTTTCAGTACACTTGTTATGCAGGTTTTAATTAGTGTTTGCATCGTCTTGTGTTGTGTTTGTGTGAGATTACGTTTTTTAAAGGCAGTGCCTTCCCAGTTTTATGGAATTACCACTTTTGTGCCAGTCGCCAACCCCCTGTCCTAAGGAAGGTGGGCATGGGGTAGTTAAGACACAGGCCTCGGGGGATGGGTCGTGAAAAATTAAAATCAGAGGAGTTGATACTAATGTAGAACATAGGAATCTTATATTCCCTTTCTGTGAAACAATAGTGTTAAGGGTACCGAGTGTGGTTTTCAGTTCAGGGAGTCCAGTGTTGGTGCGGCAGCCGAAGAATCACTACACCATGACCCAGACTACTGATTTCCGACTCAGTGCATGAAAACACTAATTGTGTGTGTGTTTCCAAAAGTTTTCTTTAAGTCAACTCAAACCAGGTCTTCTCACCAGGTATTTTCTTTTGACTGTGTCACATCTGTTTAGGATGAATCCACACAGAGAGCCAGTTAGAGTATCGAGAGAGTAAACGAAGATGACCCAGTGAGCGACGAGGCACCGGTGCATGGACCTCTTATAATGTTGGCACCATTGGGTGGTGTACTAGCAGCACCACCACATGTTGGGAAGTAGATTCCACCAGCCGCATTGGAGGATAGTGCAAGCCGATTTAGCGCATTTCATGAGTTCCAACAGCTGAGGCCTCCGTGGGTTCGATACGAGACCGATTCCCAGGCAGCAGAGGACTACATGGAGGTGATTAATGGATTTTTCTACATATTTGAGACAATAGTAGAGAAAATGGTGAACTTAGCTACCATTATATTTAAGTGAGTGACCATGAGGATGGTCTGCATAGTGATGGTACATTGGTACGTGGATTGTTTCTTGATATAGTATCTTCTTGTAGTTCGTCAGCTATACCACTTCCCATTGGTTAGTAGTTACAAACAGCAGTACCAGTAGATGACACATATAGGCTTAGTGCTTTATATGTGATTCAGTATCAGAGACCCCTTAGATTCTGAAACGAGCCCGACTCACAGGCGGCAGAGGACAGGATTGAGGAGGTGGCTTAGAGTTTTCCAAATCATCTACAGCTTCAGCAGGACGACATGTTGGTAGTTGAGTATTCATCGAGGCGTACCTACCATTCCAGGTACTCGATGAATACAATACGATCAGTTATTCAAAGATCATACCTCTAAGAAAGGTGTGTTTAAGGACGTCTGAGCAAGAAATATTCATCTTTTCATTCCTACTTATGTTAGGACGATGGAGAGAACATATTTTGGTAGAAGGTTGTCTGGATGAGCGGATACAGCCAGTGAATTATAGCAGTGGGGATGTAGGAAAATGTCATCATTATCAAAGACTTGAGCATTTAAAATGTTACAGGAAGAGGATGTGACATGGACAGATAAATCTATAGGGTAGAAAATGTGGAAGCATTGCTAAGAGAGAAACATGAGGTGGTTTACATTTAAAAATGTTACAAACACCCACCTTTGATGTCCCCAAAAATCCCAGAGATATGGAGGGAAGGGGAAGAGAGTAGCTGAATGCGGTCAAGGAGTGTGACCCATGGTTTCTATGAATGATACGAGGTACGATCTATGTCTACTACTAGTTGTAGTATCGATAGTCATAGGTACTAATCTTTCCTTCCACGAAACATTTCCCAGACCTAGAGTTTCTGGTTAAACCATTTACTTGAACCTCAGGTTAGGATATACCTTTTCGGAGGAGACTCGATAATAACAGTTGCGCCGATGGTGTGATCTGACCCTTGAGGTGAGAGTTTTGGTTGGAACCTCTTGGTGGTAGCATCGAGGCCCTATGATGATAGTTTTGGTATGGACTGGGTAACCATGATTCATACACAGATTAACATGTTAAACTCATGCATAGGAGGGTGCATCTGATCACTCTTGAATCAGCCATCCTTACCCTCATGGAAGCAGGAGTATTGAGTTTCGTGTTCCAAACAAGAGTGTCATAACATGGCGACAACTTTTTTCAAAAGATGTTTCTATGATAACCCCCCCCCCCCCAAGGGGGGGGGGGGACATCTGCTATAGCTGAAGTTGTAGTAGATCCTGTGAATATTGAAGGGGTACTTCCTTGGGAGCCACCTAGGAGTGTGACAGAGGTACGATTTTTCCTATGTTTTTCTAGATATTATTGGGGTTTCATTCCAGACGTCCCTAGAGATGGAGAATCCCATCTACAAACTCATACAATCACCTCTCCAATTCTTCAGCAAGTCAGGGATGCACAGAATGGGTATGCTCACTGTGAGACAGGACGTGCTCAGATATCTAGAGGTCAGGCACATGATTAATTATCTAAAGGTGGGGAGCATGTCATTCTCTTCAGAGGAAGTACCATGGTACTAGTATCACATCAGGAGGAAGTGTTGAGGTAGTTCCATACATCTTATTTAGCGATACATCCAGGAGACAGAGACCTCTGGTGTTTGAGGATGGCGACCACAGCTTTCTACCGGTCTCACATCGACGAGGTCTATAGAAATTTGGTCGAGGCTACAAGTTATCTCGACAATTTATCAGATCATTCCATGTCCTTAGCAGGGTAGGAGAGGTATCATACCGCTTGGCCCATTCACCTCAGTTGCACTGGGTGCACGTCGTTTTCCATGTATCTTAGCTGAGGAGATACGTTCACAAACTGTCCCGTATCATTGACCATGGAGAGATAGATATCAATGACGAGGTGACATTCACAGAGGTTCCAGTGGAGATTAAGTATCTAAATGAGTGGATATTATGTGTAAATTCGATTCCTCTGGTGCGTCTTCACAGGAAGCATGGGAATCTCTTGGAGAGCACATGGGAGCAGGAGGCTCAAATGTGTTCTTAGTACCCCCATTTTCCTCAGTGTTTGATTTCTAGATTATGGGGATGTAAAGATATGAGGTGGGGAGAATGTAAAGCCCCAAAATTTCCAAGGAATTTTATTTTCATAAATACTTTGGAATTTTACGAGTCTGTAGTTTTTAACGGCGCGCGATTCCGAGACCCGGAGTGCCCTAAATGATCAGTCGATGTTTTGTTAAGCGTAAATTAATGCGCGTATGAAGTATTCCTAAAAAAGTAGAATAACTATTAAACAGTTACATGGATCAAAAATCAGAGGCCACTGTTGCACTTAGGATGGCTGGTTTACCCTAGGTGTGACTTATGTTATCTCGGCACTGGCCTCCTATGAGAAAACCCGAAAATGGATTATCCATGAATAAAATAATTAAATAAAGTAAAAATTTTTTTCAATTGCTTATAACTCACAAACGGTAACTCAGATAAAAAATCTGAGACCACAGCTGAACATGTGAGGGTCGACTTTCTTTAAGATGATACAAACATGGGTTGGTGAGGGCCACCAGAGAATGTTTTTTTTGGCCGAGAATAAAATAATTATGTGACAATTATTTTATTTTAAAATTCATAACATTTAAATGGTAACTTGGATTGGAATATGAGGGAACCATTGTGTTCTTTGGGGTTTGTTTCACCTAGGCAGTTCCTAACCTCGACCACATTGGGTCGAGGGTGGATGTTAATAATTTTCCTACCTTTTTTTCGGCTACGTTCAGTAAACGTACATTTGATATTTTATATCGTTTGAACCAGTGCTCAGAATTGAAATCTGAGGACACCGGTGAATTCACAGCACCGATATTCTCTGTGGGAGAAATTTTCCATTATTGTATTCTATTGAGAGATGAGGTTAATTTTTGGTTATTTCTTAATAAATTATATAAAAATGTAACTTAACCTATTTTTTTATGAATTTGGTGGTTTAATCCTCCAAAGGAAACTTGGATGTGGGGCCCACCGCCACATAACCTCCCATGGGAGGATATTTTTTTGTGGGGCCCACATAAGATCAAACCCCTCAACATCCCCTTAAACCCCCCCCATTAACTGTCCTTTATTAATTTGACACCTCCCCTCATTAATTGAAACTCACCACCTCCTCTTAGATTTAAATTTGAACTATTCCTAAGCATTAATTAATTGAGTTTCCCTGTTTCATTAAACACAACCTTGTGTTGTTGTGCCAAAGGATTAATAGAGATGAAATTTATTATTTTTGTGGTTGGTATAATCCTTCGGAAAATATTGAGGGTGGAGAGATTCATCCATCCAATGAAGAACCAACTAAGAATGATGTAATCCTCATTTGATCTTCATCCATGTCAAAAGAGAAGGAGCTGCCTGCGAGAGATGCCGACGACGCGCAATCCTCAGCTCCTTTTCTCAAGTCAATGGAACGGCGCCCGCTTCCTGTGACTTCGTCAATGATGAAAGAAAATGCAAGGTAGGGGGATTTTTGAGATAATTTATGTATGATTTTAAACCACCATTATTCATCATTTTTTTAGAACTTCATTTCCAAATGCTATCACCACAACGAGGAGGTATCAGGCCACATGAACATGGCCCGACGCTCTCCCCTTGTCTTGTTCTTTAGTGATGGAAACATAGATGGTACATGTGGTGATGGAAATGATGATGACGATCAATATTAACACTACCTACAATCTCTGTGCACCGTCGTGCCCCACGACCTCCGCGCACCAACGTGCCCCGTGTCCTCAGGGCCCCGCAACGCCCGGCGCGCTGCCTGGCGCCCCTGCGCCGCTACCTTTCACTCTCGTGCCCCTTCATGGTGCATAGAAGCATTGCTTGGCACCCCCGTGTCGATGCCCAACACAATGGCGCATGGTCGGGCTCCCCCGCTCACTGCCCGGTGCCCTGGCGCACTTCCCAGTTTCTTGGCACCCTACCCGTTGCACCTGCAGCCTAACCGGTGTCCAGCCGGCCTGCCCACACCCCGAGCTGCCTGCCCACTAGCCTCCCTGCCACCAAACACTCGATCCGACCAGCGACGTCCCCCACGGTGTCATAGGTCGAACATGCCCTAGCTCTTGGGTTGAGTTACCAAGCCATCAACGTGACTACTATCGGGTATAACCGTCTTCGCGGTCTGCTGGGCTGGGCCCAATAGAGCGAGTAAAAACTGAGCTGGCTGACCCACCTAATAGGATGGTTCAAAAATAGAGAGTCAAACCTATTAGAACGAGATCAGTTTGGCCCAAATTGGGATGGGCCAAGTCAGTCCGACCGGGTCGGACCTGACACTACCCCATTACTAACCCATTACCATCTTAATTTGCACAAGACGTCCGTTTGAAGAACCGTCTACAAGGCCGGTTTTCATGGAGCATAGACATCCCTTAGAGAATATCCCTAGGGAGTTTGCGGTATAGTTGAGATATGGTCAGGTTGGTTCATACACGATACCAACCGGGCCCCCTGTACTAAAATGCGAATACCTCAAAGACCGGGCGTCCAATTGACGTGTCGTCTATTGCATTGAGACCCCTATGACATGGTGGTCCATTGAGATACATCAACATGAGACTTCATGACACATTGAGTATCGAACAATAGCATTTTGAGTGGATCCTCCTGGAGACGAGCATACATAGTGCGAAGACCTAGTTTTTTTAGACCTGATGACTGCATAACTGATTCGACTCGGAGTGATTCAACTAGCCTAGTGGATGGAGCACCCAGTTTGGCGTCAGACCCATGGCAGACGGAGCACCTGGTTTCACAACAGACCCGCTGTACTCGACAGGAGGGGTACCTTTGACAACTATTTTGTGGAGCTCCAAATATCATGGCAGAACCACAGCAGACGGAGTGCCTGGTTTGGAAGTAGACTTGCGGTACTCGATAAGAGGAGTACCTCAGCAGTATAAGGTTAGTGAGTAGCGCCTCAGTGTCGCGATTGGGCCACTATACTCGATAGAGGATGAGTTCTCTGTCATCAGTGGTTTCGAAAATGAAAATCATTGTTTGACCTGAGTCATTGTCTTTTTGTGTTTACGTCATGATTGAGATGGGTTACTTGATAACATAGGTATTTGTATGGAAATATACCTAAGTAATGATTTTCCATTTATTTCATACCTTGTGGATTATATTTGATGTATTTTGTGAGACCTTGAGGGTCTCAGGGTCCCTACTGAGTATCGTTATACTAACCCCTACACGGGCAATGCCTGCACCTCATTGTGTTGGATGTAGACGACATACAATGATGACGGAGGCCGAGACCACCAGGACTGGATGGTACCTGGAGGAGGACCGTAAGACATATTGGTACACGATTCAATCTGAAGGACATGGAGTGTTGTGGAGCCCATCTGTACCTACCCTTTAGGTAGGAACCCCAAAGGATAATCTAGGAGCTTCTTTCACCTTTTAGTTGTTTGTCCCTTTTTAGTTATACTTGATTTCATTTGTATTTGTACTTTACAGTTGGGCTTGTATTCTAGCCCCTATTCTATCAATACACATGTTTTGTAGATTTTACATAGTTTTTTGCTTCCACTTGTACCCTATTTGTGTGAGTTTACGTTTTATAAAGGTAATCCCTTCCCATTTTTAGGGAATTACATCTTTGGTGAAAGTCGCCCGCCCCTAGACTACGTAAGGCGGGCTTGGGATAGTTACGACACAGGCCCTGAGGGATGGGTTGTGACATAATATATTTAAAGTCACAAAATAGGAATTATAGTTTTATTATTTATACCATATTCACAATCACACAGTGTCACACGTCCACCTTTTCGTTTATAGTCATCCCATGAGAAGACATCTACCTCCAATGATTAGATCTAATGTGGTGGTGTCCTTGTTGAAATTCAAATAATCCATTGCACAACATGAATTTATAATACTCATTATTACCAAACTCATGATATATCCCCATCCAAAAAATAAACACCCACACATCATCTGGATGAAACACTACACACCATGTTTATGTCATTTGATTCTCTCAATATTCAGCACCCCAGTATCTACCTTCTTTTAAACCCTCATAGTCTCTGGAAAAATGACATTAAAATTATATCCCATAAAAAAGGATAAAATTATATTATGTATAAAAATATAGAGAATATAGAACACTAGTTTTGCCTTTTTTTCTACATGTGATGTGGGATTAACCACAAAAATAATACAACCCACTAAATTCCACATATCTTCATTAATGTTCACCAAATATTATCACACCCACTCATGTTAACATAATAACCACGAACAAACCTTCATGTTCCCCTAAAAAAACATATATCCGATGATGATGACAAATTTTAGCCATTGTAATATCATGGTAGGATAAAATCAAAGGATATCCATGTTGTTGGAAATATAATACACATTAAATGGTTTACTATGTTCAAATATTATTGATTGATTTTGATGACAAATATCAATTTAAATTGATCTCTATTAATCGTTGAAAAAATTTGGAAATTAATTTATTATAATAATTAATATTCAATTTCAAAATATAGAAATTAATTCAAATTAATGAGTTGAAATAAATATTGTAACAAATATATTATAAAAAATTACAACACACACAATTAAAAATATTTTCATTGAAATCGAATGTGATATTTGTGAAAACCCACCTTGATTGAGCCTCTTTCTCTCTCTATATAATCTTATTAATAGTGTAACTAAAATCATTTTCCAAAATTTTAAATGATGTGTCACACTCTCAATTTATAAATTGTCACATGGAAAAAACATAGGTTGAGGCCCATCCCTAAAATAAACAAGCATTAGTGTAAAATAGAGCATAACATCCTAATCTTCTAGACATTTAATAAATTAAATTCAAAAGAATGATTTGACTAATATTTGACTAAGAATATTTCATATAAATATAATAAATATATTAAAACATGATCTAATTAATAAAATGAATAAAATTTAATAATCTTTTAAAATGAAATAAAATTGTGTTTTGAGTTTGATGATGCAATTTTGGAAGAATTATTTGAACTAATGAATTTTCAAAAATAAAATATCATTGTAATTTTTCACAATATTTTATATCTAAATATAACATGAATGGAAATCTTTAAATAATGATATAATTTTATTATCACAAATTTTATAACTAAATATAATATAAATACATTAGATGTTCTGAAACTATGGTAACCAACCATAATAAATATCAACTAATTATGTTTTATGGGGGGGGGGGAAATATACATTGTTAAATTACCCTTTAGCTACTCGGGTGAGAAAATAATTAAATTCACAAGAAAATTCAAAATCATGAACAATAAATAATTTTTCATTGTAGAAAATAATCAAGGGAGGTAGGTAGTATACCATTTTACTATTTTTGTATCCACATAAAAAAATGATAGAAAAAATTTACATTAAAATTAAAATTGACACTTTGGCTGAGAACATTTATAACTATAGGTATAAAGAATCCAATTCAATCACTTGTAAATTGTGTATATAGTAAATAAATAATTATAATTAAACAAATAATGAAAATACTGACCACAATCATTAGGCCAATATAAAGAATTGTGAGGTGAGTTATTTCTTGATAAATCACACCAATATTTTTTGGTCAACTTATAGTTTTTCAATTCATATTTTTTAAATATTTACTTTTCATCTAAGAAACTAAAATTTTAGCTAGAAAATCATCATTAAATTTTATATATTTGGTGGGTATTGAATGATAAAATAGATAAATTTAAATTCTATGGAAACAACTCTAAATAATTAATTTTTTAAAAAATATCATGAGAATTTTCATGAATGATTATTAAATATATATTTTGGTTAGAGTGGAAAACTATTGATGGAGTGAACTGTGATTATAATTAAAATATATATAAAAATAAATTTAAAATTTGACCCACCCCCATTTCTTTAAAATTAAAATTTAACTAATATTTCCTAAGTATACAATCTTACTATTAAAATAATTCTGGAATATTTGATTAATACATAGTTAATACATGATTAAATATCTATTAAATTTTTAATTTTTTTACTTTTTTCATAAATCATTTATAAATACTTTAAGGTAAATATCATTGAAATTTTTTTTAAAAATGTTTTGAACTCTAAAGATGATTTTTTCTAAAAATATATTTTCCAAAATATAAAAAACATATATAAGAATTAAAATAAGGTTTTTAGTTTAAATCCATAACCAATTCCACTCCACATTTTAATCACCAAATACCATGTTGTTTATTATTGAATAAAATAATTTAAATTATAGATTTTTCTATACATAAAACAATAGAACATAGAATTAATTGGCTATACATACCTCCTTTTATATTTCTACATTGGAAAATATTAGTGTACGAACAACACCAGGGTAGTACATTATATACCTCATATTATATAGTTATAGTGGATGGGTAATGATAATAAATAATTATATATACCCTCTAGAAAATTGAATTATATTATATAATATTTTATTAATAAAGTATTTTTTAATAAAAATCAGTATTAAAATGTATGCCAGAATGAAAGAGAAGGGAATAAAATGTGAGAATATTATATTAAACTCAGTATCATTTGATTAAGTTGATCAATGGTATTTACATATGTCTTTTGAACAAAATCATCAATGTTTTCAATATTATATGTAGAATACAATGTGTCATTAAATGTTCAGAAATTCCACATTGTATGAATATATGTCTTAGGAAAATATGTGTTCTCATCTATTCAGTTTGTTTTTTTTACTATATGTCTATTTTGTTATTTAGATAATTGGTTCTTGGAAATAACGTAAAATATAAATCAATTTATTCTAGGTAGGAAATTTATTTTAGTCTTATTTTTCCCAATATTACAATTCATTATCCAAAAATATATTCAATGGGGATTTCAAAATACTTCAATTCTTATGTTAGACATAGTATTTTGGACATCACAGAAAACACTATAAATTTTTCTCCTAGATACATGAAATAATTTCACATCATAGATTCTTATCATGGTGACAAAAATTTCCCTTGTTGTTACTTGTTTTCAATAATGTGTTACATCACATCCTCTAAATTTCTTGTGATCTCTCAATGTTATAGTTTCCTCTCTTATTGCATAATCGTTATTACTTCATGTTGTAGCCTCATTACTTATCTTGTTGGATTTTTTTCTTCACATGATCTAGTCATTAAGTCGTATCTAGTCTTCGTTAATTCTTGTGCAATGATATTCTATTCACATGGTCACATGAATTGTTCGTACTATAATTAAATAAATTCTACTCACATGTTTCATGGTTGTGTGGTTTTTTATATGGTATGTTGAATCCATCATGTGGTAACATAATAATCAATGCATTATTGGTTCTATATACAAGAAGTAGCATATAAATAAATACATAATCATCTCATGAAATTGATTTTATTATATGATGGTATTCAGACTATTTTGATTTTATACGTGGTCCCTTTGATGTTATCATCACATCACTTCAAAAATATAACATAATGTTCATGATTAGATTGGGTTCTTCATGTCATATTTCCATTACATTTGTTGTAATATATCATGGTAAATTAAATATTTAGTAAATTTTAACAATTTTTTAGAAAAATAAATGAAAAATGTATACATTAAATTCATTACAAACACAATAAAAATGTTTTGGGATCCTTAAAAAAACAGGTTCTTGAAAATGAAAACAAGATTCCAATTTTTTATTTTCCAAAATCTTTATTTATGGAATTTAATTTTAAATAAAATATTCCCTAAATAAAACATGTAATTCTCAACTAAAACGTTAATACATTAGGACCTTAAATTTATTACAAAATTCACCCCCTTTTGTTTTTATGATATAGTATTTCTTAGATACATTTAAATTAATTGGAAGAATAATATAGTGACATGAACAAAATTATAAAATTATAAACCCCAATGAAATGGAAAATAATATTATGTTTATATCCCAAATTATTATTAAAATATTACATGGAGTATCCCCATAAATATTAATAATCAAAAACTAAATCTGACACATCCTTGAACTAATTAGCAAGGATATTGTCCTTTTAATTTGTGGTATAGAGTGAGATAGGTGGGATATGTTTTGTAGGTTATGGAGAATAATTTGTTTTAAAATCATGTATTACCACACCGATAAAAATGTGTTTAAGGAGTTTCTATTCCAATCTAGTAGAAAATAAAAAATATTTAATGGAATTGGTTTTAGTATGAGGGGTTTTTTAAATGGGTAACGTAAGAGGCTCTTCGGTGGTTGTTGGGGTAGTGTTGAAGAAAGGTTCTAGTTAAAAATTAAATAATATATTAATGGTCTAGCATGGTGATGACTAATAAATGATTTATTTTATATGATTATTTTATAGATCCTTTATATATTCAAGCATATTACAAGGTTTTTATGACTAACAAAAGTTTTTCCATAGCATTGGTATGAAAACCATCAAACACCATTTCACATGTATAGTAAATCTAATAAAAAACTACCTTTTACAAATCACTTAAGAGTCTCTTAATTCTCTCTTGATCAATAATATATGGTAAATGTGTATAAGTAGGTGGATCTATATATTTCAAATCCCCAAACACGTAAATTAGAAATATTTTCTCATGAACTATCTTCATATATGAATGATATCCCTATAGATAACCTATTTGTTCTATCATATTGTTAATATCATTTATCATTAGATCCAATTTTAGATATAATATATGATGATGATGAGAAATTAATATTATCAATATCAATGAAATATCTTCAATTCTGATTGGTTTTATTAAATTATAAATTGTCAAAATGAATTATTATAACTGAACCATTGGACCAGATTTGAAATCATCCAAATAAAATTCATTTATATGGAATGTAAAAAATAAATAAATAATTAGACATAGGTATAGATGAAAATGGAACATATTATTGGTTTATAACTTTTCCATAATCACCAATCACTAGAAACATTGTCCCCAAACTTTTGAATTTGACATCATATGTCTATTATTCTGTAATTTTGAGAGGATGAGTTTGAAATCATATTTTTGGATCATTTATATAATTTATATCATTATATCCAAAAACAATTCCAAGAAACAATCATATTGTGGTCTTACCAGAGATACCTCAACTCCAGCTTGAGTGCCAATCTCACATGTTAATGAACCTTCAGGTACCCTTTTATTATATGGGATGAATGGTCCACTATCATGAGGTGGAATGAATCCATTCTCCCACCATAATAATTATCATAGTCTTCTAGACCCATGATAATAGATCATGGTGACATATCCCCCCATATAAGGTTCATATCGTGTAATTGATCTTAGAGTTCTTCTATTCACTGGATACTTTTCTGAACATTGTTTTTTATCAACAGACTCACTAGATTCATTTGATGTTGGGATATCTACATAATCAATAAATTAAATATATTGTTTATTATATATTCATCTTATAAACCCCCTTTAATTAATTGTATTGGGATTGGACAGATATGTGGTTAAAATTATATCATAGAAGAGGGTCCTAGTCTCTTTTCTATGGATTTATATTTAATTATAAATTACTAAAAATCCTCTATGTTTGGCATAATCCATTTGATTCTGATTTATTTTCCTCCCCTAGATGTACTAATATTTTATAAAATAAATTTAAAAAAAATATATTTTAGATATGGAAGATAATTAATAATTGATGTTTTATAACAATACATGTTAAATACATTCTCAAAAACATTGTTTAATGGATCTTGAAGATATTATACATCTTGATGATGTTTAAGTGATCCTAGTGCATCATGAAATTAATGTATCCTTCCTTGTGAAATTTAAAATAATGAATAAACATAGTTAGCAGCCTACGTTAAATATTGAGCTCCAATATAGTTGGACTTTTATGAAAACTATACTCATTAATTTCATCTAGGGAAATTGAATATCCAAATTGGTCATGGTTTATAGGATAATAATTCTAATATAATTCATTATCACCATTATGGTGTACACCAAAACTACTTTCCTTGGGATTGAAAGAAATATAAAAAAATTATCCAATCATTTTTATAAAAATAGTATCTCTTTTATATCGAGAGATAAATTATCAAAGGGAATATAATTCATTAAATATCATCAGGGAAAAATGTACAATATTTTCGATAAAACATCTTCGAATCCCCAACTCATAATAGAATTATATACTAGATATCTGATAAAAGTAATCTATATCATCAAAAAAGTATATAAATGAAATATCCCAACATATAATTATGATATATAATATTAATAACATAAAACCACATGAATAACATAACACAATATTTATTATTTTGGAATGAATGAAAGAAGATTCGTTTCTATAAGTTAAGGAACTTTTAAAAAATAATAATTACATGACCATTGAATAGTATCATTACCATAAGAATAGTAATATGACCAATATAATAGTAACATTTTCTATAAAAGTAGAAATATAATTTTTGAATCTTATCAATTATAATATGATATAATTATATCATATTATAAGTAAATAAATATTATAGAAATTATTAATTATATGGTGAAATTTTAATAAAAATGAAATATTTATTTAAAATTTTATAATTAATATAATAATTTAGAAAAATATGTATAATCATAAAATCAACTCATAAATTATTTTTCTTTAAAATCATTAAATTTTTATATTAGTATACCTGAAATAATTTCTGAATGTCTCAGAAAATAAGTTATAATATTAAAATTGGTATTTTTGAAATAAATGAGAATTTTATTTATAAAATAATTTTCTCATATATAAAATCTAATTTTAATTATATTGAAATTATTTTTGTATTCTTCTAGTCTAAAACTGGTTGGTGAAATCATTTGGGAAATTTATAAAAAATATGATTTGTGTGAATAGTTATATAGATTAATATTTGGTATTAATAGATTATAGTTAAAATATAATATTCTTTTGAGTCATTGGTAATGTAAGAACAATAATGTCAATCTTCCTAATGTTATTTTATTTTATTTTTTGATACCTATTAATATAATCATATTATGAAGAGAAAATAATAAAAAAAAATGAATAAAATAATTAGAAAACATATCTTTCCTCCAATCTAAATACCACCCCTAAATACCTATAATTCTAACACATATTAAGCTTCAAATTATATTTATCTTTAACCTGATTAATCTCCCAATCCTTTCCCACATTTCAATGATACATTGGTCTCAACAAAACAACAATGTCATTTCCTTAAGGAGGTTCTCGGGGGGAGAAATTATGAGAGTTAAACTCATCTTTCATTTTCTTTTAATTTCAATTCTTGTTCTGTTAATTTCATAACTTCAACTCAACTCCCCTGGACCATATGGAATGATAACTCTGAGATCATTAATATAATGTAATAATATAGTGTTAATTGATTATCCATCATATATCTTCTTCCACTCAATAATTTATTCTAAAACAAAAAAAGTTGTCTATGAGGTGTCGATTTACCGCCTTCAGGAATGACATGTTTTCATTTCTCAATTTCACCATCATATATGGACAGAAAATCATTATTATGGGTAATAAATATTATAATTTATGTATTAAAACGTATTTCTTGTCCTTGAATAATTATATATACATGATTATAAAAAATATTACAAAACTTGTTTGTGATGTTCATAAAATTTGATATTATTCTATATGATTATCAATAATGATTTATCTAACGAATAATCCTCAATTATAGATATAATGTTATATATAATTTAATTAATTCATCATTACATTCATTGGGGACATATTATTTTAATAATGGAAAATCAACCTCTATAACAACAACTACAATTCTTTTATACAGGTGATCCGATCATGAAATCCATGGAAATGAATACTCAAGAACAATGAATTGAAATCAATAACTCATAAAAAGGTCATAAATGAACATAATAAAACTATAATAAATCATATAAAAATCTATTTTAATTAAAGAATTAATGTATTCAATTTTAATATTGAAGACATTAATTTGACATTCAAAACTGCTTCTAACATAAGGTAAGAGATTCTTCCTAATGATCAATATTTTCCATAGGGATACTCATTCACTATCATTACCCCCAATGAAAATTTTATTTATTTTTATTATTTTCTCATAAATTTATCTTTTTGTTCAAAACACATTTATACCTATAAAATTATACTTTTGCATGGGTAAATACATTTAGTGATGGGCTTACATCCTCAATTCCTCCCAATAAAAGTGTCTAGTCTATAAGAACATCCTGATTACCCAACCACATTAAATATCACTCCATTATCTGATTTTATGAAAATATCATTTTCTATAATCACTCCTTTTATCATGATAAATTATCCTGGTTCATTTATATTTTTATACAATCAATTATTATTTTTACATTTCAAAGTATCACTAATAATTTCTATTAAATCACACAAAGGGGTATATATTAAAATTTTCACAAACACTCATCATACATGTTTTAAAATTATGTTTGACATAAAATATCACATTCTATGTCTATTTTCCCTCACGAATAACTATCGATGTTTTTAATGGGTTAATGAATGGAAAAATTTTTGATATGGACTTTTTATTCCATATGATGTGATTCACGATTCCCATATAAATTCATTTTTAAACCATATGTTTAAGAATTATTTCACATAAATTACTCATTTTAATGAAAAAAATTTGATTTGTGGACCAAGATGTCACCCCAATGCATTGGGTAATGTTTAGTCCCATGACACATCATGGTGGGATATGGTGTGAACATGATTACTTAATGGGACTGTGTCTACCATGAGATATAGTCTTATCAGTTATCCTTGATTAATGTTTCTATGATGTTATATATTATTAAAACATTCATATGATTCCATGATTATATGTTCCTTGGTTATACATTTTGTCCTTATTTTAGTTTATCCATGTTATAATCCATCAATGCCATCATGCTATGCCTTATAAACTGTGTTCTATGTTTTATTCCTATAATTTTTCCTTTATTTTGTTTTTTAGATCATAATTTGATTCATGAAATCCACATAATATATTATGAATATGTAAGGGATCAATGGATTTTAGGGGATCAAATTAAATATTAAATAATTTATTGTTTTAATTTTGGTTCCATGTTTTTAGTTTTATGTATATAATCATCCAAATAAACTAGACCATAATATCCTTATTTGTAATATTGGGATAATTATGTTTAATATTATGTAATAATAAGGGTAAAATTCTTGGGTACCGATAGTTGGTATCATGAAAATGCGATGTTTTATTTAATGATTTTGATGAGATAACATTTTTACGATCTAATCGGATAATTATATCATCAATGAAAACATTAATTCTAACCAAGTGAAAAAAAATTCAGGATATATTTTAATATTACAGGTTTATAATTATATGTTTGTGGTTTTTTTATGTTAATATTATCCAGGTATTAGAGCAACCTAATTAAAATTTATATTTTCATATTTAATTGAATGAAATATATGATCACATTCCAAAAAATTAATGCAATAGGAAGTTTGACTATATCCATGTAATAATACCAAATATGATGTAGAATTCCATCCTTATCCTGATATATAGAATGTTTCCATTGAATCCTTAATGTGTAAAGGTCAAACATGATTACTGTAACATTTGAAACCTCATCAAGGAATAATGGATTAACTCCACTGATGAGATATTACATGCCTCCAATGATAAATAGAGGATATGATTATGCTATAAAATTATCATTTAGAAGGTGAAGCTGATCAGCAGTTGATAATGATCAAGAAGATGATGTTCCAGGAAAAATTTATTCCTTGGAATGGAAAGATTTCAATAAAATATTTTTCAACAAATAATTTCCCTAAATGTTTGTCTACAAATGAAAAGGTTGTTCCTTTGAATGAATAAAAATGAATATGAGTCTATCAATGTTCATGAAGAGAACTTCACAAGGATTTTTTGGAACATGTGGCTTTATCACAAACAATGAAATAATGGTGGATCTATAATTTAGTAGACTAAACCAAAGAGTACAAAAATAGTTAGAGATTAAAGACATGAGTAGATATATAGAGATCATCCATTATTATAACAACCCAGGTAAATAATGTATATTCCATTTTTCATATTAATATATTTGAATTAAATATTAATATTGTAAAATATATTTTATGTTTAATGGCCTACACAATACCCAACAAAGGGATTATTTGAAATCTTACATTTCACACACCATTGTCTCATGTTGAAAAATGATAATATTATATTATTTTAAATTGTAGTTAATCCGAGGTCAATTTTATGGATGGAATCAGTAGAACTAATTAAAATATGATTATACATTTTTGTTAAATGTTTAAACATTTATCGAATAAATTATAGAGACTAAAAATCAAAATGAATCTAATTTTGTGCATTAATACTCTATTATTCCTCAAAATGTTGATTTACCACCTTTTGATGGGGAAAAATCATTAAATATAGTTTTAGTCATATTTATATATTATATTTTAGAAAAAAAAAATTTGAATAGGGTAATCAAAATATAAAATAGGTATATATTTTTTAGTTTTTTAATAAAATTCATTTTTTCATGAATAGTGAAAAATACTAGAATTTAATTCAAAACTGCTTTTTTATATAATTTATTTATATTATGAGATTATATTTTTAATAATTTTTAAAATGAAATTGGATTATATTTTATCTATTTAATCCACTATTGGTCATGGGATGTAATTTACACTGCAATTGGATATAAACAACTGTCAATTTTTTAATAGTTATTATTTTTTTAAAAACCCTTTTTTTTGAAATGAAATTAATATTCAATTAATTAATGCAACTTATATTTTTTTAATTTGGTAAAATAGCCATCATTTTTGAAATTGGAATATAAAATATATATTTGGCTGAATTTATTGTATTTTTCTAAAATCCTTTAATTTTTTATAAATAGTTTATTCACATTATAGAAGTTTGAAAATAACATCTTTCAATTAAACTAAATTTTACTATTTATGTGAATTGAATTTTAAAAATCCAACATACATGGTTCTTATTAGTATGTAAAATGTGGTTCAATTAGATGATTTTTTTTGTGAATAGTAACATTTTACTTTAATTTTCTGTGGTTAAAGATAAATAGGGCAATTTAGTGTAAAATTAATATTATAATAATATAAAATTAACATAACACTTTTTATAAACTTATTGGATGATGCATGTATGACCATGGGCATCCTTGGGTAGATTTTCGGACCCCATAGAGCCAAATGGGAGTGATAATAAAACTTTATATAAATTAATTTAAATTAATACAAAAATGAAACAATCATATATTTTTTCAAAAATAAATTTTTACATGGGGTTGTATAAGTTATATCATCAAATATAAATATTCATTTTAATCCTATAAATATTTCATGAATCCTGGTATTTGTAATATAATTTTTATACATCAAATAAATAAAATTATTAATGAAAGAATGGTGATGATGTTTTTACCTTATTAATAAATGATTTAAATAAATAAAATTAAAAAATTAAAAAAAATATCCAAATCCTAACGAATTAATATTTTATTAATTTATATCAAACAATAGTCATCTCATCTTTGACTTTAATCAATTTTTAATCATTATAAACAAGAAATCAATATATTATAAAATAATATTATAAAAGTTTCCTAAAGAGCACCTCCTCTCACTTATAAACACTATAATAAATATAATATGTCCTATTTATGAGGAATATTCAAGCTACACTTACACACTCGTCCATATAATGGGAAAACGAACATATTGTTTTTGTAGACGGTCAACCACTGCTTAACAAAACGATGATTGTTCAATTATCTTTTACCGCCACATGTGGTGGCCATTAATATAGCACTATATTAATATGAGATATATATTATATTTATATTGTTTCTAGGATTCTGTAATTTTCATTAATAGCATACCATTATGGTTTCTATAATGGGTAAAGGGGATAATTTCATTTGAGGAAGTGCAGACTACCGCTTCCCCCAAGTGTTATGACTCGTTCATTTTGTATTTGGAATGTATAAAGGATAGATTTACTGAAATTATATTATATATTTTACTATAATTATATTATACCTATTTATAATTAATTATTTATTCCATTAAAATACTTAATAGAAATTAAAGTAGTGTTCATGTGTATGTACGACTTGCCGTCTCCAATAACGGTGCATTTCATTTCTTATATCCAAATGATATATACTCTTATAAATACATATATATATATATATATATATTGGATATATTAGATATATATCATATCTAAACCATTAATATTATTCAGTAGAAAACATAATTTTTTTCCACATGGACAACATGTAATTATAAGAAGTTTACTTTTGACTCAAGTACCAATTGTCAACAAAATACTGGTTATTAACATAATTGATTACATAATGATTATAATTCACTAATAAGTGATATAAAATGAATTAAAATTTCTAAAAAGGTTCTGATTCAAGTTGAATTTAACATTATTTTGTTATTCTGGATATTATAGAACGAAATGGTCAAGTCGGACACAAGGTAAGGGGTTTCTAATATCAATTTTAATTTCGTGAGATTTCCGTAGATCACCACTTATTTAATACATGTAGTGTATTTTTTACTATCATTTAATTTAAATTATGATTATTATATTATAATTATTGGTATTTTATGATTCATTTTGTGGTTATTAATTTTTGGTCATACGACTCGATTGATTGCAACGCGGTAAGGGGTTTTCATCTCACTTTTTATTCCCCTGAGATTCATGCTACATTGGTGACTATTTCCATTAGTGTGGTTTATGTACATCCCATGATTTCATTCTTGGTGGAATATAATTTAATTAATTGGTATTTACATATTCATTTTATTTTTCTACTTTCATGGTGTGTATGATATGTAAGTTACCAAAATGGTATGGGAATTTCAAATTTCAATTTCTACTCATTGGGCTTTACACATACTTCATTGATTATTTAATTCCAAGATTATGTGTGGGATCACTATTTATTATTTATGTAGTAATATCAACTCCCATTTTGGTGGATATACATTTCATACACATAATCAGTCAATTGATAAATTCTCAATCCATTATTATAAAATTTTTAAGGGTAACATTAACTCAAATTTCATTCTTTGAGTTTATCATCCATGTCATTTGTATTATTTTTACAAGAAAATGCGTGAATGTCCTCATAATGATTTACATTGAATATTCAATTATATATATTGTATTTATATTTTTCAAAAATAATTATTTCATTTTTAGTCCCTAATTTAAGTATATGGTCTTTATAAGTGATTTGTTCTTAATTTACATTTCATTGAGATCTCTTTGTCGTTATGCACCAATTAAATTTTATACGGTGTATATATAGTCCATTGAAATATTATAACATTAATCCCTTTATTCTCATTATATTATAAACTTTGGATTAATTTTATTCCTCAATTACTTATATTCAAGAATCTCTCATTTTTTTAGAAACCACTTTACTAAATAATAGTTTTAAATGCATTAAATATTTATTCTTTAAAATCATTTTTAATAATTTCCATGTTTTAAAAATAGATTTATGTATTTATTTATATGGAAATGAATGTTTTCAAATTATAATTCTTTTCAAATGGTTCAAATTGGTATGAGACACATTGATTAAAAAATATCTTTTAAATGACTTCTTTATTAAATATTGAGACTTTTAAAATATTTAAAGAAAAAAGAGAATATTTCCCTCAAATAGTTTTACTTACTATTTTCATGTATGTCAATATCGATAATTATATTTTATATTTATTGTGGTTGATTTTTTATAATACCATCTTCCATATTATATTTAATGATTTATGATTGACTGTGGATGTGTAGTTTTTATGCCATTAATGGTTCTTCATTAAGGTATCGACATTTCATATTCTAGTTTTAATATGAATGTTTTGATTATGATTCACCAATTTCAAAAGTTTAATTCATTGGACTTAGTAAGTGAAGGGTATATCCCACTATAGTAACTTGATGCATCGATTGGTCTCCTTAGACAAACTAGTGTCTTCGTTCAAGGCCTTGACAAAATCTTATTTGTAGTCTTGGCATAAGGAATTGACTATGTGGTATTGATTTCTAGTATTATGTATTACTTAATAATGACAGTCTCTATTGATATTATATATGATTATTAGACTTGTAAAATATCCAGGTAAAATAGTGAATGTAATTATTTGATTTATCTTTGACATATTATGCTGAGGTTTATGTTTAAAAGGCTTGTGTTTTATTCTTATACATTTCCATAAATGATTATACTCATTTATGAATGTTTCTGGTATATGGTTATCCTCAGTAAGAATTAAAGCTCACCCCATTATATGTTTTATTTTTTGCAAGATGTAAAGAAGTATATAACGAATAAACTTCCCGAATAGGATAACGTATATCAGCATGTTCAAGGAGGACACAATGTTTTTTTGTTTTTTCATATAATGTAAAACTCAAGTATGTATCACGTACATCAAAGAATACTAAACTAATTGGTCATTTTATACTTGATATCATGTTATAAATCCAATGTTATATAACTTTTCACAATCTATGGGTAGCTAGGGTCAGAGAATTACAGTTGGTATTCGAGAATGTTTAGTAAAACACTTGGAAACTAGATTTAGAAAAAAATCAGATAAAAGAACATTATATCGTGAAAAACATTGAGTATTAGTATATAAGATCATCAAAAAAATTTGGTATTCTAAATATTATATGGGGTTTCTAGGAAAATTCATCGTTTTCTTGATACGAGTAGGTAGTGGCGGCTACGGCACATATAAAATTATGAGTTAATATTCTAACACGGAGTTTCGATCTTCACCAAGGGTATCCTGGTACCCAAAAAATGTCCTTGCTGCACTATTGGTTTTGACACTCCCGAGGGATATGCATAGGATAATTCACATTCTCCTTATAACCCAATTTGAATGATTTTTATATATGATTAAAATATATAACATTGGTTAATCCTAAGGTGTTTTAGATTAAATATAAGGTCCCGGATTTTCCATAAATATTTTTATGAGTATTATTACTCACAATTGGAATTATTGTTTTTTTTAATGGATGGATTCCAAGGATGTCATAGTGAAATTTAATATGATGTACATGTTTGGAATGTGGGTGGGAATGAGAAATGGAATGGAATGTTGATAGTAGTAAAATATATCATGTTGATGCCGATTCAGTTTTCCTAATATATGATAATAATAATATACATAAACCAATTCCTAAACATAATAATGAATAGAAATGTGGAGAATGATAAGAGCTCTAGTAGTAGAGAAAGTGGAGAAATATGTTAAGGAATTTTTTAGGAATTTAATTAATCGTTGGGAATGTTATAAAATTATATAGTTTTTGATAAGGGACAAAACAAAGATCATGTGACAACCTATCATGTCAGACAAAGCTAGGGGAATTTAACCCACAACCAAAGTGCAATGGGGATTTATCGCCTACCACTTGAATACTTGAAGTCCCTAGTTATAATGACTTATTATTTATTGTTAAATGATTTTATTGATCAAGAATAATTTTATTTGTGATCTTATTATTTTTTAAATATATATCCATTATGTAGGAATATTATTTGGTGATTAAGTGATAAAAGCTATTTTAGAAGAAGTTCTCTCTTTCGGGAACACTATATGCCTAAGGAAAATAGAATACAATGAGATCTCATTTGTGGTGTAATGGTTGAAATTTTATATTAGGGAAATCTATGTTTTTATTATGGACATATGGTGGTTTTTTTATTTCTGTAAATGATTAATGTATCATAGGGAATATGTGATTATGTTAATTAAATTCTAGTTTGAGACAATAAAACTAGTATATGTTTTGGGGATAAATGTTAAGATTAGTTGCGGAAGACAATGTGAGTAAATCCTTCTGAGTTTTGGGTTACCATATTATTTTGGAATATTTTTAATAATATCAAGGTCAATTGTGTATGGAATGGTCTTTTCCGAACATTGTGTAAATTTGATTGAATTTTGGAGATTAAGAGTTGTATTTCTTTATATAAAGGATTATTCTTTTGGGGATTATCTAATATTATAATAACCATTTTGGTTTTGTTAAATTTCTAGTGACAAAGTACATATATAGTTATCCTTATTTGGAATATGTGATTCTATATAATATTGATTATTGTGCATCTGGTGTCACCATGTTGGCATTTGTACTCATTGTTTGGAGAAATGACAATTTTTTGTAGAAACATATTAATAGTGGAAACACTACTGGATGATAAGTATATTTTTTTATGTTCTTATTCTTTATACTAAATTAATTCTAAAAAATTATAAAAATGAACATAAAAAAATGTTCTTGATTTACATTGACTACTATTTAATCAATGGGTTTTTAACACCTCAAGTGTTTGTGATTTTCCAGTGGTTAAATTTCACATAGTCATGTTTTCTATCACTCTACATCAGAACATGATGGATTGTGTTCTCTCATATCTCCCTGTTTTCCAATATGGAATCCTAGTATGGGTTATCTTGGGTGAATTTTGTACCTCTCGTTATTTCTTTTAATGTGATAGCTTGATTGATACTTTTTCCGATGTGGGACATTCAATTAACATCCCATGTTTAGTTTTAGAATTGCAAGGACACAATTTCTATCAAAATTGAATAAAGTAACCACCCAAGTAAATAATGAATATGTAATTTTTTATTTTAATATATTGAAATTAAATATTAATTTTTTAAATGTGATTCTACATTCCACAGCATAATCAATACACGACAATGGGTTTCATTGAAATCTTACATTTCCCACAACGTTGTGTCATATTGAAAATTAATAATATAATATTATATTAAATGGTAGTTAACGCCTAGAAATTGTAATGTATAGAATGAACAGAACTAAATAAAATATTATTAAACATGTTTTTTAAATTTTCTTATATTTATCCAATAAATTCTAGGTGCAAAAAATATAAATGAATATAATTTTAAGAAAAAAATACTATAATATTCATTAAGAGGACGATTTACTGCATTTTGATGGAGAGGCCTACGTAAATATACTTGTGGTAAGTTTTATTTGTTCTATTTTTAAAAATAAAAATCATATCTACAATCGAGAAATCAAAATTTACATTTGGTAAAATTTTGGTATATTTCTAAAAAAATTAACTTTTATGAATAGTGAAAATACTGTATTTTAATTCAAAATTGTATTTTAATGGAATTTATTTATATGGTTAGATTATCATTTTAATTAGTTTTAAATTTTTACTATATTATATTTTTAACATTTCATCCGATGTTGTACTGTAGAAGTAATTTCACAATGAAATTGGACATAAACAAGTGTAATTCTTTTGAATGTTATTATTTTTTAAAACACGCTTTTTGTTTTGACAACATAAATTATTTTTAAATTAATCAATGAAACTATTATGTTTTGAATTTTATAAAATATATCTTATTTTTGAATTTGTAATATCAAATATATCTTACACTGTATTTTTAGTATTTTTCTGAAATCCTTTAATTTTTGATTAATAGTGAAATCATGAAGCGGTAGTTAAAAAACAATAATTTTATTTTTAAATTAAAAAATACCACATCAGTGAATTGAAATTAAAAAATACTACATACATGGTTGTTATCAGTAAGTAATATTTTTTCAAATAAGATAAAAATAATTTTTGTTGAATAGAAAATTTTGACTTTTATTTACCGTGGATAAATTTAAATACGGTAATTCAATTAAAAATAGTGTTATAATATATAAAATTACCATAAAACTTGTCCTAACTATATTTTATGATGCTTTAATTACCATGGGCATCCTTGGGGTTATTTTGGGACCCCATGCAGCCACATGGTAGTGATAATAACAATTTATATTAATTAATTTAAATTAAAGTAAAAAATGACACAAACATATATCTTTTAGTTAATAAATTTTTACATGGGGTTATATCAGTTATATATTTGACTATAAATAATAATTTTAAATTTAAAGATATTTCTTACATCATGTTATTTTTTTATAATTTTTAGACATCAAATAAATAAAATTATTTATGACACATAAATGATGATGTTTTTTCCTCATTAACAAATGATTAAAATAAATATGATTAAAAAAATTAAAACAATAGCCAAATCATGTCCAATATTTATTGGATGATTTTATTTCAAACAATAGTCATCTTATATTCAACTGTATTGAGTTTTAGACCTTTATAACCCGAATATTATTATATAATTAAATAATAATTAAATGTTTCTTAAAGAGCCCATCTTTCACATTATAAAAATCCCTCACCTCTAAACCATTTCTCACACATATCAATCCCCAGGGATCATCCAAAAAATGATCAAATAATCTCCCTATATACCTTTATTCAACCTATAATCCTTATATTCGATAGAAGGCACTTCAAGAAATCCTTTTAGTTTAAACCAAAGGGAGATACCTGATATTAAGGTAACATCTTCCCTAAAGATCTCTTCATTTATTTTACTTCTCCAACACCATAAACACTTTTTATTAGAATATTTTATAAAAACTATTTATCATAAATATAATAGGTTTGTTTTATGAGAATTATTTTATATAAACTTACACACTTCACTTTCTATTGGGAAATGAACATAATGTTTCTGTGGACGGAGAACTTCTACCTCATGAAACGATGATTTTTCAATTATCTCCTACCACAAATTATGTTGGCGATTAATATGGAAATATATTTATAAGTGATATATATTATATTAATATTGTTTATATTCTGCTTTATTTTTATTTTATACCATATCGTTATGGTTTCCATAATGGGAAATGAGGTAATTTCATTTGAGGAAGTGCGGACTACTGCCCCCTCAAGGTTATATGACTCGTTTAGGGTATAAGTGGAACTTAAAAAGGATAGATATACCTAAATAATATATTATATTATAATGGAATTATGATATACCTATGTATCATTATTTATTCATTCCATTAAAATGAGAAATAGATATGAAATTAGTGTTCGTGGGTACGTACGACTTACCGTCTCCATGAGCGGTGCATTTCATTTTTTATCTCCAAATGTTATGTACTATTATAAATATTTTTATATATATATAATGGAAATAATATATATATTTATATAAATGTTATCTAATTCATGAATATCATTCTGTAGATAATGTTCATTTGACCACGTGGACAACATTTAATTATAATAATCCTACTTTTGACTCAAGTACCAAATATCGACAAAACATCCATTACTAAATTAAATGATAATATAATTCTTATGAAATTATATATAGTTATATAAAAGGAATAATAAATTTGAAAAGTATTCCTATGAAAGTAGAAATTGAAATTAGTTTATTATTTTGGTGATTAAAGAACTAACGGGTCAATTAAGACGCAAGGTAAGGGGTATCTTTTCTCACATTTAAATTTGTGAGACTTCCATTGATCGCACAATATAAAATACAAGTGTTGTATTGATTACTTACATTTGATATTTGTTATCATGATTCTCTTTATATTCATTCTATTCTATGATATATTTGGTTGTCATTAACATTGGTTATACGAGTCGATTGATTGCAACGAGGTAATGTGTTTGCATCTCAATTTTTAATCCCATCAAATTAATGCTAAATTGGAAATGATTTAATTTTTAATTGTGTATCTACATCCAATGATTTAAATCATGGATTAATATACTATAATTTATTGGTATTTAAATCTTCATTGTATAAATGATTTTTCATGTGGTGTATGTTTCGTAAGTAACAAAAAAGGAAAGGGAATTTCAAATTTTGATTTTCCCTCATTGAGATTTTTGCATAGTTAATGTAGATGTTTTAAAAATAGGTTTATGTATTTATTTATGTTGGAATGAATGTTTTGAAATTAAAATTCCATTCAAACGATTCAATGTGGAATGGGACCCTTTGATTCCAAAATCACTTTCAAATGAATTCTATGATAAACATTGTTACTTTTACATGTTTTTAAGAAAAAAGGAATATTCAAATAAAATATTTTTACTAACTATTTTCATCGATGTGAATATCCATTATTATATTTTATTCCTTATTATATTTGATTATATAATTCAATAATCCATATAATATTGAATGAGTTATGTTTTACTATGGGTGTGATGTTTTTATGCCCTTCATGGTTTCTGGCTAAAGTATTGACATTTCATATTCTAGTTTCAATATGAATGTATTGATTATTATTCACCCATTTCATTTGAGGAATAATTTGACATATAAATTTACAGGTGGAGCCTGGTATAGTTATTCAATTCATCAGTATGTCCCATGAGAGAAACTAGTGTTCTAGCACAATTCCTTGACAAAATCATATTTCTAGTCTTAGAATTAGGCCTTGACTATGTGGGTATGATGTCAGGAATTATGCATTCCATCATTATGAGATTATATATTGGTATTACATGTGATAATTTTACTAGTAGAATATCTATGTGAATAATGTAAAAGGAATTATTTGATTTCTCATTTCCATATTATACTGAAGATTATGCTTAAAAGGATTGTGTTTTAATCTTATACATTAATTAAATTTTTATTCATATTTATGAATGTTTCTGCTATATGGTTATCCTTACTGAGCATTTGATCTCAAACATTTCATTGATTTATTTTTTTATGTATGTGATGAATTATATTACGAATAACCTATAGGAATGTGATAAAGGACATCTGTGTGTTCAAGGAGGAAAAATTGTTGTTTTTTTATATCATGATTTAATAAAAAACACATGTTTTTATATAGTACATACAATGAAATTTAACTAAACTTTCTTTCTAGACTTGGTCAATTTTGATCATGAAAATGTTATGTAATAATGGACCGAATCTGGATAACTAGGGTTAGGGCATACAATTATGCCTTTAAGACTGAAATGGTGATCAGAGACCCTCTGTTGTCTCATCATCCCATAAACAAAAGAAGAAAATTTAGATTTATAAGTGTGGTTGAGCATATTAATCTCATGATGGAAGGAAGACCAAAAATATCACATGTCAGAAGTGTTAGAAGAGGCATCCTAAAATCTACTCAAAAGGGAACCAAAATAATATTCAAGTTTCTAAGAGAGGTGAATATAAATACTAAATATCAAAGGGATATGATGAATTCCAATATAGATAAAGGATAATTGAAAATTACAATAAATTATTACATGTTACTGTAGTGTTTCAACTATATGGAACATTGGAATTTTTCAAACCAATGCACTAATCCTATGGTTTTCAGAGGCAATCAGAAACTACTACCAACAAATGAAGGAAGGGTATATATATTACTTACTAGTTAGGTGGGGATGAAAAATTATGTAGTGACATGTATGCTAGGAAATCATTCAATAATAGTAAAATTTATATCTAATTAAGGTTTTGTGAATTCTTTCGCATCTTGAAAGTTTAGTATAATTGTTCAAAAAGACCGAAAAAATATAGAGGTTGGTTATTCTTGAGATCATAAAATGGGGTAATGATTACATACGAAGTACATAATTCCAACCAAATTATGGTTTGTGGAATGAACCTCCCTGAAAATCATGTCTTACTTCCTCCGATGGATTTTGATGCTATTATGGGCATGGATTGGATACCATTATACAACCCCAACATCATATATTTGTAAATGGAAATTACTCTTCACATCCCAAAGAATCCTCCAATCCTTTAAATGTGTAATGAGGAATATGAATCTCGTTCAAAATCATTTCCTCGAGTGGGGATAATATTTCAATATAATAAATAATATATTTCTTAAACGATTGACATAATAGATAGAATAATGGTCTCAGCCATGACTATTGTGATGGACTACACTAATAATTTTCCCAAAGAGTTAATTGTCCCTCCTCCTAACTAATAAGTTGAGTTCCTAATTGAACTTATTCCTGGAAAAAATTCTATATCAAATGCATCTTATAGAATGGACACTATTGATCTCAAATAATATAATAAGTAGTTATTGTAGATTCGTTATAAGGGTATTATATGCAAGAGTACATCACCATTGGGTGTGCTAGTCTTATGATGTAAGAAGAAGTATGGATCAATGAACCTCTTATTTGATTATCATGAGTTAAAAAAAATACAATATTGAAAAATTATCCCCTTGCATGGAAAAATTAATTGTTTGGTCAGCTGTGTGGTTCCATGTATTTATCTATGGTGGGCCATTGTTCAGGATATCACCAAATAATGGTGAGGAAAGAAGATATTCCCAATACTACCAAAAATGATCTATGGTCAGTATGAGTACATATATTTTCCTTTTAGACTATGTAATGACCAATAAATTTTCTAGGACATAATATATACAGTTTTTAGAGATTACCTTGACAAATTTGTGGTGTGTTTTATATATGATATTCTAATATACTCTGAAATCAAGGAAGAATACATGATGAATATGAAAACTATGCTAATGAACATGAAAAGGGAGAAACACTATGAAATGTATAACAAATGAAATTTCATGATAGATAGAAGTATAATTTTTTTGGAACACTATCACTAGTTAGGGATTATAAGTGGACCAATCAAAGAAAAAAAAATTATGATTGTCCAAATCCAAAATTATAAATTTTGATATGTTTTTTTGGTATTACCGGTGATTAGTGGTGAATTTATCATGATTTTCAAACCCAAAAACAATGCTGACTCAGAAGGGAGTGATGTTTCCTAGCCTATTGAATTTGATGATAATTTCATGGAGTTAAAAAAAATATCACTACGCCAATACTCTCTCTCCGGACTAGTGGGGAAAATGTATTGTACGCCTCCAGTTCAATGAACTGTTTAGGTTGTGTAATAAATGAAAATGATATGAAATACGATATTCCCCATGGAAATTATAATTTCATAAGAGAAAACCCCACGGATGATATATACATTAATGTTGTGTTATTTGCATTGAAAATATGGAAGTGTCATCTCTTTGAGGGGGAAGTGTGAGATATATACTAATCATAATATCTTCCAATGTATATTGACATAAAAGGAGCCTAATATGTTCTTGAGGGGTTGGTTAAAGCTAATAAATGTGTATGAGGTTGTTTTTTCACTCATATATGGATCCTTTATATTTTTTTGGTCTAAACCATTACCCTGAATCTAATATGGATGCCTAATGGATTTGTAAAGGTCTCATGGGTTTCTGGGAAAATTTCAAAACAAATATACCATGTTTTTTGGAAACACATTTATGGCACATGGTTTAGTGTAACCCTTGAATGAATGTCACACGGTTCGGAAAACCATGCGTATTATTTATTTTAATAGATACACCTTGAACGGTTGAAGTCTGGATATGGGTATTAACCATGATAAGTGACATTATTCCTAGTTAACATCACATGGTTTGTGCATAGTATGTAAAACTATGTGGACAAATTGTGCAGATGTCATTTTTCAAGGTAAAGTTTCCAAAATTCTCTTATAGATCAATGTTGATACTCCTTCATTACCGAATCGAAAACCATCATGATTTTCCTCATTTTCCCAAATTTTTGGTGATTTTTAAGGAAAAATGTTGGGATCAAAGATATCCTTCATATAAAAACCAATCATGATTTTTTTGTCATTTTGGATTTTCAATGGTATGTATTCAATTCTGGATGACTCGTTCAACTTCTCATTTTCTATCGACCTAATTATCCTGGTTTGAGAATTTATAACCTTTTATTCGATCAAATCAAATCAAAGAAAAAAGGGCCAATACCAAATATGGTAATTCATACAACCCTAAGGTGGGAGGTTTATAACTCATCCATTATGTCTGTTGATATTGGATTACTCATGTGGGTCCCATGAATTTCATCAGGTCACATTACTAGATTTTATATGCCAGACATAAACACATTAGAAATGTATGGACATTCACTTTCAATACATGTGGATATTTTGTAGTCGTTATAATAACAACTACTTATATTTGATGTCGAATGTTATTCCATATTTATTGTTTAATGTTTTCACACATTTGTTCCACCATTCATGTGTGCCTTGGCATGACCACTCAATAGTTAAGATTTTAAATATTGTTTGGATAGATGTATATTGTGAGTTGCATAATGGAAAGCATCATATATTCTCACCACATGTCCTTTTTGGATAATTTTATTAATTTATAATTAAATGTGTAATGGAAATTGGAATGTATATTTAGTATATTAATTGACTAGATTAAATGTGAATGATGTATTGGTTTCATGTCTCTATCACTCCTTAACATAATAATGGTAGGAATAAAAATGAACCATAATAATTAATTAATCCTTAAATGTATTAATTGAATGGTTTCATGCTACGTATACTTATCACACTAATGAAAGGAATGTCACGAACCATGTTGACATATTGAATAATTTTGACATGATTAAAAGGTTACATGCTACTTTCCCTTATCGCACTAATGAAAGCCAAAGCATGAAACAGCATTTTCATGCTACATGAATTTGTCACTCTAATTATATCGATGTCTTGAACGAAAATAAATATTACAATAAATCATAATAAAATAAGAATGGACAGGCTTGATTTCTCCATGTATTTTGATCAGAGAATGCCATGAGCACTCAAGAACCCCATTCTAATTCCAGCTTTCATATTTATTCATTTGAGACCCACGTAGATCATGACCATTGTCTATTCGTGGATGAATGATATGTTAACATTCGACCACTAATGTAGTACAGAATGATACCTTGGATACACTCCTTGGATCCAGCAATAGCATTACTGGGTGCCTTGGATACACTCCTTGCATCCAGCTTTGACATGTAGGTGCATTTTTTATAGTCTATAGTGTAACATCCCAGGTAAATAAAGAATAATACATTCTCATATTTATTAATATTTACGAATTAATTATTAATTTTACTTTAATGGGGTTTCTATGTTCGATATCATACCCGATACGCAATAAAGAGTTTCATTGAAATCTTACGTTACACACTAGTAATAAAACAATATTATTTTAAATGGTAGTTAACTCGTAGCTGTTGTATTGGAGGGATTGAATATAAATTACTAAAAAGTGATTATATATGTTTGTTAAATGTTTTTAAAATTATCCAAAATAGGATAAAGGCTTAAAAACAAAAAGAATTCAATTTTAGGCATATATACTCTAATTTTCACTAAAGGCCCACTTATCACCTTTTGATGGCGAACCATCATTAAATATAGTTTTGGTCACACTTATAAATTCTACTAGACCAAATAAAATTCTTCTTTAGAATCGGGACATCAAAATTTACTTTGTGTAAATTTTTGGTATTTTTCCGATAAAGATCATTTTTTAATGAATTGTGAAAAATGTTGTATTTTAATTCAAAACCTCTTTTAATATAATTTATTTATATTATTATATTATCTTTAAAATTGGTTTTAAAGTAAAATTATAATATATTTTTACCATTTAATCCAATTTTAGTCGTTGGAATTAATTTCACTTTAAAATCGGACATAATCTAGTGTCAATCTTTTGATAGTTTTTGTTTCATAAATACACGCTATTTATTTTGACAGTGGGAATTAATTATTAAATTAGTTAATGCAACTTAGATTTTTTGAATTTTTTAATATATACATCATTTTTTAATCTGGAATATCAAATATTTCTTAGGGTGAAATTTTGGTATTTTTTCTAAAAAACGTCAGTTTTTTATGAATAGTGAAACCACTAAGTGGTACTTAAAAAACTGATTTTCGATTAAATGAAACATTACCACTTCTGTGTTTTGAATTTCAAAAATCCAACAGACATGGTTCTAATTAAGACGTAAAATGTGGTTCAATGGGATTAAATTTTTTTTTGGGTGATTTGTAACTTTTCTGTTTATTAATCACGATTAGAGGTAATTAGTGTAATTTAAGGTAAAAATATTGTTTTAATAATATGAAATGAACTCGACACATGTCCTACCCTTATTGGATGTGTCGTGGCCGACCGATAAAATACATGGGTCAACTTGGAGTCCCCATGGAGCAACTTTGGTAGGAAAAAAACATTAATATCTTTTTCTTTAATGTTAAAATAAAGATATCACAAACATAATTTGTTTTACTAAAACAATTTTTAAATGGGGTTATACAAGTCTTATTTTTGAATATAAATATTCAATAGAAATCTAAAAAGATATACTAAATCATGATACTTTTTTTTATAATTTTGAGACATTACATAAATTACATTATTTATGGAACCATGATGATGCAGTGATTACCTCATTATTTAACGATTTAAATAATATGAAAAGATAATGTAATATCTAAGACCTACACATGTCAAAAACCTATTTTATAGGTGGATTTAGAACTCTTATCACCTTATCCTATAAATATATAATTTTTGGACCCTTTGTATCCGAAAATAATTTTATAATAATGTATGATTTCTTAACTTTCCAAGAGTGCCCCTCCTCTCCTCTTATAAAGGCCTCCACCTCTACCTCCTTACCCACACCTCTCAAGCCTTTTGTTCGGCCATTATCTGCTCATTTTGTATCACCAAATCCCTTTCTTACTCCTAGATGTCTCCCTTTGGGCAGAATTATTCCAATGGAAATCTTTGAGCTCAAATCTACGAGAGTCACCCGATTTTAAGGTAATGTATCCACTTGTGTTCGTTTGTTTTATTTTGCTTCTCCAACCCCCTAAACCCTTTTATTAATTTCTTTTGTAACAACACCAGTATATTTAATATAATAGTATGTTGTTATAATAATTATTTGAGGTACACTACACACAACTACATCTAATGGTTAAAGAACTTACTGTTTCTGTGGATGGTGAATTTCTGCCTCACAAAACGATGATTGTTCAACATTCTTTTAACACTTTCAAAGGTATCTATAAAGATGTCACTATATTTACATATCATATATAGTATGTTTATATTTTCCTTAAGCTTCTTTATTTTTCATTTATGGCATACCGTTAGGGTTTCCATTATGGGTATACATGATATCATCATTTTAGGAAGTGCGGACTACCGCCCCTCAAAGTGAATTGATTCGTTAATTCCATTTGTGGGGCATATAAACGATGGATTTAAAGTTATTATATATGATTTTATACTGAAATTATAATATACCTTTATATCATTGTTATTTATTTCCATTAATGTATGAGATAGAAATGAAAGTATCGTTCATGCGTACGTACGGCTTACCGTCTCCATGAATGGTGAATTTCATTTCTTATCCCCAAATGTAATGTACTATTATAAGTAAATATATAAAAAGGATATATATGATGTATGTTACATATAAATGATTAATATAATTCTGTAATTAAAATGTACATACCTCTCAATTATTTTTAATTCCAACAATATGACATTGAAATGAAAGTAGTGTTCATGCGTACATACGGCTTACTGTCTCCATGAATGGTGCATTTCATTTATTACCTATAAATGATTATTTAATATTATAAATACATTTATATGATGTATATATATTATATATATGATATCCAAACCATTAAAATAATTCTGGATATAATGAACCTTTGACCACACGAACAACATGTAATTGTGAGAAGTCCACTTTTGACTAAAGAACCAAATATCGACAAAACAAACATTATTAACTCTAATGACAAAATAATGTTCATAATATGGTAATAAGTAATATAAAAGGAATAATGAACTTTATAAAGGTTCCTAGGAAAGTATAAATTTACTAAAGTTTATTATTCAAGACATTAAAGAACTATCGAGTCATGTTGGACCCGAGGTAAGGGACTTCGTCTCAATCTCCTTTCATTGAGGTATGTTTTTGTTCTAATACAAGGATTTATTTTATAAGGCATATTAATCCCTTTTAATTTTAATTTTATACAAAAGGAATCTTTTTCTACAAAGTGTTTTAAAAAAATTACTAAAAGGAATGTTTTTTTAACGTACACGGTGACAACGACCTTTTCCGCCTCCACGAGTATTATTTGTTCTTTCGCATCCTCAAAAAGCAGTGATGTTTTTTAAAATGAAATAAATACCATACACTGGTTTATTTATTTTGGTATTGAAAATGGTTTTTATAATGGATTTTTTATGTCAATATATTTAAGGTATATATTGTGATCAATTTGTGGAAATGTTTTCTTTCCATTATTTTTTTATATCTTATGATTTTTTAATGGTACTTGGACATTTGATGGGTGGTTACATGATAAACCATATGACAGTTGGTTCCATGAATACCAGGATGGGTGGTTATGTTATAAACTCCAATTCATTGGGTATGGAAGTCGGCCGTATGGATATTCCATTAAGTGATATGTGTAGAAGTCGACCGGATGGTTATTCCACTTAAGTATGTTTATGTCCCAAGTTACCATTATATGTTATGTGTTCTTTATATGGGTTTTGTGGTAATATTTTGGTTACAAAAGGGTAAGTAATGAACTTTTATTCAGTGAAGTGTTTTTACTACTTCATAAAGGTGAAAAGTATTACTTTGATAAAGTATACATGGTTTACTTATTGTTTTGAAAAACTAAGAGTTTTCATTTATTGTGTATCGCTTACTAATCTTTTTATGCTCACCCCATGTTTTTTTTTGAAATGATTATCATAGGACATAATGTGGAATAGGTTCAAGGATGGGATCAAGGGAAATTCATGCTATCTAAAACATGGAACTAGTCATTTTACTTTTTAAGAGTTGTTATATTATGTAAACATAGTAGAAGTTTCTACGTTGTAATTTTTTGATATTTAATAGTTATGTCCAAATTCTCTAAAACTCTAAACCTGAAAAGATCCTCAATGTGAATTGTTAATTTAATTCAATATTAAGTAAGTTTTAAGGTCGGGGCCTTATAGGTGGTATCAGAGGTCGGTTTAGACAACTTTATGAGTTAAAAAATTGTTAAATTATAAATTAATTTATGGTATGATTGAAATGATATAGAATTTTATGATTACCATGTTGCTTATCCTTAGATATTTCTATGTTAATAATGGTTTTTCATAGAGGAAACAGAACAGATTTTTTGTGAATTCATACAGAGGGAAATGACCTTTCAAATCAGTATCTTGAGATGGTTAGAATGAGAACAAAACAGTTTGTTACAGTGATGGGTCAGTTGACTCAGGTGAAAAATGTTGGTTGTTTTTATTTATGATATTTTGGTGTTTTCTAAAAGTAAAGAGGAGTATAAAAGTCATTTAAGGGTTATTTTGGAAACCTTAAAAGAAATGAAATTGTATGGGAAATTCAGCAAGTGCGAGTTTTGGTTGCAATAAATTTCATTCCTTGGTCAAATTGTTTATAATAATGGAATAACTGTGGATCCTGCAAAAACAAGAGTTGTTGAAGAATGGACAAGACACACAAATGTAACCAAGATCCATGGTTTTCTTGGTTTGGCCAGTTACTATTGATGGTTTGTTGAAAATTTTTCACGATTATCTAGTCCAATGACTAAGCTAACTTGGAGGGTGTTAAGTTTATCTGGACAAAAGAACGTGATGATTGCTTTCATGAGTTGAAAAGAAGATTGGTGAATGCTCCAGTTTTGGAACATCCATCCAGGAATGGTGAGTTTGTCATCTACAGTGATGCTTCGTTGAAGGGAATTGGTTGTGTCCTTATGCAGAATGATCAGGTAATTGCATATTCTTCATGTCATTTGAAAAATCATGAGGTAAATTACCCTACACATGACTTGGAATTAGCTGCTGTTTTTTTTCACTAAAAATTTGTACAAATCATTTGTATGGAGTAAAGTGTGAAATATATAATGATCAAAAATGTTTAATTTATATATTCACTCAGAAAGAATTGAACATGAGATAGAGGAGATGGCTGGAATTAATCAAGGATTATGATTGTAAAATTTATTACCATCCAGGAAAAGCAAATAAAGTGGCTGATGCTTTGAGTCGAAAAAGTAATGCTTTATTAACCATGCTACATTTGGAACGAGATCCTTTGGTTTTTTATTTGATGAACATTGTCGTAGAAGTTTTTGGTCTAGGAAGTTCTTCTGTTTTGTTTCATGTATTAGAGAGATCATATCTATCAGACAGAATTAAGAAAGCACAAAAGCAATACAGCGAGTTGCAGAAAAAGGTAGAGTTGGTTCAGAAGGGTATGTTGCCTGAATTTAACATTGATAAGGATTGTTTTTTGAGGTTTGGGAAGATATTATGGGTGAATAGTGATTCACAGTTGAAGAACGAGTTGTTATATGAGGCTCATAGTTCCCCGTTTTCAGTTCATCCTGGCAGTACTAAGATGTACAGAGATCTGCGGGAGTATTACTGGTGGGATGGGATGAAAATAGATATTTCTGATTTTACAATGAAGTGTTTGAATTGTCAGCAGGTTAAAGAAGAGCGGCAGTTACCGAATGGGATGCTTCAGCCATTACCAGTGCCAGAGTGGAAATGGGAAAATACATCCATGGACATCATTGTGGGATTGCCGAAGACAGCTCGACATTTACTTCTAACTTCTGGAAAGGCCTTTAGAAGTCGTTGGGTACTGAATTAAATTTTTGTACAAATTTTTAACCTTAATCAGATGGGTAGTCAGAATAAACATTTCAGACATTGGAGGATATTCTACGTGCTTGTTTGATGGATTATTAGGAATGTTGGGACCAACATCTTTCTTCAGTTGAATTTTCATATAATAACAGTTTTCATTCCAGTATACAGATGGAACCTTTTGAGGCATTATATGGGAAGTGGTGTCGAACTCCAGCTTTTTGGTATGAAGTTTGTGAAAGGAAGCCGATGGGTCTAGAATTGGTAGAAGAGATGGCAGAAAAAGATCAGTTGATTTAGAAACACATGAGAATAGCTCAGAGCAGACAAAAATGTAATGCGGATAACCGGAGGAAGGATCTACCTTTCGAGGTAGGTGATCATGTATTTCTCAAAGTTTCACCATGGAAAAGTGTGATTCGATTTGGTATGAAAGGAAAGTTCAGTCCAAGGTTCATTGGACAATATGAAATTCTGGAAAATGTTGGATCAGTTGATTACCGAGTGGCTTTAGCTCCGAGTTTATCTCATGTACACAATGTTTTTCATGTTTCGATGTTGAGAATGTATATGCCTGATCCATCTCATGTTTTGATCCCAGAGGTAGTTCAGTTGGAAGAGAATCTCTCTTATGAAGAAAAACATGTCTAGATTCATGACCATATGGATCATTTGTTGCAGAATAAGGTGATTAGTCAAGTAAAGGTTTAATGGAAAAACCACATGAGTGAAGTGGCAACATGGGAATCTGAAAATGCTATGAGGGATAAATACACCCACTTATTTTGATAAGTGAATAAAATTGTGAGGACGCAATTCCAAAAATGGGGAAGGATGTAACATCCCAGGTAAATAAAAAATAATAAATTCTCATATTTATTAATATTTGCGAATTAAATATTAATTTTACTTTAATTTTCTTTTTATCTTCGATAGCGTAACCGATATGAAACAAAGAGTTTCATTTTAATCTTACGTTGCACACTAGTAATAAAAAAATATTATTTTAAATGGTAGTTAACACATAGCCATTGTATTGGTGGGAATTAATAGAAATAACTAAAATATTTTTATATATTTTTGTTAAATGTTTTTACATTTATCCAATAAAGGATAAAGGCTTAAAATATGAAAAGATTTCAATTTTAGGCATATATTCTAATTTTCACTAAAGGTCCAATTATCGCCTTTTGATGGAGAACCATGATTAAATATAGTTTTGGTCACTCATAAAAATTCTATTGGACCAAATAAAATTCTTCTTTAGAATCGGGACATCAAAATTTACTTTGTGTAAATTTTTGGTATTTTTCCGATAAAGATCATTTTTAATGAATAGTGAAAAATGTAATATTTTAATTCAAAACATCTTTTTAATCTAATTTATTTATATTATTAGATTAACATTTGAATTGGTTTTATAGTGAAATTAGAATATATTTTTACCATTTAATCTAATTGTGGTCGTTGGAATTAATTTCACTTTGAAATTAGACTTAAACTAGTGTCAATCTTTTGATACATTTTGTTTGATAAAAACCCGCTATATGTTTTGACAGTGGGAATTAATTATTAAATTAATTAATTCAAATTATATGTTTTTAATTTTTTAAAATAGACATCCTATTTTGAATTCGGAATATCAAATATAGCTTAGGGTGAATTTTTGGTATTTTTCTAAAAAACTTCAATTTTTGATGAATAGTGAAACCACTAAGTGGTACTTAAAAAACTGATTTTTCATTTAAATGAAAATTTACCACTTCTGTGTTTTTCATTTCGAAAATCCGACATACATGTTTTTCATTAAGAAGTAAAATGTGGTTCAATGGGATTAAAATAATTTTTTGGTGAATAGTAAATTTTATGTTTATTAGTCACGATTAGAGGTAATTAGTGTAATTTAAAGAAAAAATAAAGTTTTAATAATATGAATTGAACTTGACACATGTCCTACCCTTATTGGATGTTCCATGGCAGACCCAGACAATCCATGGGTCAACTTGGGGACCCCATGGAGCCACTTTGGTAGGAAAATGACATTAATATATTTTTATTTAAAGTTAAAATAAAGATGTCACAAACATGAGTTGTTTTACTGAAAAAATTTCTAAATAGTGTTATACAAGTCATATTTTTTACAATTAATATTCATTATAGTTCTATAAAGATTTCCTACATAATGATATTATTTTTATAATTTTTAGACATTAAATATATTAAATTATTTATGGCACCATGATGATTCAGTGATTACCTCATTATATAATGATATAAATAAAATGAAAATATAATGTAAATTCTATGACCTACAATTGTCAAAAACCTATTGGATGGGTCTCTTTATAACTCTTATCACCTTATCCTCTAAATATATAATTGTGGGACCCTTTTTGTCCTAAAATAATTTTATAATAAAGTATCTTTTCTTAAATTTACAAGAGTGACCATCCTCTCCTCTTATAAAATGCCCCACCTCTACCTCATTACCCACACATCTCAAGCCTTTGGTTCGGGAAAGCTCTACTAATTCTATCTATCCTTATCCCTATCTTACTCTTATAATAATCACATTGGGTAGAAGTCTTCCCAATGAAGCCTTTGATCTCAAATCTAAGAGAGTTACCTGATTTTAAGGTAATGTCTTCACCCATGTTCTTTTGTTTTATTTTGCTTGTCCATCCCCCTAAACTCTTTTATTCATTTCTTTTGTAACAAATCTAGTATCTTCAATATACTAGGATTTTTTTATAAGATGTATTTGAGCTACACTACAGAAAACTACATCTAATGGTTAAAGAACATACTGTTTCTGTGGATGGTGAATTTCTGCTTCACGAAATGATGATTGTTCAATATTGTTTTAACTCCTTCAAAGGTGGCCATAAATATTTCAATATATTTATATATGTTATATAATAAGTTTATATTTTCCATAAGTTTCCGTATTTTTCATTTATGGCATACCTTTATAGTTTCCATTATGGGTATACACGATATCTTCATTTTAGGAAGTGCGGACTGCCGCCCCCTCAAAGTGATTTGATTCGTTAATGTCATATGTGGGACGTATAAAGGAAGGATTTAAAGTTATTATATATGATGTTATACTGAAATTATAATATACCTTTATATAATTATTATTTCTTAAAATTAAAGTATTAGATAGAAATGAAAGTAGCGTTCATGCTTACGTACGACTTACCGTCTCCATGAACGGTGCATTTCATTTCTTATCCCCAAATGTAATGTACTATTATAAGTACATATATATAATGGATATATATGATGTATGTTACATTTAAATGATTAATATAATTCGGGAATTAAAATATACATACCTCTCATTTAGTTTTCATTCCATTAATATGACAGAGAAATGAAAGTAGCATTAATGCGTACGTACGACTTACCGTCTCCATGAACGGTGCATTTCATTTCTTACCTCTAAATGATTATGTAATATTATAAATACATGTATATGCTGGATATATATGATATATATGATATCCACATCAGGAATATAATTCTGGATATAGTGAACGTTTCACCACACGAACAACATGTAATTGTTAGAAGTCCACTTTCGACTTAAGAACCAAATATCGACAAAACAAACATTATTAACTTAAATGAATAAATAATTTTCATAACATCAAAATAAGTGATATAAAGGGAATAATGAACTTGAAAAAGGTTCTTAAGAAAGTATAAATTAACTCAAATATATTATTCATGACATTAAAGAACGATCGAGTCAATTCAGACCCAATGTAAGGGACTTCGTCTCAATCTCCTTTCATTGAGGTATATTTTTGTTCTAATACAAGGCTTTATTTTATACTGTGTATAAACCCATTTGAATTTTAATTTTATACAAAAGAAATCATTTTCTACAAATTGTTTTAAAAAAACGTCTAAAAGGAATGTTTCTTTTAATGTACGTGATGACAACGACCTTTTCCGCCCCTGTGAGTATTATTTGGTCTTTGGCATCCTCAACAAGCCGTGAGGGTTTTTAAAATTAAATAATTACCATATACTGTTTTATGTATTTTGTTATTGAAAATGGTTTTTATATTAGATTTTTTATGTCAATATATTTAAGTATATATTGTGATCAAATTGTGGAAATGTTTTCTTTCCATTATATTTGTTTTATGTATTATGATTTTATAATGGTACTTGGACATTTGACGGGTGGTTACCTGATAAACCATATAACGGGTGGTGTCGTGAATACCAGGACGGGTGGTTATGTTATAACCTCCAATGCATTGGGTATGGAAGTCAGCCATATGTCGATTCCATTATGTGATATGTGTGGAAGTCGACTGGATGGTTATTACACTTAAGTATGTTTATGTACCAAGTTACCATTATATGCTATGTGTTCTTTATATGGGTTTTAATGTAATATTTTTGTTACAAAAGGGTAAGAAATGATATTTTATTCAGTGATGGGTTTTTACTACTTTATAAAGGTGACACGTATTACTTTGATAAAGTATTCATGGTTTACTTGTTGTTGTGAAAAACTAACAGTTTTCATTCATTGTGTATCCCTTACTGATCTTTTTATGCTCACCCCATGATTTTTTTGAAATTTTTTTCACAGGACTTAATGTGGAATAGGTTCAAGGATGGGATCAAGGGAAATTCTTGCTAACTAAAACATGAAACTAGACATTTTTCTTTTTAATAGTTTTTATTTTATGGAAACTTAGTATAAGTTTCTACTTTGTAATCTTTTGAGATGTAATTGTTATGTCCCAATTCTATAAAACTATAAACCTGAAAAGATCCTCAATGTGAATTATTTATTTAATTCAATATTAAGTAAGGTTTAAGGACGAGGCCTTATATATAGTCCCCTGTATATTCATAGACATGATTACCATGGTTGGATTCTAGTTAATCGATAGGCACACCATTTTGGAATGTCTTGGACCATGTGCTTTAGATTAAAATAATACCCCATGGGAGGCTATAGTTATTAAAGAGTTGGTGAACCTTTAGGTCTAGAGTGTCTTGGTTATTACCTTTAGACTTCACAATTAAATATCATTATAGGTTTTCTTTGTCATAACTCTGAACCATTGAAATTGGTAACATTTAATTTATTTATAAATAGTTAATAATCAAATAATAAATTATTAAAATGTTCAGACACCATCCTACTGAATAAATCTAGTACATGTGTATTTAGTTACATTGTATTCTTGTACATTATATTTGAATGCATGCACACTATTACATTTCAGATACATGTTTCAGATGTTATAGATACCATTGGTGGGATCCCACTAAGAGTTATCCCACACTCTTGCTAGGCACCATTTGATACATAGAGTTGATTACATGGTTGCAAGAATTGACAAAGGTAACCACACATCTTCGAATAATTGATCGCATTCTATTTAGTATTGAGATTGATGGTAGAGGATTGAGTTGGGATTTATGATGCTTTGGATAGTCATTGATTTACTTAAAACATTACAAGGACATGTTATTCCAAAGGTCTTGTATCCATTTTTTCTATTTTTCATGTGATTGGACTTGTCATTAGTTTTTGAATTCCAATACAATTGATTCAGTTATTGTTACTATTGTCTATATTTTCTACTATGTCTTATATTTACATATATTTCACCTAATATTTACAATATGTTCACATTTACCAATTTTTATACACTTGTTTATTGAATCCATTGTCTCCCCAAAGACACACCCCAGTCCCTCGCTACTATTCTGCAACCTCTTGAATCTGGGGAGATCTGGTTGAGGTATTGCGGCCCACAGGGCTTGGGGAACCTCTCATGTGTCATCTGGGTCCAATTTTTCAAAAAGTCATATAAGAGGATGTTTTTTTCTCACATTAATATTTTAGGATAATTAATGTGAGATTAGTAACACTTGGGACTTAAAAATTGGCTGTTTTTGGGAATTAGGAAACCATGTTCTTTGTAAAAACCTAGATTCCTACATTATAAATATTATTATTCTTTTTTCTATTATTGTTTATATTATTTCAACATTGGGTGATGCAAAAGCTATTTGGTGTTGTTTAATTTTATCCTTTTTGTGGATTTTCTTTCATATTTCACCTAAGGATAGGTGGGGAAGGAGCATTGATACATGCATCATTATAGGCACCTATAATTCATATGTCATGTATACCTCCATTTAATATATGTCCATTTCAATTCAATTCATTTCCTTATCTTCCTGGTATTTTTATGTGATTGTTTGATAGTTAGCTAATGCTAGAATTAATTTTGAATGAAAATTTGTGATTTCCTTTATCAATTCATTAGGAGTGTGGTCCCCCATGTGATAGGATGATTAATTTAATGATTTCGTCCATTATGCTATAAATAAATGTATGTTATTTTTGGTGATTGGGGTTTGGGCACAGATTCTTCAGAAATGGATTTCCATTACAAGTGAATCATGAGATCTAAATTTATATGGTTTCAGATCCTCATTCTACATTGTCATGTTTATGAATGTTAAAGGAGTGAACCTGGAAATTAAATTAAAAATTAAATTAATCTAATACACGATAACTTGACGAAACCTTACCATCTATGTGTGTTTTTTGGGTATTTTTCCAATGGTATTAGGTTTTTCATTTATCATTCGTAATTGTAGATATCTACTTGTTTCAAATATTGATCAAAGTAATGTTCTTGGAAATCGTAGATAAATTCTTCCATGACATCTTCATATCATATCCTAGAAAGGTTTCATAGAACATGCTCTAGGTGTGGTGGGACCTAAACTGCCATTCATACCTCTACGAGTGTCAGATCAGTCACCACATGTTATACATGAACTGGGAATTTATTCTCAACATCATTACAGTTTCCTACGTCTGATATAGTTTATGCATAGTCCACCATGAGTTTCACCTAAAAAGGTGGATCTCACTTGTGTGTTACAGCAGGAACATCCACTTACTTTCTCTAGAGATGGTGGTCCACATGTTGTTGAATCATTGTGTAATGGACCGGACCTCTCTGGTCCATTACATTGTGAAATGTTGGTATTGGAGGTGTTCCGGGAGGTCAAGGGGACTTATCCCCAACACTTTGCCAATTTTCCAGTTCTGTGAACAGTGTTTCCAGTTTTATGAACAGTAACAGATCGGTGAGACAGATCAGTTTCACAGATCGGTGAGACAGATCGGTTTCACATATCAGTTTCACAGATCGGTGAGACAGATCAGTCTCACAGATCGGTGAGACAGATCAGTCTCACAGATCGGTGAGACAGATCAGTCTCACAGATCGGTGAGACAGATCAGTTTCACAGATCGGTGAGACAGATCGGTTTCACAGATCGGTGAGACAGATCGGTTTCACAGATCAGTTTCACAGATCGGTGAGAGAGATCGGTTTCACAGATCGGTGAGACAGATCGGTTTCACAGATCCGTTTCACATATCGGTGAGACAGATCAGTCTCACAGATCGGTGAGACAGATCAGTCTCACAGATCGGTGAGACAGATCAGTTTCACAGATCGGTGAGACAGATCAGTTTCACAGATCGGTGAGACAGATCAGTTTCACAGATCGGTGAGACAGATCAGTTTCACAGATCGGTGAGACAGATCGGTGTCACAGATCGGTGAGATAGATCGGTTTCACAGATCAGTTTCACAGATCTGTAGGTGTACAGTAACGGTAGGTGAACAGTGTTTCCAGACTCCTACAGTTTTTCCCTTTTTACGTTTCCTTTGACGTAAAATACTTTTAAAGCCTTATTTTAAGGGCTATTAAGGCCGTTTAAAATGCCATAAATCCTATATTAAGTATTCCTAAGGCTAGGAATGTTTTACGTGGTCAAACCGCGTGGGTTAATGTGATCTGTTTTTAATGGAGAATTAACCGGATCTTAAACCGTCACCTCGTTTAATCTTAAAAAGGGACGAGATATCATTCTCCCTTGTTCCTTCCCTTTGTTCTTAACTAAGAAGCGCTATAACCTTTCAATAATTTCCGTAGGAGTTTCACAATCAACCCTTACTCCTAGGATCAGTCCCGCTCTATTGGATGCAACCAAGCTGTGTCGATCATTCTTCCACATAAGTTGTCGCGAGGGGAGGATCGTGACCCGCTGTGTGGATAAAGGACGTCGAGAACTCTTCGAGGTAGGGGATTCATGGCTTCTCAAACTATATATGTGCAATCGTAGAATTAGCTTGATTTATTCCTTTGGATCACAATGAAATTGACCTAATTAAATACTTGAACGGGATTAAAAGAATTGGTTGATCGCATGTTGTTGCTTTGTACCGTGATAACGGTTTGCCTCGTGTTTTCCTAGATATAGGATATCTATGTTTCTTTGTTTCGTTATTCATTCATGATTGAAATTGATAATGAATGTAAAGACGGAATTAATTGTTGATTAATTGGCTAAAGATAAAGAGGCATGTAAATTAATCTGGTTATTGTCGTTGTTGTAGTTGTTCTAATTTGAGGATAATCAAATTAGGGAAGTAAGGATGGTTATTTAATTGTGATAGCTTACTGATTAGGTATCCATGATTGGAACCTACGAATAACAAATCTGTTAATTCAATATGTATTAGAGAACAGATTATGTGGGAATTTCGAAAAGGGTTCTGAGTTACCCTCTTGTTTGTTAAAGGGCTGAGAGCCCATTTTGTGATGTTTGTTCTCCTGCTGCTTGTGCTGTGATGTGAGCCTGGATGGTTGTTGTGATATGTGGAGGCATGGAGGCCTTATAGTTGTGGCAGCTGATGACGCCTAGTGTGGCGAGATGCATCGGTTTATGCATATGGGTGTCATGGAGGACACCAGGGGTGTTGGAATGGGATGGATGTGGTTGCTGGTTGCTTTTGGTTTTCTTGAATGTTAATCTGCTTTTCTTTTCCCCACTGCTCAAGGCAGCTGGCCTTGCTACCATTCTTCCAAAGGAGGCGAAGACACGCGGGGTATGCCACATGCTTTCCGTGTTTAGCCTCTCGATGGATGATGGGTCTATGCTCTTTCTATAGGCGGCAAAGACTCGACGGGTAGTATATCTACTCACCGTGTTGAGCCTCCTTTGTGTTTCGAATCATATGATTTTTTTCTAGAATGCCTAGGAATGTGGAAAAGTAATTCTGTAATGAATATTTGATTAAATGGTGAAAATCCACGGGGATGGAGATGCTGGAATTTAAAGGTGATGTGAGTCTTAAAAGGAGCAGTTGTTTTTGAAAGTGATGCCATTTCAGTTTAATGTGGAATTGTTCATTCTTAATTAATGTTTAAAGAATTAATTAATGTATAGTGGAACTGATAAATGAGAATGGAGTAATCTAATAAAGCTCTTCAATTGGTTGTGTGCTTATAGGATACCTAGTCTTTGATGTAGCAGCCTGGAGTCCGAGAGACGTTAGCTGCAGTTGTATCTAAGACTAGGTAATTCCCATAGCGTGGATGTGAGTTACTTAAATATTCTGTACTTTTTGTGTTTCTATACGCTACTCCACCTTGTCGGTATGGGAAACTGACACCCCGGGGATTCTAAGCCCTGGGGGGTGTTTTCCCCAACATTCTGATGGGATTTTGAATGGCTGACTACCCCCTTTGGCCCCGCTCTCTTCTCTTGGTAGATCTTAGTGCTGGTAGGCACAGTGGTTAGTTTTACCCATATATGTGTGTAGAGGGCTGTAATGGCTTGTGGTTATTTCACAGACATTTATTCTGGATATAGTATCCTATGGACTACTATAGGTGTAACGTGTATAGGCTGTGATGGCTTGAGGATCCTTACTCGGTGTATGGGCTGTAATGGCTTTAGGTATAATACCCGACGTATGATACACGTTATGCGAGCTGTGATGGCTCCCGGAAACTACCTGGTTACTTTTGGTTGTGAGGATTGTGTGGAGCTTAGCCCAGGTGTCTGCGGGCAAGCCTATGTGGTGCACGTGGTGCAGATTGTGGAGCTTGACCCATGTTGATACGGGCAAGCCTATGGAGAGAGATGCACAGGACGTATGTCGTTCGGGCAAAGCGGCAAACCAGTGGGGAAGTAGTAGCGGGGTACCCTTGATATTCTTTATTATATGCTATATTCTTGTATGCGTTACTTGGTGAGAGTAGCCATGGTGAGGTTGGGAACATAATATACCTGTTTAGGTGACGAGTTAGTTTCACTTGTTGATCACTGGGCTTTAGCATGCTTTCTTTAACTTTGCACGAGAGGCTTGGGGAGGATCCTACTGAGTATACTGTTATACTCACCCTATGAATATATAAACTGTTTTTCAAGTCACTTGGAGCAAGTTAGAGATCAAGCTGGTTACTACTAGCTTGTGGTTGGAGGAGGAGCTGTTCGGGCTTGTGGTCGCTGCCGTTTTACTTTCATTTGGGTACTTTTAGTTTTCCCTTTCAGTTGTAGTACTATTGCATCACATTTCATATATGTACATGGGTTTCTTTTATATTTCAGTTATGAGTTGGAGTTGGTTGGAGTCTATTCTATCTCTCTCTTCTGCATGTGTTCTCTTAGAGGGTAATGCCTCCAATTTGTGCATGTATTATACCCTCGGTGCTAGTCGCCAACCCGTGTCCTACTGGAGGCGGTACTCGGGTGTCATTATCTCCCTTTTCACATTTCCGTCCTAGGAGGGGTACACTTTGTGGCGTGGGGGTCGTGACAGAGTGGTATCAGAGGTCTGTATGAGGGATATGATGGAGTTTGGGGTTAGGCACAGGTGAGGATGCATGAGATGGTAGGGCAACGATGTCATTCATGTTTAGAAAGTGGGGTAAACACTGGAGACCGGCAGAGACATAGGCGTTCAGGGCCCCCTGTGATCTGTTGCACGGACCTTTAAGATTACGATGGCTACTAAACAAAGTGATACTGGTTGCAGGGTAGAGACCTAGGAAAGGATCATGCATCATTATTCTTTGCGCCTGTGTTTGAATGGGTAGACCTTGGGATAGGTAACCTAAAATTAATAAAACAAAATAATAAATTAATTAATGCTGAATCTTCCATATTCCAGGCTTAGGAGCTCTAACGGTTGTTATTTTACAGGTATGGCTCCAGGTCGACGTCCTCGTCAGGTTTGTGCAGAAGATGCCCAGCAGGCTGTTCCAGCAGATCGCCGCCAGGTAGAGGTTGACGATGATGACACTTGGAGGAAGACACTCTGAGAGTTTCAGCGCCAGATTCTACAGAAGTACGAGGGCTCCGTTTCAGATGCAGTCACAAATGACTGGTTGGAGGAGGTCGAGATAGGCTTCAGTTTGATTCGTGCTCGGAAGGAACACTGGGTGTCCTTGGTTGTGACGATGTTGCGTGGAGAAGCGAGACAATGGTGGTTCTTGTTCCTCAGGGATCGTGAGGAGTCAGCGATCTCATGGGAGGAGTTTCGAGACAGGTTTAGAGTCGAGTTTCTTTCATCGACTGCGAAGCCATCCAGTCGCCAGGAGCTTCTTACCCTTCGACAGGGGAGCTCCAGTGTTCGGGAGTTTGGAATCCGTTTCAGGAACCTTCTACGATATGCTTCAGACCTATTACCAGATGACGAGGCTAGGGCGAGGCATTTCGAGGAGGCTTTGCGTCCAGAGATCCAGCGCCAGGTCACCCCATTTATGCTGAAGACATATCTTGAGGTGCTAGCGAGGGAAGAGGTTGTTGAGAGGACTTTGGCCAGGACCGGATCGTCACGAGAGGGGAATCGTCATGATTCCTCACGAAGCAGAGCTGTGGTCCGGGGTTCCCAGTTTTCAGGACAGAAGAGTTTCTGTTCACCTTGGGGTAGGTCCCAGCCCTTCCCATCTCGTTTCTCCGGAGGTAGCAACTCTCAGACCTATGCCAAGGGATCAGGCGCTTGTTTTTCTTGTGGTGGACCTGGTCATCATCAGCGGGAGTGCCCAACTTTTCAGAGCAGTCATCGTGCACCAGGTGCTCCACTCCAGGTTCCTCCGTTGAGGCAGTTCCAGCCGAGGCAGCAGCAGCAGGTGGCACCAGCTTTAGATCACCAGTGGGTAGATGGAGCTGGAAGAGGACAGCCCCATGACGCTCCCCGTCCTCATAGAGCAGAGCGCGGCAGTGGTGGTTGTCGTCATCAGGGTTAGAGAGGCTGTGGAGGTGGTCGTGGTCAGCTTCATGCTCTAGCGTTGCCAGCCCCAGGCGAGCCAGACGTCGTCCGAGGTACCCTTTGCTTGTTTTCTACCTTGGTGTATGCCTTGTTTGATTCAGGAGCGACACACTTCTTTGTATCCCCTACCCTTGTCCACGCATTGGGACATGAGGTAGAGAGGCTTCCAGTGCCCTTGGCGTTGACTACGCCAGTTGGAGGTCGAGCTAGTTTGTTTGAAGTATGTAGAGACTGTGAGCTAGTGTTGGGGTAGCACCGCTCTTGGGGAGATTTCCTATGTTTGCGAATACAACCATATGATGTCATTCTTGGTATGGATTGGTTGTATTCAGTGCAGGCTGTTGTGGATTGCTATAGGAAGAAGGTCATTTTCTTTGATGAAGATGGAGAGAAAGTGGTGTTTGTTGGTGAGAGAGATCCTCAGATGAGTCATAGATGAGTTCCATCCTTTTTATCCATGATGGCTGGGATGATGCTGAGTTCTTCAGAGGTTCAACAGTTGGCGTTTCCTAGGGTCGTAGAGGAGTACCCTGATGTCTTTCCAGAAGAGGTTGTATCCTTACCCCCTCGACGAGAGATCGAGTTTGGGATCGAGCTACAGCCGGGAGCGTCTCCTATCTCTATGTATCCTTATAGAATGGCCCCTTCTGAGTTACGAGAGCTACGTATTCAGCTCGATGGTCTGTTGTAGTGTGGTTTTGTTCGGCCAAGTGTGTCACCTTAGGGTGCACCAGTTTTGTTTGTGAAAAAGGCTGATGGCAGTTTGCGGTTGTGCGTCGATTATCGTCGCTTAAACAAAGTGACAATAAAGAACCGCTATCCTCTTCCACGGATTGATGACCTATTCGATCAACTGAAGGGTGCATGTTGATTCTCAAAGATTGACTTGCGGTCAGGATATCATCAGATGCGTGTAAAGGATGAGGATATCCCGAAGACTGCTTTCCGTTGTCGTCATGGGCATTATGTGTTTGTCGTAATGCCATTCGGCGTGACAAATGCTCCAGCTGTTTTCATGGGGTTGATGAATGCTGTGTTCCATGAATTCCTGGACAAGTTTTTTGTGGTTTTCATTGACGACATCCTTGTGTACTCCACATCTGAAGAAGAGCATGTAGAGCATCTACGATCTGTTTTGGGAGTTCTTCGTCAACATCGGTTGTTTGGGAAGTTGTCCAAGTGTGAGTTCTGGGCTCGAGAAGTTCGTTTCTTGGGACATGTTGTGTCCCAATAGGGAGTAGCTGTATATCCTTCGAAGATAGAAGCAGTGGTGTCTTGGCCAGCCCCCAAGACTGTGTCAGAGGTGCGAAGTTTCCTTGGTCTCGTAGGCTATTACAGGAGGTTTGAGGCTAATTTCTCCCGAGTTGCGACTCCTCTGACAGCTCTGACCAGGAAGGATCAAGCGTTCATATGGACTGATCAGTGTCAGACAGCTTTCGAGTATCTAAAGGAGAAGTTGTTAAGTGCTCCAGTCCTTTGTCTTCCAGCGGAGGTAGTCCAGTTTGATGTTTTCTGTGATGCTTCACATCTGGGGCTAGGCTGTGTTCTCATGCAGCAGAGGTCAGTTGTTTCTTATGGGTCTCGGCAGTTGCGTCCCCATGAACGCAACTAAGCCACCCATGATCTTGAGTTGGCAGCCGTGGTGTTTGCGCTGATGTTGTGGAGACATTACCTCATTGGCGAGCGCTTTGTGGTTTTCACCGATCATAAGAGTTTGAGGTATGTTTTCTCTCAGCGGGATTTGAACTTGCGGCAGCGTCGGTGCATGGAGTTCTTGCAGGAATACAACTTCGAAATATCGTATACACCTGGGAAGGGAAATGTTGTTGCTGATGCACTGAGCCGAAATTCACGTAATGATGTTGTGCATGAATCTGGTGATTCCTGGAGAGTAATGGAAGAGCTATCAGCTTTGCATCTTGATATGGGAGAAGTTGGGGGAAGAGGTTGTCTTTTCCAGATGACGGTGCAGTCATCCCTGATACCGAAGGTGGAAGAGTCTCATTTTGGTGATCCAGAGGTGGAAGTTTGGAGAGACAGAGTCGTTTGTGGAGAGGCCACTGATGTTTGGTCGGAGGATGAACAACACCGGATGTTGTATCATGGCAGGATTTTTGTTCCCTTGGCGATGCGCGAGACGGTTATCTGAGAGTTCCATAGTTTACCCTTGGCGGTACATCCTGGTGTGACGAAGATGTATCGATCCTTGAGAAGTCAGTTTTGGTGGCCTGGGCTGAAGCGTATGGTTGCAGAGTGTGTGTCTCGATGTTTAGTCTGCTAGAAGGTTAAGGCCGAACACCGTGTTCCTGGTGGTCTTCTCCAGCACTTAGAGATTCCTCAGTGGAAGTGGGAGGACATCTCAATGGACTTTGTTACAGGTTTTCCTCGAGCTCCGAGAGGACATGATGCTATATGGGTGGTAGTGGATCGTTTAACTAAATCAGCCCACTTCATAGCAATCAAGGAGTCGAGCACAGTGGAGGTTTTGTCGAGGCAGTATCTGGAGGAGGTGGTTAGGCTTCACGGAGTTCCAAAGAAGATCATTTCTGATCGAGATCCTCGTTTTACCTCTAGGGTGTGGAGAGGTCTCCAGCATGCATTTGGCTCTCAACTGTGCCTTTGCACTACTTTTCATCCTCAAACGGATGGTCAGACAGAGCGAACCATCCAGACTCTTGAAGACATGTTGCGCTCTTGTGTTCTTGATTTTGGAGGATCATGGGTGAAGCACCTACCCTTGGTAGAGTTTTCTTACAATAATAGTTTTCACTCTACCATCGGCATGGCGCCGTTTGAAGCCCTGTATGGCCGGCCATTCCATTCTCCGTTGTGCTGGATTGGGGTCGGAGAGTCAGCAATTCTCGGACCAGAACTAGTGCAGAATACGACAGAGATGGTTCAAGTGATTCGTGAGAGGATGAAGACAGAACAAGATCACCAGAAATCATATGCTGATCAAAGAAGGAGACCGTTAGAGTTTAATGTTGGGGATCATGTGTTTCTGAAGGTGACTCCCCGTCGTGGGCAGCGAAGGTTTGGTCGCGGAAGTAAGCTTTCTCCCCGTTTTGTTGGGCCTTTCGAGGTGTTAGCTCGTGTTGGAGCTATGGCGTATCGAGTAGCACTTCCCCCTCAGATGAGTCGGATACATGATGTTTTCCATGTATCGCAGCTCCGTCGTTATCTTCATGATGAATCTCATGTTATCGATTGGGGAGAGATCGATATTGATGATGATGCAACCTTCAAGGAGCAACCTGTGGAGATCCATGACCACAAGGAGAAGGTGTTGCATGGGCGTTCTATTCCTTTAGTTCGTGTCTTGTGGCGACACGGTGGCATGGAGGAGAGTACCTGGGAGCGTGAGTCACAGATACGTGCTCAGTACCCAGAGTTGTTTAATGTTTAACTCTTTTCATGTAATGATGTTTTCTCTGTGGTTGGACCTTTCATGTTTTATTTATGTACCTTTGATGTGATGTTATGTTTGAATTGTTTTTATGGTTTGTTTGTTCTAGGATGTCGTGGTTTTGTTCCAGTTTTTGAACAACTCATGTTGGTTTTCCCCTGAGAGGTATCTTATGGGGTGGTTGTTCGGACCCCTCTTTTCTTCTGGGTTGGTTTTTTTAATTCTCGAGGACGAGAATGTTTTAAGAGGTATCTAATGTAATGGCTCGGACCTCTCCGGTCCATTACATTGTGAAATGTTGGTATTGGAGGTGTTCCGGGAGGTCAAGGGGACTTATCCCCAACACTTTTCCAATTTTCCGGTTCTGTGAACAGTGTTTCCAGTTTTATGAACAGTAACAGATCGGTGAGACAGATCAGTTTCACAGATCGGTGAGATAGATCGGTTTCACAGATCAGTGTCACAGATCGGTGAGACAGATCAGTCTCACAGATCGGTGAGACAGATCAGTCTCACAGATCGGTGAGACAGATCAGTGTCACAGATCGGTGAGACAGATCAGTTTCACAGATCGGTGAGACAGATCCGTGTCACAGATCGGTGAGACAGATCGGTGTCACAGATCGGTGAGACAGATCAGTTTCACAGATCAGTTTCACAGATCGGTGAGACAGATCGGTTTCACAGATCGGTGAGACAGATCGGTTTCACAGATCAGTTTCACAGATCGGTGAGACAGATCAGTCTCACAGATCGGTGAGACAGATCAGTCTCACAGATCGGTGAGACATATCAGTTTCACAGATCGGTGAGACAGATCAGTTTCACAGATCGGTGAGACAGATCAGTTTCACAGATCGGTGAGACAGATCGGTTTCAGAGATCGGTGATACAGATCGGTTTCACAGATCGGTTTCACAGATCGGTAGGTGTACAGTAACGGTAGGTGAACAGTGTTTCCAGACTCCTACAGTTTTTCCCTTTTTACGTTTCCTTTGACGTAAAATACTTTTAAAGCCTTCTTTTAAGGGCGATTAAGGCCGTTTAAAATGCCATAAATCCTATATTAAGTATTCCTAAGGCTTGGAATGTTTTACGTGGTCAAACCGCGTGGGTTAATGTGATCCGTTTTTAATGGAGAATTAACCGGATCTTAAACTGTCACCTCGTTTAATCTTACAAAGGGACGAGATATCATTCTCCCTTGTTCCTTCCCTTTGTTCTTAACTAAGAAGCGCTATAACCTTTCAATCCTTTCCGTAGGAGTTGCACAATAAACCCTTACTCCTAGGATCAGTCCCGCTCTGTTGGATGCAACCAAGCTGTGTCGATCATTCTTCCACATAAGTTGTCGCGAGGGGAGGATCGTGACCCGCTGTGTGGATAAAGGACGGCGAGAACTCTTCGAGATAGGGGATTCATGGCTTCTCTAATTATATATGTGCAATCGTAGAATTAGCATGATTTATTCCTTTGGATCATAATGAAATTGACCTAATTAAATACTTGAACCGGATTAAAAGAATTGGTTGATCGCATGTTGTTTCTTTGTACCGTGATAACGGTTTGCCTCGTGTTTTCCTAGATATAGTGATATCTATGTTTCTTTGTTTCTTTATTCGTTCATGATTGAAATTGATAATGAATGTAAAGTCGGAATTAACTGTTGATTAATTGGATAAAGATAAAGAGGCATGTAAATTAATCTGGTTATTATCGTTGTTGTAGTTGTTCAAATTTGAGGATAATCAAATTAGGGAAGTAAGGATGGTTATTTAATTGTGATAGCTTACTGATTAGTTATCCATGATTGGAACCTACGAATAACAAATCTGTTAATTCAATATGGATTAGAGAACAGATTATGTGGGAATTTCGAAAAGGGTTCTGAGTTACCCTCTTGTTTGTTAAAGGGCAGAGAGCCCATTTTGTGATGTTTGTTTTCCTGCTGCATGTGCTGTGATGTGAGCCTGGATGGTTGTTGTGATATGTGGAGGCATGGAGGCCTTATAGTTGTGGCAGCGGATGACGCCTAGTCTGGCGAGATGCATCAGTTTATGCATATGGGTGTAAGGGGGGACACCAGGGGTGTTGGAATGGGATGGATGTGGTTGCTGGTTGCTTGTGGTTCTCTTGAATGTTAATCTTCTTTGCTTTTCCCCACTACTCAAGGCAGCTGGTCGTGCTACCATTCTTCCAAAGGAGGCGAAGACACGCGGGGTATGCCACGTGCTTTCCGTGTTTAGCCTCTCAATGGAGGATGGGTCTATGCTCTTTCTATAGGTGGCAAAGACTCGACGGGTAGTATATCTACTCACCGTGTTGAGCCTCCTTTGTGTTTAGAAGCATAGGATGTTTTTCTAGAATTCCTGGGAATGTGGAAAAGTGATTCTGTAATGAATGTTTGATTAAATGGTGAAAATCCACGGGGATGGAGATGCTGGAATTTAAAGGTGATGTGAGTCTTAAAAGGAGCAGTTGTTTTTGAAAGTGATGCCATTTCAGTTTAATGTGGAATTGTTCATTCTTAATTAATGTTTAAAGAATTAATTAATGTACAGTGGAACTGATAAATGAGAATGGAGTAATCTAATAAAGCTCTTCAATTGGTTGTGTGCTTATAGGATACCTAGTCTTTGAAGTAGCAACCTGGAGTCTGAGAGACGTTAGCTGCAGTTGTATCTAAGACTAGGTAATGCACATAGCGTGGATGTGAGTTACTTAAAAATTCTGTACTTTTTCTGTTTCTATACGCTACTCCACCCTGTCGGTAAGGGCAACTGACACCCCGGGGATTCTGAGCCCTGGGGGGGGTGTTTTCCCCAACATTCTGATGGGAGGTTGAATGGGTGACTACCCCCTTTGGCCCCGCTCTCTTCTCTTGGTAGATCTTAGTGCTGGTAGGCACAGTGGTTAGTTTTACCCATATATGTGTGTAGAGGGATGTAATGGCTTGTGGTTATTTCACACACATTTATTCTGGATATAGTATCCTATGGACTACTATAGGTGTAACGTGTATAGGATGTGATGGCTTGAGGATCCTTACTCGGTGTATGGGCTGTAATGGCTTGAGGTATAATACCCGACGTATGATACACGTTATGCGAGCTGTGGTGGCTCTCGGAAACTACCTGATTACTTTTGGTTGTGAGGATTGTGTGGAGCTTAGCCCAGGTGTCTGCGGGCAAGCCTATGTGGTGCACGTGGTTCAGATTGTGGAGCTTGACCCATGTTGATACTGGCAAGCCTTTGGAGAGAGATGCACAGGACGTATGTCGTTGGGGCAAAGCGGAAAACTAGTGGGGAAGTAGTAGCGGGGTACCCTTGATATTCTTTATTATATGCTATATTCTTGTATGAGTTACTTGGTGAGAGTAGCCATGGTGAGGTTGGGTACATAGTATACCTGTTTAGGTGACGAGTTAGTTTCACTTGTTGTTCACTGGGCTTTAGCATGCTTTCTTTACTTTTGCACGAGAGGCTTGGGGAGGATCCTACTGAGTATACTGTTATACTCACCCTATGTATATATAAACTGTTTTTCAGGTCACTTGGAGAAAGTTGGAGATCAAGCTGGTTACTACTAGCTTGTGGTTGGAGGAGGAGTTGTTCGGGCTTGTGGTCGCTGCCGTTTTACTTTCTTTTGGGTACTTTTAGTTTTCCCTTTCAGTTGTAGTACTTTTGCATGACATTTTATATATGTACATGGGTTTCTTTTATATTTCAGTTATGAGTTGGAGTTGGTTGTAGTCTATTCTATCTCTCTCTTCTGCATGTGTTCTCTTAGAGGGTAATGCCTCCCATTTGTGCGTGTATTATACCCTCGGTGCTAGTCGCCAACCCATGGCCTACTGGAGGCGGGACTCGGGGGTCATTATCTCCCTTTTCACATTGCCGGCCCAGGAGGGGTACACTTTGTGGGGAGGGGGTCGTGACACATTGGGAGATTAAACGTTGTCAATATTGGTGCATCTGGAGACACTTCTAGAGTGGAGATTTGAGATTTCTACAAACATGCTTTGGGAATAAACAATGTGTTTGCGTCATGCGATTACCCATTCTAATCGACTTATGGTCATGTTATGGATTGATTTCTTGACAACATTCTATGATCAGTTATATCAAAATAGTCTTAGAGATTAAATATCTAGAGATTTCGTGAATAATTAACATGATACTGTTCCAGTTATGGTGTATTTTGATCATTTCATAGAGTTGAAACACTTTATACAACATCTAGATGGTGATGAGCTTTCAAATGCAAGAATATATAGGGATTGGATCTAGTATTCCATTTATATGAAATTAAATGTCTTTCACCTACCTATTTTGGTCAAGATAATCTGTCTAGCTCTTATCACTTAGTGAAACCTGAAAGACATCAATAGTTCCAGGTATATGGAATTAGTGTTGTGGTGGGCCAATATTTCTTCCCGAGGAAGGAAATGTTCTGTAATGTCTCATATTTTCCATAAATTATTTTAAAAAAATATGTGGGAATTATTTCGAGAACTGTTTTCGAGAGGGCGTGCAGTTCCAAGTCCCAGTGAGCTAGGAACAAATGTTTGAATTTAATTAGATAATTAAATAACACGCGCATGAGGTTTTCATTAAAAAGTGTGATAAATCCCGAATGGGGGCTCGAATCAGAAATCTGAGGGCACAATAGCGTTCAGAACAACGATTTTTACCTTAGGTGAGGCCTAACATTAGTCGCCGCAGGTCGGTGGTGAAATCTAGTTTTTTGGACGTAAGAGTAATAAAATATTTAATAAAAAAATTTATCTGTAGAGAAATATTTTTAAATATATTCCAATAGATATATTTTATCCTTTTTAAATAATGGCTTGCGTAGGGGTCCAGGGTTAGAAGCCTCATAACCCTGAATCTGTTGGCGGTTTTGGAGGCTCTAAAGAAAAACTCCCAATGCGGTGATGACGTTCTTGACAATTTTCTCTGGTGATGATGACGCGACGACCAGATCATCGACAACTGACACCATGGAATCTAGGTATGATGTTTTTTTCGATTTTCCATTCCCCGTTCATGATTCCTACAATGAGCGCGGACTAATCTGTGTACTGATTAGCCCGCGGATCGATCGTTTTGTGGGCAGGGGTGATTTGGGGTTTTATCAGGAAATCAAATACCCCAGATTTATATTCCGTTGATTGTTGTGGTTTTGATCGAACGATGACATACCCGGATCTTCATGAACAATGATCGAGGTCTTTCCCTCTTGTTTGATTATTTGTGTATTTTTCTCCCTCACGTTATACTTTGTGTTTAATGCATTCTTGGAGGAAATCGATCGTTGCACATTCGTTTGATGGAGCAACGATCTGAGATTGTAGATTCAACCCAAAGCGATATCTTAGAGGTGCGACGATGGTTTCAACAGCCTATTCGGAGCAGATTAAGAGATATGAGTTTTTGGTAATTTATCTTCGGATTGATCGTTTGAGGATTATGCTCCGATTTAAGGAAAAAAACACCCATTTCTCTGTTCATATGATGAAACAAACCAACCCTGGAGTATCCGAATGAACGGATGAGAAACCACGAATTCAGAGGATCAGCCGAGACGTGAAGAGGAAGACGACGTTTATGGAAAAATATGGACTTCACGAAATGTAGTATGGGCTACAAAGTGTCTGTTCATCGACGAACCAACTGGTGTGTACTCCAAGAGAACACGGGCACATGTTGGGTACACGGAAAAGGACACGACGTGTATACCCCTCACCGGCCAGACCCATCTAGATACACGGGATACCCATGTGCTGGTACATGGGTAGGTGACACAAATAGAGGCCGTGTATGGGTACATGACCAGTGTACACGGAGCGAGCCCCTGGTTCTTGGACACTGCGTGTGATTATTCTACATGCAATGTAGTTACTTTTTATATGATGATCCAAATGACATGGGCCATTTACACGGGCAGTACCTAGAGTCAGGGAACATGTTGTGTGATTCTTTTACATGCCATGTAGTTGAGTTTTACACAGCTTGAGCGTATAACACGGGCCGTTTACATTGGCAGTACATGGGGTCAAGGAACAAGGCATGTAACCATACTACATGACATTTAACCAATATTACATGGCTTGATCCTGTTGCCTTCGGTGACTTGGGCTAGTTTTCATATGGTTCATCCCCTTGGTATTTCTCATGAAGGTTACCAGTATCATTTCCTACATATAAGTGTATGATCCCTTAAGCAAGACATCCTAAATAGAGTTATTGGAATCCCCTCTATGAGACTTAGAGATGGATTCATTATTCATTCCTGGAACACTACGTAGAGTTCTTGGTATTGACATGACCAACTTTACCCAGGTGTCGATCCTCTACATAGTGGATTAACTCAGACTGAGTTTTCGGAATCACCGCATGACATGGTTGTGGTCATCATCTGAGCATCATGTTCTCAAAGTAATTGTGGTGTGTGTTCTCCCAGGATGAGTACTTCATATCTCTCTCTCTTCGGACCTTGGAGTGTGTTCTTCTGGTTGCTTGTTTATTGAAATTTTTGAGCTGGATCTCAGGGTTGGTTTCGAAATTTTTGTTTGAGTATGAGTATATCCGGATATTCTTATTATATGTACTCTAGACATATGCTGTGTAGAATTGAATGTATCTTTCCTTTTTGTTATTTCCCTTTTTTTTTACTTTTTGGTTTTGGGGTGTCCTACTGGGTATTGTTATACTCGCCCCTACATGGGATTTCCCTGCATGGGTCATCTCTTGTGTATATGAGAGAGACTTTGACAGGATTCAAGGAAGACTAGGACATCACGATACTCAGTTAGATCAGACAGGACGAGGTGTGTTCCTAAGTCTACAGATTGCAGGCCCAACACCATTCTATACTAGTTAGACTTTGTTACAGACTCTCTTTTGGTGGTCTTGTACTTTTTGCCCAATGTTTCACATTACAGTACATTACCTTTCCTGTCGTACTCTGTTGGATGGGTTTTTAGAGTATGCATTCATGTTTCCTTTTATTTGTTTTTACTTTTCAGCTTTGTGGGCTTGGAGATGTGTGTTCATGTGTACAGGTTTTCGGTAATGACTCCCATGTTAGTATCATGCCTACACACTGCTAGTAACCAGCCCCCGGACTATTGGAGGCAGGCTTGGGAAGTTGCATCTCGGGCCCCACTGTGATAGGTTATGATAGAGTGGTATACGAGCTGGTCAGTTCTACCTTAGGACTGAGAGTCTGTGAGTTGATTTGGGGAAACATTATTAAGTGTTTCGAGTTTGAATTTCCGGCCATGGACCCCAGTGTTGGTGCGGGCAGACAACGTATCCATACACCAAGACTCTACTAACTTTCTTTTCCACTAAAGAGATTAGAACACTAGTTTTAGTGGGGAAAATAAATGTACATGAATAATATAGGAATGGGCTGAGGTTTCCATGTCCTTCATGTGTCAGCTCTCCAGATATACTCACTGAATGTGATACTTCTTGTTTTATTACAAGATTCCTCTGCGACGGGAAGCCGCTAGGATCCAGTAGCTCGATCATGAGGACGAACCCCTCAGTGATGAAGCCTCGATAATGGTACCAGATCCCCTAGTTTTACCATCGGGTGGTGTGCCAGTTATCCCGCCACCAGTGGAGTAGTGTTTAGTTCCTGTTGTACCAGTGGAGGAGGAGAGCAGGCTGAGCCCACTCGACGAGTTTCAGAGACAGAGACCCCTCAGGTTTCGAGGTGAGCCTGAAACTCAGCCAGTAGAGGATAGGATTGAGGTAGTGGAAGGGGTCTTCTGTTTGTTCAGGACACCATCATACCAGATGGTGATCCTGACACCGAGCCTCCTACAGGGCTCGACAGGGCGATAATGGAGTTTGGTTATTCAGACTCACGACGAGGCGACTCATGCAAGGTCAAAGATTGATCATCTCTGTAGAGAGGAGTGTTCACCAGTTACCGTAAGAGCAGTATGTATACAGGTACTTCTTCTGCTCCAACAGGGAACAATGATGGTGGCTGACTATTCATCGAGGTTTACCGACTTCTCACTGTACTCGATGGATATGGTCAGAGAACAGTACTTCCTAGCTCGGACTTTTGAGTGGGGATTTAACATAAATATTAGTGCTAGAATCATCCCTATGATCATTCCTACTTATGATGGAGTGCTCGAGAGGGCTTTGGTGGTCGAGAGCTTCTTGGATGAGCAGAGACAACCGGCAGTTCGCAGTAGCGAGTGAGCTGGAGCAGAGACCTCGGCAGTAGGGAGCCGACGTTAGGGACCCAGGTGTCAGAGACTTTTTCAGAGGAGATCCCAGGACATGGTATCTACCATACCTGGTTCTTAGGGCGCATCCATACAATCTCAAGAGAGGAGATGCTACTCATGTGATGGAAGGGGACATCTTGCTCAAGATTGTCCGACCCGCTGTACTACTGACAGGGGAGCAGTGGATGGACCACCACGGCCATGGCCACTTATGGAGTAGACAAATCCGCGGGGTGGCAGACATGGTAGAGGAACTGGGAGAGTAGCTGTAGGTGGTCAACGTTTTTCCCTTTTACCACCACCACCCCTAGGAGGTCCACCCCAGGCTCAGGGAGCTGGCTGATAGAGGTAGGGACAACTACAGCGGTAGAGGCGTACGACCCAGGTACTCTCGGAATGATTAGAGGTACAATCTGTGTCTTTTCTACTTTGGATTCCATACGGATAGTCACAGAATCCAGTGATTCCTTCATGGCTGCATAACTTGTCTGAGACCTTGAGATTCCAGTTGGGTCGTTGACTCAACCATTACACTTAGAAACACTGACTAGAGAATATTCAAAGATCACAAACGTTTGCAGCCAGTGTGACGTAACCCTTTGAGGTGAGATTTTCAATTGGATCGCCTTGTTGGTATAGTCGAGGCCTTATGGTTTCATTCTTGGTATGGACTGTCTATCCACAATTCATGCCTAGATCGACTGTTTTAGGCGAAGGGTGCGGTGTGTCCGCAGTGATGGAATGACGTTCTCTTTTTTCGGTGAAATAGAGACCCATGAAACGCAAGATGGACTTGTGCATAGGAAGGCACATTCGGTTTCCCATCTGTTGGGTAGCCTAGCCCTTGGCGCAACAGATGTTACGAGTTTCCAGTTTCCAGCAGTAGTGGCTGAATACCAGGACGTCATTTCGGAGGATGTCCCCAGACTATCTCCCCATCAAGAGATAGATTGTTGCATTAAGTTACAACCCGGGATGACACCGATATCAGCATCCGCATATCAGATTGCTCCTGTAGAGCATCGTGAGTTGAGTGTGAATTTGGGAGACTTGCATAATATGGGCTTTTTAAGGCCCAGTGTTTCACACTGGTCGGCCCTAGTTCTATTTTCCATGAATGCTGATGGGATAATGAGGCAGTGTGTGGATTATCAGCACTTGAATCAGGTGACCGTGAAGAACTAGTATCCACTACGAAGGATCGATGATTTCTTCGACTAGTTGAGAGGGGCACGATGGTTCTCGAAGGTAGATCTCCGATCAGGCTATCATCATTTGTGAGTATGGGATAAGGATATACCAAAGACGACTTTCAGATGTCGCTACAGTCACTATGAGTACTTGTTCATGCCCTTTTGCATGAAGAACACCCCGAAAGAGTTCATGGGACTCATGAACCAGATCTTTCATCCCTATTTAGATTGGTTGTTAGTGTTCTTCATCGATGATATCCTTTTTTACTATGTGTCTGAGGAGGAGCACGTGAAACACCTAATGATGGTTCTGGACACACTCTAAGAGCACATTTTATATTCGAAACTCTTGAAGTGTCAGTTTTGGATACATGAGGTCCACTTTCTGGGACACGTTATCTCATCAGATATTGTAGCAGTGGACCCAGCCAAGGTAGAGGTAGTGTTAGCATGGAAGCCACCCCAGCGCATGACAGAGGTGCGAAGTTTCCTTAGGGTGGCAGGCTACTATCATAGATTCATTTTTGATTTCTCTAGTATTTCACCAACGATGACACATTTGAACCAAAAGGGGAAGCCTTTCGTGTGGACCGAGAGATGCCAATAGGATTTCTAGCAGTTCAGACAGAGTATGATGCGCTCCCTGATCTTGAGATTACCAGAGGAGGGTGTCGAGTACGTAGTGTTCTGTGACGCATCAGGAACATGTCTTGGTTGTTTCTTGATGTAGGGGAAAGTGGTGATTTCCTATGGCTCATGACAGTTGAGGACCCACGACTATAACTACACGACCTATGATGTTGAGTTGGCAGTTTTAGTCTTCACGTTGAAGATGTGTTGGAACTACCAGATGGGCAAGCAGTTTACCGTCTACTCTTATCACAAGAGTCTCAGATATATCTTTTATTAGAATTATCTGAATTTTAGACATATTAAATGTCTTGTGTTCATCCAGGATTACGACATTGAGATCATTTACACACCCTGGAAGGGGAACATTGTGGCAGATTCTCTCACCAGGAAATCTGTTTCGTATTTTCTGAATGAGGCGATGAGGCAGTTGGCCTCCTTACAGTTATCCTTCGTGGATGGAGATGAGGGAGATTACCTACAATCGTTGGTTGTTAACCCTCCACTCTTATATCACGTTAGGGAATAACAACGTGCAGATGCTATGTGTGAGACTCCACATGCCCTGATATCCACAGGTGATGCTGGTGATGAAAATTAAGAAGGTGGGGGGAACATTGTTTTTTTAGAGGGCGTACAGTCGTACCAGTGTCCTTGTGGGAGGAGGTTCTGAGGGAGTACCATACATATCCTATGGCAGTGCATCCATGAGTGGAAAAGATGTACAAGGACTTCTGGTGTTAGTTCTGGTATCCAATAATGAATAAGAGTGTGGTAGGGTTTGTTTCTCGGTGCCTTACTTGTCAACAAGTAAAGGATGAGCACCTGGTTCTAGCAGGTTTGACTCAGCCCATTGAGGTGACAATGTGGAAGTGGTACGAGATATCAATGGACTTTGTGAAGGGTTTACCACACATGTCCAGGGGACACGATTCCATCTGGGTGATCGTTGATAGGCTCAACAAGTCGTCCCACTTCCTAGCCATACGGGAGCAGTGTTCAGTAGAGAGCATGTGACGCCTCTACATGCAATAGATAGTTCGACTTCATGGAGTTCCATCGATGATCATCTCATATCATGATTCTCTTTTCACATCTAGGTTGTGGAAGGGATTGAAGTAAGATTTTGGGACTCAGTTATGTTTGAGCACGGTGTTTCATCCCCAGACTGATTGTCAGACAGAGGAGAACATCCAGTTTCTGGAAGATATGCATAGATCTAGCGTACCTGACTTCGGTCATAGCTGGGAGGATCACCTTAAACTAGTGTATTTTGCTTAAAAATACAATTATCATTACACTATTGGTATTTTACCATTCAAGGATTTGTATGGGCGACAGTGTAGGTCACAAATTTGTTGGACTGACACAAGAGAGTCATCACTCGTAGGCCCAGAGATGGTGAGAGCTACTACATAGAAGGATCATGTCCTCTAGGAGCGGATAAATACTGTATAGAGTTGGTAGATGTCTTTTGCCGACAATAGGCGGAGACCCTTGGACTTCGAGGACGGAGACCAGGTGTTTCTTCGGGTCTCACCTCGATGGGGATTACATAGGTTTCGGCGAGGCGGAAAGCTATATCGGAGGTTCATCGGCACTTTCCAGATTCTGAGTAAAGTTGTCAAGGTGGCGTATCTCTTGGCTCTACCTCCTCAGATGGACCAGGTACACAATGTCTTCCATGTGTCACAGCAATGGAGGTACGTGCTTGGTCCATCACACGTCATCGACTGGGGCGAGCTGGACAGCAATGATGGAGTGACCTTTGCTTAGTACCTAGTGGTGATCGGGGATCGGTAGGATAAGATCCTTCATGGGCGAGCTATTACCTTGGTGTGTGTCCGATAGATGCATGAAAATCTCCAGGAGAGCACGTGGGAGATGGAGGGTCAGATTCACGAGCAGTACCCACATCGTTTTGAGTAGCCTTTGTTTTGGCTTTTTGGGGACATAAAAACCATAAGGTCGGTATGGTGTAATGTCTTGTATTTTCCATACATTATTCTTCAAAATATGTGGGAATTATTTTGAGAAATATCTTCGTGACGATGTGTAGTTCTGAGGGCCGGTGAGCCTAGAACAAATATTTGAATTTAATTAAATAATTAAATAATGTGTGCATGAGGTTTTTTCAACAAAGTGTGATAACTCCCTAATGGGTGCTCATATCAGAAATCTGAGGGCACCGATGCGTTTAGAACATCAATTTTTACAATAGCTGAGGCCTAACATCGGGGGGCGCAGGTCGGTGGTGAAATCTAGTTTTTTGGACGTAAGAGTAATAAAATATTAAAAAAAATATTTTCTTCTACATTCAAATATTTTTAAATATGTTACAACAGATATCCTTTATCCTTTTTAAATAAAGGATTTCATAGGGGTCCATGGTTACAAACATCATAACCCTGAAACCCTTGGTGGCTCTGGGGGCTCTGGAGAAAACCTCCCAACGCGGCGACGACGTTCCTAACGATTTTCGCTGGTGACGACGACACGGCTACCAGATCTTCGCCATCGAACGCCGCGTAATCCAATTAGTATGTTTGTTTTAGATTTTATTTCCCCCATTGTTTATTCCTACAATGAAAACTTACTAATCTATGAACCGATTATCCCATGGATCGATCGTTTTGCGGGCAGGTGTGATTTGGGGTTTTATCGGGATATCAAATACTCGAGATTTATAATCTGTTGATTTTTGTTGTTTTGATCTAATGACGATGAACCCAGATTGTCAGGATCAATGATGGTGGTTTTTCCCTCTTGTTCAATTCTTTGTTTTTTTTCTCCCTGATTTCCTTCTTTGCATTATACACTTTCTTGGAAGAAATTGATTGTTGCGCATTCGTTTGTTGCCGCAACGAACTGAGATTGTAGATCCAACCCCGGAGCGATGTCATAGAGGTGCGACAATGATTTCGGTGGATGATTTGGAGTGGATTGAGAGATATATATTTCAGGCATTTTTCTTCGGATGGATCGTTCAAGGTTTGTAACAACCCGAGATTCTATGAGATATATTATTATTAATTTCATTGATGTCTTCTATTATAAACTACACCATGATTAGCTTGTACAATACCTAACACCATATTACCTTTCAGTATATGCAACACTATTCTTGGCTCCTCTTACACACAATTTCAAGTTCATTTTGTGGAAATTATTCTATGCAACATTAAGTATAGATTTTTCTTAATTTATAAATGAAATATGTTTTTATTATGTTATACGCAACACCAAACAGATCTTTCACTACACGCATCCCTAACATGGCTTGCATTACATGCAATCAAGGCCCTCTTCGATAGCGTATGTTGTACACAATACCATGTTTCACATAACGATATATTATTTTAATATTATTATGAACTAGCCATTATGAATAGTAATACCCACTTTTTAAAATTTTAACTTCCAAAATTGACTTCATTTTTGGATTTGGATTATCGAAATTAACCTAGGGTGAAGTTTTGGTATTTTTTCTAAAAAATTCAATTTTGATGAATAGTGAAAACACTAGGCTACTATTTAAAAACTGAATTTTTATTTAAATAATTATTTATTTTATTTAAATTTATTTTAGGTCATAAATGATACATAATACCTCTATAATTTCAGTGTAAATCATTTGATTCATTTTATAAAAATTTTACATATATAAAAATTTTATAGAACTTTTCACCGTCTTTACCCACCACCTAGGAAAATTTGAAAATTTACGTAAAACATAATTTAACCGCTTTTGTGAGGGTTAATTTAAAAAATCCGAGAGACACTGTTAATATCAATGGGTAAAATGTAGTTCAACAAGATTAATTGTTTTTTTGGTGAATATTAACTTTTTACTTTTTTAACATGGTTTTAAGTAAATAGGGTAATTAAGGGTAAAAATGATATTACTATTACCCTAAAACCTGTCTTAATTCTATTGTATAAGTGTAATATGACCAAAACAAATTATGAATAAAATCTTACCCTTTAGGACCACTTGGATTAGATTAGGAAATTTAGTATTATTTTATTTAAAGAATAGTTAAAATGGTTAAAATCGAAGTTTAATAACTAAAACATTTTTATTATAGGGTTATACAGAAGATAAATTCAACTGTAAAAATTCATTAGAAAGCTAAAAATCATTCCTACATAATGGTATTTTATTTATAATTTTTATATATTGAATATTTTAATTTTTTTATAAAAAACATGATGATGCAGTAATTACCTTATTAATGAAATATTAACATAATTGATGTTATAAATAACCAAATAAATGTTATTTCAGACTTTTTATGAATTAAAATGATTTTATAGGTTAATATGGCATGTTATTATTGATTGAATTAACATTGTTCTAACTAATCATGTTATTATTATTTTCACAAAAATCAATTACCAAATAGTGTCAAAATTTACATAAAATAGTTTTTAAAACAAATATTATATTATTAATTGTTATTTTATACCTAAAAATATAAGGTTCTGCCAAATGACTTATATAATGTTATATATATTACTAATTAAAAAATTGGAGTTCTTTTGTCTTGTTAAAGTATGTTTATTAACCATGTAGTGTAAGAAAACAAGAATATAGGGTAAAAGTAAAATTATTTAACACAACGATAAATCTAAATGATAAGGTTAAAATAGTAACCAATACTTGTCTAAAATATATTGGTAGAGTGGATTTCTATCCATACCCACTTTATCATCAAAATAAATCAATTTTGTGCTATTAAAAACCGAATATGACTTTATAATAAAATAATATGTTTTGTTTTTTCTAAGGTGCCCCTCTCCTCCATTATAAAAGGGAACATCCTCCCCCTCTTCCTCACACCACTTAGAGCCTTTATGCTCGTCTAAAAACTACCAATTTCTATTATCCACTTCCCTAGAAACATATTATACGTCATGGTATTCTTAAAAGACAATATTTAGTGCCTTATGAAGAGGATAAGAAGATGTGCTTCAAAGAAGAGGTAATGTGCATTACCGATTCTTTCAAATTTATTTATTATTATACTACCTCTTATGTAGTTGTTTAATTGTGAAGTAATAACATAATTATTATATATATACATATATGTTATTATATATATTAAACAACCCTATTTCACCTTCTATCCATACTATTGAAAACAAAATCACCGCGCGTGCGTACGTACGAAATACCGTCTCCACACCGTCGTGTAATCAGTTTTCTCACCACCACCCTACATGGATGGGTATAATGGTGTAAATAATAAATATATATTATTATTATAACATCATACTGATTCTAATATATTATATCATCCACTCCAATTCCATTCAATAAATATGGGAATGATATAATTACATGTGTGTACGTAAAGATAATTGTCTCCACGACGCAATGGGATTCATTTTCCATGATAAAAATTCAAGAATGATTAAAAAGTATATATAATAAGTAATCATGAAATATATGAAATAATAATTCTACTGTATTTGAGTATATATATATGAATTTCATCTAATTAATTCCATTCAATTCAACAAGGAAACGAAAAACAACATTCATGTGTACGTACGGCCTACCGTCTCCATGAATGGTGTATTTGTTTCCATTTATCAATCTATTATATATATAATTATTCTTAATATATATTATATATATGTTATGTTTTATATTTTTTTATTATGTAACCTAGATATATTTAATCATATTAATAATTACAAGTCAAAACACAGATGATAAATGAAACGATTTTTCCCTAAACCCTGTTTTAACATGGAATTGTCAAATGAACGGATAATATAAAGTCATAAGTGAATCATATATGATATCATAAATATTGTTATGGTCCTGTTACAAGTTAATAATATGTTTAAACCTACTATATAGGAGTCTTGGATACATATGGTAGAAATTGGAGAAATGTAAAGGGATAATTATTCCAATCTCATTCTTATCCGAGATTGTTTATTCGTAAGTATTTACTGGGGTTATGTTTATCATCCATGTCCATATGTTCTTAGAATTTTTTCATAAAATTTTTACATTTATTCCATTTATTTTTAAAGGCATTTTTACCCATTTTTTCCTTTTACCAGATTGTATGGAATGAATCTTTCTTTTTTTTACCATACGAGGTAGTTTTTGACTTTTCCGACAAAAGTATGAGAAGAATGTTTTTTAACTTATACAAAATAAATATATTTTTATAGTTTTATAACATCTTCTTTTCATGAAGCTTACTCTACATGTTTTCATTAATATTCTCAAAAAAATTAATTTCCTTTAAAATTGCATGGAATTTTTTGAAAAGAAAATGATTTTGAAAAAGAATGGTTATTTTCCTCAAGAATTCATTTCAAGTGTTTTATCAAAACCAGTTTCTAGATAAGATGACTTTATTTCATATGTGTAAGTTTAAAGTATAATTTCTCTATTATTTATATGGATTCACTTTTCTTATGATGAAATGATATTCATTTTTTGTATGGATTTTGTTATGATGGGATGATATTTATGAAACCCATTTTATACATTAGGTAATGATGAATGATTTATTTTCATGTTGTGGCACATGTAAGAATGATTTTATTATGAGATGGGTGGGACCTATATCTATATACAATGAATTGGTTAATGATTTATATCTCATGAGATAAACATGGATGGAACATTAAGTTAATCATGTTCAGTGTTATAAGACTGAAACGAGGAGTGAAATCGATTCAGAAAGGGACTTTTTCCAATACGATAGTCTTAGAAGAAATGCCTTGGCTACTATAGATATAATATCATGTGATTAATGTTTTTCTACAACATAATTTTTATTTCAAAGCTATTTTATCATGATTGATGTTCCATTATGATCTATTCCTTACGTACTTCCATGTTTTATGTCATTGACCATGATTTAAATGTTTAATCATTATGTTCATGTGTTTTTGTTCAAATGTATATGGTGTGTTTTATTTCCACTATGCTTACCCATAATGAGAATTTCAGCTCACCCAATATATGTTTTATTTTCCCTAGGATATAAATAATGGTTTTAGGTAAGAAAATAAAAGATAATGATCTTTATGGGGGATGTTGATGATCTTTCACCACGATTAGAAGATTATTTTCCGTGTTTCCAAAGAAACTAAACTATTATGGTCCTTTTGTGTTTTTTATTATGAATTAAATATTCCTCAAAAGTAATGTAATATCCATGAACCTCAAGGATTGGGTCTCTACAGTTGGTATAAGAGGAAAGGTTTAGTTATGAATTTGAAACAAGGATGCGAAAAATTTAGTTAGATCCCAAGAGATATTTCTATAGTATGTCTCGGGATGTACATAAGGTTAAGTATAAGTATAGGTTATAGTCCTAGAATTATGGTAAATATATTAGGATTAAAACAAAGATGTTAGATATTGAAGGTAATCCCCCTTTATTATATTTTTTTCCCTAGCATGATTTTTTCCTCTAACACTATTCTTTTTGGGTTCTAGACGATGGATGGAACTCGAAAGAACCTTGTTGATCAATGTAATTGACAATGCAATGATTGTCCTCCTAAAAAAACCAATGTTATGGGAGATGGTGTAAATAATCTTATTGTTATACTTACAGAAGCTATGAATCATTCTGGACTTCTAAATGAGAAGATAAGGGATCAATATTTTATTGAGTCTTTTAGGAGGCAACATCCACCTTCTTTCAGTGGGTCTTATGATCCACGTGTTGCTGAACAATGGATCAGTACCATAGAAAAGATATTTTCCATACTTCTCTGTTAGGAACATGAAAAAGTCATTTTGGTTATTTACTATTTAATAGGTGAAGCAGATTAGTGGTGGAATGTAATTAAGAATACAAGGCCTCGAGATGAATTTGAATCCATGGAATGGGATGAGTTGAGGAAAGTTTTTTTTCATTAAGTACTTCCCTCATATTATTCGAACAATGATGGAAAATTATTTCCATGAGCTTAAGAAAAATTATGATGAATCTGTTGGTATATATGAAGGGAATTTTACAAGGCTTTCAAGGTATGCATTAGGCTTTATCATCCAACCTGAATGTAAAGTTGATCGATTTTTCAGTGGCTTAAAACCATGACATAGAAGGGAATTAATTATAAGAGACATCAGTAGCTATGAAAAATTTGTAAGTTATGCTATCAAGGTAGAAATGGATGTTTTTGTTACATATCCTTCTCATGGTTTGGACAAGAATCTAGAGATGGTGTTCAAGGAGAAATCTCATAATTATGGTGAAAAGAAGATGCATGTTTCTTTATTCTCAATGTGTGGAAAGAAGAATGGTGGAGATTGTCTTTATGGGACTATAAAATGTTTTAAGTGTGGAAAGGAAGGACATCGAGCAGATGAGTGTCTGAGTAATGGAAAAAGGGTTTCTAATGATGTGAATAAAGAAAAGACTGTAGAAAATGCACCACCAACACTTCAATGCTTCAAGTGCAAGAAAATGGGGAATTATTCTAATCGATTCTCTAATCCAAGGGTTAATGATGATCAACGTGAGCAACATATTATGGGAAAGGATAAAGGGAAGTCCCATGCTATCATTATTTGTGATTCCGAGAATGAAAATGTTATTATATAATGATTAAGTGTTTATGTAATTGGATTTCAAAATAGTATCATTGAATATCATTTATGGTATCGTGGATTTTTGGAATATCAATGTATTGGTTTTCAATAATTATATTGTACCAATAACCATGAGAAGTGATTGAAATATTTTTGGAAAGAAGATGACATGCACATACCGAATGGATAAGGAGAAAATAATATTAATGAGCTCATGAATGATATAAGGAAACTGTGATATCATGGTTTGAGTATACTGAAATTTTGGGATTATGGTATGTGGAAAGAGTTACCTTTTGACATCATTCATGTTTTCAATATGGCTCTATGGTAATTCATGTTGCAAGAGAATACATGATTAAGGTATTCACATGATTGGAATGTGATCAACAATATATATATTATGATATATGGGAGATAAATGATGGTATTCACATGCTTGGTTAATGACATTTCTAGTAATCGTTTACTTTATACTATGAGATTGGACAGATGTATTTTGGATAAGCCTAAAGATTTTAATGGATTATATTAGACATAAGTCAGTATTTTTTATGGCTAGAAATTTTTTCGATATTATTTATGGAATGTTATAATAATGTAGTTTTAGAAAAAGGACAACCTACAGGATGAGCGATAATCCGTCGCGTCAGACAAGGTTGTGGGAATTGAACCCACAACCAAAGTACGACATGCCTTTATCTCCTACCACTATCCTACAAGAAGACCTTGGTTAGTAGAAAAAAGTCTTATTATATTAAGTAGTATGATATATGAAGTATATGCATATTTTAGGAACCATAGATTATTAATCTCACTATAGATGGACTTATGTATTTTTTATAAATTTTTCTAACCTTTTGATTGAGACAGATGGAATGAACCATCAATCTATCACATTACCAGCTAACACTTCACGAATGGAAAATTAAACATCATCTATTTAAGAGATGAATTTGAAATTGTCCAAGGAACAACCAACGTTGAGGTTATACGGAAATAAAGTAAGTATTTCTTCTATTTCAAATTCTTCATCATTAGGAAAATGATCTTGGAAACTAAAAATGTTTTCCTAGTTCCCATATATTCAATGAATCAGATGGTACTTTTTATAATCACAAATTTATGGCTTTTTGATTGTGGGATTCTTCATAGACATGTTCTCTACCACTCTCCATCAGAACATGATGGTTAGGTATCTCTTCCATATCGATATTTTCACCTATATTCTCCTATGTGAAAACCCAGTGATGAGTTAATTTGGGTAACTGACATGTTTCATACTTCACTTTTTAAAATAATGTTTTAGTATTTCTTTTTACGTTGTGGGTTTCTATGAATGAGGCTTTCAAGTAGTAAACCATTTATAACCCCGACGAATTTTGAGGGTGAACATCATTTTAAGGGGTGAAGAATGTAACAACCCACGATTTTATGAGATATATTATTATTAGTTTCTTTGATGTCTTATATTATACACTACACCAAAATTATATTGTACTATATGCAACATCGTATTAGCTTGTAGTATACACAACACTATTCTTGGCTCGTGTGACACACAATTTCATGTTCTCATTGTGGAAATTATTCAACGCAAAATTAAGTATTGATTTTGTTTGATGAATAGATGAAATTAGTGTTGATTATGTTATACACAACACCAAACAGAGCTTTCACTACACGCGTCCCTGAATTGTTTTTTATTACACGCAATCAATTCCTTCTTCGATAGCCTGTGTAATACGCAATACTGTGTTTCACTAAACGAGATATTATTATAATATTATTATGAACTAGCCGTTATGACTAATAATACAAACTTTTTAAAATTTTATCTTTCAATATGGACTTCATTTTTGGATTCGGAATATCGAAATTAGCCTAGGGTGAATTTTTTGTACTTTTTCTGAAAACATTCAATATTTGGAGAATACTGAAAACAATAGGTTACTATATAAAACCCAAATTTTTATTTAAATAAATATTTATTTTATTTAAATATTTTTGGTTAAAATTGATAAATAATACCTATATATGTTCAATTTAATTCATTTGAGTCATTTTATAATAATTTTATATATATATGAATTTTATTGAACTTTTCACCTTCTTTTACCCACCTCCTAGGTGAATTAAAAAATTTATATAAAACATAATTTTACCACTTCTATGTGCGGAATATCAAAATTCGTGAGACACGGTTAATATCAAGGAGGGAAATGTGGTTCAATAAGATAAATTTTTTTTTGGTGAATAGTAACTTTTCACTTTTTTTACAACGGTTCAATGTAAATAGTGTAATTAAGGGTAAAAAGTATATTTCTATTACCCCAAAACTGGTCATAATTCTATTGGAGAAGTGTAATTCGACCAAAAACAACCTTATTAATAAAATATTACCTTTTAGGTCAACATGGATTAGATTAGGCCATTTATTATTATTTTACTTAAAGAAGAGTTAAAATGGTTAAAATCAATGTTTAATAAATAAAACATTTGTAATGTTGGGTTATACATAAGATAAATTCAACTATAACAATTCATTTTAAATATAAAAAGATTTCATACATAATCGTATTTTATTTATAAATTTTACTCATTAAATATTTTAATTTATTTATGACACAATGATGATGCAGTAATTACCTTATTAATGAAATATTAACATAATTGATGTTATAAATACCAAAATAAATATAATGTGAGACTTTTTATGAATTAAACTGATTTTATAGGTTAATATGGCATGTCTGTATTGATTCAATTAACTTTTTTCGAACTGATCATGTTGTTATAATTTTCACAAAAATCAATTACCAAATAGCGTCAAAATTGACAAAAAATTGTTTTTAAAACAAATATTATATTATTAATTGTTATTTTATTCCTAAAAATCAATGGTTCAGAATGATTAATTATATAAGGATATATATTAATAATTAACCACTTGAAGTTCTTTTGGCTTGTTATAGAAGGTTAATTAACTATATAGTGTAAGAAAACAGGAAGATAAGGTAAAAGTACATTTATTTAACTTAATGTTAAATCTAAATGATAAGGGTAAAATGGTAACCTAAACTTGTATAAAATCTATTGTATGAGATTATTTAGACCCACAACCACCTTATATTATAAATAAATTAATTTGGACATTTTAAAAATAGAATATGACTTTATGATAAAATAATATTTTATATTTTTCCTAAGGTGCCCCTCTCATCCCTTATAAAAGGGCACCTCCTCCCTCTCTTCCTCACACCACTTTCAGCCTTCAATATATTCCAAACCCTAAATATTTCTCTTATCCACTTCCCTAGAAACATACTATAGGTCCTTGTTTTCTTGAAAGTCTATCTTTAGTGCCCTATGTGGAGGATAAGAAGAGGCGCTTCAGAGAAGAGGTAATGTATGTTATCGATTCATTCAAATTTATTTCTTCTTATAATTCCACTTCATTAGTCATTTAATTATAATGTAATAACATCTATATTATTTATATAGTTATATGTTATTATAAATATGAAACAACCCTATTTCACCTTCTATCTATCCTATGGAAAATGAAATCACCGTGCGTGCGTACGTACGGAATACCGTCTCCACGTCGTGGTGTAATATGGTTTTTCCACCACCACCTTACTTGGATGGGTATAATTGCATAAATAATAACTATATATAATTATTGTAACTAATATGGACTATACAATATTATATAATCCACTCCAATTCCATCCAATAAATATGGGAACGATATCATCGCTCGTGCGTACGTACAGATTACCGTCTCCACAACACGATGTGATTCATTTTCCATGTTAACAATTCAAGAATGATTATAAATTATATATAATAAGAAATCATGAAATATATGACATAATAATTCTAATGGATTTATGTATATTAATATTTCTGTCATATATTTAATTCCATTCAATTCAATAAGGAAACAAAAAACAGCATTCATTCGTAGGTATGGCCTACCGTCTCCATGAACGGTGTATTTCATTCAATTTATCAATATATTATATATATGCATATTGTGAATATATATTATATATAAATAATGTTTTATATTCTGGAATTAATTAATCACGATCTAATTAATGATATTAATAATTATACATCAAAACACTGACGATAAATGAAACAAATTTACCCAAAACGCTACTTTAACATGGAATTCACAAATGAACGGATAATATAATGTCGTATGTGAATCATATATGATATCATAAATATTATTATGGTTCTGTTACATGTTAATAATATGTATAAACACACTATATAGGAGTCTTGGACATATACGGAAGAAATTGGACATAAGGTAAGGGATAATTATTTCAATCTCATTCTTATCCGAGATTGTTTATTGGTAAGTATTTACAGGGGTTGTGTTTATTATCCATGTATATATATTCTCATAATGTTTTCATAAATTTTTTAATTTTCTTCCAGTTATGTTTAAAGGCATTTTTACCCTTTTTTTACTTTTACTACATCATTTGGAAGGGATATTTTTTTTGTTTACCAAACGTGGTACTTGTTGTCTTTTCCGATAAAAGTATGAGGGGAATTTTTTCTTAACGATTACAGAATGAATGGATTTTTATGTTTTTATAACGCCTTATTTTCATGAAGATTACTCTACATTATTTCATGACTATTTTAAACAAACTCCTTTTCCTTTAAAATTTCATGGAATTTAGTGAAAAGAAAATTTTTTAAAGAAGAAAGGATATTTTCCTCAAGAATTTATTCCAAGTGTTTTATCAAAACAATTTTCCATAATAGATGGAATTATTTCATATGTGTATGATTCAAGTATAATTTCTCTATGATTACATTTCTTCACTTTCCTTATAATTAAATGATATCCATTTTTTTATGGATTATGTTTTGATGGGATGATGTTTATGAAACCCATTTTATAATTTGGGTAATGATGAATGATTTATGTTAATGTTGTGGCACATGTAATAATGATTTCATTATGAGATGGGTGGGACCTATATCTCCCTCCAAAGCATTCGGTAAACATTTATGTCTAATGAGATACACATCGCTGGAATGGTAAGTTAATAATGTTCAGTGTTACAAGACAGAAATGAGGAGTGAACACGATTCAGAAAGGGACTTTGTCCACTAATATGGTCTTGGCAGCAATGCCTTGGCTACTATGGAAATCATATCATGTTATTAATGTTTTTCTACAACAAAAAGTTTTATTTCCAAGCTATATTATCATGATTGATGTTCCATTATGATCTATGCCTTAGTTACTACTATGTTTTGTGTCATTTCTCAAGATTTCGATGTTTAAACATTATTTTCATGGGTTTATGTTGAAATGTATATGGTGTGTATTATTTTATCCACGCTTACCCTTAATGAGAATTTGAGATCAACCTTAATATTTGTTTTCCCCTGGATATAAAGAAAGGTTTTAGGTATGAAAAAAAGAGGAAGATCATTATGGGAGATGTTGAAGATCATTCACCATGATTAGAAGATTATATTACGAGTTTCAAAGACACCAAACTATTATGGTTCTTGTGTGTTTGTTTTCGTTTTGAATTAAGTATTTCACAAAAGTAATGTAATGTCCATGTACATCAAGCTTTTGGTCTCTACAAGGTTTATTATCCGATTTAAGGACTGAAAACATTTGTTTCGGTGTTCGTAGGATGAAATTAACCAACCCCCGGAGTATCAGAATGAAAGGATGAGAAACCATGGATCCGAAGGATCCGCCACAACACAAAGAGGAAGACAGTGTTTCTATAAAAATCCCGACTACCTGGCCTGTAGTATCGGCTACATGGCGTGTGTTCGTCGGCAGACCACCTGGTGTATACTCTAAAAGTACACATGCACGGGTTGGGTACACAACCATGGACACAACATGTCTACCCCTCCCTAGCATACCCGGCCAGATACATGGGATAACACATTTTATGGTACATGGGTAGGCGACATGGACAAATACCATGTACGGGTACATGTTTATCATACAAGGAGCAAGCCCCAGGTGCTCGGTAATGGCATGTGATTATTCTACATGATGTGTAGTTACTTTTTATATGATGAGCAAAATGACACGGGCCGTTTACATGGTTAGTACCCAGAGTCAAGGAACACGGTATGTGATTATTCTAAATGTTGTGTAGTTGAATTTTACATAGCTTGATCGGATGACATAGGCCGGTTACACGGTTAGTTCCCAGGGTGAAGGAACATGCTATGTAACCATACTACACGCCATGTAACCAATATTGCATGGCATCAGCTAGTTTCCTTCTCTGACTTGGGCTAGTTTCTTTAGGGGTTTTCCCCTTTGTATTTATCTTGAAGGTTCTTGGTATCATTTCCTATATATTGGTGCATGATCCCTTCAGCATGACTTCATGAATAGAGCTGTTGGAATCTCCTCTATGAGACATAGATCTGGATGGTCTATTCATTATTGGAACTGTTGGTAGTGTTTTTGGTATCGATGTGACCAACATTACCCAAGCGCCAATCTTATGCTTAGAGGATTAGGTCAGACCAAGTTGTTGGAATCACCCCATGACTTGGTGGTGATCCTCATATGAGCATCATGTTCTCAATGTACATGTGGAGTGCATTATACGGGAATGAGTACTTTACATCTCTCTTTCTTCAGACCTAGGAGTGTGTTCTCCACGTTTCATGCATAGTGAAATCTTCAATCTGGATCTTAGTGGTAGTTTCAAAATGTTCGTTTGAGTATGAGTATATTGGGATATTCTTATTATATTTTCTGTATACATATGTTGTGTAGAGATGATTGTATCTTAACTTTTTGGTATTTCCCTTGATGTATTCTTCTGTGGTTTTGGGGTGTCCTTCTGGGTATTGTTATATTGACCCTTGCATGGGTTTTTCCCGCACGTGTCGTGTCTTGTGAAGACGAACGAGCCTTTGACAAGATTCTAGGTGGACCAGGACCGGACGGTATTCAGTGAGGTCAGACATGCTGAGGTGTGTTCCTATGGCTATAGATTGTCGTCACAACACCTTTACTTATAGGTTGGACTTTGTTACGAACTCTCTTTTGGTGGGATTGTACATTTGGCCCAGGGTGTCACATTATTGTACTTTACCATTTCTTTCGTACCCTATTGGTTGGGTTTTTAGTGTATGCATGAATTTTTCCTTTTAGTAGTTTTTACATCTCAACTTTGTGGGCATGGAGATGTGTGTGTGTGTAAAGGTTTTTAGGCAATGCCTCCCATGTTAGTAGCATGCCTACTCAGTGATAGTCACCAGCCCATGGACTATTGGAGGCGGGCTTGGGGAGTTGAAGCTCGGACCCCACTGGGACTAGTCATGAGATGTTCCCGATATGGTTCTCAATAGGGTAGAGGCAACCTGATTTTCTATTTTAATAGCACCAAATTATTTCATCTTTTTTGGATGATGGTGGAATTCAAATACTCTTTGTGATAGAGACCCAATGGAGTGTCGTTCTTGCATCTGTAGGCACATCTCCAACATTTCATCAACACTTTTCCACCATCCCTGAGTCAAAAAGTATTCCACAATATCCACCATCAAAAGTGAGATATTTAACACCGTGTCAAGTACGATGTTGGAATAACATCACCAGGACTGGTTGAGGTGGTGGTCCTTTCCCTGGAAGCCAGACCCCAGATCAATAGCAGCCACAAAAGAGCTGTTATATTGTGTTTGTCTATCTATTGCACAGGGCCTTGGATTGGCCAATTGTGTGCACTACATCCAATACCCAATGATCAAGCTGCGGGACCATCTATAGTACGATGTATTATCCTGGTATCATATACTATAGTAACTTCATTATTTGATATAGGTTCATATAACTCTTTTCCATCGAATCAGGCCTACACTTTTACAAAGGACACTTTCTTGCTGATTAGCCTTGCAAAGATGGAGAGTTTCTTCAATATCAAATGTTGGGGATGAGTTGTTCGGTGGTTTCATTTTGGTCTTACTCTTTATAACTTTCAGTGTGATTGTCCTATGTCAATGACGTATCTTGTTTTTCTCCCCATTCATCCCTTAAAAGGGGGATTTATCATATAATAATAAACTTGAAGGCCTTCAGGCCGTTTGATGGTGTGTAGAACTCTTTTTAATTTTGTATCTATTTTGGACAATCGCAGAATATAGATAGAATATTACTAAGGTGTAATGACCCTAGATACACTGTTAGAGGTACAAATATAGGGCATATGCCTGTGTAGGGACAATCCATTTGAGGTGGGTAGTTTACCTTTCTTATGAATGATATTTTTTTTGGGATCACAAGCATCTATCACATTCTCGTTATTGAGTTGTTGGTTCAGTATCATTCTTTTCGTTACTAATATCATCTCATGGTATATTTTATGTCACCATAAGGTAGATGATATCCATATAATGGTGAGTTGGATGTCCTGACTAGTAGATCTAGACCAAATAATCATGGTATAGGAGGAGTGAATACACATATTGAAAATATATTAATGGAGGATGAGGGTTTCGATTAACATGTTTACCTCATGAAGTGCATCATTTTAGGGATATCATTACCGATGTCCACTCTATCTTACCACCTTAGAGAGAGGTAGAGTTTACAATCGATCTTACTGCAGGAGTAGATCTAGTGATCATTCCTCCATATAGGATGAAATTTATAGATCATCAAGATCTCAAAGGGTATTTATATGATTTAGAGGATAATGGTTTTATACAGACCAATACAACCTCTTCAGGTTCTTATATGTTTTTCTCAATAAGGAGGATGGATCATTATGTTTATGCGTGGAATAAAAATGGCTGATCAAACATATAGTCCAGAACTGATATCAACTTTTTCAACTCGATGATCTCTTTGACCATATATGATGAGAATTGGTCTTCTTTAAGATCATCTTGAGATCATGTTATCCTTAGTTATGTGTAATTCCAACAAACATATAATGTATAGCCTTCTATAATATGTATGTTCTATATGAGACTTTGTTATGTTGTTTGGTTTTACGAATGCACCCTCTATTTTCATGGATTTAATGATTTGAGTTTTCCACACCTATCTGGACTCCTTCTCCATAGTCTTTGAAGACAACATCTTGGTTAATTCTCACACTCTAAGTGACCATGCCATTTATCTTGAGATCATTCTGTGAACAATGATAGATAAATATAACTACTTCAAGGATACTAATTTCTATTTCTATATTGAAAAATTCCACTTCTTTGGTAATATAATAATATAATAAAAAATATATATGGACCCAAAAAATGATATTGATATATTTTCCATGGGGAAACATAAAACTGGGTTTTATTTCAAGTGTTTCATGGGATGTATTGATAGTAAATGTGTTTCATAAAATACATTTCCCACTTTTATTCGCCTCTTATTGTCATGAAAAGGTCGGTTTCCATGTTCATATAATCATAATCATGTTAGAAAGACATTCAGGAGTGGAAAGGGAGGGTTGTATCGACACCTATTCAAACTCTTAATGATGTAGGATTAGTTTATATTATCTTCAATGATGCATCATAAATCGGCCTAGGTGTAGTGCTGAAACTGGATGAAAAATTCATTATGTACATACCTCGACAGTTTAATCCACATGATAGAAATTACCTAACACATCGCCTTGAGTAAGTAACAGTTGTCCATGTCTTACATTGCTAGTGACATTATCTGTTGGGTGTGTCCATATTTATGTACATGAACCATAATACCTTCAAATATATCCTTTCTAAGCCTGACATGAACCTCAAATAGCAGATATGGATTGAATATCTATAATACATTGATTTTAATCATTCCTATATGCCTGAGGCTCAAATTTATACTACCTATAAAATCCATTTGGATATAAATGTTGTGGTTGAATGGTGTACCAAATTTCATAAAGGGGGTCTTATCTATAAATTATATAGTTGGAGTGAGATAGATGTTGATAAATTCCAGGTTCAAAATACACAAGATTTTTTATATGAGAAAATTCCACAAATCCCCGTTGAAGAAGAAATTGTTCCACAGACAAAATTAGTGGTTACAATTAGTAGACAGTTTTGAGAACCAAAATGGTATGGTTTTCTTTTAATAGAGGATAGATAATCACAATTATTTGATAATAATTATCTTCTAACCAATATGGTCTCAATAAGTGGAATATATGTTTCTATGTGGAAATAAATAACGAATTCTAAAATTTATTCCATGTACTAAAAGAATGTATGGATTTTGGTAGACCCTCTAGAGGATGTAAATACTAATGGTTTAAAAATGGAATTCATGAAGAAAATGTATATGGAAGGACAAGTTAATACATATAAGGTGTTATTGGTTTCAAATGTGTTTTTACAGCCTTATGGTATTGACTATAGTGAATCATCGTTACTAGTGGAAATATTGAAATCCATCAAAATTCTACATTCCATTGAATCTTTCCATGATTATAAGATAATGAATATTTTTTTCAAAATATACGTCATCAATTTGAACCTTTATGAATATTTATATATGACACAGATAGCTGGGTTTGTGACTCCAAAGGATTCCATCATGTTCTGAAAATTTCAAGGATCCATTAATGCATTAATGTACGCATCTGGATCATGGAATATTAATATTTATGATTCCATTTCATAAATATGTTTCAAAAATAATGAATACAATCCATCTATCTATAAATGGTTTACCATTTGTGATATAAGTTTCATAATAGTATTTGTTGATGACATATTACTCATTGGAAATGAAATACTAGTTGTATAATCTGCTAAGGCATAGTTGAATAAATTATCATCAACAAAGGACATGGGTGATAAAACATATATTTTTTGGATCATGATCCATTGTGATATAACAATGAGGTTTCTCATCCTAATAAATAGAACATACAGTAAAAAGATACTGAAAAAATTCAGTATGGTGAAATCGAAGAGTGGATTGTATGCAACATCACATGGAAGTCATCTTTATTTGAAAATATGCCTTCAGAAATATGAGGAAATAATGGAAAAATTTCAAGTATTTCATATGAAACAATGTTTCTCTTAGTCACATATTCTATAATATATACTAAACATGATTTGGTCTACAAATGATGTGTTTTATGAATATATCATGATAATCCCGATGACATATATTGTATGACTGTCAAGACTATATTTAAGTATCTCGGGCATACAATGGATTTGTTTGTAATTTATTAAAAATACGAGGAACTAGTTGTTTGGGAATATAATGATTTTAGATTCAAAACTAATCTAGAGGAAAAAATGTCCCAAATGGGATAAATCTTCACTTTGAATGGAGGCGTTGTCAGATGGAATAGCTCAAAATAGTTTGAGGTTATAGATTATATAGTAGATTTGTAGTATATTGTGGATTTAAATGTTGCTTAATAAGTAGCATCGATATGAATCTTCATCCAAGATCGTTACATGGTACCTAACAATAAATATCTTGTCGTTATATATTATGATAATATTATATCAGTGGATCCTTAAAAATTTCCAAGGTCAAATCAAGGGCAAAAACAAATACTTCATAAGTATCATCTCATGAAGGATTTTGCTAAGAGTGGTGATGATGGAGTGAGTTTTATTTCCATGGGAGACAATGTGATGGGACCCTTGACTACAGAATTGAATCAGTAGAAACAGGACTCACATGTGATGTATAGAAGACTAAATGTCATATGTAGTTGGATCTAGTACAAGTGGGAGTTTTTTAGAGTTATTTTCCATGAAAAATCTATTTGTGATTTGAAAAATTAAATAATCAATGTATTTTATTTTAACAAAACTTCTTATTACATATTTTTCATTATTCAACATGAATCTATTGTAATAATACCCTAGAGTATACATTTCATTGATAAGGTCATACCAATTCCTCAATATGATGAGAACCATGAGGTTCTATATAGATATTATGAAATATATTTATATGGTTGGATAACATACTCTAATGTGAAAATTAATACAAAGTGTGTAATATGAGAGTACTCATATATAGATGAGGCTTCTACTTATGATGTTCTATCTTGGTAATCTACATGAAAGGAGACTGTAAGAACATAACCACAAGTATAACTTACACATGTTTTTGAGTCACCGAAAATTCTAATCTAAAAGCATGTGTGATTTTCAATATCCATTTATAATATTATTAATGGAAGTTACAAATTTTTTATTTAGATTTATTTCAAAACCATGGTGATAAAATATTATAGAGAAGTTGGATATGTTGGGTGCATTATTAGTGAACCTTCATTAATGAATAATTTGAGTAATGTCATATTTATTCTATGTTTACAGAATATTTTATCTCATCCCTTTTAGTGTAGTAGAACAATCTCATTAAATTACATGGTCATGGTGTAATTACATGTTTATTTTATATAGTCAACGAATGAAATATTGATCATATAGAATGGTGACACAGATGTGCAACATACAAGATGATATATTTTGACAATGGTTTTATATTACAAAATGAAAAATCATATGTGGTTGTTGATGTTTTGACATTATTGAAGTTATATTGATCAGATAAATTAAATAATAAGTAATTCACCTGAATGTGAAAAAATTAATATTATTATTAAAGAATATTATAATAAATAATTTATTTCTAGATTTTGAATGAATATTTATTTATGATAAAAATTATTTATTCAGTTTTTTAATAAATGATAGAGGAGTTTGAATAGACCAGGTTGAGTATGTTGACACAATTAATTAACAAGACCGTTATATTATATTTGTTATTGTGCATGTTTTTTCAAGCCACAAAATAATTAATATATATATCTATTATTATAGGCATGGTATGTATAGAAGGTAATCAATGTTATTTACCTGAAATTATTCAATTATATAATAATTTAGCTAAAATCCGTCTATAATTTAAAGAATCTAAAAATAGTGAATAGAGAGTTATTACACAGAACAAATTCTCTCACAACTTATATGTCTTATATCCATTTCATGAATAAGTAGTTTAATAGAGATCTCATTTTGACCGAATACTGAGAGGTCAAAATGAACAAGAAATACATTCCAATCACCACACTAGCACCAAAAGATTTATTTGTGTTTCACATAGATCATAAGAAAACATATGGAACGACACCAAAGGGAATCTATCTATGGATCGTCAAAACACAAAAATTGTAATCCAAAAGTGTCTTTTAAGATAATTTCCATTCATCAATGAATAATGTTATTAATCCAACGTATTTATTTCATCAATTATTAAATAAATTTATTATAACTTTTATGTGAAAGATCATAATTATTAGAATTGAGAAAAAATAAAAAAAGATAACATAGATGATATATTAAAAATAATAACAAAACAAATGTTTTATAATATTAAAAAATAAAAATAACATGATATAATAATGAATTCATAAAATACACATTGTTTTCTCAAAAAGTACATGTAAAATGATATAACCAATAATAATAATGATAAATTTGGTTTTAGATAATATTTATGTTTTTAGAAGGCAATAAAATGATACCAAAATCATATAAAATATGTTATGTTTAAATCACATATGCTTTGGGAAGTATTTTATTTTAAATTCAAGTGATATATCTTATAAATTAATTTATTATTAAAATTATGTAACAAATATTTGAACATAAGATAAAAATTTTAATGATATAATGTACATTTACAAGAACAATTAATAGTTTTAATTAATATAAATAATAATATCATACAATAACATGGTAAAATATATGACAAAAAATGAATTGTAAAAAATAAAATATTAAAAAAATGATTTTTAACCAAAAAAACATGTAAATAAACATATTAAATTGAAAATATCATTTTGGAGTAACAAGATTATTATTTCACCATGTATGGATGTCAAATTTCAGATTTTGGATCTCGATTCATCAATTTAAAAAGAATTTTTAGATTATAGGATGACAAGATCATTGACTGATGGGTATCCACCCTAAATCGTCGAAAATTAGGCTGTGAAGAGTTATGATGGCTCGTGCGGGGAGGGAATCATGGGTCTTTCAGTTCTGTAAGAGGTATAGTAGGATCTATGTGGGTGTATGGTGGTAATATTCCAAGGTAAGGCATGGACTAGGACACGAGGTTTAGTAGGGTCTATAGTGAAGGATGGCCGCATTGTGTCAAGGATTTATTAGGGAATATGATTAGGTCCCTTTATGTGAAGGAGACGTCTACAATTAACATCCAAACAATGTATTTTCAAAGAAATATCATTTTTGTGTTTAATTATATTTGGAAGGTCCTTTTATAACGTGGATCTTCCAAATAAAACCCCAAATAAGTATCATTCATTATTTATTCATTATTTTTTTTAAATATAAGAAAAAATAACTTCTATATATGGGAAATTAATTTAGCCGAAAATGTATATTCCAAAATTGTTTTACTATTTTTATTAGATACAGAAATTACTCACCTCTAACCATTCAAAAGTATAGAACTTACTGTTTGAACATTTCTTGAAAGGTGCATCTTACATAAATAAACAAAGGGCATCAATGTGAGGGTATTGACTTCTATATCTAGTGATACATGAGTACTATTTATGAAGAATGATCTTGTTCGAGGAACCGGTAAGCACCTGGCCCAAGTTACACATATTTGGTTCCTTAATAAATTACATTGGAATGATTAAAAGAATGTTTTATCCCTATGGAAAAAATATTTTAGCTGTTTGGAAAAACCCGATACTTACATACGTCCCTCAACGAAACATGAAATTAATTAAAATATAGAAATTCATTTAACAACCTTCATAACTACGAGGTTATCCCAGAATGTCATTCATAATATACCTCTTCACGTCCTAGGAGAAATAATCATAAGAATGGAGTTATCTCAAATGCTCCGTAATGGTAATAAATACAATAGAACACATCACCAACAAAAACATTATGCATGGTGAATAACTAATAAACACTCATACCGAAAAAATAATCTTCAACTCATTATTGTGGGAATAAGTGCTAGATAATTTATTCCATAATAAAGCGTAATCTAGGGAATTATTACAGAAGAATAACCAAATGAACTTTCAATTACATGTTTCATAATAAGGAATTAATAATTCAATATATCATAACCATGACATAAAGGCATTCTTCCAAAGACATAAATAATCATTTTTTCAAGGCCTCGTGCTAATGCCATAATTTTCTCATGAGACTGATTGATGAATCTATGGAATATATCACCCCCCCCCCCAATCACTAAATATGTCCAATTAAATCTCCATATGAATGGTGATAGACATAGGAAAATGTAAAAACATTCCCCAAACATTATGCATTAACACTAACTATTCGGGGTAAATTTGTGAATAGTTTTAAGATTTAGCATCCTTCTTCAAACAAATCATAAACCATTAATTTAGATATCAGAGATGTTATAATAATATATTAATCCCAATAATACATAAGAATCAACAACATTGTGGATATAGACGAAAATAGTATTATAAAATCATCAAATAATTCTTCTGATAAATACTCTTATAATTTGAAAAGAATAGTTCTTCTAGAAATTTTTTATATAAATAAAATAAAATATAGATAGAATTTTAATTATAAAAAGAGTGATTTTAGAAATATAATTGTGGATAAATAGTGTTTATATAGTGCCCTTAAAAATATGCTCGAATTTGATAAATTAACTTGTATCAGGATAGGATTTAGGAAAGAATTTTTAAATGATCCTTTTAAAACTTATAACACCCCATAAATAAAAGTAATATTCTTGTTTATACTAATATATATAACATTATCCCATAATGTATTAGTAGTAAATATTAATAAATAATAATTTAATAGAGGTAATTGTAGAATAATAATAACCAGAATGAAAAATAAGGTTCATGTAGAAAAATGTTACCATAAATTTGAGGGTGTTCTTCACATGATCTTATTGTCATTGATAAGAATATAAAATTCATTAATTAATATTTTACCAACATAATATTTATTTAGTTAATATTTTATTTCTTTATTAAATTATGTCACGACCTACATGATGGGCTTATGAGGATTAATTTTCTTTTTTGAGATCGTTTTATTCCATTGTATTCATGAAAGGATTATTATATACATTCAAGGATAAACATGTATGATAAAAATGGTCATCCAGAAGTGAAGTTTTTTTTATTTGATAACATCAATATTAATACATAGTTTTAAAATTCATTTGGTTTTGGGAGTGAAGATGAATCATTATATAAAACATTAATGATATTTATTTAGGTTATTTGGTGGGTTTTTATCACAATGAACTCATTTTAATTTATAAGTTATTATAATGCGTAAAATATATTTCAGAACATTTAATAAGTTATAATAATAATATTATTGAATATTAAATATCTTCAAAATGGATTCATTTGAAAAATTGATGATGATAAAATAAATTGAAAACATGTCACCCATGAATGTGATAAATAAACACTGCCCGGATAGTGTTTTAATTTTTAATATAATAGAATCATAAAGGATAAATGATTATAAATTATTAAATTATCATGAAAACATTCCAGTACATGTATGGTACGTCATTTATCATAACATGTCAATGTAATGAGGTGATTAATGAAAAATAAAATAAATGAACTTGAAACAAAACTAATGTTGTGATATCTATTATGAAAATCCGGTAGACTGATGACATCACATTAAAATTCATAAAATTTATTAATAAGACAAAATGGGTGTGTAGTGATTCTTAAATAATATGGATATTATGTGGGATATGGAATTCCATTTCCCAATATAAGGTAATTTAAATTAAATAAGAATAACATAAAATAGTTCTTGAAAAATGGAATGGTGGTGGATTCCATTACCATGTAGAGTAACTACTAAAACATGATGGTTGGGGTAATATAAGCTTCAGTAAACCTCAATAGGAATACAAGAGATGATTAACATCTAGATATTATAGAATTTGGAAATTATAAAGTGAAAAAATGAAGTAGTGAGTGGGTATTTATTATAAAAGAAATGGTGTTTTTTCTTAATTTCAATGGACACCATGTTATTGGAATTTTAGAAACCATGCGCCTTCCTGTGGAATACTCCCATGGTATTGGTATATTGGTAAACCGCATACCTATTTCGACGTAACTAAGTTAATAAAAATTTTATATAAATTATTACATAATTATTATTTCCTTAATAATACTTAAAACACAAAATAATATTGTTTTATGACACATTGAAAAAAAATTCATGATCTCATTGTGTTTTAACCATAACGAAATAAAATAATTTTATGATTTACTATTATTAAGTTTTATATTAGTATTCATTAGTTTGTGTTAATATACCCCAAAAAATCATTAATCTTTTCAAATTCTAAATATCATATTGAAAAACCCATGTTTGTCAGTGTTTTGAAATTAAAATCATTGTGGTGGAAAAAATTATTTTTACTGGATAGGTTATAACAATGTGGTGTTTCGTCGAGGCTCAATGTTTCACACATTAAATATTAAAATATTTTATAAAACCATTATTTTTATGTTCCTCCCACCATACAAACATTTCATCTTTGAAATTATCAAAATTTTACTTTAAAATATGAACAAAGTATTTCATTATATTAAGCTCCTCAGGCTCCCATGTTTATTCTCAAATTATATGACTTGTCTGAAGAATCTATTCCATTAATGTCATAAAATACATCAACACCATTTACTTAGTGTCTATAATCTAGATAGGCTCTTCACGGTATGATAAGTCATGTTCTAGTCTTGTACATTCTTACGCAAGGACATGTGTTGGGTCTGGCATGTACATTCTCAATAATGAAACATAAAACACATTTTGTACCATAGAATGGATAGGGGAATTAAAAATGATATGAAACAACACAAAAAATTTCCAAAATTTAAAAAGGGATAATGTACATGGTTCAACGTTTCCCTTTCTTCATAAATCTTATAACACCCTTCCATAGAGACACTTTAATGAAAATATGGTCTTCCACTTGAAATTCCAATTCCTGCCATTGATTTTCAGTATATCTTTTTTGCCATTTTTGAGTTTCTTTGATATGTATTTTAATAATATTTAATTTCATTGTTGATTCTTCCATACGCTTTGGACCAATGAGTTTCCTTTCACTGACATCATCACAATATGTTAGTGTACAACATCTCTTTGCATACAATGATTCATATGGTTGCATTTGATTTCATAAATTAAAAATATTAATTTTGAAAACACTAAAAAAGGTAATTATTGATCACACATAGCTTGAAAATAATGTTATCAGGATCAATACATTTATTGTTTCGTTAGGAACAACCTTTTTTATTGAACATTTGTTTGTGTGTGATATAAAGTTCTCAATCGATACTCAGTATCAAGGGCTTTCAGAAAAAGTTTCTATAATATGAATGTATATCAAGGATCATGATCAAACACAATTAAATAATGTCCTCCATGAAGTTTTAAAACTCCATTAATATAGAGTCTTGCAAGTCTCTATTGTAGAAAATGCTCCCTACTAGTGGGGAAATAGGGAGATATCTTAAGCCGGTCCAAAATTACCCATATTAAATCCTTATTTCTAGGATTTTTAGGAAATATAGTGAAACAATCCATTGTGATGCCATCCCTTTTACCTGTATGAATATGTAGAAGTTGCATTAGTCATCTAGGTTGTTGACTTTCAGCCTACAAATCATGAAAAAATAAACATCTTGATACATAATCAACAATTTCCGGATTCATGTTGCCCCACAAGAATTTTTTCTTAAAGTCTATATAAATTTTAGTACTACATGGGTGTATAGAGAAATTTTCACTTTGGGAAACATAAAATAAATCCTTTTTTAGCTTCGGTATTGAAGGAACCTATAGCCTCTTCCAACATTTTAGAATTCCATCATCATATATGATGTCTTGCAACATCTAATCATTCACTGAATTTAATTTAAATTAAATGTACACATAACTAGGAAGAGAGAATTTAATAATTGTTAATATAGATTTTTGGGAAACCAATTGATAATGTGATTATGTTTCACAATTTTTGATAATTCCCAAGTCCATTATTACTAGATCCTTGAATACAAGACCCCTTTTAATCCACATTTTAATTAAAACACCATGATAATTTCAGATCATTGCATAAACTACCTTATTTTCCAATATATGGTGATAGTTTATGGAGAAATCATAATACTTGAGTATCTAAATCCCACACCATTGTTTGATATTGAGTTCGTTCGGTGTGAATATACATTTCATACTCTTGAGATCCGTAAATAGCTCACATCATTCAACATAAAGATAGTGTCCCAATTTTTTAAGATCCATGATAATAGTGTAAAACTCAATATAATGAGTAAAATATTTTTGTTTAAGAATTTTTAATTACTTGGTTGAAAAGGAAATAACTCTACCATTCTTCTTAATAACACAACCATGTTATTTCATCAAAGAATCAATGAAGATCACAAACCCATCATTCCCAGATGGTAGAGTTAGGATCAAATAATTCACTAATCTCCTCTTTAATTATTCAAAACATTCCCCAAATAATTTTTTACATAAAATCTTAAACCCATTATTTATAAAAACATTCATTGTTTTGGATAAACAAGAATGTTTCTAAAAAAATGTTGATAATTACATGATAAACCAATAAAACTATGTAACATGGTTATATTCATTGGTGTAGTTCATTCTAGAATATCCATTTCCATCACATTATAAACAGATATCCCATTCATAGAGACAATATGCACAAGAATAGAAATTGAATGAAGCCAAAATTCCCACATGATGAACATCCCATGTAATAGATTTCTTCTTATAGTCATCATAATAGTGCACAAGCGGTTTTCATGATCTTCATAGCTTTCGGAGTATACCCAGATATCATCAATAAATACCCAAAAAATTCTGCAATATATTCATTGAAATTTCTATTCATTAGATCTATGAAAGTAGAGGGTTTATTAATCAGTCAAAAAGGCATTACTGTAGACTCGTAATGACTTTATGTGGTCAAACTATTCTATTTTGAATATATTCCTTACACACACACAACTGATGATATCCATATTAAATATGAATCATCAAAAAATATTGGGTTCAATGATGTTGATCACATAAATCATCAACGTGAGGTAGGAGATAATTGTTCTTTATTTTAATTGCATTGATCTTCCTGTAGAGTGTGCACCACCTCTTAGATCCATCATAAATCCTAATAAAGTAAATTAGGGATATCCATAGAGAAACACTAGGGTGAATAGAACCATTATTACTCAATTACCCTAGTTTATTCTTCAATTCTAGTAATTAAATAGTGGATATTCTATAAGGATTCTATGATATAGGACTTGAACAATGAATTAAATCGATATAGAACTCAATTTCCCACTCTAGAGGATGTCTAGGTAAATCCACTTATTAAAACATCAATATATATTTTCACAATAGGTATATCCTATATTTTAATATAACTTTCTTCAATCATTGATATTCAGTTTTCAACCTCTCCATTACTTGAATCTTTTAGATCTAATGGGGGTGGATCTTGATGAGAATTAAATGCTACTATTTCTCCCCTAAAGATAATGGATTCCACATATTCCTCAATAATTTCTAATTCCTTTATCCTAAAATTTATTTAAAAATATTATTTGAAATACAATACATACCAAGGATTATAACAGTTTAAATCATTGATGTTGTGATAAAATTAGAAAATATGGCATGTTCATATTCCATAATGGGAACTTCATGACACATGTTTCTTTCCATAATACATCCCTTAGTATTTTTGACTGACTACTCCATCATTAAATTAAAATGAGATTATCCAATTTTTATAGAAGACAATGATGATATAAAAGAATGTGATGATCTAGAATCAAATATTATATTGTATAAGATTCAAAAAACAATTAAATTGCATTCTACAACATCTTTAAAGACTTAAATATCTTTTGTTGGGGTTGCAGAAGATTGGCATTGATCCCTTGGATTTCATTGGGGAACATTTCCTTGACACTTAGGAGACTAATTTTCATATTTTACCCTATATCATATATTTTATCATAGATCGTTGGTATCATTTTTCTTCCCACTAGAATCTTGAGATATGTGTCCATTTTCTCCACACTTTATATAAACACACATATCTTTTGGGAAAGTACGAGGTTGTCACTTCATACAATTATCTTATGGTGGATGGAAAAATATTATCTTCTTCTTCATTTCATTATTTCTTTTTCCAGATTTTTCAAAATCCCCCTTCTTCACTTTATTTCCCATGAGATTCTAAGACTTAAAGAATTCCCTATCAATATAAATAGCACATTAGACAATATCTTCATATGATGAGTAATATTTAGAGAATAGATCCCTTCAAAGGAATGGATTTATGCCATCAAACAATCGATCAATATTTCTCATAGGATTATGTATGTAGCCCATGTAATGCCTTGTTAATCTTGTGAAGTTAGATTCAAAATTTTCATCATTATCATCCACTTTCTACCTCATATTCAGAAACGAACATTCCATATCTATTCACTTTTCAAAAGGGAAGTATTTTTCTAAGAAAATATCCTTAAAATCCCTCCATTATATTTATTCAATTTCCTCCAACTCAAATTTATTTTGAATAAATCCCCCCACTACTATCGATCTCATAATGGATGATAAAATTTTATGAAAACATTCTTTATTTAATTAAATCCCAAAGAGAGAAACATCATCTATAATGATTGTATCCACTTCTTCGCTAATAATGGGTTATTACTCCCACTGATTGTTATAGGTTGTTGTTGCATAAAGCGGTTTAACATAGCTCCAACATGATTTGGATATCGATTCTCCACCCGGGTAGGTTATTGTTCATAACCTTAGTCAGTTGTTCATGTATAGTTATATGTTTCTTGTATCATCACAACTCCAAATCCAACATCATTATCTTTCATTGGAGGGTAATCCCAAAATAGGGCAGATGTGTTCATTCCATTTACATTCCTTCCACTAAGAGTCATTTATAATTAAAATCATACTCTAGATTATGTTATTAAACATTATATATAATCTCAAAGTAGAAAAAAACATATAATAAATATAAATACTATTCATAGCTAATCACATAATCATAAGCATGGTTTGATTGAGGAAAAATTATCTTTTAATTCCATCATAATGGTTTGTAATGAAAATTTTAATTATCCAAAGAATATCCCCCTAGAGTATCATTCTAGGTGCATAGTAAGGCCCATTGATGCATTAAAAGATACATTAGGTTAAGAAAGAAACTCCTTTAAAGAGTTTTTACGCCTAGGTACATCAATACAAGAACCATATCCACATGTAGTGTCAGGACGTGGATGTATTTTATAGAAATATCTACATAATAAATTCAAACCAAAATTACAATATGCTCTTATATGATTGTCCTCAAATAATATCATTGTATTTGTTTTCCCTAATTTACATTTTCTAAATTTAGTTTCCATGTTATCTACTAAACATGCTCTAAGAAAAACTATAATGTCCAAAACAAAGTTTCATATAGCTAGTTACTTAATTCATTAAATTGTCATGATTACATGAAAATTGAATCCCAATTGAATGAATAGATTAGTATTTTGGGAAAATAGATAAATTCATTAGTTCAACATTATAATGTTAAATGAAATTCAATATTGAAATTTCATTGACAATATTCGAAATTACGTTATTAACCCCACAAGTCATTCATAATACATCTCTTCATGTCCTAGAAAAATGAATCATAATAAAGGGGAAAGATCATATTCCTAGTAAGGGTAGGCAATACACTGGAAGATATCATTAACATAATCATTATTCATTGTGAATAAATTAAAAACACAGTTACCTTAAAAATAAATTTGAACACATTTTTATAGGAATAAGATCTAAATAAATAATAACATAATAAAGAATAATCATGGGTATTATACTAGTTTAATAACCACATGATAATTCTATTAATTTTTATGTAATGATAGAATTCATAATATCAAAAATCATAACCATAATTTCAAGGCCTCATTCCAATACCATAAATATCCATTTTGTCAAGGCCTCATACCAAGCCCATATTATGTCTCCTGAGACCAAATGATACGTCCAGGGGAAATAGAGCTCCCCACTAACAACATAATAAGTAAAAATAAATCATATTATGAATTTGGATAAACATAAACAATATATACATTCATATTCGAACTATATTATGAAATTTAAATAACACTCTCTGAGCATTTTTCATAAAAACAAACAATTCAATGTAAATTGAAGAATGGTTTTCAAATAGCACATCCATAGTCAAAATAATCAAAAAAAATAATTTAATATACTATATTATATAATAGATGATTAATCCCAACAATAAATATTAATAAACAAGAATTTTGAAATAGATGAAGATACTCTTATAAAATTATCATGAAATTCATTAGATATGGACTATTTTACCGTGAAAATAAAGGTTATTTTCAAAAACCATTTGTATACGACTAGAAGATAAGTAAGGTAGTAAATTAATAATAAAATTATTTATTTTATAATGATAATGGTTAAAAAAATATTATAGTGTTTCCCTGAAAATAGGTAAGATTTTGTGAAATTCCATTAAACCGAGCTTGTATTTCAGGAAGAATATTTCAAGGATCATTTAAATAAAATAATTCCCCATAAAGTAAAGTATTAATATGGTTGGTTCACATATATATAATATTAACACATAATTTATCATGAGTCCATATGGATAAATAATAAATGTATCGTGGTATTCATATAATAACCATAACCCAAATGATAATTAAGGTTTGGGTAGAAAAACCTTCCCATAAGTCTGATGGCATTTTTCGCATGATATTAGTGCATAGATATCTAGAATAAATTCATTAATTAATATTTATAGAATGAAATATTAATTTAATTGTTTTATTAAATCATTATAATGTTCATTCATGTCTCTCATGGAGGATTTAAGAGGTTCAATATTATTGTTTGGGGGAATTTTTATATTTGGTATTAATGACTACATTACTTATGTACATGTTAGGGTAAACATATAAAATTATAACGGTTTTACATAATAGAATTGGTATTTTATTTATTAACATATGATATATTACATGGTTATAAAATTCAATTGGTTATTTAGAGTGATGATGATTCATTATATAAAACATTAATGATAATTGTTTGGATTAATTGGATGTGTTTGATCAGAAAAATATTGTTTTCATTCATAAATTATTATATTCAATAAAAAAAGATTCCTGAACAAATAAATAAGATAAAATAAATATATTAGAGTCTATTTCAACTACCATAATGGTTTCATGACAATAATTGTATATGGTGCTGGATATTGGATACTTTTTGTCATTGAATTTGATGAATTATCACGTCTTAGATGGTGTTTTCATTTCATTTATAAATAGAGGATAAAAGAGAGATCATGATGAATTTCACCACTATATAAACAAAATTAAAGTACATGTATGGTATTATACTTATCATCCCATTTCTATATAATTATGTGATGAATGAAAAAAATAAAACAACTCGAAATAAAATAAATGTTACTAAATCCCTTACTAAATATTGGTAGCCTAACAAAGTAACATAAAAATTCATAAAATAATTTGATGTGATAAAAAGGGATATCTCATAATTACTACCTAATATGTTCTGTAAGGTATATCTGTAATGAAAATTTCTAGAATAATATAAATGAAATTAAAAGCGAATAACATAAAAATAGTGCTTGAAAAAAACAAGAATATTGGTAGATTCCCTTAACATATAGGGTAAATCGTTAAACATGATGTATGGGAACTTGTGGGATTTAGAAAATCTTGTGATGAATCATAGAGAGTTAAAACAACCATATCATATTGGATTATGAATTTAGATCAAAGGAAATTGAAGGAAAGAATGGGTATTTATAGTAAAAGAAAGGGTGTTTTTTATTTATTTCATAGGAAACATCATTAGCGATATATAAAAATCCATGGGTTTTCCAAGGATATGTTCCCAAGGTAATGTCCAATTAGGACAAATAATATCATATTTTAATGTACACAAGACGACTATAATATTATATTAATTATTAAATCATTATGATTCCATTAATGATTCCAAAAACTAAAAAAAAGTATTCTTACTATTCATGAAGAACTCATCTATTAAATAAAATTATAAAAAATTCAACATAACCGCAAATCTATGTTTTTAAATAAAAATTTAATCCCATTTTTTGAAATATTATTTCTCTTTATTATAAATTTAATTTTTTTTCAATCAATACTTATTAAAATGATAATAATTTTAAAACTATAATTCATTAAATATCACTATAAAAAAGTAATCAAGATCTCATTAACATATAACCATACTACAATAAAATAATAATATCATTTACTATAAATTGGGGTAATATTACTATTTATAAGAGTATGTTTCTATTCATATAACATTCCTACATTGGGGATTCTTGTATTATTAGTCTCCAAACAATATATTAGATGGTTTATGGGATGCGTTAACAACGGGGGTAGTCTTAAAAGCATTTTCTTTTACTGTAATAGAAATAAGTGGTTTTCTAAGTGGTTTTAACAACCTAAGATGGTGCTATAACATTATTTAAATTTATTACTTCTATTTAAAATATAGATTACATAGATTTTAATAGATATTATTCAAACAAATATATTTATATAACTGTATATATTTGTAAATATATTTTGTGAACAACGATATTTCTATATGTTCCTGTAGGTTATCTCAAGATCTTATTTTATTAGTGACACATAACTCAAAATACTATTATGTTTCTCATGGTTATATCATGTTGTTGTTATATTATATAAGGGTAAATGAAATTATGATACATTATTGATGGTTAACTTGATTATTTCTTACATTACATTCGGTTAACACAATATTTTATTATGTAAGATTATATAAATTTAAGGAAGGGTAGTATAATGTTATGTAATGTTAATCTAATGTTATTTAAGGGTCATAAAAGGGGATCCTATAGTTATGTAAGTGAAAATAAATTTTTATATATATGATAGTTATATGATTATTTTTTAATTTTTAAATATATATTTTAAATAATATTTCATATTTATGTTATTGTCAAATTATATAAAACATTTTACGTGATAACATCTAATGAATAATATTAAATTTTTTTTTCAATTAGTACCATTTATGTTATTCATTGGAATATGTAAATAAATTTCACTATTAGATGACTTACCTATACAACTAAGCAATCATCTTCTCCTGTGATCATCATTATTGTATAGTATACTCCAATGTCCATGTTCTTATTAACTAGGAAATACATGTAATTTTGAATGGGGTTTGACTTTGGCCCCCATATTGGTTAAAACCAATTCATGTTCTTCAATAGAACGGTAAAATAAACAAATACACCAAAATTCCCATACTCCCCAACTTGATTCAATAAAAATTGTAGTAGTAGTTACTAATCTCTGGTCTCCAAACTGGATCAACAAACTACTCATAGTTAAACATAAATTATTACATTATATGATCAAATGAGTTAAAGAATATCATAATGAATGAATGTTAATACAATCATAGTACGGTTTCTCTATTATAAGGATAGTCACAAAATCACTGAAACCAGTCATATAATCATGGCAATCAAATATGTAAATTCTATCATATGAATGAAAAATTAATATAAGAAGATTATGTAGACTTATGAATATCAATATTAATGTCACATTGGAAATGGAGACCATTTTTTCATCACTCTGTCCAAAACTAATTCAACATTATTTCCATAATCCACATATTACATTATAGTGTTATATAAGGACTCTATTAATAAACTAATAATTTCAATTTAAAACATTATATTAATATTTTATTATAAATGTGGGTATTCAAATTAGAATATAATATAATATTCATAGTTACCGTGGATTCATAATATTCATGATTTGTTAATAACAATTTATAAATTCTATAGATTTGGTCATCATATGTCCATATCACCTACAATCATAACACACCAATGCCTATATATCCTTAGGAATTTTCATCTTGTAAATATAAACATATTATCTCTATGGATGACTTTATGTCTTGATTTAGTATGTTAGTGTTTATTCTTGTATACTACCACAAAATAATTATTCTAAATACTTATGTCAATTTATATGAGATCTATTTTTCAAAAAAACAAAATATACTTTTACCAATGTTTATAATTTTATTCTTCGTGGACTCTTCCTTTAAATTCATTCAGAAATTTCATCCAATTTTTTGATTATGGAATTAGTGATGGAATGGTGTTGGTCACCATGAAATAAAATAAAACTATATTACATACTTTATTTCTCGATGATGAACTGATATAATGAAAATAATTTCTACAACAATCACAAACACTCAATGTGAAAAAAATAAATAGGTCAAAAATGTGAAATTTTCTTTCTCAACAATTTCAATACCCAAAGGTATATGGACATGAAGAACATCGTTTTTTTAAGGAAAAAATAAATTATCGTATTAATTCCATGCATAAATATTCCAAAAATCAACATAAACATCTTATAATTTTTTAAATAAGAAAAACCTGGTGATAATTCCCCAAACAACTAATTAAACCCTACATTCAACTAATCAAATTAGTTATGTCTGTTAAAAAATTCAATAGTATTTAAATGAAAAATAAAATTATTATTGAGGAATATGATCTCCATAAGTTGTTCTAAAACTCAATAAGTGTCATCCTAGTGACCATAATCTTTTACAATATCCTTGTTTCTCATTTCCCATAACATATAGTAAAATATTGGATACTAGAAATTTTGATTCATTCCAAGTACCACCAAATTGATAGAAATAAATTTACATGCTCTTATCATATAAATAATAATATTTTAATTTAATTTATCATATAATAAAATGAGATATGATATCCCCAGGTAGAATTGTAAATTTATTAATGGTCTATGAAAAAACTAATTAAAAAAATAAACTGTGCTACTAAAATATGAAAAAATTAGTAAAGTTGTAGGTCATGATCGATCCATAGGTGCAGTGAATTAGTGTATTTAGTGTTTAAAATATTATAATATTATTAAATTTGAAGAATGTGGTGAAAATGTTGGTTTGGTTTTTTTTAGAAAACAAATGAGGAATGAAAAGAGTAGATGATTTTTTTTAAAAATAAATTTTTAAATCATTGAGGGGTTTTAAAATATTGGGGTTTATGTTTAATTGGATCGAGTAAAATTGATTTATTAATTCATTAATTGTGTTGTAGTCACAAAAGGAAAGATCCAATGGTCATGGAATCCCATCCTTGATGTGACAATTCCTTATTACACGTGGTTTAGTAATATATATCATTGTTGAATCATGTATGTCTCAATGCCATATTTAAATTTGATTACCCCTAAATTTTACAATTTTGGTGCCTTAAATATGGTTGGGTGTTGTGATGTTTAAATGTGTCTTCTAGTTTCAATTATCAATGGTCGTGATAAAATAAATAAAATCGATTGGAAGTTGATGATAAAATTTTTGGAAAACAAGTACATTTATAAATGAAATAATTCGAAAGGAACATTCTCCTTATATTACACTACCATAGTATAATGTTATTTTACCACCTCATTCTAGAAATCATATGATTATAGGTATGTAGAAAATAATGAATAAAGAAATGAAATAAAGAACTCGTAGAGGGAACGACATCTTTCTCCATCCATTGGTCTTTGGATGAATTGGATCAGAATGTACCAATAGTTTCATACTAGCTTGGATTTCATAGGCATCATTAGGGATGAATTAACATTCATCCTTAAAATTCACATGATGTTTAATGTTTTTACATATTGTGTAGTCGAAATCAGAGCTGGTCCAATGAATTTTGAATATGTGTGAAAATCACGTGAATTTCATTCGTGGATATGTATTTTTGACTTCATTAATGACTTGTATTTGGGAATCATGATGTGTAACGATGAATCACATCATATAATTGCACCATGATAGGTAATATCGAGACATTGCATGAAGGTTTATGGCATGCTAGGAAATGAAACGGCAAGGTGTGTAATAATGTTTCATGATGTGTAATTCATTTTTATATTCTATATCTCATTTCACCTTGGTTCCGTTGATTTTATTCCTTATAATTTCACCTTTATCATCCTCAAAAATACATTGTCGCACTGTTACACTTCACTTGTGCTGTAAACTGTCTATTTTCTACAAAAGTTTTCCCTTTTGAATTTATTACAAACATATTATTTCCCACCACAAAACACAAAACATTTTTAATTTTCCATCAGTTGGTAATAATATTCATTTATAAAAACAAATAAATACATTAAAATACCATAAAATATTTCCAAAAAATACACTTATCAAATACCACCATTTTTTAACTCATACTTGTCCTCAAGGATTGAATATCAACATAGTACAATGGAAATTCCCCTTACTATGCTGAAAAATTCAATTTCAGCAAAATAATTAGATCAAATGGAAAATTAAATGTTCAATCATCACATATAAAAAATTTATCAACACCTAACTTTTCAATGAATACATATTAACCATGTATTTTACATTCCATATTTTGAAATTTCCACTTTCAATTAGCCTAAGTGGGAATTTTTCTAGTTATCCTCATGTTAAAAATGAATAGAGTTCATCACATACGTCAAGAACATTGTTTTATACCATTTTCATTCAAGGCATCTTCTATCTCCACCATTTAATGAAAAATTCACAATTAATCATGATTTATTCACTAATAATGATCAAATGACTCTATGGTTTTAAAGTAGGTAGGTAAATGATATAAACAAATATGACTCAAAATATAGGTTTATCTATGAAGTACACTGCATAATAATCAAAAAGAGATCAATGAGAATATCTTATCATAGATTTTATTCCCCTCTCCCGAAAAATACATAGAGTGGGCTCATGTCACCGGTAATCTAAATGAATGAATAAACATATAATCAATTATTTCCCATTTAAATTTAATTTTAATTTTTCCAAAGCTATTCATATAATAAATCTCACATCCACACCCTAACTACATATGATAAAAATATAATGTTTCTATAAAATTGATATATTTGAAACTCCTATGACAAAAAACAATTTTTCATTATTTTTTATGCTTGATAGGTAAATAAAACATTATAATGAATGAATCAGGGGCATCCCCAAAATCATAATAAATAATCTTCCAAAAATATAGACACAATGTAGTATATCCCAGTACACCCTAATATTCCCCCAAAATTATTCATTCATGATTCATGAAAAACAATTAATGGAATGTAAGAATAGATAAGATATGATTGTAATATGATTCATTTCCTAAAAAGGCTATTCATGGATTCTGTGATCTTATACAAGGGATTGATGAATATTGGGTCTAATGAAAAGGGGTAAAAAAATGTATCAACAATCATAAAATTAATTCAATTTAGTCATAGATTAAATAATATGAAAAGAATGTTCTAGATGAATTAATGAAATAATTTTTTATGAAATATATAAATTAATGATTGGAAAATAATAAGCATAACGGATGTATCGATAAGTATATGAATGGTTGGGACAATTATTCAAGGAAATGCATATGAATAATTAAATCATTTAATGAAAATATGTGAAATTAAAATCATGCAAAAACATAGAAAAGTTTTATTTACAATGATTAAGATGTTCCAAAAATATATATATTCTAAATCCAAATCAATATGGTTATCACTTTTTACTCTTTCCCCCATTTTTATAATTCAAATATATTGAAAAATAAATTGACAATTGATAGAAATATTATTATCCAAGTCCATTTATATATCCCAGTTCAAATGATTAAATCATGACTCAAAGTCGAGGCATGAAATTGGAAACAAAATCTATTTATATTTAAAAATTTGGGAATTAAATATAAAATAAAAAACTATTACTCCCCTTATGACATGATGTTTTGAATAGTGATGTATTGATACCGCATTATCCAGATTCACAATTTGTATTCTGTCTTTACGATGTGTAATGGTCTTGCATTATATCATCCTTATAAATGTTGCTTCTAGTATTGGTCTTGATGGTCATACAATATAAAAATAAACATGTTAATGAATTGGAAATTATCAGTGATTTTTTAAATATTTTGAGTGAGGTAATCTACACCTCTAAAAATAGAAAATATATAAGGACAAATAATAAAAAAATTGGTTGGATCTCTAAATATATTTTCTCAACATTGTTGTAATGACCATAACTCCTTCACCATTAGCTCACTTGACAGATGATGGAAAATTATTACCTCATCAAGGTCTATAAATGGTTTCAGTTGTTTTGTATCCACATATGTTGGCCCCTATCATTCTTCTTTTAAATGATTCATTCATATACATGGTAGTACATTATTGACCTCTATTGGACTGACCCACCATTTCATCCACAATATTGATGAATTAAATGTTAGTTAATGTTCCATACATTCCTTTTGTCCTTTCTCGAATGTTGTGGGGTCAATCACTCCTCTGCATTCAGAGGTCTTGTTCTTCAACTTCTCTTACTTCTAAACTTGAAGACCCTCTTTTACTATCTCATCAAACTCATGTACCTATTAAATTTAAGAAACATATTCATCTTATATTATATTTTATTCTACAAAATTATTTTCCTCCTTCGCACCATTTTTATTTATTTCATACTTGATGCTAAAACTTATATGATCACTTCAAACTCATAGATAGAGTTATCTATTTAGAACCTCGAGTAGTGAATGCCTTTTGGCTAAACTGGCCTTCCATAATGAGTGAATTTCACTCATCATCTATATCAAATACATTGAAGTTGATGTGGGCATAGAATTTGTCACCCTTATTCAAGATATCCCTGATGAATCCTCATGGGGATATCATTGTTTTATCTTCCAATTAAACATATACTCTTACAGTACTTAGTCAATATTTTCCCGAACATCTAAATGTTGTTTATGAAATGATATTGACATTTTCACCTATGTCACACAAATATATTCCACATTTGTAATAATTGAAAAATAAAGTTATTTAAAGGATTTATATACCAATTTTCTTCATAGTTAGTTAATTTGTTACCATTGTTGAACACTCCCATATGATTGGATTGGATCCAATATCATCATGCATCATTTTGTTTGTTTGAAGCTCATTCATGAATTTTTCGTATGTTATCATGTTTGTATGATTCTCTGTATAAGGTATATTAATATTCAATTTTCTAAAGTGTTCTAGAAATTTTCCTCTCTGAAGGTTCTTCTTAACATGCACCATTCATTCCCCAAAATGAATTATTTTCTTTTATGGAGGTGGTTCTTCATCCTGTTAGTATATTTCAAGGAATACTATATGTATTCCTCTGGGTCTCTCTCTATGATGATGAATAATTTGGGCAACATGAAGCTCCATATTCCGTAATGAGGCCTTCTGGTTTGATGATTTTTCTTTTATTTCTTTGAGTACAACCCTGGAAGTGTCCATGAATATCTCTAGTGTATCTTTTAGTTCATATATATAGATTTTTAGTGTATAACCTTGTGATTATTGTTGTATAAACCCTTTTGGTCTTCATTCAATACCTTTCCCTTGTTTTTTTTGTTGTGTTCTGCAACCCTAAAATTGATTAGCCTAATTTTAAACAAAATAATTTTTATCTACTGCATAGGTCCCTTGAGGTTTTTGATTCTATACCATCATTATTGACATATTAATAGTCAAAAACTCTAGTTGTGCTTCCATCTAGTCACTATTATTGATTGTGTGAATGTCTTATCATTACATTCCATCTCCATTCCCTAAGAAATTGTTTCTATCCATTTCTTCTAGATAGTTTTATCTCTCATTAGGTGGCTTCTACATTAGGTATCATCAAAATATAGCATCAAGATATTATCTGTTTCCCATGGGAAAAAACATTATATAATTATTATATAAGTAGACACAACTTTATTCCATGATGGGGTCATTTTACATTCATGTTCTATACCATTCCCAAGTAGTGTACAATGACTCATCTTCAAATTGGAAAAAGTTTTGATATTTTACCCATATATCCATTGATATATATGGTATAATGATGTGGGTGAAGATGATTCTAGGGAAACTCATCCAATGTTGTGACAAAATTTTCTAGAAATCTTTTAATTAAATCTCAAGCTCAATCAAAAAAGAAAATTGGAAAATATAGTGTCTTACTGCATCACTTAAATGTTAAGGAATTGGAATTTATCTCAGATATTTCGAATAAAAAACAAAATATTTGATTGTATCTTCATGCATAAATATAGTGAATTTCACAGAATATGAGATCATTGAATTGATTGATGACTTTATTTTAATGTGGTTTTATAGGACGTGGGTGCTATAATTCTTGGATGAAATCCCATGTTTTTCAAGTTCCTATAGTGTGAATAAATATTAAGTCTTCAATCTATTTGAAATAACCAATAATTTTTTTTTATTCTATTACATCCAGGAATTCAGTTACTTTAATCTTCATGTATAGTTTTGAATGAACGGTTTACTCGATGAAGTCTTTTCACCCTACCGGTGTTTTGAAACTGTGTATCAATGAATTTAATTTGAGAATAATGGAACAAAATAATAAGTGTATGATTAAAAATTGAAATAAAAAAACTAGAAAAAATTAAAATAAAATGCATAAAAACTAAAACGAATGTGTCCCCATACACACCTCCAGTTTGATTTCCCCACATAGACGTGTTAATTACGAAGAGGTATACGAAAAAACAAATTTAAAAAATATCAATTGTGCTACTCAATTAATTAAAATTATGAAATTATTAAGTTAAAGATTCATCTCTAGGGATGATAAATTCATTCATTTGGTTTTTTAATATATTTAATTTTATAAAATTTTAAGAATGTGGTGAGAAAAATTAGTTTTGAAAGAATTTTAATAAATGAATAATGAATGGAAAGAACCAAAAATTGGTTTGGTTTGAAAATATTAATTTGAAGCATATAAGAATAATATAATATATGTATTTTGGTTAATTCTACCTAATAAAATAGGTTGATTAATTCATTCTTGTTTCCAAATTCTATGAGATAACGATCTAATGGTCATGGAATCCCCTCTTTAATTTAACAACTTCATATTTCCCTTGGTATTTTTTATTAAGGCATTTTTGAATCAATTTCGCCTCGATACTATAATTAAACATGATTACACATAATGTGGTTAATTTTCATTCCAACTTTAGTGGTTTTATTTTCCCTATTTTATGGTTTCACTAAATTTTAATTATCAATGTCCATGAAAAGTAACCAAGAAAGGGATTTGAAGTTTATGATAGAAATTACACAATACAAATACATGAATAAATTAAATAAATCCAATGGGGAATTTCCAATTCTATTACATTATCCTAGAACTATTTTTGTTTACCCACTTATCCAAGAAATGAGTGGTTTAGTTGGACGTTGAAAATTAAGAAAAATGAAAAGAAAAAATGAACATGGGTAGGGTGAAACCTCTAACTAAATGAATTGGTCTCTTGTGGATATGGATTTGAATCCCCTACAGATGTTGGATGTTCCTCCATATTAGTGAATCTTATGATCCCTTCCCAATAATTATCATGATGTATAATTTTATTACATATCATATAATAATAATCAGTGTTTCTTTTGTGGTTTTTGAATCTCTGTAAATATCACATGAATCACATTCAAAAATAATAATTTTTCACACCATTTATGACATTTAATTTGGAATAACAATGTGTAAATAACATTAATATAATTTAACCACAATGTTACTTATACAGATAAATATTTTTTACATGGTATGTTTATGACGTGTAATGTGATTACACAATGTGTATTCATTGTACACCAATTTTTCAATCTTCAAGCATCCTAAATAATCTAGTGTCACACCATGAGCAAAGAGAAATGGCATTAATTGTATTTTATCTCCATTATTCACCCAATTCATTTTATTTTCATTAATTTATTATTTCCAGCCAAAAAACAAAAAACAAACAATTTAGTAACTAATTGGAAAGAATATTCAATTAAAAAATAAATTATATTATTAAAACAATAAATCATGTATTTGTCAATGACACATATCATGATATTATGTTCGGATTAGGTTCAAACATAACTATGGAGTAAATTTAGTATTATTAAAATAGTGGAAATTGTTATCAAATACTTCTCGAAAATTCATATGTATGTATTTATCATATTTTTCAAATAATACCATATAAAGATACTTATTTGAAAATTCCCCTATAAAAAATATTTTCTTTTTTGTGATATTTTTTAATCAAAATATTAATCACTTATTTTCAATCAAAATAAATTTCAATATACAAAACGCCTTCAAGTAACACTTGATTCATGCCACTAGTAATTGTTTGAAATTATGAAATATGAGTTATAGTTGACCAGTAAAATTGTGGTACGGTTCTCATTCATTATATTGAAAATTATTCTAATAGTTTATAATAGTTTAATGTTCAAAGAATCCTCACTGGGTTTATCCCCTCATGTTCTTATATATTCAGTTGTTGTTGAACACCCTCATCATCTTCTTTTTAAAAATTTTATTCATCCTCAAAATATTCCACCATCTAATATATGTTGTGTGTATTATTATACATGATTAAATGACATTACCTATAATACATAAGGATATGAATGTTTGTATTGTAGCTGTGATGAGAAAACTACTATTAATGATGGAACATCATGAGATGTTTCAGCCTAAGGATATGACAATATATTATAAATTATTATGGAAAAATTTATATTCCAATGGAAAATCTATAGTATATATATAGAGGTTCAAATCCATTGTTTTATTTTTTATTGATTCGTAACAGATGAAAATATGAGTACCCAGTCATCATTAATAATCACTTGATATGTTATATGAAAAACATATATGCAATTTGTATTTTTATAGTTTCTATGGGATGTATCTCTTTATTACTCATATATTTAATCCATATAATAGTTTTACAAAGAATATATTCTATAGATATATGCTCTCCAAGTTTAATTACAATTTTTTGTTACACATTATGATGATAATATTATTTTCTGTCATGTATCTAACTAGTGAAATAAATATAGGTGTCCATATTTTAATTTATTATAATGAAATGTTAAAAATTATATATGTTCAAATAAACAAAATATGAATGTCAAATATTTTTACGTTTTATCCATTTATTTTAGTATCCCTAGATAAAAATATTATGTTCCACAATAAAAATTATTATAAGTAATTATGGTTCATAAATTGAATGTGAATTATCTAAATCATGTCCCCATGGAGTATAAATCTAGGTTTTTAGAAAGGCCTCTTATTCATATACTATTTCATTGTAAAATTAATACCCATTACACCATTTTTTGGTTATTAGAACTGGGAAAATCATACCAGAGTTTGTATCAACTTATTGAATCTATATAAGAATGTAATTTATCAAAAACCACAATATTTCACTAGTTTTGGTTTTTTAAATCCTAACATCTATTAATTCATTTCTCACATGAAACATGGTTAGTGGAATTTTGTGTATCCCCACTACAACATCTTATTGTACACTAGGGATATATTTTAAACTAAATTAGCATCCCCCAAAAACCCTGATTGTATAACTTCTTCATAATCCTCCACAAAATCCCATGTGAATTATAGTATCTAGAATCATTCATATTTGTGTCTAACACCATCATGATATATATCATAAGAATTTGGTCATGGTTATGTGTTACATATGGTATGGGGGAAACATGTATGAAGTCAAAAAGACTATCCTAATCAGTCGAACTAGTGTACATATCTAGCTACAAAATGGAATGGAAGGGAAATAGATAGGCACCCTCAAAATCATGCAATTTTCACCACATGACACATCTCCATCCTATAAAAAAATGTTTTGGGAATGAAAACAATATCAGGAATGCAATTAGTGATCTTATGATAGAGGATAAATATTTTTTGTGGGTTGAAATGCGAACCAGAGTCCCAACTAACAATTGTCGTTATGTTTGAAGGTGTTTTCTCATTCCTTCCTTCACCACAAGATATTTTAGAATAGAATCATCACCCAAAATATTTAACCACTATTATAGAAAGTCAACTAGTCTTGATTCTAAAAAATTCATTTGGAGACACATTGATTATTTATAGGAGGTTTAAAGTAGCTGTTCCTTTAAGAATGCTCAACCACATTTGGTGTTTTTATGGATTTCCACTATTATTCAATGAAAGTATTAAACTATATTATATTCATTCATATGAGTAACATCCCTTGGGGGAATGCTTGCAGTTGTTGTGGGAGGTCAGAACAAATTTGTCTCATCTTGGAGGAGGGATTGGAAATACCCTCAAACCAGGAATGTGGCCATGTAGGCGATAATATCATCCCTATAAGAGAATTATCTATTCCAACTATATTAATTCATGAAACAATGTAAAAATTTTGTGGTGATGGTTGAATCATTTATTTTGGATAAATAAAAACATTATTTTCTATAAGATAATGTTGTGGAACAATGAATTTTGCCTTATTTTATTCTATAACAATATATATTTTTAGGGAAATTTTACATATTTTTTATCCCAATGTCATTTCAACTCTATCAAATGATTACCCATGTTTTTTTTCATGTATCCAATAGAAATATATAATAATTATATTCACTTTTGAATATTCAAAAAAATTAAAATAATCATTTTTCAAGTGTCCAATGTGTCCTTAAAAGAAATAAAACATAGTCATTTTTTCATATTTTATTGATATTCATATCCTTTTTTACAGATGGGACATAGCCCATAAAAGAGGGAAATCAATGTCAAATTGGACAATAATCTACAAAAGGGTTCCCTAGAGAAAGGGGTATGATCAATATCATTAGTTGAATGATTCGATGTGGTCCCCACATTCCATAAAAATACATTTTGATCTCCCGCAACAAGGATGACCAAAATTTTAATATAAGAGGGTAACCCATAGAATGATATATTCATGATGACTCCTTCATTATCCTAATCCTCCATTGAGAAAATCTGGTTACTAAAAGTGTAAGACATTCTTATTCGAATCTTCTATTAATAATTATATTTAAATAAATCAATGACGTAAATATTTGATATAGTATCACATATGGACACTCAATACTGCATGCACCATAATGAATATAGAAGATCATTCAAATTAATGAAATTAAGATGGTGATTGGGGATGAATTTCCCCACACAAAAGATATTCATTATCCACATTAAGAATCCATCATCATCATATATCATAGCTGTGGGAACTATCTCATTTTTCGAATGTGAGAGACTCGAACATTAGTTTACAAAATATTTCTCTATCTCTTCACTGAATTGTACCATAAGTGGCATTAACCATTTGGATGAAACCATTGATGAATACCTAAGGTCTGTGTCTCAATCTAATATGATCCCAACCGAGGAAGAACCAAGGAATACCCAAACACTACCAAAACCTATGAGGAATAATTCAATAGTGGGAGAGGGTGAATAATATAATTTATATTCACATATTTATCTATTTAACAGATATTTACAATAATATAATTATACATATAAATATGATATATAAATATGATTTTTATAACAGTAAATAAATTTTATTATCAATATTATTTCCATAAAATTTAACATATATTTATAATTATTGCTAAATATAATTCATTATATATTTATTGACATTAATTAATTAATTTGAATATTATTTATTTAAATATGATATATTAATATTTTATTTAACCAGTATATGATTATAAAATATATTAAATTAAATATGTGATTCATATTTGAATTTTAATATTTATATTATATTATATAATTTAATATATATGTACATGTATTTGTATGTACATGTCTACATGTGTATGTATGTTTAAGAACTCCAACTATTTTGGGGTATGTACCATTTTAATTTTATTCGATTTGATGGTTTGTGTTTCACACATCTCCAAGTCCAGTGTACTATGATCAGCTAAAATATCTACTTAAATAGATGTTATGAATAATATTAACCACATTTTGAAACTTATATATATTCTATATAATGTTAACATTCATATTATGTTTTTTTATTATATATGAACATATATGATTTTACACATAAAAATGCTTATTCGTTTAAAAAAGAATTTTACAGCCTTTTAATATTGATTCCATTTTAAAACAAATTTTTGAAACATTTAGAATTTATATTTGTAAAAATAAACTTCATTTGGGAAATTGGAGAATATTAATTATCATAGGGTAAATTGTTGGTATTTTTTGAGCAGTTTTATTATTTGATGAATAATGAAAAACAATGTATTTTTTTTTTAAAATATGCAATAAGAATTATTAATGTTATATTATATTTTAAATTTTTCAAAATCCTCAATAGATCACTAATAGATATATTATTCAAATACATTTTATTATATTCTTTTCTATATTAAAATATGATGTAAAAACATATTAAACTTTTGAATGGATATTTTACCCGCCTTCTTGCCACATCAGAGGGATTGCTGTTAAAGTTAATTTTTCCACATATATTTATTGAATATCAATAAAAGGAAATACATGGTTGTGATTAGTTCAATATTTAATGACTAAAAGGATCAACATATTTTGTTTGATTTTCTGAATAGTTACAAAAATAAATTTTTATTTACCACAATAATGGGTAAATCGGGAAATTAAAGATAAAAAAATATATTCAAAAAATATAAAATTACTATAACACATTTCATAATTTCATTGGATGAGTGGGTATCAGAATAAATCAACATCAGTTATGAATTATTAATTTTTTTAATCCCCATGTGTCAGAATATAACATATATAATAATTTCTATAAGGATAAATTAAAAATTGAATAATGTGCATCCATATATAGAGAGGGATATGGATGATTAAGGTTTTAATGGGGATCACAATGATCAATGATGTCACACCTATTTTTTTAGTCATTTTAATTATTTTATTCCACTTGGCGTCAGGTGGTTTTTCTTAAGTGCGGGTGAGTCCCAGTTTAAATTTTTAATGTTTGGATGAGTTTATGGTTTGGGTTAGTGCGCGAATGCCGTACGTTAAAGACACGCTATCTGTTTGGGCACGTGCTTTATGCTTGGGTACCGTACGGTTCGGAAATACCGCACGGTCATCTAGTTTTAATATTACGTTTTTATGTTGTAACGTTGTATATATATATATATGTATGAATATATGTGTTTATATGTGTATATATACACACACATATGTTTATAAATAAATATGTTTTAAGGTATTATGCTTATGTATATGTATGTTTATAGATGTATATGTTCAAGTATGTTCATATGTTTATATATGATGCATAAATGTTTATATATATATACACATATATGTATATGTATATATATATATCAATGTTTATATATGTTGGTTTATATATATATATATATTTATATTTTTTTTATACATGTATATATATGTTTATAATAATAATAATTATTATTATTATTATCAGTATTTTATTTCATTATTATTATTAATTTTATTTGATTAGAATTATAATTATTAATATTAAAAAAAATCAAGATAACCCTAAGCTACCTGGCCCCCACCCATTCCCTTTTTCCGTCCCCCCCCCTCTTCTCCCTCGCGCTGCGGCACACATCACAACGGCTCCCCACCCTCCCTTCGCGATGCGGCCTCGCCGCCGCCGCTGGGCGCCGCCCCCTCTTCCCCTCACCGCCCAGACCCCCCCCCCCCCCCCCCCCCGCTCATGCTCTGGCCGTCTCCGACCTCTTCCCCCTCCTCTCACGCTCAGGCCAGCCGCTCCGGCCGACCTTGCCGCCCTCCAGCGGCCTCCGGTCGCCGTTTGGCCCCCTGCCCGTGCCACCGTTGCCCGCTCCGCCCCTGCCGGCGCTGCCCTAGCCGGCATCACCCCTACCGTCGCGATTTCCGTGTTCCTCGCGCCCTGCCAGCGTCTTTCCGGCGAGCGCGCACCCTCTCGGTGTTGTTCCGGGCAACCCGCACCCCTCTCCGACGTCTCCGCCGGGTGTTCCCCCTTCTTCGTAGCTCATCCGATTGGGCGCTTCCCGGCGCCAAGGTGAGGGTTACGCTGTTTAGTTGTTTTAGTTACTTTATTTATTTGTTTATTTATTTTTATCATTGTTTATTTGTTTCGGGTTTAGTGCAATGACTTGTTTATGCATTCAAGGTTGTGCGGGTGATGTGTCGTGACACGTCGGTCCACTCTGACAACCGCGTTTGAGAGAGATTATGTTTTATCGCTGATTTTTTGGTAAGAATATATTTATGTGTTTTCATATATATTTACGCAACGTTAAAAATATGAAATTGAGTCGCGGACCCTTGAGGTCTTTATCTTGTCCAGAGTCATCTTTACCTGAATTTTTATTTTATTTTTATTTTTAGCAATGTCTTAATTATCCATGTTGTTTCGGGTATGAGTTTATACCAGTTGATTTGTTTTGAACAGGTTGATTTAATTGTTTCTGAGTCCCTAGTTTACTTTTGGTTGTGCGTTGGTCTGCGCCGCTCTAACATTGGGTGTCAACTGTGTTGTAAAGGTGTGGCGGTGATTTTTCCTAGGGCGTGTATTTTTTTGGGAGTGCATGTACGTGAGCAGTTGGCAGTGAGTTTTCGAAAGTGTCGGCTCGGACAAACTCATTGAGGTAGGTGGTTCCAACCATTTCCCTTTTAGATTCAAACCTTGATCAATAGAATATTTTCAATTAATCTTTTTATATCATTTGCTTTTTACCGTATTTATGAAAAGCATCTGGCTTAGTTATGTTTCTGTTATAAATTTCTGAAAGTGTCTTTTGATGTTTGGTTATATGAAATACATAGGTTCTTGGTAAAGTAGAAAAATTGCTTTGTGACATGTTTGGTTGCAGTTGTTAGTGAACGTGTTTTGGAAATGAAAAATAAAGATGGCTTTGGTGTGTTTTCTTACCAAAAAGATGAACCAGTAGTTGTTTTACAAAAGTCTTGGAAAGAGTTGTTGATTTGAAAGATACTTTTGTTTTTATAAAGTGTTGTGAAGGAATTTGAGTTTGGTTTTAATGCTAAAGTGTTTTAGGAACGATGGGTTTTGAGGAGTTTCTTCAAAAAAAAACTAAATGTGCCATTGGATGTTGGCACGTCTATGGGAGCAGTCAGTGCTCCCATGGATGTGCCTCCAAATGAAATTGACACGTTCAAACTATATTTTTCTAAAATCTAGGTTTTGATGGATGGTTGGAAGCGTGGTTGGCCCGGTTGGTTTTTTGTGTGAGTGGAATGGTTGTTTGGTGTAAAGGACCGTTTGAAAATTTAAAATTTAAAGGGATTATTGTGTTAGATTTTGAGAAAGGTGGATTGTGCCCGATTGGAAACCCAACCCATTTGTGAAATGTTTAATGGTTCTAATGTTGTGATGTCCCAGTTGGCACCTTACTGAATCTGAAAGAACATTTGATGTGTGCTTGCTTGCGGGGCACCTCTACAGGGGGACTTCCCTTGAGGGTTGTCGTGTAGCGGTGTCTGTGTAAGGGGTTGGCAAGTGCGGTGAGATGAGTCATGTGTGCGAGGGCCTCCCACTTACACAGTATTACTAAAACCACCATGGGTTCCTAGGCGTCTTGTAGATTATCGAGTGACGGTTGCTTGCTAACTCTGATTAGACGGGTTAGTACCCCCTGGAGTCATGGATAGGCTAGGAGGGATGTGCCACTGGTTGGCTATTAGGGCGGCCAGTTGGTTATTGACTTTGGAGTACCACTCCGGCAGGTAGTCTGAACCCGAGTACATCCAGGGGTTTTCTAGGGATGTTTAGGATCACCCATGGTTATTTCTTACTTATACTTGTTTACTTTTACATTCACTTGGTTTCTAAAATTTACTTATCACTTGTACGTCTTTTTCTTAATGTGATAAACATAGATTTGAAATTTAGTTATTTAGAAATACATTGTTTTGTGAATATCTGGTTGTGGCGTGTGTTGGTTTTGAAATGGTAAATTAGGATCATTTTTTTCCTTTAAAATGTGAAAAACCTATTTTCTATCTTTGTATGTGCAAACTAGTGTTTTGGGATTGTTTATGGAAAGTGGTCTTGGTTGGATTCTGTGGTTACTTTGGCATCCCTACTGAGCATTTTTAATGCTCACGCCTATATTATCATTTCATTTGCAGGCTTCACTTGCTCAGGTTTTCTTGGCCGGGTTGCTCGTCATGGGAGTAAGGTTGGCCTTAGTTAGGAGGTGACCAAAGGGTCACATGGAGGTTCGTCTACTGTTCAGTTTCTTTTCTTTCCGCTGCTATAGTTTAGTACTTTCGTTTTGTTTATTCTTATTTACTTGTTTATCTTTTTGGGCCAAATCGTTCCCAATGTTTTAACTTTGATGCCCGACACTAGTTGTCATCCATGGGGGATCAAGAACGCCCCTCGGGACTTGTCGCGGAGTTGCTCAGGTGACCGGCACAGGGTCGACCTGGGCTGGTTCGTGACAAAATGGTATCAGAGTGCAGGTTCGTGATATTTGGGATGTAAGGTAGAAGGAGATTAGGACTGTCGGGGCTCAGTAGGTAGGTTACAGGTCGGTTCCTGATCACCACCGATCATGATGAGACCTGAGTTACCAGGGTTAGTTCGGGATTTGAGACTTTAGTCTTTGGTTATTTTGGAATGAGGGATGAAGATGGGAGTGAATCGGTTCACATTGCGGCCTCACGTGGGGTGGTGACCCATGGGGAGTCCAAGTACCCAGTATAGGGTCCCCTTAGTGTTATGTCTTACTTGGAACATGGCTCACCACAATGTCGCCGAATTAAGTACACACACTAGTCCCTCATTCCGATGGTTTATAGATGGTTGTGTTTCATTTTAAACCCGGTTTATGTGTTTATGTGTGTTGAAAATGAATGTGATTTCAAAACGAAAAAAAGTTTTTTCTTCCAATTTGTTTTTGAAATTAGTAGAGTGAGTTTTTAAAGAGAAAGTGTTCTAGTTTGGAACAATATGGTTTGTGTTTGGGTTTGGTAAGGAATGAAGTGTTTGAACCTTGGCACTCCTTATGGAGGGTCACATGTTCGTGGCTATGTACGAAGGGTGCGTAGGGGCACTTGTTTGCAGACGATGTGAGCGATATTGAATGAACACACATGTGATGGTTCATATGGTGCCATAGGTGAGTTTTAAAGTTTTAAAGAAATGATGGTTTTGAATAGTGATTTATGCTTGTGTTTGTGTGTGTTTGGATTATGGGCCTTTTTACCTTGACTTGTGTTGTTGCCTTGATTGAGTTTTGTCTTGATGGCAGTTTTGATGAAGTTTCTCATGTTCTCATGAGTATGCCGCCCAGAAAGGTCGTTATGGTTGCTATTGAGTCATGCCCATTTTCCGGTTCTTTCTTCATGTTTCCTATCGATCAAAGTAATCAAATTCCGTGAGGGGTAGTTGTTTGGTTGTGGAATTTGAGTGGGTCTTCAGGTTGTTGAGAACTCCCAGGGTTTTTGGGGTGCGTGCCGTCTCAGGTTTATTTGAGGGTTTAGTTTTAGACTAGTGATGTTGATATGTCTCACCGTCATTGGAGTTGTGGGTGTGATTAATGGTGGTCGACTTCCGTAAAGGTTCCCCACCTGGCAAGGAGTGTGGGCCAGTAGGACCTGTCTCCATGAATCCATTCTCATCGGTACTGACTCATAGTTCGTCGGACCGCTCTCTCGTGTGCCACCAGTATGGCATGTCCAGAAATTATTAGTCATCTTACCGCATCCCTTTGAAGTCTTGCTACCATACGGATGTTCAAGCCACCAGGGAGAGTTCTGGAAGAAGCGTCGCTCGTGAAGGAGTTAGAGACCAGGAGATGAAAATGCTTGACTGTGAGTCAGGAAATGCTTCAGCCTTCAGGGCCCCAGCCACAGGTCTTGGGGTGAAGCTTGCGCATAGTCAGGAGTTGTCGAGGGTGTGTAAAACCTCGCTTCAGATTATGTTTTCAGATTTTGTAAGGAGATATCCAAAGTTTCCTTGTTCTGTTCTAGTCATCGTTGTAAGATCACGTTTGTGGCGGTCGCGCGATGAACTTATTCTACCGTAGTCTAAGCGGTCTTATCTATTCTCAGTGAGTTTTCAAATCGTTTGGTTCTCCTTGAAGGGTGATGGACCCGTGCATGAATGGGTCAATATAATTTTGATTTGGGTCTCATTTGTGTACGTTAGGGGGATGTGTGGTTTTATGAAATTAACATGCTTTGTTTCGAGGTCCTTTGTGAGTTCGGGAAAGAAATTCCCTAGACTCCGGTTGCGGTGAGGTTTTTCTTCGGTCGGTGTGTGAGGGGTTGAGATAATTCTTTATCCTAGAGTTGTTGTGTCTTTTCAGAGAAAGCTTCCTGTTTAAAACTCCGAGTGTTGTTCGTTCTGTGTGGAGAAAGTAACTGGGTTCGTTTGGGAGTCCCCGTGTTGCCCCCCCCCCCCTCCAGGGTGGTGTGTTCGAGTTTCAAGGTCTTCGTGTTAGTAGATTTCTGTGGTGGGGAGAACCCTCCCGTGTTCTCCCCTAAATCTCAGACAATGTTTGTACATGAGTTGGTCGGGTGTGACTTGTGTTGGTAAGGGTCTCCCCGAGCCTCTCAGTTTCTTCTGGTTTATCCTGGGCACAGACTCGAGTTAAGATAAATGTTGGCTTGGTGACTTTCTGGGGGTAGAAAGTGTTTGTGGTGGGGAGAATTGTCACACCTGTTTTTTTAGTCATTGTAATTATTTTATTCCACTTGGTTTCGGTTGATTTTGCTTAAGTGAGAATGAGTCCCGGATTAAATTTTTAATGTTTGGATGAGTTAATGGTTTGGGTTAGTGCGCGAATGTCGTACTTTCAAGACGCGCAGCCCGTTTGGGCACATGCTTTCTGCTTGGGTACCGTACGGTGCGGAAATACCGCACAGTCATCTAGTTTTAATGTTACGTTTTTATGTTGTAACGTTGTATATATATATATGTATGCGTATATGTGTTTATATGTGTATATACACACACAAATATGTTTATAAATAAATATGTTTTAAAGTATTATGCTTATGTATATGTATGTTTATAGATATATATGTTCAAGTATGTTCATATGTTTATATATGCTGCATAAATGTTTATATATATATACACTTATATGTATATGTATATATATATCAATGTTTATATATGTTGGTATATATATATATATATTATACATGTATATATATATGTTTATACTAATTATTATTATTATTATTATTATCAGTATTTTATTTCATTATTATTATTATTTTTATTTGATTAGATTTATAATTATTATTGTAAAAAAAATCTAGAGACCCCTAAGCTACCCGGCCGCCCCCCCCCCATTCCCTTTTGTCATCGCGCCACCCTTCTCCCTCGCTTTGCGGTGCACATCGCTGCGGCTCCCCACCCTCCCTTCGCGATGCGGCCTCGCCGCCGCCGCTGGGCGCCGCCCCCTCTTCCCCTCACCGCCCCGACCCCCCCCCCCCCTCCTGCTCTGGCCATCTCCGCCCTCTTTCCCCTCCTCTCACTCTCAGGCATGCCGCTCCGGCTGACCTCGCCGCCCTCCAGCGGCCTTCGGCCGCCGTTCGGCCCCCTGCCCGTGCCAGCTATTCCCGCGCCGCCCCTGCCGGCACTGCCCTAGCCGGCATCGCCCCTGCCGTCGCGATTTCCGTGTTCCCCGTGCCCTGCCAGCATCTTTCCGGCAAGCGCGCACCCTCTCGGTGTTGTTCCGGCCAACCTACACCCCTCTCTGACGTCTCTGCTGGCCGTTCCCCCTTTTGCGTAGCTCGTCCGGTTGGGCGCTTCCCCACGCGGAGGTGAGTGTTACGCTGTTTAGTTGTTTTAGTTACATTATTTATTTGTTTATTTATTTTTATCATTGTTTATTTGTTTCGGGTTTAGTGCGATGACTTGTTTATGCGTTCAAGGTTGTGCGGGTGATGTGTCATGACGAGCCGGTCCACTCTGACAACCGTGTTTGAGAGCTATTATGTTTTATTGCTAATTTATGGGTAAGAATATATTTATGCGTTTTCATATATATTTACGCCACGTTATAAATATGAAATTGAGTCGTGGACCCTTGAGGTCTTTATCTGGTCCAGAGTCATCTTTACCTGAATTTTTATTTTATTTTTATTTTTAGGAATGTCTTAATTTGCAATGTTGTTTCGGGTACGAGTTTATACCAGTTTAATTGTTTTGCACTGCTTGGTTTAATTGTTTCTGAGTCCCTGGTTTTCTTTTGGTTGTGCGTTGGTCTGCGCCGCTCTAGCTTTGAGTCTCAACTGTGTTGTAAAGGTGTGGCAGAGATTTTTCCTAGTGCGTGTGTTTTTTTGGGAGTGCATGTACGTGAGCAGTTGGCAGTGTGTTTTCGAAATCGTCGGCTCGGCCAAACTCTTTGAGGTAGGTGTTTCCAACCATTTCCCTTTTAGATTCAAACCTTGAGCACTTGAATATTTTCAAATAATCTTTTTATATCATTTTCATATCTACCGTATTTATGAAAAGCATCTGGCTTAGTTATGTTGCTGTTTTAAATTTCTGAAAGTGTCTTTTGATGTTTGGTTATACGAAATACATAGGTTCTTGGTAAAGCAGAAAAAATGCTTTGTGACATATTTGGATGCAGTTGTTAGTGAACGTGTTTTGGAAATGAAAAAGAAATATTTCTTTGGTGTGTTTTCTGAACAAAAAGATGAACCAGTAGTTGTTTTGGAAAAGTCTTGGAAAGAGTGGTTGGTTTGAAAGATGCTTTTGTTTTTATAAAGTGTTTTGAAGGAATTTGAGTTTGGTTTCAATGCTAAAGTGTTTTAAGAACGATGGTTTTTGAGGATTTTCTTCAAAAAGAAAACTAAATGTGCCATTGGATGTTGGCATGTCCATGGGAGCAGTAGGTGATCCCATGGATGTGCCTCCAAATGAAAATGACACGTTCAAACTATATTTTTCTGAAATCTAGGTTTTGATGGATGGTTGGAAGCGTGGTTGGCCCGGTTGGTTTTTTGTGTGAGTGGAATGGTTGTTTGGTGTAAAGGTCCGTTTGAAAATTTAAAATGTAAAGGGATGATTGTGTTAGATTTTGAGAAAGGTGGATTGTGCCCGATTGGCAACCCAACCCATTTGTGAAATGATTAAAGGTTATAATGTTGTGAAGGTCGGTTGGCACCTTACTGAATGTGAAAGAACTATTGATGTGTTCATGCTTGCTGGGCACCTCTACAGGGGGACTTCCCATGAGGGTTGTCGTGTAGCGGTGTCCGTGTAAGGGGTTGGCAAGTGCGGTGAGATGAGTCATGCATGCGAGAGCCTCCCACTTACACATTATTACAACAACCACCATGGGTTCCTGGGTGTCTTGTAGATTATCAAGTGACGGTTGCTTGCTAACCCTGATAACACGGGTTAGTACCCCCTGGAGTCATAGACAGGCCAGGAGGGATGTGCCACTGGTTGGATATTAGGGTGGCCAGTTGGTTATTGACTATGGAGTACCACGCCGGAAGGTAGTCTGAACCCGAGTACGTCCAAGGGTTTTCTAGGGATGTTTAGGATCTCCCATGGTTATTGCTTACTTCTAGTTGTTTACTTTTACTTTCACTTGGTTTCCAACATTTACTTATCACATGTACGTCTTTTGCATAATGTGATAAACATAGATTTGAAATCCAGTTATTTAGAAATTCATTTTTTTGTGAAAAACTGGTTGTGGCGTGTGTTGGTTATGAAATGGAAAATTAGGATCAATTTTTCCCTTTAAAACGTGAAAAACCTATTTTCTATCTTTGTATGTGCAAACTAGTGTTTTGTGATTGTTTCTGGAAAGTGGTCTTGGTTGGATTCTATGGTTACAATGGCATCCCTACTGAGCGTTTTTTATACTCATGCCTATATTATCATTTCAGTTGCAGGCTTCCCTTGCTCAGGTTTTCTTGGCCGGGTTTCTCATCATGGGAGCAAGGTTGGCCTTAGTTAGGAGGTGACCAAAGGGTCACATGGAGGTACGTCTTCTGTTCGGTTACTTTTCTATCCGCTGCTAGAGTTTAGTACTTTCGTTTTGTTTATTCTTATTTAAATTTTTATCTTTTTGGGCCAAATCGTTCCCAATGTTTTAACTTTGATGCCCGACAGTAGTTGTCATCCCGGGGGGATCAGGAACGCCCCTCGGGACTTGTCGCAGACCGACTCAGGTGACTGGCTCAGGGTCGACCCGGGCTGGTTCATGAAAAATGAAATATAGATGGAAGAGGGAAGATGATTCCAACTAATATATCTAATAACACAACACTTGTAGATCATGTTTGACATGTGGAGCTATATCATCACTATTTAATGAAGTTGATTGTGGAAGACTGAGTACATGATAATAAAGTTTATTCAATGATGAAAATTGCATGCATGTATATATCATAAATAAACCTATCCTTCTAAGACATTGATCATCTCACTCAGTGGAGGTTTATTCAAAAGTTTAATATGGGGAATGTCTATGAAAATCCATAAGCAGTAAATGAAATAATTAACCTATGTTGGTAATTTATTATCGCGAGAATTATTTCTAAAAAATGTTGCTGGATTATAATGTTAATAGAACTCATACAAATGATTTTTAAACTCTATGTATTTGTATATTTGAATATTACTATAATTGGTTGAGGTTATTACCATATCATTTTTCTATCTGATGAATATTTGAGTAAGGCATGCAGCTATGGATCTTTGTCCTTGAGGCATGGTTTTTTTTAAAAATCTTGAATGTTATTAAAACGTTGACCCAAAAAAGTTATGGAACACTCATGCGCTAATATAGATCATTTTATATATGTTTATTTAGCTATATAAGATCCCACACATTAATTTCAACACCACATCATTTATTAATACTTTAATTATGATGGACTGCCAAACCTCAAACCCAATGTATGGGAATTATAGGATGGTCCTGGTTGAATTCCCAAAACATGTACTATTGTGGAGGAACATTTCATAACTATATGAAATGAAAAGTTAACCGTAATGATACAGTATGAAATTAAACTAAATTTTTTATTGAATTGACTGTTTTTTTGTTCATATCTAATCTAATTGTATTAGATATAAGTAATTGTGTTTTTGAAACCGGAAGGGGAATGATGCTCCCAACTATCGTTATAGGAACAGAAGGGAACATAACCACCCATGAACCGACCAATTTTCCTATTGATAACCCCTTTAGTATGGATATGATTATATCCAATCATGTGGATGGAAAATAGGTATCCATTGGGTAGCCCACCAGCCCAATCTATGTTCCTCATAAGGAAATGTAGGGGGTCCAGGTCCATCATCTTTAGTACAAGACATCCCATTTGATGTTTATCATGATAAATCTGGTGATTTTAAGTGCAATGTTGATCATGAATCAACAACTTCCATGAGGTATCATGGATTTAGTGTGCAAGATATATCTAATGATATAATGAAATAGAATGGAGTGGATTCTAATGGACTACAATCAAAACCAACAAATCCCAATATTTTTTATTTTCTGAAGGACGATACCCAATTATGTGTGATCCATTGGATTCCTAGTAAGTGGAAGATATTGTGTCCCCCAACGGCCTATAGGGGTTCCACCCACCATGTGATACCCCTATATCAAATATAAAACCACTATGAATAAACATAACTATGTGCATGACAAGATGAAATCAATATTGATCACCTTCACATTGAGGGTCTAGCAAGGAATATGAATCTTGTTTATAAATTTCAGGATCAAGATGCAGTACCACTTTTTAAATATGGGTCCTCAATGTGGATGGTTAATGATGGTATTAATGTATCATATTCTATTAGAGGCAACCATAAATGCTCATATTTGTAATTACCATTTCAAAATAGAATTTTTATCTTAGGCAGCTAGCATGCTTTTATTGAAATAACCTATTGCCAATTTTAATAGAATACAAAATCATATATTTAAATCACATGATCCTATTTAATCTATGAATTTTTTTATATAGCTAGGTGGTAAACTCTGGACTGATAAGGCTGAGTAGCAACCATCCTCCGATCATTAAATGGATAACATTAGACATGAATAAAACATAGAGGGTATCACAATAGAGGAACACACCCATAATAAAAATGGTAGAACAAAAACGGGGAAATGAAATCCTATGATGGTATAAAATGATAACAATGTGACTAGAGTCATGAAATTCAAACACTGAAGCTTTTCTATAAGAATTTCCAAGGGTTAAAGAACCCCAAAACATCTGAAACTTGTAGGAATTTAATATTGTCCATAAAACCAATTCTTATTTGGATTTTAAAACAAAAGATTCATTTTTCAAAAAAGAAGATATTTCAAGTTGTCCTGTATGGGAAAACGATTTCACTGTCAAAATATTAACAATAAACGTAGGTATTTCCTTTGGATTCTCAGTCATGAAAGAATCAAAATTTTTTAAATTTAACCATAATAATATGATTATAACTATAACATTCAATATCACTTGGAAAACAATCCAGGTACCCTTTGTCTATTCCTCGTAATACTACGCTGGGAGAAAATATCATTGGAGGGAGATTGAGGATATCTCTAGGAAAATTGTCTCAAAGTAGTTAGTGGGGTGGCTTCACCAATATTCTTTCACCTGAGGAAAACATTGTCTCCGACATTAATTGATTAGTAGCGAGTTAATTCTCTTACAAAATTGATCAGTGAAACATGAATGAAGTTCCAATTCATGGTGCTGATTTCACCTGGATTAGGTTCACCTAGTATAGAATGCAAGAAATAAAACATGATATATGTTTTCTAATAAATGATGATAGATGTGTTCTCACTAGGCTGTCAGGACACACACGTCAAAAACCTAATTTTGATCATGATATTGTTTTCATGGAGGTATTCAATATCTCGTGGTCAAACCCTTCATCATTACATTATTATATCAGATGGGTTATTATTTCAAAATTTAGGGAAGTAAATTTTTAGATAGGGAAGTTGGTGAGAACTGCAGACCACATTTGAGACATGTTGAGAAGCTAAAAGATACAAAAAGTATCCAATGGTATTATAGAAATAATTTGTTACCAATGTGTAATATTTACTACCAGAGTGATTAACATCATTATTAAAATATACAAAACAAGGAACACAATGAAGAATTGCCTTCCATAGAAGTATTGAAATCTAAATAAAAGCTATGTGATCTTCTAATCATAAATGAAATGTTGGATACGGGTCACATTAATGTGAAATGAATGATGTAACTAGATAACAACTAAAATGGTTTTAATATTATTTACAGGAAGAAACATTCCATGTTATGGAATCATGCCAAATGTATTAATGGAAAACTATAAATTACTAAAAAATATGTTTTTGTTTTAGTGGATGACTATTTCAGTAAACTCTACATAGACGATTGGTTAGACAGAATGTCAAATATGATGAAAAATATTCCCCCTTGCATTGACGATAGAAAAAATCAATATCTTTTTAGATTACATGACAAATATAAAATCATGAAAATCTATTTATCCCTCAATAGGGAATTATTATCTTGAACAAATGGGTTCATGAATATTTTTTTTCAAATTTTAATGGATATCCTCCAGGAAGATGAGGTTAATTATTATGAATGATTTTTTGATCATTTTTTCCATATGGAGTCAATTCAAATTTCATTGAACTGATTTCTTATAAGGACAATGAAAAAAAACTTATGGCCTTCATACCAATGGCCTGTGGTAATAAAATTTCTAGTTTAATCAAAAAGATTATTTTATTTTTATTATGTTGAATTATTTATTACAACATTACTCTAAACCAATATTATATCATAACTGTAACATGTATTCAAAATTTCTTATTTACTGCCTCATAAAGGGTCAATATTATGTATAGGAAATTAAAAGAGGGTAATTTTCCCCCATGATATATATTTCTATAGCCTTTAACACCATCAAATGGAATATTATTCTTAATATACTTCTTATATATGGACTTTCATACACCTTTGTGATATTAATAAGTTTAAACCATTCATAAGATAAGTTTTCCATAATAATAAATGGGATCTCAGGGGGGTTGCATACATGGTTTCAAAGAAGTTTGGAAAAGATATCCACACTTATGGATTCTTTTTTTAATTATAATGACAAATTGAGTAGGTATATTGATGATATTTCATAGTTTGGCCTCAGAAAACAAATTAAGGATAGGGTAAATATCTTCCCACCATAAAACATACACTATAAATATGATATCCTTCTCATTAGAGAATATTCATAGATAACCATTTACAACATCTGGTCTCTCTTTTATCACTATGAAGATGTTTTTTGAAAATACATCAATTATGGAAAATCCTATATTATCTTTGGTGAAGGAATTCATTAATGAAAATAGATCAATATGGAATTTTATCATAGAGTGAGGAAGTGTTTCCCTCCATTTATATACATTATTGTCCTTATTTGTTTGGGGACTGTCAAGAGACTGCTCATCAGAGGTGTCAATATCAATAGACAACTATCCAAATGGATGTGGAAGGAAATATCTCAAGTTTTGAGGGTTTCCCTCATTAATTATGTCTTTACAAAAAAAAATTCACTATTTCTTTCTTTAATGGTGGATAAAAGGGATCATTAGTGAACTAAAATGCCTGATTTAGAATTTTATATGGATTACATCTGAACGTGCTCGGAATTTGTTCACTGTTAATTGGAATTATTTTTTAAACCAATTGAAATGGGAGGGATTGGTTTTAAATTTTTGATGGTATCCAATAATATTATGATTGGAAAATTCACATGGATCATTCCAATAATTAGTGACCCCTAAACTCATTTTATAGAATTCTGATCATGGATAGGTTGATTGATGGATTCCCCCATAATCATGAGTTCTCATTTTTTCATATATTACATCATCATTCAATGAAATTATACTTAACTACAAATGGTTTGAATATAGGAACTATGATCATCACTATTGTGACACTTTCTTGTTTGATCATTCCCTTATGAGAAGGCATGATATCCCCTTTGACTAGAAGAAATTGAATACCTCTGACATAATGAATCAATATAGCGTATTTTAAGGTATTCCCTGACATGTTTTCAAGCTGATTTGGAATCATTTCTTCCAAGATATTGACACTATGGTGTAGAGGCCTAGATGCAATAGGCAGTTTACTATCAAGCTACATTACATCACAAAGGTTTTTATCTCCACAAAAATACCATCTTTTAATACTTCATTAATGGTCATTTTTATTCATCCTAAAAAATTATTTCTCATATGGAAAAATCTAATTTTTTATTACGAAAATAATATCAATTGGGAATATATGGGTAGCGCATTGCCTCATCCTACTCACTTTGTCATGGTGCGGAATATAACACTCAACATATTTTTATTGAGGGTTCATATGCTTGACTAGATTTGAAATATGTAGGGATGTTTTTTAGTTTGGACATAAATACAAGAAGTTCTATCACTGACTAGCTTGAATTCCTCTACAAAACTGGACTATGAAATTATGTAGATAACCAGCTACTAGAAGCTACACCTTTAATTCTTTTCTCCATATAAAGGGAAGGGGACACTGTGTTGTCTGAAGAGAAGGTCCCATGCATCCGTGTTAGAACATTGGCATTGTATAGGGATGTTCATATTGGAGATATCATTCAGATTTGATATATATACCATGAAATTAATGATTTGAAAAATCATAGTATTTTTAGAGTTTCCTGTACGTAGAAGCAACCTTTGGTCCTCAATTCTATGAGATGGATACCATACATCAGACTGTGGATCAAAGCTAATGTTGTCGGAACTGCCTAGGGAATTCTAATAACATTACTCTTTTGATCTATCCTTATAATGCATCATGGTTTTTTTAAAGTATTATTTTGTCACAATATTGGAATTGGGACAGATTACGTGGATGAATATGGAAAAATATTATGATATTAAACATTCTATTTTTTATAAGCGACTTGGTTTATTGATTAAATATGATTAGTAAAATGCAGTAACATCGTTAATGAAAACAACTAGGAATGTCCCATGTAATCTCATACCTCATTGGGTGACTTGTATGATTCATGTTAATCAACCTATAATTATTGTTTCACATAAATATATAGTGTCCAACTAGGTGGAAGATACATTGTTGAAGAGGGATGTCCTTGAAGAAAGCACAATCTGGGCCTTCACAGATCTGGACTATTACTCCTCACTTGTGAATGATGTCATGTGAGGACTTGTTCACACTCGTATTTATAAACCCCCTTGTAATTCCTTATCTTTTTTGTTGTTTTATTTTCATCATTAAATTTTTAGGACAGCGTTTGATACGTTCTGGGATATATTGGGTAAAAATATCCAACTCATACGTTTAATAGTTAATTTTTTTAATATATGGTTATATAGGAGAAAAAATAAACTATAAATATTAATTTTCCATATAATAAGTTTATCGTCTACATGATAATTTACTTTTACTTTTTAATGAATAATTAATACAATTAATGAAATCTATAATAATGATTTAATAATTATTAATTACTGAAAATAACATTTAAATAATATTAAAAATAATAAAATAAATATAATTTTTAATAAGGAATGACATTGAAAAATTCTATAGATGACTTATACATATTATTGATATAGTATAATGTTGTTTTTTTGTAATAATGTATTTATGATATTTGTAAAATTAATGATAATGACTTTTGTCAATACTAACAAAGATGGTACTTTAAAATTTATAAAAATTCTATTATATGATATAAAATTCATAAAAATCTATAATTTGTCCAAATTTATCAAATAAGGTTAAATATTTCATCAATGATCCATTGGGGTTTTTTTTGTAAATTTTTAGAAAATATATTATCCACAATGATTAAAAAGACATGTTTTTGTGCTAAGAGTTAAGCTGTATAATAAATGGTTAACACCATATATATTGTTAGTAATATGACCAAAAAAATTATAAAAACATTATATGGGATTACTTCGACCCCTTATCCTCATAATTTCTTAAATAACTCACAATAGATACATTTTCAATAATAAATATTAATTTACATTAAATTATTATATTAAAGGATTCAAAAAAATGCCTCTAATATATATTATAAATAGAAACCAACACCCTCAAATCCTCACATTAATCGAAGACTCCTAGATATACCAAACCCTTTCCATTCTCCATCAAAAATATTAATCTCAGTTATAGAGGACATTCTCTTCAAAAAGAACCACCCCTTGTGTTCTTAAGAGGAGATCTAAGAGAAGTACATTGAAGAAGAGGTAATTGTTTTACCAACTCATTCAGGTTTTTTATTTTTCTACTTATTCATCCAATGTTGATAGAATACTAATGTAATAACATAATTATAATATATATTTTGATATGTTACAATGACAGTAGAAAAATTCCATTCCTCCTTCTATATATCCATCAAAGAACAATTTGACCATGTGTGTGTACGTATGAGTTACTGTCTTCCCACCATGATGTAATCCATTTTTCATCACTAAAACTTATTAATTGGTATAATGATTCATATTATAGACATAAATAATAATAATTCTACGATATTTATTCTATATAATAAATAGACCATAAAATTACATAACACATTACTAGAAAGCTAATGATACTATCGTTCATGGGTTTTTACAGCTACCATCACCACAACATGACGAGATTGAACATCCACATTTAAAATTATTGATTTATTATAAAACTTTACATAATTAATAAGTAGTAAATACATTAGATAATAATTTTAATCTAATATATATATATATACATATATTCCATTTAACTTCCTCCATTCAATATGATTTGATAATGGAAATAGTGTTCATGCACACGTATGACCTACTTTCTCCATTAACAGTGTATTTTATTTCATATATATATATATATTATATTTGATTATATACATAATATTTTTGGTATATAAATATTTATTTACATTATTAAAGTAATTAATGCATGATCTACATAATAGTATCATGAATATGATGTCAAAACAATTATGATAAACAATGTAATTGTTATGAAAAACGTTTCTTTAAAATTGAAATTGTTAATAAATGGGTAATGAAAATTCATAAATGATTCATATATGATATCATAAACAATATTATGTTTTGTAGAAGTTAATAATATGTTTAAAACCACAATATTAGGGTTTTTGAAATGTACAATTGGTATCAGAACTAATGTAAGGGTATTTAATATTACTTTTTATATTTATGAGATAATTTCAATATTTACCACTATTTTATCTTATGTTGTGCATATACTGACCTATAACATGTTATTTTACGATTTTAAATTATTTCATGGTATTCTGTGTTTCTAATTTAATTTATACATTCAAGGTTCTATTGATTTGAAACTTACTCAGGTAGTAATGGACAACATCTCAATCTCATTTCATTGAGTCATAGATTAAAATTAAAAATAAAACCATATTTTATGATGTGTTTTTATATAACTTTTGACATATCATGTAATTAATATTTTTTTAAATTATTTTATTTAATTTTAATATTCATGTATCTTAATATTTAAATGATAAAAGTGGTATGGTACACCATGAATGTTTAATGATTTAATTATTACATCTTCTCACCATGACTATATTCTAGATATTATTTGACATAACTTTATTATTGGATTATAAAATAAATTTTAAGTATATTTTGATGTTTAATATATTTTATTACTAAGGGACCCATTTAAGCTTATATGTAAGTGACTCTCTAAATAAAACACAGTTTTAAATGCTCTAGTGATTTATTCATCTAAATCATTATCATTCATATCTATGTTTTCAAAATTGGTTTTAAAAATTTATTTATAAGGACAAGAATGTCTTAAAATTTTATTCTTAAAATTCCTCAAATATTTCTCAATGGTGTATGAGACACTCTGATTAAAAAATCCCTTTTTTTTAAAAATTACATTTATAAATGTATGGCTTTTGGATACGTGATTTCAATGTAAAAAAGTGGTGTTTCATTAATAAAATTGGTAATGATTTTATTTGCTTATGTTAATCTATGTCGAGATCCATTTTTGGATACTAGTAATGATTGATGTTTATCAAATATTATATCTTCAACAATATATTATTAATGGGTTTAATATTATTTTTACAATGGATGTGATATTTTGATACCATAAATGTTTGAAGGATTAAGTATTTACAATTTGTTTTATTGTTTCTCAATATGAATGTTTATAATGTTTACATTTGAAAATTTTTATATGTGGAATGTGTTTTAATTAGTATGCGATGTGAGGGGGATTTTATATCACCTTGATGGAGCTGTATGTCTCAAGAGGTTAAATAATATGGTGTCACACACCTTGTGTTTGATTCAAAAGTGGTTTAAAAAATTATGAGGATTGATCTAGAAAAAAATAGAATGGGTTTCTAACAAAAGAATTGAATTATCCTATGGATAGATCCAAACCACATATATCATGATGATAGATCTTGATAGTGCTGACATATAACATCATGTATTCCATCCTTATGAGAAAATGAATTGATAATACATGTGATTATTATACTAATGAAATATATATTTGAATGTTTATGTTGGATTATATGATATATTCATTCCATATTATGATCAATATTATGTTTAAAATGATTAAGTTTTAGTTATACACATTTTTTAAATTATTTTGATTATTTACGATAACATCAACTAAATTATTTACCCTTATTAAGCATTTTCTCTCAAACGATTATTATGTTTAATTTTTCCCAAGATACAAATTTGTGTTCCTTTATACATCAGAGTACTATAGGGGGATTAATAAAATTATTGACATAATATAATTTGGTATTTTATTTTTTTACATATATTGTGAATTTCATGTATGTGTCTAGTTCACCAAGAAAATTTAATGGATTGGTCTTTTGGGATTTAATTCCTCGTTATCATGATAATGTACTAAAATTATTCAAAGGCTTTGTGCATTTAGGTATGGGGTGATAAAGATTATATTAATGTATGTTTATTACTAAACATGTAAATTAGGTTTAGAAAACATTGATTATGGAATATAACCCAAATATACAATTCTAGGATAAACATTGTTGAAAATGGGAAAATTTTGATAAGATAAATACAATTTAAATCATCCCAGGTAAGTAAAGAATAAAAAAAATTATTAATTTTTTTTGAATTAAATATTAATTTCACTTTTTAGAAGCTTCTATGATTGATGGTGTACCTAATACACAAATACTGGTTTCTTAGAAATCTTATGTTGCATACAACATTGAGTTATACTGAAAAATAATATAATAACATGATTAATATAAATTGTTGTTAACTCCTACACATTATAATGGAATGAATGAACAAAACAAACTATAATATAATTATATATGTTTATTGAATGTTTATTATTTATCCGATAAATGATAGAGGCTTAAAACGTGAATGAATCTAATTTTAAGCATAAATACTCTTTTATTCATTAAAACATCGATTTACCACCACTAGTTGAAGAACCATATTTAAAACTAGTTTTTGTAACTTTTATATGTTATATTTGACAATATAAGATTTTTCTTTAGAATCAGGACATCCGAATTTACTTTGTGTAATTTTTTTTGTATTTTTCTGAGAAAATTCATTTTTTGATGAATAGTTAAAAATAATGTACTTTAAGTCAAATCCTCATTTTAATATAATTTATTTATATGGATATATTATAATTTAAATTGTTTTTAAAGTGTAATTATTTTATATTTTTCCCATTTAATCCAATTTTGGTCATTGAAAGTATATTTTCTTTGAAATTCGACACAAATAATTGTCAATATTTTGATAGTTATTATTTCTTAAAAACTTGCTTTTTTTACAACGTGAATTAATTTTAAATTAATCAATGAAACCTATACTTTTGAATTTCGTAAAATTGACCTTATTTATAATTTGGAATATCAAATATAGCTTTGGCTGATTTTTTTGTATTTGTTTGAAAAACATTATTTTTGATGAATAATGAAAATACTAAGAAGTAATTAAAAACCCGACTTCTTCATTTTAATTTGGATTTATGGCTTCTGTCAATTGAATTTCAAAATTCCTACATAAATGGTAGTTATTAGTATGTAAAATTTGGTTCAATATGTTAAAAATAACATTTGGGGAATAATTTCTTTTTTACTTTTATCTAATGGAGTTAAAGGTAAATAGTGTAAATCAAAACTATTGACCAAAATGATACAGTGTTTACTTCATAGATACCCTTATTAATGATAATGAAATTTTATATTAATTAATTAAATGTAATGACCAAAATGTCATAAAAATTTATATTTAACTAAATTAATTCTTACACTGGGTTATATAAGTAATATCTTCAACTATTAATGTTAACTGGAAGGATAAATCAATATAATACAACATGGTATTTTTTTATAATTTTTAGACAACATATAGATGATATTGTTTATGAAACCAAAATTATGCATTGTTTACCTCATTATTAATTGATTTAAATAAATAAAATTATAAATACTAAAAAATATCCAAAACCGTTCCAATTATTATTTTATGATTTTATTTTGTAAAAGAGTCGTCTTATTTTATACTTTAATGTGTTTTGTACTTTTAGAAGCTGAAAATATTTATATAATAAAATAATATTATCAATCATTCTTAAAGATCCCCTCCACCATCTTATAAAAATCCACCACCTATAACCCATTAATCACACCTCATAAGCCCATTGGATCATCCAACCTCGATCTAAACAAGCACTCATGATCTCTCATTTCCACCTAGAAGCCATATCATAGGCAGAAGTCCAATTATGTAATCATTTTAGTCTAATATAAAGGGAGTACCCCGGTTTAAAGGTAATATATTCTCTTAAAATCGTTTCTTTTACAATACATCTCCAACACCCTAAACTCTTTTTATTCCATTCATTTATAAAAACAACTTTTTTATCAATATACAATATTTTTTATGAGATGGATTTGAAATACACTTATATACACATCCTTCTAATGGTTAAACAACATATTGATTCTTTGGATGACAAACTACTGCCTCACAAAACAATGATTGTTCAAATATCATAAACCACCTATAATCGTGGATATTATAATGAAACTGTATATATATAAGATATATATTATTTTTATATTCACTTTATTCTTCTGTATTTTTCATTTACATCATACCTTATGGTTTCATTAATGGGTAAATACGATAATGTCAGTTGAGGAAGTGTGAACAATCTTCCCCACAATGTGACATTACATGTTCATACCATACCAGGGGCATATAAAGGATGAAATTAATTAAATTATATCTGATATTATAATTGAATTATAATATAATTAGGTATAATTAATTTTTCATTTCGTTAAATATATAATAGAAATGAGTGTAGTTTTCATGCGTACGTACAGCTTACCATCTCCCTGAATGGTGCATTTCATTTTTTATTTCAAAATGTTATGTACTATTATAAATATATACATAATGGATATATATTATATATATTATATCTACATCATGAATATCTTTTTGGAGATAATGTTCTTTTGACCACATATACAACATGTAAGTATTAGATGTTCGTTTTTTACTCAAGTACCAAATATCAGCATAATGACCATTAATAACTTAAATGATTAAAAAATGTTTATAACACGGTAAAAAGTGATATAAAAGAAATAATAGACTTGGAGAAGGTTGTTAATCATGTATAAATTCTATTTAGTTTATTATTTAAGAGATTAAATAATGAACGAGTCATGTCAGACACGAGGTAAGTGAACTTCAGTAACCAATTTCCATTCATTGGGTCAATATCTTACTTTTATATTCGTTCGTGATATGATTATGTATGAAATAAATATTTATGTTTAATATTCTATTTGTTCATTACATATGTACACATATAGTGAATACACATAATAGATCAATATTATTTACAAAATTTTAATTGTAGGGGACTTCATCTCAATCAACTTTAATTGAGGTATATTTTGATTTATACACAACTTTCTTTTATAGGTTGTATGAACCACATTGATTTTTACATTTATTCAAAAGGAATATTTTTTCTATGAAATATTTAACTAAATGACAACAGGAATGTTTTTAACATTTGTAGTGACAATGGACTCTTTTCCACTGTAATCGTTACATGGCTTCATCAATAACCCTTAATGAATTTTAAACAAAAAGTAATCCCTAATTCTATTTGTTGGTGTTTTGGTATAGAAAATTGTTTTGGAAATGAATTTTTCTTCAATATCTGTAAATTATTACTTGTGATTTAAAATTAAGTGTTATTAGTGAAATGTTTATATTTTAAATATTTTATGTGTTTTCATTTTATAATTTTACTTGGACATTTGACAGGTGGATACCTGATAAACCAAATGATGGGTGGTGTTGTGATAAAAAAATATTGGTTGTACTTTATAACCTCCAATTCATTGGGTATGGAAGTTGTCCTTATGGCTATTCCATTTAGTGATATGTATGGAAGTCTGAAATATGGTAATTCTATTTAAGTATGATTTTGTACCATGTTACCTCTATATGTTATGTGTTCTTTCAATAGGTTTTATGGTGATTTTTTGGATAAAAATGGCGAATAAATGATCATTTATTTAGTGAGAAGTATTTAATACATCATAAAGTTGAATTTTATTACATTTAATTAAGTATTCATTATGTACTTTTTGTTTTTTAAAAGTAACAATTTTCCTTCTTTGTGGATCCCTTACTATGCTTTTTATGCTCATCCAGTGTTTTTTGAAATGTTTTTAATATGACATAATGATGTATAGGGTAACGGATTGGATCATGGAAAATTCATGATGTCGAAATTTAGGAAATAGAGATGGATCATTATTTAAGAGTTTTTGTTTTATGAATAATTGTATACTGAGTATAAGTGTCTACATGTAATATTCAAACTGTTATGTATATGTTATGTCATAATTACCTGATGCTCTAAAGCTGAAAAAATCCTCAATGTGAATTATTAACATAATAAATGATTATGTAATGTCTATGTTCGGGTTCTTATAGATTGTCTCAGAAGTAAGTTTAACCATCTTTAGGAGTACGCATACTGTTAAAATTAATTTCCATAAATAAATTAAGTGTTAAATTGAAATGGTACAACATTAACATATTACCATGATGCGTCTCCTAAGATATGTCAGTGTTCAAAATGGTTTTCCGTAGAGGAATCATGTAAACTATGTTGAGATGTCATACATATGAGAATAACCTTCAAAATAAGAAACATGAGATGGTCAGAATCGGAATAGAATAGTTTGATGTATTGATGGAACAATTGAAATAGGAAATAAATGGTGGTGGTTTCCATGTAGGATATTGGCTATATCAACCACAGAAGAACATGTTAGTAGTGGGTCATTTCATGAGGCAACGTACCACATCATCCAGAGGATCTTTTGACCATGTGCTAGCTAAAGGGTTGATTAATGCACTGGGGAATATATTTTATGTCATAGGGTTTTCATAAAATCATAATGTTAGTCTCACTATTTATCGTTTTGAAGGTGATTCTAATCAGTGGGGGTCGAGGATGAGAAATATCAAGGTTATTTAGGAGATTGATTCTCTTGATTTGGATGAACTCAGAGGTATGTTTCTTGAGTAATATTTTCCAATGGTTATTAGTCTTTGGATAGAAAAACAATTATTGGAATTGATGTAGGATGATGACTCAGTGTCTATATAGGAAGAAATGTTCAATTGACTGGCCAGGAATGCTGCAAATTTCATCAGATATCTTGATATTAAGGTAATTTGATTTTTATTAGGATTGAATCTATAATATCTAAGAACATTAACCTCTTGGGAATTAAAAATCTATGAGAAAATTTTCAGATGTGTTGATAAGGTAGAAATGGAGTATTCTGATGATCAACTATTTCAAGATAGTAAACAAAAGAAGTGGCCCAGTTGGAAGGGAAAGGGAAATAATTCATTAATGAATCCAAGAGGAAAGAATATTAAATATCCATCTTGTGAAAATTGTTGTAAAGGAAATCCTGGAGAATGTTTATCAATATCTGGAATGTTCTTTCGGTGTTGTAAGTCTGGACATATTTATTGTAACTATAAGGAAGATGAGCTAGCCGTCATTGAAAAGATAGCGGTAAGATGTTTTTAGTGCAATGATATGAGTCATCATGGAAATGAGTGTCCAGAAAAGTGCTCAACTGAGGTAAATCAACAAGACTGCAAGTAGAAAGGGTTGGTCAAATCATTTAAATCAACTACAATATATGTTGGAAAATCGAATGATGTAGTATCAGGTATGTTGTTTGACTATTTAAATAATGCCAACATGTTGTTTGATTCTTGCTCAACACATTCATTCATTTCTGAGAATTTTTCTTGTTAATAGGGAATTATATATCAATATATGAATCCTTAAACTATGGTTAAAAAACCTAGAGGAAATGATCAGGAATATATAAATTATTTGGAACTTTATGTCCATGTGTGCGGAAAGAATCTACCTTCAATCCTTATTGTTTTACAATTAGTAGAGTATGATATTATTTTGGGTGCGGATTGGATTACTTTTTATCAAGCTATGATTGACTACAGAGTTATAGAGGATTATTTTCAAAATGAATTTTAGTTTTTTTTTCATGAAAGAACCATTTCTTTTGATACCATATTAGGATGTTGAGAAACTATAAAAAGATGTAAATGAATGTTACCTCCCACATATTGTTGAAAACCAGAGAAAATTCTAGATTAATAATGTTCGGGAAGTAAAAGAGTGCCTTGATGTTTTTCTTGATGTGTTTCCAAGTATTATACCTGATATAAATGTTGAATTTACTATTGAAATAGTTCCTAATGCTATACCAATTTAATCACACCCTTATATAATTGCTCAAATTGAACATTTAATGTTAAAGAAGAAATTACATGATTTTTTAGATAAAGTTTTCATTCAAACTTGAACATCACCATGGGGTGCTCATGTCTTGTTTGTTAAAAAGAACGATTGTTCACTGAGACATTGAAATGATTATAGAGAATTGAATAACACACTATTAAAAACAATTATTCTTCTCCTCATATCGATAATTTTTTTGATCTGCTCTAGAGAACTCAATATTTTTCAAATATTGATTTCAAGTTTGGGTACCATCAGTTGAATGTAATGTATGCAGACATTTTGAATACTTTTTTCGTACTAGATATGGCCATTATGAATTTGTGGTTATGCCTTTTGGTTTAAAGAATTTCACCTACATTATTCATGGATCATATGAATATGATTTTCCCTGAGGTATTGGATATTTTTTTGGTTGTGTTCATTAATGATATTTTTTTCATTCTAAAGGTAAATAGTAGCATGCATGTCATTTAAGGGTTTTCATGAAAACCATAAAATAAAATAAACAGTATGGAATATTTAGAAAGTGTGAGTTTTGATTAATTTTTTTTATTCACCACATTGTTTAAAAAAAGGTATAACTCTTGATCCTACAAAAACAAAAGTTCATGAAGTATGGCCAAGTCCCACAGATATAACCAAGATCTATAGTTTTCATGTTTTTGAAGGTTATTAACTACAGTTTGGTGAGACTTTTTCATGGTTATCTAGTCTAATGACTACGTAAACTCGAAAAGGTATTAAGTTAATTTGGAAAAAATAATCTTATGCGTGTTTTTATTGATTGAAAAGAAGATTGGTGAATGCTCTATTTATGGAAATACTATATAGGGATGACGAGTTTGTTGTCTATAGTGACCCTTCATTGAAAGGACATGAATGTTTCCTTATGAAGAATGATCACGTAATTTATTATGGATTACGTTAGTTGAAACCTAGTGAATTAAATTACCCAACTCATGATTTGGAATTAGTTTCTATTTTTTCATATTTTATAGAATCATCTTGATCTAGTAAAATGTGAAATATATACGGACCACAAACTTTTGATGTATATAATAACTCAGAATGATATGTACATGAGACAAAGAAGATTCCTAGAAATAATAAAGGATTATTATTGCACGATTCATTACAATCCTGGAAAGGAAAGTAAATTGGTTGATTATTTGAGTCAAAAAATTAATGCAATATTAACCATGTTACGTTTAGAAGAAGATCATATTATTAATGAATTGATGAACATTGGAATATAAGTTATTGGTGAAAGAAATAACTCAGTATTGTTTCAAGTGTCAGTGAAATCATCTCTTTCAGATAGAATTATTAAAGCATAGATGGAAGACAGTGATTTGCAGAAAATGATAGAGTTTTATCAGAAGTCTATGTTGTATGATTTTAACATAGAAAATAATTTTATTTTGATTTTTGGGAAGATATTAGGTTCTCCTTGTGATTTGCAGTTGAAGAATGGGTGGTTATGTGAATCTCATGGTTCCCCATTTTTTGTTCATCATAGTAGTACTAAGATGTATAGAGATCTTCGTGAGTATTACTAGGGGTATGGAATGAAATGAGATAATGCTGATTTTTTGTAATGTGTTTGACCTGATACTAGGTTAAAGAAGAGAGATAGTTACCAAAATAGATTATTTAGTCTTTATAGGTGTTGTAATGGAAATGGTAATATATATCCTTGGATATCATTGTGAGACTACCAAAATCATCTCGAGGTAATAATGAAATATAGTTTATTATTGATCAATTGAGTAAATATGCTAATTTCCTTACTATTTTAAATACATTACCTTTAGATCAAATATCATCGTTGTATGTTAATTTCATACTAAGGTTATATGTGGTTCCCCTTACCATTTCTTTCTTATTGTGATCACAGTTTGACTTATAACATTAGGAAATTCCTTCACATGTTTTTGGGAACTGAATTAAATTTTAGTACAACATTTCAACATCAGTCATATGGGCAGTTAGAATGAACAATTCAAATATTGGAGGATATGTTACTTACTTGTTTAATGGATTACCATGGAAATTGGGACCAAAATCATTCATTGGATAAATTTTATAATAAATCCAATTTCCATTTCAGTATACAGATGGAACAATTGGAGGAATTATATGTTAAGTGATGTTGAACTCTGGCTTATTGAGATTAAATAGGTGAATGGAAGCTGATGGGTCCGTAATTGGTAGAAGATATGGCAGAAAAAGTTCAGTTAATTCATAAGAACATGATAATTTGCTCAGAGTTGTCCAAAAATTTATGATGATAACTGGAAGAAGGATATTTCTTTTGAGGGTAGTGATCTTGTCTTCTGAAATGTTTCTCCATAGAAAGGTGTGATGTGTTTTTGTAAAAAGATAATGTTGAGTCTGAGGTACATCAGATCTTATGAATTCTAGGAAAATGTTATATCAGTTTCATACAGAGTGGATTTACCTCCATGTTTATCCCATGCATAAAATGATTTTCATAATTCAATGATGAGAAAGAATATGCCAGATATATATCCTATTTTAAGCCCAGAGGTAGTTCAGTTATAAGATAATCACACTTATGATGAATAGCCAGTCCATATTCATGACCATAGAGAGAAAGTGTTGATGAATTAGGCAAATCCTCATGTAATTGTTTTGTGGGAAATTTTTTTTTGAAGACAGATAATGGGAATTTGAAAATTCAATGAGGTATAAATATCCCCATTAATTTGATAGGTGAATAAAATTGTGAAGACGAAATATCCAAAAGGGTTTATGGATGTAACATCATAGGTAAATAAAAAATAATTCATATTAATATTTTTAATATTTGTGAAAAAAATATTAATTTATCTTTAAATGGGATGTTATGATCGATCGTGTACCCGATACGCAACAGCATGTTTCCATGAAATCCTACATTGCACAAAACGTTGAGAAATAGAAAAAATTAATAGATAAATATAATTATTATAAATAGTTGTTAACTCCTAGTCGTTGTCATGTTGGGAATGAACGTAACTTTATAAAATATAAGTATACACATTTATTAAATTTTATTCATTTATCCAATAAACGTTTGAGGCTTAAAATTTAACACCCCAACCACAGTTACCCAGAGTTGATGAATAATTACATAACATTGGAATGATAAAAATTATTATGTCTAGATAGACTGATTAGTATAGTATTATCAGAAAAAAGACACAAACAAAAGTTCAACATTAGAACATGTAAATAAAAATAACACAACTTATTCTATTAGAAACATCCAATCCTCCTATATTATGCTTGCAAGTCAGTCATAACATAATTATTTATATCATGGGAAAATAAAACATACGAAAGGGGTGATCACAAATGTTCATTAAAGGTATGCAATATAGAAGAAGATAACATATACATTAGTAATTTTGAATAATTGAAAACACAAGCCTTTACAAATAATAAACACGAACACTTTATTGAAGGAATATTACCTCAGAAAAAAATTTAATAATATAACATTGTCATGGTTATCCTAATAGTCAAATAAACACATGAATCATCAATATTATTTTCTTAATGAGGGAATGTACAATGCAGAACAGTCTGTAACAGTTTTTCAAAAGAACAGACTAGACGTCTAATAATTATTATGGCCTCTGCCAAAAAAATATATCAAATTTGGAAACGCCTCGGCCAGTTCCATGTCTAATTGGCTCATGAGACATACTGTTGCATCGAATAGCTATAATGGGTTCCACTAATCACATATAAAGTCCAATACATTGCTTATTTGTTAAGTATGAAACATAAACTAAACATTCGTATTAAAACTAGATTTCAAAATGTCATAAATTTAACCATAAAACATGAATGGTATAAATATAACACATTGATAGACAATCATATAAAAACAATAATTACAATATGGTTGACTTTAATCATTATAAATCAACTTCAAAAATGAGTAAAATTTATCAGACGACGATGACATAGATGAAATCAACCCTATTTGAGATAAATATCTATTTCTATAATAAATTCATTTAAAAGTAAAATATTTATTAAAGAAAATATTTATTTTGATAATATATTTATAATCATGTATGGGAAGCTTTGAGGATGTTTTAATGGTGGAAAATAGCCTCCCCTGTCTATTTGTTAAGAATGAAATTCTTAAAATAATTTTATCAGAATTGTCATAAAGTACATTGTTTGGAAAATGAAAAAATGATACCTTTGAAAATATATAAGGTCAAATAAGGGTATAAATGTCTTTTACAAATTTTCTATAATGTAGTAAAAATATTTTGAAATACATTTTTAAGAAAACATTGATGTGGATGATAAATTGGTCCTGATAGATACTTACTTAAAAACAATCTCAGATACATAAGAGTTTGTGAAATTAACCATTACCTTCTAATTTTCCTCAGTCAATGGTATTTTAGACTCATTTATAATAGTTATAAAAGTGTTATTAAATTATACGTGAACTATATACATAAATATGAAATCATATATGATATACTAATATTTATTTGTTAATAATATTTCAGTACTATCATCAATTCAGGTGTAACTGATTATGTTTCCTTTATATGATTAGTTATGGAAGACATGTATGTTATGGATAGTATGTATATAATTAATATTCATAATGATATTATTCTCTTAAAAATTATTTTTAATCATATAATTAATATCATTCTTGAATTATTACAATGGGAAAAGAATCACATCATGTTCGCGGAGACGATAATCCGTACGTACGCATGAGCAACAATATAATCCTATTGATATTAATATCCAAAGTAAATGGATGATATATAATATATATGGAATAATTAATATGTTATATATATTATTTACATCAATTATAGATCATTATTATACCCATCCATTTATTAATGTACTTAATAACAACTACACCAAAACATGGACACGAAAAGAAATATGTACCCATGTATGGAGATATCGTCATTCATATGAAGGATAGAATAATGAATATGGTTGTTCCATTTTTATAAGAATATCAAAATATATATAAGATACTAGAGTTTTTATTTTAGAAAAAAATAACAATGAAATGGGATGAGGAAGATGAAAATAACATATTCTTTATTTTAAAAACACCTTTAAGTCAATTTTGACACTATTTGGTATTTTGTTTTTGGTAAAGATATATCTGCATGATTATTTCAAAAGTAAATCATTGAATAAAACCTAACATGTCTTATTAACCTTAAAAGTAATTTTAATTCATAAAATGTCTCAAATTACATTTATTTGGATATTTAAAACATAAATAATTTTAATAATTCATTAATAAGGTAATTACTCCATCATCATTTTGTCGAAAATAAATTTAATTATATAATGTCTAAAAATTATAAATAAAATAGCATTATGTAGGAAATATTTATATCTTTCTAGTGTGATTTTAAAGTTGAATGTATTTTATGTATAACCTTATATTAAAATCATTTTATTTATCAAAACATGAATTTAACACTTTTTACTCTTCTTTAAATTAAATAATTATATGTGTCCTAATCTAATCATAGTGGGCCATATAGGTTCGTATTTTATTCCTAAGGTTTTTTTGGTAGAATTACACTTATAAAATTGAATAATTAATTTTTTTAGGGTAATAATAATATCATTTTTATCTTTAAGTACCCTATTTACATTTAATCGTGGTAAAAAAGTCAACAGTTACTATTGACCAAAAATTATTTTCCTCTTATTTACACATATTTTACTTACTAATATCAATCATGTCTCTCTGATTTTTTAAATTCAACTAACAAAAGCGGTAAGATTATGTTTTATATAAATTGTCAAATTCTCCTAGAAAGTGGGTAAAAGACGGTAAAAAGTTCAATAAAATATTATATATCTAAACCTATTATACAATTACTCCAATTAATTATATTGATCTTATATAGGTATTATGTATATATTTTGACCTAAAATAAATTTAAATTCAATAAATAATTATTTAAATAATTTTTTTAATCAATAATATAGTACTTTTCAATATTAATAAAAAATTTAATGTTTTAAAAAGAATACAAAAAAATTAAACTTAAGCTATTTTTTATATTACGAATCTAATAATGAAGACCATTTTATATGTTAAAATTTATAAAATTTCAAAATGTGTGTATTATTTTTTAAAACAGCTAGTATTATTTGTCCTGGTGTGTCCGATCTCAATGTTCTATAAAATGCATGAAATTTCATTATACAAAGGGAAGCACGCCATTGATGGATGGGGTGTTACATAAAATGTGAATTAATATAATTTTAAGCCTAAATACAGTAATATTCATTAAAAGGTCGATTTACCTCCTTTTGATGGAGAATCCTATTTAAAACAAGTTTTTTTCACTTTTATATGTTATATTTGACAAAATAAAATTCTTCTTTAGATTCGAGACATCAAAATTTACTTTGGGAAAACGTTTTTTAATGTTCGGATAAAATTCATTTTTTGATTAATAGTGAAAAATAAAATATTTTAATTCCAATCTGGATTTCAATATAATTTATTTATATGGTTAGATTATCATTTAAATTGGTTATAATGTGTAAATAAATTATATTTTTACCATTTAATACAATTTTTGTCATTTGATGTAATTTCACTTTGAAATTTGATATAATCAAGTGGAATTTTTTTTGATAGTTATTATTTATTAAAAACAAGCTTTATGTTATTACAATTAGAATTAATTTTAAATCAAATAATGCAACATATTAATATTTAATTATAGAAAATAAACATGATTTTTGAATTCAAAATAAAAAATATATATTAGGTTGAATTTTTAGTATTTGTTAGAAAACTAACAATTATTGATGAATAGTGAAAACACTGAGTAGTAGTTAAAAAAAAAACTTCAACATTTAAATGAAATTTTAGCACTTATGGAAATTATGATTAAAAAATACGAAAGAAAATTTTGTTATTAGTATGTAAAATGTTGTTCAATAAGATGAAAATAATTTTTGGTAAGTCGTAACTTTTTACTTTTATTTACCGCAGTTAAAGGTAAATTGGGTAATTCAGGCTTAAAATAATATTATAATAATATAAAATTAACTTTACACTTTTCCTAACCTTATTGAATGTGTCATTTCCGACCATGAAAATCATTGGGTCGATATTGGGAACCATTGGATCCAATTAAGTGTGATAATGACACATTATATTAATAAATATAATGTAATGACCAAAATGACATAATCAAATATATTTTAGTAAATTAATTATTAAATTGGGTTATATAAGTTAAATATTTGACAATAAATAATCATTGGAAATATAAAATTATTTCTTACATAATGGAAATTGTTTTATAATTTTTTGAGAGAGAATAAATCAAATTATTTATGACACAATAATGATGAACTGTTTTACTCATTAATAAATGTTTTCGATAAATAAGAATACAAAAATTAGAAAAATATCCAAAACCAATCCAATTATTATTGGATGATTTTATTTTAAACATTATTCCCATTATGTTTGACATTAATTATTTTTGGACCTTCATAAATGGATAATCGCTATATAATAAAATAATATTATCAAGCATTCCTAAAGAGCCCCTCCTCCCATTATAAAAAGCCCTCCGCTCTAAGCCATTAATATCAACACTCAGGCCCCTTGGATTATCCAAAATATACCCAAAATATCTCTAATGATCTATCTAGTCCACCTAGAATCCAGTTTAAAGGTAAAGACGTCTCATTAATTTTTTTCTTTAATTTAATTTCTCCAAACCCTGAATTCTAATTATTAAATTATTTAATAACAACAAAAATATACTCAAGATAATAGGTTGTTATTAAGGTAATTATTATAACAACACTTATACACACATCTTCCAAATGGGTAAAGAACATTGTGTTTCTGTGGACGACAAACTATTGTCACACGAATCAATGATTGTTTGGATATATCCAACCACCTCTCATTGTGGACATTATGACTATAATATACTCATATATGATATATATTATGTTTAGGTTTTCTTCATTATTATGTATTTTTCATTTATATCTTACATTTTGTGTTTCAATAATGTGTAAATATGATAATTTCATTTGAGGAAATGCAGACTACCACCCCCTCAAAGACATATGAATCATTATTACAATAACTTTGACATATGAAATATGGTGTTAAATAAAATTAATATACTATTAATATGGAATAATAATATTCTTATGTATCATTAATTTATCATTCCATTTAATACAAAATAGATATGAATTAAGTGTTCAAGCATACATACGAATTACCATCTCTATGAACGGTGAATTTCATTTTTATCTCCAAATTTTATGTACTATTATAAATACATATATATATATATATCGGATATATAATTGATATATATGATATCTAAATCATTAATATCATTCTGGAGATAATGGAATGTTGAACACATGGAAAAATGTTAAATATAAGATGTTCATATTGACTGAAGTACCAAATATCTGCAAAACAATCATAATTAACATAACTGATTACATTATGATTATAAAATAGTAAAAATTGACATAAAATGAATAATATACTTGAAAAGGGTACTTATGAAATTATATATTATACTTAGTTTATTATCAGTAGATTAATGTTCGAACGAGTCAATTTCGATACGATGTGAGGGAACTACATAACCCAAATTTTATTCTTTGGGTTAATCTCATAAATTTAAATTATGTTGTGCTATGATTATGTATGAAATATTTTCTGATGTCCTATCTTGTATTTGTATATGACTATTGTGTAAATATATTGACATAATTGATCTATATTATTTAAAATTGGTCTTTGTAAGGTACTTCGTCTCAATATTCTTTCATTGAGGCATATTTTTATTTATACATGACATTCTATTATATGGTGTAAAAACCACTTTGAATTTTACTTTAATTAAAATGGAATCATTTTTTAATGAATATTTTTACTAAACAAGAAATGGAAATTTTTTATGTTTGTAGAGACCGTGACCTCTTCATCTTCGTAATTGTTTTGTGGGTTTCTCTAAAATCATTAATGATTTTTTACATGAAACATAATCCCTTATTTTATTTTTTGGTGTTTTGGTATTGAAAATGGATTATAAAATGGATTGATTTTTTTCAATATCATGAAATGTTTTCCTGTGATATAAAAGAAATTTTATTAATGAAATGTTAATATTTTCCATATTTTATGTGTTATTATTTTATAATGGTATTTGGACTTTTGAACAATGGATATGTGATAAAACATATGATGGGTGGTGCTATGATTAACCCGGATGGGTGGTTACGTTAAAACCTCCAATGCAATGGTTATTTAATTTGGTCATATGGCTATTCCATTTAGTGATATATGTAGATTTCGACTATATGGTTATTCTATATATGTTTGTTTATGTTCCATGTCACCTTTATATGGTATGTGTTCTTTCTATGGGTTTTATAGCAATAGTTTTGTTACAAAATGGTAAGTAATGATATATGATTCAGTGATGAGTGTTTACATCTTCATAACTATGAAAATTATATCTTATGATATGTTATTCATGGTTTAATAGTTTATTTGAAAAACTAATTTTTTTTCCTTATTTTTTATTGCTTAATGAGATTTTAATACTCATATAATGTTTTTAAAATGTTTTTGACATGGTTTAATGATGAATTGTTTCAATAATGGGATTATGGAAAAGTAACAATGTCTAAAATATGGAAGTATAAATGACTCTTTTTAAAAGTTTTTATTTTATGAAAAATAATTTACTCAGTAGAAGTGTCTAAATGTAATATTCAAATTTTTATGAATATGTTATGACCCAATTATCTATTGATATAAACTTGAAATGATCCTCAATGTGAATTATTATCTTAATTCTAGATTATGTAATGTTTAAGGCCTTGTCCTTCTCTTATGTGGGTTATCCATGAAATAAAACATTTTCTAGATATTGAAAATGAATGAATAGATATACCATGAGTAACATATCTGACAGGATGTATTGTGCTTGACTCGGCATGACCTGGTACATGACAACATGCATTACATCACACCTGTTTTGTCAATACTGGGGGATACGATTCGGATAATTCACATTTTCTTTAAAAAAATTTATGATATATTTAAAAATAATTATATCCTAAATTAAACCATGTTTACGATTATGAGACTATATTTACATAAATGGTTCTATTTATGTTATGAAAATTTCAATTTTTTTGATTTTACATAACGAATTGATCTACCCTAATATATTTCATCATTTATAAATAGACTAAGTATAAGTAATGTCAACCTAACTTATGCATTATATTTTATGAGAAAAAATGATCTTATCATTCATGGTCTTAATCCAATGTTTCGACAGGAAATTATCTATATAAAATTCTCAAGTTATGAGGACATTGTCTCACGTAACAACTACAAAGGGACCAGTCACATTTGGTCTAGATTGGATGGATTCCTTGTAAATTTACAAGGCTTGGATTATTTCCCTCAATAATCAGTTTCTCACCTCCCCCGATCACTATCCAATCATTCTCCTCTGCTGATATCTATAAAGAAGGAGAATGGAATAATGGAAAGCTTTAGCTTTTTCAATAACTGGACGAGCATGGATGGTTTCTATTAACCGGTTCAAAGCTCCTGGAATAAACTAGTGATGGGTGATGATTTTTCTAGACTATCTATTCTTCCTAAAAGGATGAGAAGGGAGATATAAGATTGGGTGTTGAGTAGGCCCAACAATAATTCTAATTTAGAGGAGTTTCATAAAAAGATTGACAGTTTGGAGGAGAGGCTATTATCGAATTGGGATGATGATATTTTTATCATTATGAAGGAGAAATAGAATGTGTTGGTGAAAAATATGCTTGAGTTGAGGATAATTTTCAGGGAGAAATCCTAGGTGATGTAGTTAAGAGATGTAGACGACAACAATGCCTTCTTCTAGGATTTCATCAAAGAAAGGAAGGCAAGCAAGAAAACTAACCTAAGACTTCAAGATAGTTCTTAGAATAGAAAAATTGAGATGGTAGGGAAGTTGGCGTTGGAAATTTTTGAGGGTCTTCTGGTAGGGATTGATAGCTCTATGAGCCGTAGAGGTGAAGCGGTTGTAGGTGAATAGGTAAAGAGTAACCTTGGTACTACGTATTTGGAGGGAAGTATGAAAATAAGTGAAAAACATTGCTATATATGAGTGTGGCACTCCTTGACTTCTTCCATTAGCTCACCCACAAAAGTTGACAGATTGAAACCAAGAGAAAGCTCAAAATACCTTTCTAACATCTTCATTTATTCACCAAAACAGTGCTTTATCTCAGCAACAGAGGCATTGAAGGATTCCATTAGCTCATGCTTTAGGGATTCGAGGTCAGAATTTATATCAAAATCAGTAGGAGAAACTTTAGTAGATACTCTTTCAGAAGCTAAACTGACTATAGAGTCCGCCATGACTGATTGAATCGAGGATACTAAAAAAGATATCATTGTCTCTATTTCTTCTACAAAACTGACTTTGAGATTTTCTTTCAGCACATCTAAATCATGTACTCGGACCACATCAGCAGGTAATAACTCAGGATTGATGTCATAGCCGATCTTTGGTCTATTCAAAGATACTTCATTATCTGAATCAGGATAATCTAAGCCAAAGACTATAAAACACGGGTCTTCTACACAGTCATCAGACTCGATAGTCACTGTAACATTTCCTAACATGGTGTGATGCTCCCCCTCAATGGGTGAATTCTCATATATAGGAACTGCATTCTCTGCTGGTCTTTCTTCATCAGAATCTTCCACAACAACTTCCATCTCTACAGCAGCAAGATGATTTTCTGGAAAAGGTGAAACCTCTCCTATTTCTGTTTCTTCATCCATAGAAGGTACAAATGAGCTTCCAATAACTGGACTCAGACTCAATTCAGCAGAATTAGATGATTCGGAGACATTCGTTTCTACCTCTACATGCTTAGATACTGACGGGTCTTCTTTATTAGCAGGTGTCTCCACTTCTGCTATCACTCCCTTTTTTAAAGACAAAATTTCAGCAACAGGGCTTGGAGGCAAGTCAGTATCTCCTCCATCATCCATAGGAGTTTCTTCCTCTTCATCTTCTTCTTCTTCTTCTAACTAATCACTGTACTCAGGTTCCTCTTCATCAGGTCCTACACTTGGATCTCTTTTATCCTTTGGCCTTGAAGGATAATCCACAGGATTGAACTTATCATATACCTTTTGTTCATCATTGATCCATTCTCTTCTCCACAGATTCCAATTAATCTTCATATATTTGCAAATTGTAGTATTGATACAAAATTTTGTCTTCACAAAAAATGTCTCATCTTGAGACATAGCTATCCCTTTCACTTTGATTGTGACAGAAATCAGTTTAGCAAATAATAGGGTGTTAGTCTTTGATTTCGGCCTTGTCATATCTTCCATTTGACTCATCACTAATCTGCATAAATTGACTTTGACATGATGTCTCAAAAGTTGTAGGAGATATATATCCTGATATCTCAAATTAGCAAAGTCTCCTCTGCTTGGTATCAACACATGTTGAACAAACATGAACAGTAATCTATTTTCTCCATCCATTTCTTCATCAACAACTTGCCTTGGAGTTCCATCACCAGTCAGTTCATTCACCACGATCTCATGATCAAAAATGTCACTGGTAGGTGGAATTTATCTTGATACATATACAGACACACCTTCATGAGGAACTTTTAAGAAATCATCCCATTCTACTGAAGAAAATTATATCACTTTACCATTTACAAACGAAGATACTCAGTTCTCATTCTCTAGCTTCTCGAAGCTTACGAATTTGTAAAACTGTTTTACCAACTTTGGGTAGTAGGGACTGTTGTTATTTGAAAAGTAGTCTACCCATCTCTGAGCTTCCAGAACTTTGAGCACCAAGGACTTGCTGGGCATCAACCTGTCTACACACAACTATTTTTCGATCACAATAGCTCTATTTTGCAGATGTGGATTTACTGGTCTCCTTCCTGACCTAGATCTAACAGCACTACTCACTTCAGGCTCGGACTTCTGCCTTTTTTGCATTAGGTTCAACACAGTCGTCTCGGATGACAGGAGTTTTGGTTTTTGCCATCACGGGTTCGATGGATCTCAGGTTTTCAGAGGGTTCAGGTTCTAAGGTTCGAAGGTAAAATGTTTTGGGTTCGGTGGAGGGAGAAGCAGCTTAGACTTAGTTTTATCATTTAGGAATCATAAGTTAAATGAATAAAAATAAAATAAAATAAAATAAAATAAAAAGAAAAAAACGGTTCAGATTCTTGATGGCAGACAAAAATATTTAAAATAGCACATTATCGGTGATGATTTCTGTTGGTGAGGATTTCTATCGGTGAGGATTTTTATCAATGAGGATTTCTATCGGTGAGGATTTCTATCGGTGAGGATTTCTATCGGCGAAGATTTCTATCGGTGAAGATTAAACATCTCCAACTCGTGCCTAATGTATCATAACCTATCCACACTTAAGGGTTTTGTGAAAATGTCAGCTAATTGATGTTCAGTGCTGATAAATTCAAGAGAAATATCACCCTTTTGATAATGATCTCTCAGAAAATGATGCCTTACATCAATGTGTTTGGTTCTTGAGTGAGATACATGGTTCTTCGAGATGTTTATTGCACTAGTGTTATCACAGTTAATCAAAACATGCTTAAAATCATATCCATAGTTCAAGGCAGTGTGTCTCATCCACAGAATTTGTGCACAACAACTACCAGCAGCTATATACTCTGCTTTGGCAGTGGATAGAGCTACAAAATTCTGCTTTTTACTAAACCATGATACTAAGGATTTTCCTAATAAATGACATGTTCCTGAAGTGCTTTTTCTGTCTAATTTGCAACCAGCAAGTCAACATTTGAATAACTGATTAACTCAAAGGATTGTCCTTTTGGATAAAATAAACCAAGGTTAACAGTATGTTTGAGATACTTGAAAATTCTTTTAACAGCATGAAATTGAGATTCTTTCGGGTTAGCTTGAAATCTTGCACACATACACACACTGAACATAATATCTGGTCGACTAGCAGTAAGATAAAGCAAACTACCAATCATACGCCTATAATTGGTTTGATCCACTGGTTTCCCAGTTTCTCTTGTATTTAATTTATAGATTTTACTCATATAATTTTCACTCTCCTTAATATTATCCAAACCAAAACGTTTTAATAGATCCTTTTTATATTTTTTTTGATTCAAAATAATACCATTTTCATTTTGAAATACTTGAAATCCAAGAAAGTATTTAAGTTCTCCCATTAAACTCATTTCAAATTCCTTTTGCATACTTTTTGAAAAATCAGTACATTAGGAATGTTTAGACGATCCAAAAATAATATCATCAACATAGATTTGTACAACTGAAACTTCTTTAGATATTCTTTTAATAAAAATAGTTGGATTATAAATCCCTTTAGTAAAATTTTTTGAAATAATAAAGTTGCTGAGTCTATCATACCAAGCCCTTGGAGCTTGTTTTAAGCCATATAAAGCTTTAGAATGTTTAAAAACATGATTTGAAAAATGGGGGTTTGTAATTCCAGGAGGTTTTTCTACAAAAACATCTTCAATTATGAAACCATTTAGCAATGCACTTTTGACATCCATTTGATATAACTTGAAATTTAGATGTGTAGCATATACAAGTAAAATCATAATGGCTTATCGTCTAGCTACAGGTGCAAAGGTCTCCTCATAGTCTATGCCTTCTTCTTGACTATATCCTTGTGAAACTATCCAAGCTTTGTTTCTAACTATGTTTCCTGATTCATCAACTTTATTTCTAAAAACCCATTTAGTGCCTATTGTTAGTGTGTCCTTAGGTCTGTCAACTGATTCCCAGACTTTGTTTCTTTCAAATTGATTTAACTCTTCTTGCATAGCCATTACACAGAATTCATCAACGATAGCATCATCAATGTTTTTGGGTTCTAGCTGGGAGAGAAAAGCTTGATGTTCAACCTAATTTCACAGAGAAGCTCTAGTATGTGTTCCTCTATGAAGATTACCAAAAACAGCATCCAAACGATGATTCTTTAGAATTCTTGTTGATCTAGTAAAGGTAGGACTAGACACTTCTCGTGCATCAGTAGGTTTGGGTTCGACCGAAACAGATTCTTGAAAAAGTCCTGAACTGGAAGTTTTTATTACAGGTTCTTTGGATTTATCATTAAGGTCCAGAACAGACAAATCTTCTTCAATATTATGAAGAGAGGTTTTAGGCTCATGTGGATAGGTTTCATCGAATTTGATGTGAACAGATTCTTCCACACATTTAGTTTTTTTATTGAACACTCTATAAGCTTTACTTGAAGTAGAGTAACCCTGAAAAATTCCTTCATCACTTTTAGAAGTAAACTTGTCCAGATTTTCCTTTGTGTTATGAATAAATACTTTGCAACCAAAAACTCTAAAGTAATTAACCTTAGGCTTCCTATTGTTCCCCAAATCATATAGGTTTTTCTTAAGAACAGGTCTGATCAAGACTCTATTGATAACATAACAATATTTATTTACAGCTTCAGCCCAAAAATAATTAGGTATTTCATATTCATTGAGCATGGTTCAAGCTATTTTTTGAATGGTTCGGTTTCTCCTTTCTACTATGCCATTCTGCTGAGGTGTCCTAGGAGCTGAAAATTTATGAGTGTAGCCCTTGTGTAAGCAATAAGATTTAAAGTCTTGATTTTAAAACTCATGGCCATGATCACTTCTCAGGGTCTTAATTTTGATTCCACTAAGATTTTCTACAGACTGGGAGTATTTAACAAATGAAGAACAATATTCACTTTTGTGAGCTATGAAATATACCCAAGTATATCTGGAGAAGTCATCTACTAGAACATAGACATATTTCTTCCCATTTAAACTAGAAACACTTGATGGTCCAAACAAATACATGTGAACCACCTCACGTGGTTGAGAAGTTGAGACTTCTTTCTTTGATTTATAAGAAACTTTGTGTTGTTTTCCCTTTTGACAGGTATTACACACTTTGTCATTTGGGAATTATAATTTAGGTAAGTCTCTAACTAAGTTTTTCCTAGACATTTTTCTAAGTGAGTGAATGTTGCAGTTTCCTAATCTTCTCTACCATAGCCGTGATTCTTTATGAAAATCATTCAAACAAGGAATATTTTGTTTGGCTAAAGAATTTAAATCAACATCATAAACATTTTCATTCCTTAGAGCAGAAAATACTAAAGCATTTTTGGAGTTAATAACATCACAGGAATCATTTTCATACTTATCAATGAACCCATCATCTCATAATTGAGATATAATAAGCATGTTATATTTAAGTCCATCAATGAATAAAACATTAAAAATTAATACTGAGTCAGTGTTACCAATCTGGCCTAGGCCGATGATTTTTCCTTTAGAGTTGTCACCAAAGGTGATATGACCTCCATCAACCTTTATTAATCTCTTGAAGCAAGAATAATCTCCAGTCATGTGTCTTGAGCACCCACTGTCTAAATACTATATCTTCTTGTGACATCTCTTCAAGAAGGTCTCCTCAGAAGTATTTGTCATGAATCACATGTTGGATCGATTCCTTTAAGAATCCGAAGATTCGGCTTCACTTGTGCTATCTTCTGAAGCACTCCAGGTAGCCTTCATGGCTTTCTTGTACGGCTTGTCTTTGTAATAATATTTCTTTTTGAATTTTATCTTTGGACAGTCTGATTTGATATGTCCTTTTCGCTTTCATTTGTAGCAGTTAACTTCATCAGTCCTGTCAGGTTTCTTCCAATCCTTTTTCCATTTGCCTTGTTGATCATACTTTCCTATGTAATTTGTTTTCCTAAAGAATTTCATTTTCCTATAAAACTTATTGAATCTCCTGGCTATCTGAGCCATTTCTGAATCACTGTCATACTTTGTGTTTTCACTTGTTGATCTCTCATCCTCCATTTGAATTTTTCCTTCTCCTTACTCTTCAAAGCAATAGAATTGAAAGCTACAGATTTTCTTTTCGGTTCATCATCTTCCTCTTTTTTTACCTTGAGCTCTTCTTCACACATCATCAATTTGACAATAATCTCTTTGAATGGTAGAGTAGCAATGTCACATGATTCTCTGATTGAGACAGATGTGCCTCTCCATCGGTCTGGTAGGCATCTCAAGATTCTCATAATTTGTTCCTTTGCTGGAACAGCTTTTCCGAGTGAATTCATCATGTTGTCTATCTCATTAAACATGAGATACATGTCAGAAATATGTTAATCAGACTTCTTTTTAAAATTATAATACTTAATAGTATAAGTGTACAATCTCATTTCTTTAACATTATTTGTTCCATCATGAGAAATAGACAAGGTATCCCAAATTTCAAAAGTAGTTTTGCATGCCAAAATTCTGTTGAATTCTTCATCTCCTAGAGCACAGTACAGAGCATTCATAGCTTTACAATTATTATTGTAAGCAGGCTTTGTAGGTTCATCCCAAGTAGATCTATCAGTAGTTGGAATTTTTTATTCAGATTCAATAGCAGTCCAAATATCAAAACTCATGCTTTTTAGATTAATTTTGATTTTATGATTCCACTGAGCATAGTTATTTCCATTAAATAAAGGTGGTCGGTTAGTAGTAGCACCCTCAAGTATATTATCTATTATAAACAAAATTTAAAGAGATAAAAATTTAGAAATAAAAAAAAAATTAAGAACTTTAAAATACAACTAAAATCACAGTTGAAAAGCAGAGAGTAAATAAAACGTTTTGCAAAACACACAACCTCTGATACCAAATGTTGGTCAGAGTGGACACTCAAGAGGGGTCAATTGAGTTCCAATAAAAATTTCTACTAAAAACAATTTCTATTAAAATCCCCAAATTTCAAAAATAAATTAAACTGTAGTGAATTTATACAGATTATAAAGGTTCAACTAGTTTCCAAAAGATTGATTAATTCTCAGTTAACTTAATCTTATGATTAAATTATCTTTTGAAACTAACTTACTGGTTTATAATAAAAATAAACACTTTCGAGTTTAACTATCAAAGTATCTTTGAAAATAAATAATATTTCAAAGTAATAGCAGGGGAATATGAAATAAATTTATATATTATGGATATAGATTTTAACTAAAAACACAAGAGTTAACCAAGATGTTCAGTCTCAAGACAAGACCTAGTCCTCTCAAAATTTATATAAATTGATCCACACCCTGGATCTAGGTTACAACAGTGATCACACTATTCTGGTCAAGAGACCTCTACCACAGTTATACGTGGGATAACAAACAACAACTCAAAGTAGTCCAGGTCACACTCGACCACAACCACTATCCACAGTGGGAAATAAAGAATGTTAAGATTGTGAGTGAGGATTTACAAATCCTCCAGTTCAGGTTCAGGAGACAGTGTGTGTGTAATAATTTATAGGCTACACACACTGCTCGTAATGAAAATACTAAATCACTTAGAGCAAGATAAAGAGTTTAGAAATGCTCTAGTGATTGCAGTGCAGCTCTGGACTCCTTTGAATTTGATCAGAAATGGTTCTGAGTCCTTCTCTGATATTTGACTGAAAAAAAGAGTATCGTTTCTTCTTTCAGTGCTTCCAGGTTCATCTTGGTTATCGGCTCAGAAAATGAAGTGTTCTTTGTAGTTCATCTTTAGAATAGATTGCTGGATGTATGCTCTATGTTCTGGAGTCTGGTAGTAGTAGTGGTCTTGTGAGTGCAAGTTTCCAGTTGTTCTTGGCACGTTTTGAGCTTGATCGCAAGTGTGTTCCCGTGTGCTCAATCTCTTCAAGTCTCTTGTCTTAATTCACTAACTCATACACGTTGTCTTGAATGCCTTTATTATACTGAGAAGAAGGAATGATTATGCTTTTTAATCGTACTTGGTACAGTTTTCTGAAATGGAAACATAAATCATTTAATAACATTAAATGCATCAAAAGTAACAAATTTAGCTATTAGTGTAATAAACAAATAGGGTCAAGGATATAGGATTTTACTCCGCAGTTCATTATAGGTAGCCGTTTGTTTGTACACGTGTACGGTTGACTCTGTGTGGGATCATCCATCGGTAGCTCTTCAAACACTTATCAGTGGCTATTATCGATAGTTCTTTTCGGTATCTCTTATCAGTAGCTCTTATCGCTAGCTCTTATCGGCAGCTCGATGAACTTAGTTCCATCGGTTACTCTTGACTGTCGGTAGCTCTATGCATCAGTAGCTCTCTGTCCATCGGTAGCTCTGTGCATCAGTAGCTCGGTGCATCAGTAGCTATGTGCATCAATAGCTCTGTGCATCGGTAGCTCTGTGCATCGGTAGCCCTGGCTATTATGCATATCGGTAGCTCTCTGTCCATCGGTAGCTCTGTGCATCGGTTGCTCTATTCCAGTCAGTGATACATACACTTGACTGTCTTATGCAAAACACATCTAATTCACTTAGAATCATTTCAAAACATATATAAGCATGGATAATCGAGATTAACATTAATCAGAAATTATTTTAACAATATTATTAACTTGATCATTGATTTGAAATAATTAAAGTGTAGATCAATAGTAATTGTGAATATCATAATATATGAACACATAATTGGGATTTTCAAAACATATGAAGACAAGATTGGGATTATCAAAACAGGTGAGGTCAACACCTAGGTACTACATATTTTTAGGGAAGTACGACAATAAGTGAAAAACATTGATATATATGGTTAAATTGAATAATGGAGATATGTACATTCCCACATGTAATTATTTTGTAAATAATAACCATGTTATATTCATTAAACGAGTTGGAGTTTTTTACATGTTCAGAGATAAATAACACAACAAATAGGATTTTGATTATAGTAAAAATCTTTCTAATGTACAATGTTTTAAATTTGATGATTTAATATAGTACAGAAATCACTTCCCCATGCATCAAAAGAATATAACACAAAATAGACTGATGGGTTATGGTCGAGATTATGCTACTAAAATTGAAACATATCATTGAATATTGTGATAAGGTTTGGATTTATGAAATTACGTCATTTTTATATTTTTATAATGATGTATAAGTTATAATAATAATGTGATATATAATGAATGTAAAATAGTTCATATTCGATGATAATATGGAACCATGAATTTTTTTATTATCTTTTTATAGGGACCATGATTTTCACATATTATATGTGCAATATTAAGAGTTGGTTTGGCAATATAATTTTGGAAAATTAGTTATCCATTTAATAAATGTCTTGACATTGAATTTGGACATACGTATTTTGAACGAGTCTTAAGGAAACAATTTATGGAATAGACTAATTTGAACATTGGATATTGTTTTTAATGATAAATTATGATTTATTGGATAATATGTACTAACATTATTTTACTTGGTAATCATTTATAGGATGATTTATATACCTAAAAACATTGTGATTCATAGTATGTTCATTAGGCAGAAAATTCATGTTCATTTTCCTTCTATAGGTTTACAAAATGATGTGAAAAAATGTTAAAGCACCACAAAATAACAAAATATACTTCATAAGAAATTATGTTTACTTTTGTTCATGTAAGTAAATTAATTATACCACATGATGGAGAAGATATTGAATCCAGAAAAATTTATTCTACTACCATCTTTTTTTATGAAATGAATTGTGCCTTATATCACTATAAATTTATAGCATTTTGATTTTTAAAATTCTCCTTGCCATTTTCTCTATCAGTCACCATCAAAATAGGATTGTTTGTTTTTTCTTCAATGATCCTATTTTCAAACATGTAACCCTGAAATATGTTATATTATATGACCTTCTTACTTCCCTTTTTTTTAAGTGGATGTTTTTTCAACCCTTGTTCCAATGAAGGATTTTAAAAACTGTATATTGAATAGTCGAGCCACAGTTACCAAACCCAAATTAATATATTTCAAGGATATTATTTATTTAATTATGGGAGAATGTAACACTCTAATATTTTATTTTAATTACCATTTAAAATATATTCATTTTGATAGCTTGTGTTCCATTCAACACAAAGTTCATCCATACAATGTACCACGAAAATAGCTATGCAAATAGTAGATATGAATAATATTAACAACATTATGTAATTTTTTTATATTTAATATAATTTTATTTTTATTATTGTGTTTCGTAGAAAATTATTTAATAATAATTCAAATGTTATACATAAAAACTATGAATTTTTTTAATGAAGTTTTGTAACCTTTTAAAGGTGATCCCATTATAAATATCATTTTTCACATTTATAAAAATATTTATGAAAATATAATCTTCATTTTGGAATTATAAATATTGAAATTATCTTAGGTTGAATTTTTGGTAATTTTCTGGGAAGTTTCATATTTTGTTGAATACTAAAAAGTAGAGCATTTTAGTTAAAAACTGCATTTTCTTAATAATTAATGTTCAATTATATATTATTTTATTTTAAAAAACACAATAGCTACATAATAAAAATATTAATCAAATTTATGTCATAGGAATAGTTTATTATGAAAATTAGAAAAAAACTAATATTGATCTTTTGAATGCCATTTTTACCTGCCTTTTCACCTTAATTGCTGGATTTGTTTTAAACATATTTTGACCATATATGTGAATTGAATTTGTAAAAATAGAAATATGTGGTTGTTATTAGTATGATATGTAGATTCCAATAGGATTAAAAAAAATTTAATTTCAAATTTTTTGAAAAATAACTCTGATAGATTTTTATTTACCATAGTTAAAGATAAATAGTGTAATTAAACGTCAAAATAATAAAATTTTCATAATTTGATTGGGTGACTGGGTTTATAAAAAACTCAATATTATGAAGAAAGTATTACATTTCTAATCATCCTAGGTTATAAGATAAATTTAATTATATTTTATATAAAGATAAGTTAAAATTATCATACTCATACTTTTATTTAATAAATCATTTTTAATATAGGGTAATGCATAATATAAATTCAACTATAAATGTTCAATGTAATTAAAATAAATTTATCCTCATCATGGTAAATTTTATAATATTTAGTTATGTAATAATTTATCTGATGCATATTATAATTATGATTTAATAATTGTTAAATTTGTGGAAATATCCAATAAATGATACTAAAAATATTAAAATAAATATAAATTTACTTAATTTTTCTCTTCAAAAATATTTAAAAATAAAAAAAACTTTTAATTAATATATTTTATGTTTTGGTTTAATTTTATCACATTGTTATGATATTTTTAAAATTACACAAAATAAATACTATAAAACTTTTAATAGCCTATACCTCTCTGTCCATTCCATTGTGAAAAACAAGTATATGAGGTGATTCCGGAGTTCACGGTGACTTATTGGGACACCCTAACCCGGTATGATTATTTTTATTTTATTTCATTATTTTCTAGGTCCTTCATAAGTTGGAATAATTTTTTTTAGTTCGGGTTAGAAATTTTTACGCATTTTAGTTTTGTTGGGTTCAGGTTTGGTGCGCGGGCACCACACCATTAGCGGTGACCGTGCGATGGGCCTTGGTTAATGTGTCTTTTCATGACACTTAATATATATATATATATATATTCTATATGTTATCATTATATTGTTATGATAGTAATAATAATAAATATTTTCATTTTCATGTTTATCTTATATTATTTTTTATTTTATAACTTTTTTTATATTTTTCCCTTAATTCCCTAACCCTAGCTTCCCCCAGCCTTCCCCTCTCTTCTCTCCCACGCACCCTGTCTCCTCCTTGTTCCTACCCTCCTCCCAGTGGTGCCATCATCTGCCTCCCACTACAGCCTGTCGCGCCGCCACCTAGCCACCCTCCGCTACCACGTGCAGCCCCCTATCGGCCTCCCGTTGCCACCCACCTATGACACGTGCCAAACCGCCCCCTCCAATTCTCTTCCCTCACGCCCTACGGCCATGGCCTCTGGCCGACCCCGCATGAACCACCACCTCCTGTCATAGCTCGACCACCCAGCACCAGCCACCCAGCCTCCGCCGCTGGCCAACCCCGCCATCTCACAGCCGCCACACTCCCTCATCTGTCCCTATCCGCATCACATCATGCCACACCACCCAACAACCCTGCTTCTGACCCGCCATGCTGGCTCCACCTCCTACCGCTCAAAGGATGATGAGCATCGTCCAACTCGTCATGCGCAATACCCACCCCAGCCTCCTGGTCGCCCCTCCGATCGCACCCCACTGTCCTGGCAAGTGACCTCTACTTCCGACATGTTTTGCCTATGCTGGTTCCACCTATGGCCTCTGATCCGTCCTCTAATGACCCCCTGCTCTGGTTGTGACCTATGGGGACCCACTGATATGGCATGAAACCCTCACTGAGTGTGTGAAATATTCCTGAGGTCTCATTCTTACATAATTAGATTACTGCTGCCGAAGACGAGCTGGTTCAGATCGCATCGGACCACCTGCTATTATTTGTGGGGTGATCTTGGTCTTTCTCTCCATCTCCATTTAAGGGGAGAGATTTATTATCGTGTGCACATTTAATTTAGAATCAAAATTGGGTTTATGATTCCCTGGTAATGTTTTGTGCTACATTGGTCCTATCCACAATTTTTTCAATGTTTGCAGCTAAAGGCGAGTTGTTTGGGGTTATTATGGTCTTCTTGCCATGGTGTCGAGGTGAGGGTGGCCAGGCTTCTTCATTTGAAATATTTTAAACCAGTTGTTTCATGTTTTTGAGTCCCTGGTGATGTCCTTGCGTAGCAGTGGTACTCACCGCAGTCATCGGATAGCAGGTATATGTGCACAAGCAGGAAGCGAGTCACATCGTCATGTTTGGACTGCAATTTGAGGTAGGCTTCCCCACTGCACTTACCATTAAATTTATAAATTACTAATTTATTTTTATTTTATTATTTTTTGGTAAACTAGAAAGAAAATTTTTAGAATAATTGTTTTCTGTCAATGAAGCTATGTATATCTATGCAGTTTACTGAAACATTTTTTCTTGATGAACTATCGCATCATGTTGAAAATGTCATTTGGATTATTAAAATTAATTTATGAATTTTCATTTGTTGATTGAGTTTAATGAGAATTGTTTCTTTTTTATAAATAAATTTTGTTTTATTATATTTTTGTTTGACATGTGAATAAATGTGTTGGTTTCATTTTGAGAAACACATAGAGGCCTGGTTGGAACATTTAAAATGGGTTTTCATTGATTTTGATGAATGTACTTCGGGATGGGTACATCTAGAGGACCGGTGGGAATTTTGTGAAAATAATTGTGAAAGGGTTATGTGTGATATCTATCCAAGGCATGTTTGGAATTTTGAACAGATTTTTGGTAAAACCCCTCTTGGGTTGTGTTCATTGCCTAGTTATGATCCATGTGATTGGGAGGGTCCTCAATATGGAACCTCCCTTGTGAAATGTATGTCGATGGAATGGGACTTCCCTTGAGGTGTAAGGGAAGGTGTCGGATTGTGTGATGTGATTGGATTTTACATATGCATGACTTGTGTTTGAATTTAATGTCACACCCTCCTTAGAACTATCCATTGGATCCTTGCATAGTAAGAAAAGTTTCTGAGAACGATTGCTGCACTATTTTAGATTACGCACTGGCTAGTGGCTCCAAAGCCAGGGAATACCTTGTTATTGCTAATATGGATATTAGGCCCCTCGGTTAGGCCATTGTGGGATATACCTAGAGGTGGGTGTTCTGATATCATCATGTTATGGCATGCCTTTAGGATGATTAACATGTATATTATTTTCGGGATTGTTCACGAGATCACAGGTTTGACCCATGTTTCCTATAGAGTTTGGTTTTCTGTGGTAGATATGTGTGGTTTGTAGTTTAGTTGTTTTCCCTCTCATGCTACGTTCACATTGCCCATATTGTCTGTGTGTTTTGTGTGGTTTTCCTCTTAATAAATAACTAATATTTAAATTTCAAATTAGTGGTAAAAATGTTTTAAAAAATATAACACCCTTGTTCATTCATATATTACACTTGTTATTAAATTTAATAAGGGAAATGAATTGTTAAATGATTTGAAAATTAAAGTGTGTTGAAACCCCATATTCTATACATAGTAGTTGAAACTTGAAATTATTAGATTTCATTATTTAGTGGTTGTTCATTGGGAATTGATTTATCGGGCTAGACTACTGAGTTTTAATACTCACGCCTATAGTATTTTTTGGTTTTTAGTTCTGTTGCAGTTTCCATATTTAGTTTTTCTCCTTGAGAGACGTTGTTTGTGGTATTGGAGAGTGCCCCATGGGGTCACAAGGATTTTTGGTCATGTTCACGTTAGTATCACTTTTTGTTGTTCATTGTTTTTTTTATTTTTTTTATTTATTTTCTGCTACATAATTTATTTTCTTTTGGGAAAAATTGTTCCAACATGTTTAATTTTGATGCCCAACAGTAGTTTCCATCCTGGGTAATTGGGAATGCCCCCCAGGACATGTCGCGGAACGGCTAGGGTGACCGTTTTAGGGTCTACCTGGGATTGTTCGTGACAATTATCCCCAACATTTTCCAATTTTTATGTTCAGTGAACTGTTCCAACAGTAGATAGTTGTGAACAGTGCCAATGGTGAGGTCTAACGGTATCCTCTCTTTCCTTTTCCAAATTTTGAGTTCTGTGAATAGTTCCATCGGTGAATAGTTCTATCGGTAACCTTTAATGGTAACCTCTCTTTCCTTTTCCAAATTACCAATTCTATGAACAGTTCCATCAGTGAACAGTTTTATCGGTAACCTTTAACAATATCCTCTCTATCCTTTTACAATCATTGAGTTCTGTGACCAGTTCCATCGGTGAACATTTCTATCGGTACCCTCTAATGGTAACATCTCTTTACTTTTAAAAATTTCCAATTCTATGAACATTTCCATCAGTGAATGGTTCTATCAGTATCCTCTAGAAATAACCACTCTTTCCTTGAAAAAATTTTGAGTTCTTTGAATAGTTCCATCTGTGAATAGTTCTATCGGTAACCTCTCTTTAATTTGAAAAATTTTGAGTTCATTGAACAGTTCGATTGTTGAACAGTTCTATCCGTAGCCTCTAACAGTATCCTCTATATCATTTTCCAAATTTCCAAATCATTGAACAGTTCTATCAGTGAACAGTTCTATAGGTATCCTTTAACAGTATCCTCTGTTTCCTTTTCCAAATGTTGTGTTTTGTGAATACTTCTATCAGTGAACAGTTCTACTGGAAAACTCTAATGCTAACCTCCCTTTCATTTTCCAAATTTCTAATTCAATGAATAGTTCCAATAGTGAACAGTTCTATCAATAAGCTCTAATGGTATCCTCTTTTTCCTTTGACAAATTTTGTGTTCTGTTAATACTGTTTCAAGAACGGTAGGTGTACAGTGTTCTATCAATAAGGTTCTAATGGTGATATTCATGAACAATGTTCTATTGGTTAGGTTCTAATGGTTAGGTTCATGAACAGTATTCTAACAGTGAGGTTCATGAGCAGATTTTTATTGGAGTGGTTCATGAACAATGTTCTATCAGTGAGGTTCCAACAGGGAGGTTCATGAATAGTGTTTTTCCTTTGCCAAATTTTGAGTTAAAAATGTTTTCAGCTTCCTAAAACTTCACACCTTTTGTGTATTCCTTTGACAAAAAATGAATTTAAATCCACATTTTAAGCAGACTAATTATGATTAAAAGGCCATAACTCCTATATTAATTATTCCTAATGCTCGTGATATTTTTATTTAGTCAACCTGCATGGTCTAATACAATTTTCTATTAATGGGAAATTAAGTGTATCTTAAAATTCCTCTCCGTTAAATATTCTAAAGGGACACGATATCCTCCTCCATAATTCTTCCTATTTGTTCTCTGCAATGAGATGCTAGAAAATTTCATTTTATTACTTATGAGTTACATAACCAATGTTACTCCTAGGATTATTTCCACTATTTCTTTGATGAAACCAAGCAGTATTGATCAATATTAAATATGTTGTATGTGTTATCCTTGTTCTTTTGGGATTCATATTCTTCTGTTTCTCATTTCCATTGTATGAATGTAATATCCATGCTTCTAATGGATTTTTCTTGGCGTTTGGTTTGTGCGGTCATACAATGGCATCCATGGGTGGATGCAGTTGTTGTAAGAGGAGGATCATGACCTGTTGTATGGATAAATAACATCATGAATTGTTTGAGGTTGGGGATTCTTTTCTTCTCTTTTATTATTCATGAACTATATTGTTCACATGTTTTATCCCTCTGCATTATAATGGAATTAACATAATAAATATTTGAACCACATAAATTAATTGAAATTGATCGAATGTTATTTCCACTTTTTGTTCTAAACAATGTGATATGTATGCTGGCTTCGTATAGCTGTTCATTCTTGACAGAAATTTTTAATGAATTTATACATGAATGTAATTGATATATGTATGGATAAAGATAAATAGGCATGTAAATGAATCTAGTTCTTCTTATTGTAATTTTTATATTAATAATAATGGTGCACTAGGAATGTTTAATTTATTTTGGATACATTTCTATTTAGGTTTCCCGAATGTTTTAAAAATGTATAATAAATCAGTTAATTCAAAAAATATTATTTTTTTGATAATTTCTTGAAGTGTTATGAGTTTCCCTCTTGTTTGTTAAAGGGCCAAGAGCCAAACTGTTAAAATGTATGATTTCCTAGTGCATCTATTGTGATGTGAGCCTATATAGTGGTTGTGATATGTGGGGGCATTGAGGCATATTGGTTGTAGCAACAGATGACTTCTAGATTGTCATGATGCATCAACTTATACATGTGGGTGTCGGGGAAGACACCAGGGATGATGGAATGGGATGGATGTGATTATTAGATGCTTTATAATTCTTATTAGTTGATTATATTCTTTAATTTTCCCCACTTCCCAATGCAGCTGGTCTTACTTACCCTTCATCCAAATGTGGTGATGACCCGCGGGGTATTCCACGTGCATTCTATGTTTAGCTTCTCAAGATAGGATGGGTATATTCCATTTCTATAAGTGGAAAACACTCAATGAGTAGTACATCTACTCACCATGTTGATCCCTTCATGTTTAGTATCATAGATTGTTTATCAAGAATGCTTGGGAATATCGGAATGAAATTTGTTAATGAATAATTGAATAAATTATGTTAACCCATTGGGATGGAGTTTTCTGGAACATAATGATGAGGTTGTAATTTTTAAGGGAAAGTGGACTTTGGGTGTGGTGCAAATGATATTAAATGTGGAATTGTTATTGGTAAATTAATGAATAACGAATTACATAACGTAAAATGAATCTGATAAAAATGTAATGAAATCTTGGATTAAATGTCTTTAAATGGTTATGTTCTTATAAGATACATAGTCATAGAAGTAACATCCTAGAGTCCAAGAGAGGTTAGCTGCAGTTGAGTCTAAGACTAAGTTATTCCCATAGTGTGGTTGTGAGGTATAATATATTCTGTATTTTTTGTGTTAGTATATTCTACTCTACCCAATTAATGAGGGAAACTAATAGCCTGAGGATTCATAGCCCATGCGAGTGCGTGTTCCCCAACATTCTAGTGGACGAATGAATGATTGACTACCTGCTTTGGCCCACTATGTTCTCTTTCTATTTACTTTTACTGGTTGGCACATTGGTTAGTTTTCCACATATATGTGTGTATAGGGCTGTAATGGCTTGTGGTTATTCACACACATATATTCTAGATATATTTAGCTATGGACTTATATAGGTGTAACATGTATAGGATATGATGTCTTGAAGATCCTTACTTGGTGTATGGGATGTAATGGCTTGATGTATAATACCCGATGTGCGACATGCATTATGAGAGCTTTGGTGGAATCCAGAAACTACCTGGTGACTTTTCAAACGTGGACATGGTTGTTTTTGCATGAGGTTCATGTTGTTGTTCTTCACCCAGGTGCATGCGTGCGATCCTTTATGGAGAGAGATTCTTAGGACATGAAACATTGGGGAAAAGCGGCAAACCAGTAGGAAAGTATTAGCGTGGTACCCTTGACATTCTTTTTTATATGATATATTCTTGTATGTGTTACATAGTGATAGTATCCATGATGAGTTTTGGAACACAGTATACCCATTTAGGTGACAAATTAGTTTCTCTTGTTGTTCACTGTGATTTATCATTCTTTCTTTAATTATAAACAAGAGGATTCAGGGAGGATCCTACTGAGTACACTGTTATACTCACCAAATGTATATATATATTGTTTCTCCTGTCACTTTTAGCAGGATGTATATCAATCTAGATTCTACTTGCTCGAGGTTGTATGGGTTGTTCAGGTTTGTGGTTGATGTTTGTTTTTACATTATTTTGGGTTCGTGCAGTTTTCCCATTCTAGTTTTTGTAGTTTTTCATGAAATTACATTTGTGAAGCTGGGTATACATTTATATTTCATTATCCCCCTCCTCACATTTCCAACCCGTGAGGGTACACTTTGTGGGGATGGGGTCTTGACAGTGTGGTATTAGTGGTCTGGTTGAGGGATAGGATGGAGTTTGGAGTTAGGAACATATTAGGTTGCATGGGTTGGAAGGGAAACGATGTAATTCATGTTTAAAAAGTGATGTACACATTGGATAATGACATAGACATAAGTGTTTAGGGACCCTATGGTCTGATGTATGAGCCTTTAATTTTACAATGGCTACTAAATATGGTGATACTAGTTATAGTGTTGAGACTTATGAAAGTATCTTGTATCATTCTTCTTTGTGCCCATGTTTGAATGGGTATACCTTGGGATAATTTAACATAAAATCAATGAAATAAAAAAATTAGTTAATTAATGTTGTGTCTTCCATATTTTTGGTTTAGGGGCTCTAATAGTTTTTTATTTTACATCTATGGCACTAGTTCTATGTCTTCATTAGGTTTTCATAGAAAATGTCATGTAGGTTATTCCAGCAGATCTCCATGGGGTAGTGGTTGATGACGATGACACTTTGAGGAAGACACTCCGAGAGTTTCAGCACCAGAAACTGCAAAATTATGAGGCCTCCATATTATTTCTAGTTACTGAATACTAGTTAGAGGAGGTTGAGATCAGCTTCCATTTGATCCATGATCAGAAGGAGAACAAGGTGTCCCTGGATGTAAGGATGTTGCGTGGAGCAGCGAGGAAGTGGTGGTTCATGTTCCTCATGGTTGGTGAGGATTTAGTGATCTCATTGGAGGAGTTATGAGACATTTTTAGATTTGAGTTTCATTCTTTGACTTCAAAATCGTCCAGTCAAATAGAGATTCATACACTTCTTCAGGGAAATTCTAGTTTGTGAGGGTTTGGAATCTATTTCAGGAACATTTTATGATATTATTCGTACCTGTTTCTAGATGAGGAGGCTAGGGAGAGACATTTTGAGGAGGCTTTGCATCTACAGATCTAGTTACAGGTCACCCCATTTATGTTGAAGACATATCTTGAGGTGCGGGTGAGGGAGGAGTTTGTCGAGAGGACTTTGGCAGGACCTGATCATCACAAGAGGGTAATCGTCATGATTCCTCATGAAGCCGCGCTATGGTCTGGGGATCCCGGTTTTCAGGGTAGAGGAGTTTCCGTTCAGTCTGGGTTAGGTCCCATCCCTTCACATCTCGTTTCACCAGATGTAGAAACTCTCTGGTCTATACCAAGGGATCATGCGTTTGATTTATTGGGGTGGTCGTGGTCATTAATAGTGGGAGTGCCCGGCCATTCAGAGTAGTCATCATGAACCAGGTAATACGCTATAGGTTCCTCCATTGAGGTAGTTCCAGCTGAGGTAGCAGCAGTAGGATGCACCAGCTTTAGATTAGCAGAGGGTAGATGGGGTAGGCAGAGGACAGCCCCATGATGCTTCTCGTCCTCAGAGAGTAGAGCGCGGGTGTGGTGGTGGTCATCATTAGGGTCAGAGATGCTATGGAGGAGGTCGTGGTCAGCTTCACGCTCTAGCATTTCCAGCTCCAGGCAAGCCAGAAATTGTTCGAGGTACCCTTTTCATGTTTTCTACCATGGTGTATGCATTGTTTGATTCATTAGAGACACCCTCCATCATATCACTTACCCATATCCATGAATTTGGACTTGAGTTTGAGAGTATTCCATTTACCTAGGCATTATCTTTGACAATTGGAGGTCCAGATGACTTGTTTGAAAAATGTAGAGACTATGAGCTAGTGTTGGGGTAGCACCGGTCTTGGGGATATTTATTATGTTTACGAATACATCCTTATGATGATATCCTCGACATGTATTGTTTGTATTCAGTGCCTGATAGCGTGGAATGCATCTGGAAGAAGATCATTTTCATTAGTGTGGTTGGAGAATCTGTTGTGTTTGTTGGCGAGCGAGATCCTTGGATGGGTCATAGGCATGTCCAATCCTTATCATCAATGATGGATGGGATGATGTGGAGTTTTTCAGAGGTTTGACAATTGTCATTTCCTAGGGTCGTAGAAGAGTAGACTAATGTCTTTCCAGAATAGGTTGTAGCATTACCCCCATGACAAGAGATTGAGTTTGGGATCAATATACAACAAAGAGCGTCTCCAATCACAATGTTTCTATATAGTATGGACCCATATTAGTTATGAAATATATGTATCTATCTAGAAGATCTGTTATAGTGCAGTTTTATTTGGCCTAGTGTCTCATAGTGGTGTGCACCAGTTTCATTTCTGAAGAAGGCTAACGACAGTTTATGGTTGCATGTCATTTATTACCACTTAAACAAATTGACAATAAATAATCGATATCCTCTTTCATGGATTGATGATTTATTCGATCAACTGACGGGTGCATGTTTATTCTCAAATATATACTTGTGGTCAAGATATCATCAGTTGCATTTAAAGGATGTGGATATCTTGAAGAGTACTTTTTGTTGTAATCATGGGAATTATGAGATCATTGAAATGTCATTTGGTGGGACCAATTCTCCATATGTGTTCATGGGATTGATGAATGTTGTGTTCTATGAGCTCCTATACTTGTTCGTGGTGGTATTCATTGATGACATCATTTTGTACTCCACATCTGAGGAGGATCATGATGAGCGTCTACATGCCATTTTGAGATTTCTTCATCAACATTAGTTGTTTGGTATGTTTTTGAAGATTATGTTTTGGGCTCGAGAACTCTGTTTCATGGGGCATATTGTGTCCCCATAAAGAGTATATTTGGATCCATCAAAAATAGAAGTAGTTGTGTCTTGGGCTGCTCCAAGGATAGTGTCTGAGGTGTGAATCTTCCTTCATCTCGTAGCCTACTACCGGAGGTTCGTAGATGAATTCTCATGAGTTTTGACTCCGGTGATAGCTTTTACCAGGAATAATTAGGCGTTCATATGGACGGATCAGTGACAAGAATCATTCAATTATTGAAAATAGAAGTTAGTAAGTGCTCCAGTTCTTTGTCTTCCATCTAAGGGAGTTCAGTTTGATGTTTTCTATGATGCTTCACATCTGGGATTAGGCTATGTACTGATAAAAAAAGATCAGTTGTTTCTTATGGGTATCGATAGTTATGTCTCCCAGAACGTATCTATGCCACTTACGATCTTGAGTTAGCATCTGCAGTTTTTTCTCTAAAGTGGTGGAGACATTACCTCATTCGTGAGAAATTTGTAGTTTTCACTGATCCTAAGATTTTGAGTTATGTTCTATCCCTGTGTGACTTGAAAATTCAACAACATCGGTGGATAAAGTTCATACAAGAATATGACATCAAGATAACATATACACCTGTAAAGGGGAATGTTGTAGCAGATGCGCTGAGTCAAAAGTCATGTAGTGATGTTGTTCATGAATCCAGAAATTCATGAAGAGTAATTGAAGAAATTTCAGCATTACATCATGATATGGGAGTATTTGGGGGTAGATGTTGTCTTTTTCCAATGATGGTACAATCATCCCTGGTGCAAATGTCGGAAGGGTCCTAGTTGGGGGATCTAAAGGTGGAGGTCTGGAGAGACTGAGTTTTTAGTGAAGTGGCCGCTGATGGGTGGTCTGAGGATGAACAACACCGAGTCGTGTATCATTTAAGGACTATTGTTCCTCTTAGAATGTGTGAGATGGATCTCAGAGTGTTTAAGTTTTTCCCTTTAGCGGTGCATCCTATCATGAAAATGATGTACCGAGCCTTGAGCATCCGGTTTTGTAGGCCTGGGATGAAACATTCTGTTGCGGAGTTTGTGTCTCGATATTTGGTCAGCTAGAAGGTGAAGGTCGAACATCATTTTCCTTGTGGTTATCTACATCCATTAGAGATTACTTAGTGTATATGGGAGGAAATATCAATGGACATTGTTACTACTTTACCTCTATCACTAGGCGGACATGATACTATTGGGGTGGTAGTGGTTGTTTTAACAAAATCAGCCCACTTCATATCGATCAATGAGTCGAGCTCAGTGGATGTTTTGTTGAGGTAGTATCATGAGGATATCGTGAGACTTCATGGAGTCCCAAGGATGATAATATTCAATCAAGATTCTTATTTTACCTCCATGGTGTTGAGAGGTCTCCAACATTCTTTTGGATCTCAACTATTCCTTAGCACTACTTTTCATCCTCAAATGGATGGTCAGATAGAGTGAACCATCTTGGGACTAGATGATATGTTATGCTTATGTGTTCATGATTTTCAAGGGTCATGGATGCGGAAATTACCCATGGTGGAGTTATCTTAAAATAATATTTTTCACTCTACCATCAGTATGGAACCATTTGAATCCATGTTTGGATGGCCATGCCATTCCTTGTTGTGTTGGACTGGGATTTGAGAGTCTGCAATTCCCAGATCAGAACTAGTGAATAATACAATAGAGATGGTTCAGGTGATTCATGAGATAATGAAGACATCAAAAGATCATCATAGATAATATGTTGATCAAAGAAGAATACCCTAATAGTTTAATGTTGGGGATCATGTGTTTCAGAAGTGGACTCCCCGTCTTGGTCAACGAAGGTTTGGCCTTGGGAGTAAACATTATCCATGTTTGATGGGACTTTCTAGGTGTTTGTTCATGTTGCAGTTCTGTCATATTAGGTAGAACTCCCCCCCCCCCTCAGATGAGTCAAATACATGATGTTTTCCATGTTTCACAGATCTGTCATTATCTTCATTATGACTCTCACATCATCTATTGGAGAGATATCGATTTTAATGATGAAGCATACTTTGAGGAGAAACATGTTTAGATACAGGACCACACAGAGAAGGTGTTGCATGGGTAATCTCTCCCCTTTGTTTGTGTCTTGTAGAGACCTGACAACATGGAGGAGAGAACCTAGGAATGTGATTCCAAGATACTTTCTCAGTACCCAGAGTTGTATTATGGTTAACTATTTTCATCTAACAATTTACCTTTTTTGTTAGACCTTTCAGGTTTATATTATTAATTTCTATTGTTTATTTTTGTGGCATTCTCTATTTGGAAATGTATTTAGATGGGTGGTTTTTTGGACCCTGTTTTGTTTTCAATTTTGGTGGGTTTTGAATTCTCGAGGACGAGAATCTTTTGAGAGGAATATGATGTAATGACCCAGACCTCTCTGGTCCATTCCATTGTAAAAATTGAGTGTATGAGGTGATTCAAGTTGTCAAGGTGACTTATCCCCAACATTTGCCAATTTTTTAGTGTGAAGAATAGTTCTAAAAGTAGATAGTTGTGAACAGTGCCAATGGTGTCATCTAACGACAACCTCTATTTCCTTTGCCCAATTGTGAGTTCTATGAGTAGTTCCATCGGTGAACATTTCGATCGGTAACCTCTAATGGTAACCTCCCTTTCCATTTCCAAATTTCATTTCCTTGAATATTTTCATTAGGGAAAAGTTCTTTTGGTAACCTATAATGCTAACCCCTCTTTCCTTTTCCAAATTTTGTGTTTTGTGAACAGTTCCATCGGTGAACAGTTCTATCGGTAACCTCTAACATTACCCTCTCTTTCCATTGCCAAATATTGAGTTCTGTGAATAGCTCCATAGGTCAATAGTTCTATCAGTAACCTCTAATTGTAACCATACATTCCTTTTCCAAATTTCCAATTCTATGATTATTTCCATTGTGAATAGTTCTATCTGTAACATCTAACGGTAACCTCTCATAGCTTATCCAAATTTTTAAATTTGTGAACAGTTCCATCAGTGAACTATTTTATTAGTAACCCCTAACAGTATCCTCTCTTTACTTTTCCAAATTTTCAATTCTAATTAAAATTCCTACAGTGAATTGTTCTATTGGTAACCTCTATCGGTTACCACTTTTTCCTTTGTAAAATTTTGAGTTCTGTGAACAATGATTCCAGAATGGTATGTGTACAATGTTCTATCAGTGAGGTTCTGACGGTGAGGTTCATGAATAGTGTTCTATCGGTGAGGATCTAACAGTGAGGTTCATGAATAGTGTTCTAATGGTGATGTTCATGATCTTTGTTCTATCAGTGAGGTTCATGAACAATGTTCAATTGGTGCGGTTCTAACGGTGAGGTTCTTGAATATTGTTTTTCCATTTCCAAATTTTGAGTTTATGAACAATGTTTCTAGCTTCTTATAATTTCACCCCTTTAGTGTTTTCCTTTGATGTAAAATGCATTTAAATACTGATTTTAGTGACTCTAAGGCTGATTCAAAGGCCATAACTCCAATATTAATTATTCATATGGCATGAGATGTTTTTACTAGGTCAATCCACATGGTTTAATGGGACGTTATATCTTCCTATCCAATTCTTCCTCTTTCTTATTAGCCATGAGATGGTAGAAACGTTCATTATATTATGTCTGAATTGAATAATAAAACTTACTCATAGGATTAGTTCTGCTATATTTTTTATGAAACCAAGCACTATTGATCAATCTTCTATATAAGATATGTTTTATCGTAGTTATTTTGGTGTCCATCTTATCATGTTTCTCCTTTAAAATTTATAGCATGTAATGTACATTCTTCTTAGGGGGTTTCATGGGGTTCAGCTGGTGTGGTCGTACCGTGGAATCCTTAGGTGGATGCAGTTATCATGAGAGGAGGATTGTGACCCATTGTGTGGATAAAGAACATCATGAACTGTTTGAGGTAGGGGATTCATTGCCTCTCTTTTATAGTACAGGAAACTGTATTTTTACCATTATTTATCCCATTGTATGACAATGGAATTGACATAATAAATATTTGAACTCGATAAATAAATGTATATCGATCATATGATATTTCCTCTTGTTTTTCAAGATAGTGTGATATCTATGATTTCTTCGTATAGTTGTTCATTCTTGACGAAAACAACTAAGGAACTTAACTCGGTAATTAATTGATAACTTTTTGGCTAATGATAAAAATGAATGTAAATGAATCTGGTTCTTCTTGTATTAATTTTTAGGTTAACCAAAATGGTGTAGTTAGCATGTTTAATTTATTTTTGATATCTTACTGTTCAGGATTCCGGAATGCGAAACATATGTATAATTAATCAGTTAATTCAAAATGTATTATTTGTTTGATAATTACATGATGAGTTATGAGTTACGCTCTTATTTGTTAATGGTCAATGAGCCTAACTGTTAAAAAGTTTATTTTCCATCTACTTGTGTAGTTAGGTGAACCTTGATTACTGTTGTGATATATGGGCTTATGAAGGCCTTTTGGTTGTGGTAGCAAATGATGCCTCGAGTGGCGAGAGGAATCAATTTATGAATGTGGGTGTCGAGGAGGACACCAGGTATGATGGAATGGGATGGATGTGATTATTGGATGCATTCTGATTCTTATTGGTTGATTATCTGCATTAATTTTCCCCACTACTCAAGGTAGCTGGTTTTACTTACCCTTCATTCAAAAGAGGAAAAGACGCGTTGGGTATGCCACATGCTTTCCGTGTTTAGCTTCTCAATGCAGGATGGGTCCATGCATTTTCTAAAAGAGGCCAAAACACAAAGGGTAGTTCATCTACTCACCAGGTTGAGCCATTTGTGTTTAGTTGCATTGATTTTTTTTCTAGAATGCCTAGGAATATGGAAAAGTAATTTTGTAACTAATAATTGAATAAATGATGTTAACCTAAAGGGATAGTGTTTTGTGGAACATAGTTATGAGGATGTAATTTTAAAGAGACATTAGACCTTGGTTGTGATATGAAATAAATTTAATGTGTAATTCTTATTGGTTAATTAATGATTAACGAATTAATTAACGTAAAGTGGAACCGATAAAACAGTAATTAAATAATGTATTAAATCACTTTAAATTGTTGGATTCTTATAGGACACCTAGACATATAAGTAACAGCATAATGTACAAGATACGTTATCTGATGTTGAGTCTAAGACTATTTTATGCCCATTGTGTGGTTGTGAGTTATAATATATTCTATGATTTTTGTGTTTTTACACGCTACTCCACCCTGCCAGTAAGGGAAACTGACACCTCTAGGATTCTGAGCCCTAGGGGTATTTTCTCCAATATTTGGGTGGGAGGATGAATGGTTGACTACCCTCTTTGGACACTCTCTCTTCTCATTGTAGATACATGTGTTGGAAGGAACATGGGTTATATTTCCCCATATATGTGTGTAGAGGGATGTAATGGATTGTGGTTATTCACACACATAAATTCTAGATACTGTTTACTATGGACTACTATAGGAGTAATGTGTATAGGCTGTGATGGCTTGAGGATCCTAACTCTGTGTATGAGCTATAATGGATTGGGGAATACTACCCGATGTATGATACACATTATGTTAGTAGCGGTGGATCCCATAAACTACCTGGTTACTTTGCGTATGTGGATGTGGTGGTTTTTTGCATGAGGAGCATATGGTGGTGCTTCGCCTAGTGTCTGCAGGCAAGCCTTTTGGAGAGAGATGCTTTGGACCTTCGATGTTGGGGTAAATCAGCAAACCAGTGCGACGTAAAAGTGGGGTAACCAGGATATTCCTTATTATATGATATATTCTTGTATGTGTTACATTGTGAGAGTAGCCATGGTGAGGTTGGGAACATAGTATACTTTTTTAGGTGACGAGTTAGTTTCACTTGTTGTTCATTGTGTTTTAGCATGCTTTATTTACTTTTGGATGAGTGGCATCGCAGAGGATCCTACTGAGTAAACTGTTATACTCACCCTATGTATATAAAAACTGTTTTTCAGGTCACTTGGAGAAAGCTGGAGATCAAGCTGGTTTTTACGAGCTTATGGTTTCATATGTTGTTCAGGCTTGTGGATTCTTTTGTTTTTACTTTTTTTTGGGTTCTTACAGTTTTCCCCTTCCAGTTTTAGTAAATTTTCAAGACATTACATATGTTTACTTGGTATTACTTTTATATTTCAGTTCTGAGCTGGAGTTGGTTGGTGTCTATCTTATCTCTCTCTTCTGCATGTGTTCTCATAGAGGGTAATGCATCCAATTTATGTGCTTACTATACCATCAGTGATAGTCGCCAATCCAGGGCCTACTGGAGGTAGGACTCGGGGGGCATCATCTCACTTCTCACATTGTTGGCTCAGGAGAGGTACACATTGTGGGGAGGGGGTCATGACAAAAATTTACATAAAATGATACATTTTTATAAATAAAATTTTATTAAATGAGAAATATCTATAAAATAAAATTCCAAATAACTATAAAAAGTTTAAATATGTCCTAAATTTTCCATTTTTCATTTTTTTGATTTCTATAATAATTTTATTAACCATAATGTGTATAAAGACAAGTTTTCATGTAATGTGTCAATTTTGTTAACTAATGGATAATACCAAAAGATAAGGTCATTAATGCGACCTCAACAAGAAAAAAACATTTCATGGAATAATTTATACACATACTAATTATAGATTCAAAATTAAAGGATTTGGATATATATATAATATAAAATTAATTTATATTAATTTAATGTTTTTGGGGATTCAAAAAAATCCCCTCGCATATCTTATAAAATGTTACATCCTCCTTTACCCCATTAACAAAATTTATGATTTCTAGATTGAATAAATCCTACCCATTTATCCAAAAAAACTTTTATCAATGTTCTGGATGTCCTTTTCTTCCAAAACAATTCCCTCAGTGTTCCTAAGATGAGATCCATAGGATTTCCATCGAAGAAGAGGTAATTGTTTCACCAACACATTCATGTTTTTTCTTCTTATACCTTATATTACCAGGTTATTTCCATTATAAATTAATAAATCAAACATTCTATATATGCTGATATATTATTATGATTATTTTAAAATAATATTACTCTTATCCATCTAATGAAATATAATATCACCATGCGTGTGTGCGTACGACTAACCCTTTCCGCGCCCTGGTGTAATCTGTGTTTCATCACTACATTATTTTGATGTGAATAACGATGGATACAATGGATATAAATAATAAATAAAATTTATTGTTTATAATTAATATAACATCAAATTCCTTCAAATTAACAATTATGGGAATGATATTATCGCTCATGTGCATGCAAGGCTTATCGACTCCATGATACGATGAGATTAATCATCATGGTTAAACATTGAAAATTTATTATACAAAAGTACATAATGAATAAATATTAAATATATGAAATAATATTTCAATTATAATAATATATTTACAAATATGTAATTTAATTTCTTCTATTATATATTATAAGAAAACATGAATAAAATTATGTGTAAGTACGGTCTACCATCCCCATGAACATTGTATTCCATTTCTTATATTTTTCTTTTATGTATGTTTATATAATGAAGATATAAGACATATAAATCTTTTTTTACATTATTTAAATAATTAAATCATTATCTATGTAATAGGATAATGAATGAATGGTAATACACATGCCATAAACATAGTGTTTATTTCAAGAAATGTTTCTATAACTATGTAATTGTTAATAAATGAGTAATATATATTCATAAATATATCATATATGATATGATAAATATTATTATGAATATTTTAGAAGTTAATAATATGTTTAAAAAATCTATACTTGAGTTTGTTAAATATATGGAGGGAATCAGACTGCAAGTAAAGGGGATTTCATCGGTCTTTCTATATTTTTTGGATGATTTCCTTATTGGCAATATTTTTATATTATATGTTTTACATACTGACCGCTGATAATTTATATAATGAACATAATTTATTTCATAATATTATATGTTTCCATTTTATAATTTTCATTCATGGATCAATTGATTCAAAATTAACTGAAGTAGTAGGGGACATTATCTTAACCTCATTTCATTAAAGTATAGTTTGTTGTTATAAAAACCAACATTATTTTATGAGATGTTCTTATAGACCTATAGACATAAAATGTATTATATATATTTTTATATTAATTTGATAAATTTTAATCTTCATGGAGAATAATATTTAAATGATAAATGTTTTTTGGGACACCCAGAATATTTAAATATTAATTTATCACATATTTTCTCTAGACTAATATTAATAATATTATTTCACATATTTACATAAAAGGGTTCTGATGTAATTGATATTTATACAATTATGTTAATTAAAAATTATTAATAATTTAACTTTTTATGGTTTTATGTTAGGGACACATTAAATAAAATACCATTTTAAATGTTATTATGATTTTCTCATCTAAATCATTATCATTCATATCTATGTTATCAATATGGGTATTATGGATTAATTTATAATTAAATGGCCGTTTTAAAATGTTAATTTTAAAATTTATCCCATAATTTTCAATTTTTTATGGGAAACGTTGATTCTGAAATCTATTTTAAAAATTGATTTATTTTATTAATATATCGTAGTTGAACTAATAATTTCAATGTAAATAGCGTTATTCCTGTAAATAAATTTCAGATAATTTTATTAGAGTATTTCCTTATATGTCAACATACATAATTGGATCTATTGATTGATCGACTTTGATCTCTTATGATAAGTTCTGCCACATTTAATTGCTGTATTTATAATCATATTTATTGTTGATGTGATATTTCTATACCATTCATTATTTATGGATGATGTATTCAAATTTTTTATGATACACTATCAAATAAAATGTATTTGATTTTTATAATTGACCCTTTTACATATGAGGAATGAATTTGAGATAGTTATTGATGGGTCATTCCTGCTATAGCCCCTTGATGAGTCAGTAATACTCATGAGATGAAATCATTTGGTGAAATACCCTTCAGGTTTGTTTCCAAGCAGTTGTAAAATTTTTAGACGTAACACCATGACACTAATCAGATGGTTAACATCCAAAAAACATAATAAATATAGAGGATAGATCATTATGGTTCCAAAATCTAGTATCATCTATTAAATCATTATGAAATTATTTATTGATATTAAGTATTATTTTTAAACTAGTACAATATCTATGCGAATGTTTATAAGGAATCATATGATATATTCATTCCTTATTATTATCTAGATTATGCTTAAAAGTGTAATTTTTCAATTATAATACTATACTTAAAAGATTACACTTATTTATGATATCATACAGTGAATTTTTTACCCTTATTGAGCATTATATCTCACCAAAATCATATGTTTTATTTTCCCTATGATTATATGATGTGTTTGGGTTTGATATGTTGGGTTAAAATAAGGTGATTGAGGTCATGGTCAAAGAAAAATTCAATGTTCATTTTATGTGTTAAATTATAATTTGAATTTCATTTCTGTATCTACTTTATCAATACAAAAAAAAACTATTCAGTCATAAAAGATTTTATTCCTAATTATCAAGACATTGTAATAATAAAATGCATCCGATCTGGACTACTATGGTTGGGGAGTTACATATGTGGATTTATGCGTATATCTATAATTTATTGTGTATGTATGTTTTTATGTGTATTCATGTGTAGTGTTTTGCTGTGTATTTGTGTGTATCAGTTTTGTGTGTGTGTATGTGAAATATGTATATATATGTATATGTGTGTGAAATTGCATGTACATGAATTTCAATGTATGTATAGGTGTTTATGTTTTTTCTTATGTAAGTGTATGTGTATGAGTATTTGTATGTATATAATTAAAATGTGATTATGTATATCTCTATGAACATATATTTATGTTCCATGTGTGCGTTTATATTGATTTCTTATGTACAGATAGATATATGTGTATGTATGCAGACATTTATATAATTATACGTATGTGTATGTGTATACAAGTGTGAATGTGTACATGTTTATATCTATATCAGCATTCATAGGTGTCTTTATTTTTTATATTTGTTCGTTTTTGTACGTATATTTTTATTTATGAGTATGTTTATGTGTATGTATGTGTATATGCATGTGTATGTGTATGCATGATTACATATGTATGCCTATTTGTATTTATGTGTGTGTGCTCAAGTTTATGTGTCTTTAAATAAGTTTATATGTACCTAAATTCAGATGTATATAACTGTTTAAGCATATATATGTGTCTATATGTATGCCTATTTATTGAGTTAATATTATTTACACATTTTGGATATTTCTCAATTATTAATATTTTTTGTAATTTAATCACCTTCAATATTACTGAAAAATTTCCAGAGATAGGAAAACCCACACCTAAAAACAATTTTTAGAGAAATAATTTTAACAAATAGACATAAAGGCGATGGATTAGGTCAAACAAATAATAATTCCACCATACATAATGAAAAACTAAAAATCAAGAATGGTTATTTCCATAATTCTCCTCTTAGTCATCATCATCATAAGTATTTTCCCAGTCAAACTGGGATTTCCATTTATTGAATATCATGTTGTAGTTCACCATGATCTTTTTCTTTTATAGAGTAAGATAAATCAAAGATTACATGAAATAACACCATGTAGACATATTTCATCCACACCATCATATTACACCCCTATCTTATTACCCACATCCTCAACCATGACATTTTGATATATATTATTTTTTTATCATGTTAAAATTTGATAGTTTTTTTATAAATTGTAAATTAATTTTATATTTATTTATTTATTTTTTAAATTATTCTAATATTTTTAAAAATTAAAAATTAATTAAATTTTTTTTATACAATATATACAATTCCTATATAAAAAATCACCAATTTTATTGTTATTTATTTATTCATTTTTATTCATTTTTATGAGTTAGTAATTAAGGTAATAAATTTTTTTAATGACTCTTAAACAAAATTAGGATTTATATTGTAATTCCCCGACCCCAGTTACCCAAATTCGGTGCATTATTACATCACATTGAAATGATCACAATAAGATTCAACTCTCGAATGACTGGTTAGTTTAGTAGCCTTGGAATAACTAGATACATTAATAATGTTTATATTAAATCATTAAATGAAAACTACAACAACATAGTATCCATAGTCCACACTCATACTATCCCTGCAGGTCATTCATAATTTACATCTTCACAATCCTGGGAAAAATAAAACATTGAAAGGGGTGAGCTCAGATGCTTAGTAAGGATAACAATATATCAAAAGCTTTCATAGATAAGCATCAACAGTTAAGGCAATGTATAACTAAAACAAATGTCTTTTAAACTTGAAATTAAGAATAAAATAGAAAATATAAAATGAAATAATGTCATTTACATATTTAAATGAATATTATACTAGTAGAATAATCACATGCAATATAAATAACCACTTTTATAATGATGGAATGCATAATGCCAGACAATCATAACAAAATATTCAAGGACTCGTGTTGAGACTAAAAATATGATTTTGTCAAGGCCTCGTGCCAAGACCCTAGTCTGTCTCATGAGACCTACTAATCCATTGAGGATCTATAGCAGGCTCCACCCATCACTTACTAAGTCCAATGCATTCCTCATATGAACAGGTTTCAACATAACATAAACATTCGTATTAAAACTGGCATACGAAATGTCAATACTTTATCCACAAACCATGAATGGTATAAAAATAGCACATCCATAGTAAAACATAACTCATTCGATACAATATGGATGATTGTATTGTATCGGATTAACTTCAATTGACAATAATTAACGTTATTGACATAGTTTAAAATATTCATGAAACTACAAAGTGAAATATCCTCCATTTTATTGAAAACATTTAAAAGTCATACTATTTGTCAAGAAGCCATTTAAAATAGATTATTTTGAATCAAAGTGTACCATACAAGTTTGAAACATTTAAAAAGAATTTAAATTTTATAACATTAATTTCCATATATATAAATCCTTAAAAGAATTTTTAAAACAATGACATTAATGAGAAAGATTTAGAATATTAAAATTTTAAAACATTTAAAATGATATTTTAGTTAGAGTTCCTAACCAAAATAATGAAAATTGAATATAAATAATTGAGGTAATAAAAACTTTATAATATCATGATAATAAAGGGAATCATGATATACTATGCCAATGTACATTATATACACCATATAAAAGTTATTTGGTGTATAACAACAAATAAGTCTCAATGGAATGTAAATTGAGATGAATTCTTTTATAAAGACCATATCCTTAGGTTAAGGATAAATCAATGATATAATTATGTGTGAAAAATATTAGCACACCCAATATCATTGAATATTTTGTGTAAATCAATCAGATTACATCCACACAAATTTTTGTCAAAACAACACCAATGAATTGGATATTTAACTCAACAAATGGAGATTGAGTTAAAATTACTCTTATATAGTTCAAATCGATGAATTGAGAATTTATAAATGGAGTGATTATGTGTATAAAAGGTATATCCACAGAAAGAGGAGTCGAAATTATGACATCATCAAATTAATAGTTATTCCACACATAATCTTTGAGTAAAATAATCAATGTAGTATGCCTAATATTGAATGAGTGCAAATTGAAATTTCAAATTCCCTTATGGATTGGGTAACATACGAAACATACACCCATGAATGAAGGATCATACAATGATGATTTAAATACCCATAAATTAAAGTATATTACACAATGAAAACAATCATGGGCAGTACACATACACCACATGAAATAAATAAGTGGTGAACAATGGAATTCTCACTAAATTAAGAGTGAGATAAGAAACCCCTTACTTTGTAGTTTTTCCTTGGATGATGGAAGGTTAACCTCCTGTATAATGGTTAAATAATTTCTATTTAATTGCACAAGAATCATTTACACTAATATTATATCATATATTATCATTTATCATTGATTTGTTAAAAATATCTTAGTATTATCATGGTTTCGGGTGTTAACAGATTCATTTTCCTTTATACTATGTGTTATGAGAGCCGTATTTGTTATGGATGGGATGTATCTTATTCATATAAATAATTATATAATGTCTCTAAAAATTATTTTTATTCATCAAATGAAATTTAGTCTTGAATGGATAAGATGGGGAATGAATCTCATCGTGTTCATGGAGACGGTAGTCCGTACGTACGCACAAGCGACAATATCATTATTTTTATATTAAACTAATATATAATTGGATGGTATATCATATAGAAAGAATCATTATAATGTTATATTAATTATTTACATGAATTATACATCATTATTATACCCATCTAAATAATAATATACTGAATAACAATTACACCACGACATGGAGACGGTAGGCCGTATGTACGCACGTATGGTGACATGTCATTCAAAGGATCTATAGAATAATGATTTTTTTTATAATTATAATAACATAACTATATATATAAGATACTGGATTTATTATTTTAGAAAGGGAATAACAAAGAAGAAGAAGTTGAAGAAGAAAGGAACTTGAAAAATGGTGGTGAAAACATTAGCTCTTCTTCGGGTTCTTCATTTTGATTTGATCAAAAGGGATCCATTGGTTGGCTTTCTGATCAAAATAAGGCCTCTAGGATTAAGTGAGGGAAGTTGAGAGATTATTTGTGCAGGTATTTTCTAAACCAAAAGACTTTGAAGGTGTGAATTAATGATAAGGGTGAGTTCCCTTTTATAAGAGGGGTGAGGGGCACCTTTGAAAAAGCTAGAAATATTATTTTACAATAAATTCATATTCAGTTTATAATGGCTAAAAAGTTGATTATTTAAATATTAAGGTGGTATAGGACGGAAACACCTCCACAAATAGGATTTATACAGGTTTTGGTTAATATATAATCCTTTTCTTTAAGAATTAACTCTTATTTAATTAGTTTCACTTTTACAATGTCTCTTTTTATTTTTATATTATATGGTTAATAAACCTACTATATACATCCAAAAGACCCCCAAGTGGTCCATTAATGATACACTGATTATGATATAAGTCTCTTGGTCGAAGCATAGATTTTGAGGAATTTAATATCAATTAATAATATAATATTGTTTTTAAAAACTCTTTTATGTCAATTTTGTCACTATTCAGTAATTGATCATTGTAAAAATCATTATAGAATGATTATTTCGAAAAACATTAATTAAATCAATCCTATAATGTCATATTAACCTATAAAATTATTTTTATTTATAAAAAGTCTCAAATTACATTTATTTGGGTATTTATAATATCAATTATTCTAATTTTTCATTAATTAGGTAATTACAACATCACCATTGTTTCATAAATAAATTATATTTTTTAATGAATAAAAATTATAAATAAAATACCATTATGTAGGAAATATTTTTATATTTCTAATGAATATTTATAGTAGTAAAATCAAGCATATATAACCCTATGTAAATTTTTTTCCTAAAATATATATGCTTATTGAATTTTTTGTATTTATTTTAACTTAATTAAAATAAAGTGTCCCTATCACCTACATGTGGCTCCATGGGGTCCCAAAATCGAACCAAAGATGTCCATGGTCGGACATGTATCCACCAATAAGTTTAGGACACATTTTAGGGTAATTTAGTATTTTTATAATATTATGTTTTAACCCAAATTTACCAGATTTACCCTTTGAACATGGTAAATAAAATATTTACCGAAGTAATTATTCAAAATGTCTAAAAATAAAAGTTACCTATTTAAATAATTTGGAAATACTGATTAAAAATATTGAATCCATTTTTCAAAACTCAAAACACAGAATTGGCATAAATTAATTTAAAATTAATTCCCTTTGAAAAAAAAAACAAACGTGTTTTTAATATATAATAACTATCCAATGATTTACAATTGTTTATATCCGGTTTAAATGTGAAATTACATCCAATGACTAAAATTGTATTAAATGGTAAAAATATATTCTAAATATAATTTAAAACCACTAAAATTCATAATTTATCACTTTTAATTATTTTGATTAAACAAGTTGTTTTTAATTAAAATTTAGTAATTTTCACCATTCAAGAAAATATAAAAGTTATCTGAAAAGTACCAAAATTTCACCGTAGGAAAAATCGATATTCCGATTCCAAAAACGAATTCCTTTTTGAAAGATAAAATTTATAATATTTCAAAAATTAGGTATTACTATTCATAACAGCTAGTTTGATTGGTTGTGGTGTTAAAATCTCGAAGTTGCGTATAATGGAAGCCATTGCATTATTGAAAGGGAAACGTATCGTGGAAGCTTGGGGTCTAAAATATATAATTCTATTTATTCAATTTTAAAGTTAATTGTTGTTAAATTTTTTTAAATACAAATATTTTTCATTTTTTGAATGTATTTATTATGAAAATTTATATATATTTATTAATGATTTTTTAATATTTTCAATATTTTTTAATTTTTATAATTAATATTAAAATAATTTTATTTATTATGTTTTAATATTTTTAATATAGTTCAAATTTATAGAATTGATTCCTAAAATCTCATCTCAAATCATGGTCACTTTGTCATAAAAATTCCATTTTTGTCTAAAATTAAACTCCAACATAGGGCATCACAGATGAATTTTTGTGTATTATTTTGGTAAAACTCTAGATTTCGTGTTGCACTACAGTTGAAACATTTTTTCCTTTTTTTATCCATAAATTAATTACAAAAAATTTTATAAAATTTTATATTTATTTATTTGATATATTTAACAACACATTTAATAGCGTTAATATTAATATTTGTTGAACAACAAATATTAATCTTATTAATTATCAAAATCTATTTTTATTAATAAATTATATAATAATAATTATATTATGATGATTTTTTTTAAATATATATAAAGGTCCTTAAGTAATAATAATCAAATTATTACTAGAAGAAATACATATAAAAATTTTAATACAAATATTCTAATATCAATTTGAAGTGATACATGGTATAAAAATAAATTAAAAGGATAAATAAATTCTATAGATGGTTCATAAATATATCATATGAATCAAAATTAAAAAATTAATTCCTAATATATACATATATTTATATAAAATTAATTACAAGAAATAAATTATAATGAAAAAAATAAAAAACAATTGTACTCACATGAAGCTATAATAGTAATCACCCAATGTCTCTACTCTGGTAGAGATTACACTCCAATGGGTTTTTAGGGTTTATTATTTCATTGGGGTACCTAGTCATGATATCGACTAGTTAGAATACCTTCCACTCTCTCTCTCTCTCTCTCTCTCTTTGTAGCTATTGATACCCCTCCTTCAATGCTACTCGACATCCTTTCTTGGGATGTTGTCTCATCAGTCCTATATCAGTCATCTCCCCCATCTACATCCCCATCGTATGGAATATTTCCCACTCTCTGTTGTGTTTTGTTTGAAATCAAATTGACAAGTAATTGGTGGAACCAATCTCTTTCAGAGAAAGGGAAATCACCCATTATTTACAACATCGATGATGACCCCTTATTGGTGCACATGATACCTATTTTAATTATGGGTAATGTCATCATCATGTGGAGTTTTGTCTTGAATCGATAATAAACATGTTGCAATATTATTGGAACAAGGAAGAAGGATTGGCCATAAATGTATTATGATGGGGCCACCTGGTCATTGAATCAATCAATGCGAATTATAAGCATTGGGTGATCCTTATAAGGCCCCAATCAATAGATAATCACTTTATTGTCAAGGAAAGTCTTAAAAATGAATTCTATTATATGATTATGTCCATTAATAATAAACCCTTGGGGTATTCTTTAGAAACATACCATTCAATAGGAGTTCATAATAAATGATCCAATATATAGGTAGCCACATCAATTTTTGTATCAATTGGGTTTGGTTTGACCCAATACATTGGGGACCTTACATGTGTATTAGGGTTTTCATTGATAAGACAGAACCACTAATGAGGGGAATACTTCATTCCATGTATTATCATCAGATATGGATTATATTTGGATATACAAAACATCCAATATTATTTTATTTATAAGGATGTATTAGAAATATTAAAAAGGAATGTTCTTCCAAGGAATACAATGGTAGAGGTAACATCATCTTATAGTATGGCACATGTCTCTGAGTGATAAAATTGAAATTTTCATTCATCCCAGATGTAGTATAAAGAATTTATAGAGAAAATATTTCACGGTATTTAAAATCAATGCATCATATATGAACTCAAACGATACCATTCCTAGACGGTCACCTCCTTTTAAGACCATCATAACCTAGTTCACCTATATTTTAGGGAGTTCCCTTGCTTGAGAGGTAGTCCCATGAAATATCCCATGTTTATATGGGTATTATGGTTCGTTAAAATACAAAATTATAAAACAGTATTTATTTACAATTTATTATAGAAAAACAGATAAAAAAATGATGTTCGAGTATCTATTAAATAATATTGAATAAATCAAATGACTAAATTAGTATTGAACAAGAGCATATATAGGAAGTTTAATTTACAACTATTCAATCATTCAAATAATAATCATTTCAATAGAAAAAAAAATTTGTAAACACTGATTCAATAAAACAGAATTAACCAATGAGAAAACAAATTCTAGATTCACATAAATATTTCTAGAATTACTGGGGAGAATCATCATCAATGTATAATTGGGAAACACATTTCCCAAAAATCTTCAATTTTAAAGATAAATTCAAACTCGCAAATATAACTTGGATAAAAAGTTGAATAAAAAAAATAGAGACATTCAATAACACAGATCATTATAATGTGCAAAATAAAATTGTAAATTGGACCCCAAAGATTTGCATGATTCTGCTAATGACCTATGCGTACGGGTTGGGATCAACATGGGTTTTCACTATTCAATATAAAGAAGATTACATAGACATAATGATAGTAGAAATGGAAACTATGAAGGATAAGAAATCAAGAAATAATCAACTATAAGAATCAATGAAACCATCAACACCAATAATACCAAACTAAAGCTTCCTTACCTAGTCTCAGTTTTACCTGTTGAAGATCCTTCTTCCTAGTCATAGTTTATTGTTACCCATAATGATTTTGAGCATTAACACCCTCCAGGTTTCACGTTGTTATCCTGGATCATCCATGATGGCCCATCCCTATGAGTCAATGTGCTCTATGAACCACCATTGCTCACAAAATCATATGTGTGACAAAAGCAGCATACTGAGGAAACATTTTGCTGCAATGATAAGAATGGTCAGTGAGAAAGTGTGACATCTAATGGTTATAGGAAGATCCCCAAATGTTAAGGGAAGTATCATCCTTCCATGGACACTCTGACCAATCCTACATATGTTGTTCAAGAATCAGCCACATCATGATGATGCTTCACTTCTCCCTTCGAGATACACCAAATCGCACCAGGAAGGGTGGTTTGCCAGCATTTCGCTACTCACATACCACTCTGGTGAAAAAAACCTAAATTTTAATGAGATCCTACATGAGGGATTATTTAACTAATTTTGTTCATATTAATAACAATGAATATAACAATGAAATTGTGGAATGATGGGGCAGATCTAGTTGGTGACGTGGTCGAATGAGATGAAAAGGGTGGTCAATGCCTACGAAAACACAAGAAGTATATTAAAATTAAATTAAATTTTAATTAACTAATATAAGTTAAAATAAAATTCAAAACTCTCCACCACAAAAATTCAAATGCGTAATCATTTAATATGTAGAAAAAATCTATATTACAAATTAAAAACTAACCACATGATTATTCTGCACCACCTTCCATCATTAATTTTGGCATCACATCCTAAATATAAAACAACTATATTTTATGTCCCAAATGCCCCTAACTAGTTCCAATGTGAAAAATGATTAAAATATTAATGATATTTTAAAAAGCTATTAAGAATTCAATGAATTGAACAATCCAAAACAAAATTGCGATAAATGTTCTATATACACATACATGAATCACAATCAAAGATGATTCCATAGAGTAAAACATGACCGTCATATTAAATTCCAATATTGGTCCTTGGAACAGTTCACCAGTGCCTGCATAACACCAAAAAATAGAGCAGTATCCACTATCACACATAAGATGCATGAATAATACTCATTGAATTCAAATAGAATTTATCTAATTATAAAATAGTGAAATCATTCCACGAGAAATATAATTAAACTATCCTAGAGATAAAATGAGATTTAAAACCTGAATTTTAAGGGAAACAAATGAATGTGTTCTCCACCTTAACCCATAAAAAAGAATCGGATGAAAGCACAAATAACTAATGGATTTTAGACTGAGAAGTTCCACCTGAAAACACTAATAGGATGAATCTATATGCAAATCACCATAAGTTCATTTAATTATTGATCTTGAATTGACACCCAAGGGGCGGACCACAAAAAACTGTATTAAAAAATCAGAATACTCAAAACAAAGGAAAACTTCAAGGACACTTAAGACATGAGAACAATTTCTAGGACCCAGCTAGAAACCTGAGTGGAAACACCACTACATATCCCCACATCCTACTCTATAATTAATAATGGCGCAATGATCTTAGAAATATGAGACCAAAAAATATCTTCTATGAATGATAATATATCAAAATAATAATCTAGATAGACATTCGATTGATAAAGAATTGAATTTCGGACACATGCAACCAAACCCAAAACACTGAACACTCTATAAGACGATAATTGGAAAAAACATCCATAAAGGATAAAGAAGAACAGAACAGAGCTAGAAAATATAATCTCCTTTGAAAAAATAATACACTATAGACTCATTAACATTCAAAAACCATACAGGTAACCCACTTTCAAACATAAGAAAATCTAACACATAACCCATTCCAACCAAAAAAACAAAGACACACATAAGTAGAAACAACCAAGATCCATCATTAAGGATCATACATGAAATTCAAACTGGAAAATAACATGGAAAATATTATCATCAATAGAATAAAATTACTACCTAATATAGCATACACCAAAGGTGAATAAAAATAACAATAAATACTACAATAGGTAAAATCCACTAATAAAAGAGTTGAAATAAATAATCAATCAATTTCATTTTCTAATGAATAATCATATAAACAAAATTATTCTCTAATGATACATTGTTGGGGGTCCTCCTACATGAGAGGCAGACCCCAAGAAATATCATAGAATCAATTGGCTATTTTTGTTCGTTAAAATGTAAAATGATAATATTAAATTTATTTTCAATTCAAAAAAAATAATCTGATTAATAGAAAAAAATTTCACGTTGCATTTCCGTAATAAGAAATAAATCAAATGAATAAATCCAAAGTCAAGAAGAGCACATACTAGTAGTTTCCTTGAATACCATTCGAGAAATGGAATAATTCTCATAACAACCGGAATCAAACCTTGAAAACACAAAATCAATAAAATAGAATCATCCAATGTGAAAAATAATTTTGATATTCACATATATATTTATTTAATGACAATGCATCAACACCAGGGGTGAAAACTAGGCTACAGAACACCCAAAACTTATTTTATTTAACAATATAAATTAAAGACCAAAAATATAACATAATGCAAAATATGAATTAAAATAATAAGTATCAACGTTTAGTAATACAGATCGAGAAATTTTTGGATAGAAAATAATTAAAGGGGAACTATGTATTTACATGCTTTGGAAAATATCTTACATACAAGAGGAAAGATCATCAAGGGTTTCCACTATGCTATATAAAATAGAGTACAAGGAGATAAAGACTCTAGGAAATGACATCTACACAGACTAAAAAAATATGAAAATTGAAACCTGTATGATTCAACACAATCCAATAATACCAATAATACTACACCAAATCCCATATTATGGGGATTTAACTTTCATATTGATGTTATTTCATGCTATATATAGTTTGATGTTTTGAAAAACGAGTTTGAGCATCAATATCCTCCAAGAATCTTGTAGCTATACAAAATATTCCACTGTGGCCCATCTGTATGAGTCAACGTGGCCCAGGAACCGCTATTTCTATCAAAATCTTGCATGTACTAGATGTGGAACACTATGGAGATCATCGATTATTGACATGAGAACAGGAACTGAGAGAGTGTGATAAAATATTGTGAGAGGTTGAACCACCAATAGTGAGATAAGAATCTTACTACCACGACCCCACTAATAAAGCCTACATATACTGTTCAAGAATAGTCTTCATCATACTGATGTTTGACTTCCCCTTCATGGGAACTCAAATCGCACCTAGATGGGGGACACACTTGAATACTCTCAAAATCCATCTCTCTATTTCAAAATTGAAACCCAACATTTGGAGGAGCTATCACTTAAGGGATCATTTCATTGAAGTGTCTCATAAATGTATAAAAAATAAAACTGAGAAATTGGGGAATGAAGGGGTGGTTCAACAAGGACAGATGTTTTGAGAAGCTGAAAACGATGGTACAATGCATTACAAACTGAAGTAGCATATTAAAATAAAATTTCACTTTAATTTACAATAAAAAAATGAATATAAATTTCAGAACCCCAAAAGAACCCGCATTCATGAAACCAACCCTATGTTAGGATGTCAGGATAAATTTGATGATCACATGGAGAAACACCCATCAAATTCTACGACCCATAATTTCTACTTCCCCAAACTAGAAATGGACCCCCTATTCCCCAAACTAAACCAAATCTTATACATCTTGAACCATCCAACCCCAAACCCTCACGTCCAACATGTTTCCTCCTCCCATGATCATGAAAATACTACTCAATAGGTCTCAATTTGTAACTAAAACATATACATACATGAAAAATGTGTCATTGGGGATAACCAGAAATAGAACATTATGCACTGGAACCTAGTGACTACCAATGAAACCCTAATACATTACATAAATTATATCAGATACCTATGATTTGGAAGAAATTGCAACATAGATATTTTACTAAACAATTATATTTTTCCATTGGATTAAACAAAACCTTCTAATCGCAATGGAGATATTATTTTGGAATTTTGGTGGTCTTCAAAACTAATGAAATGTATGAATGATGTAGCATAGAAGCCCCAAATGTTTCCCAAGAATGGATTCTTTTATAAAACCATAATTGAAAATATTGACATATAGGGAATCACATCCGACGATTGTTTTAAAGGTTATTTCAATATCAATCATCAAGGAAATCAAGGCTGCCCTTATCCACTTCTCTATAGAAGAGGATGAAATATGAATTAATTTCTTCTCTCAAATCATTAATGTGGCCTCCCTTAAATAATTTTTTGCACATGTCCCATTTATTTGGGTGTTATATTAGTTCCCATTATAAAAATGTAATGCCCAGACCCCAGTTACCCAGATATGGGGCATTATATTAATACATTAGAATTATTACAAGGAATCAATTCTTGAAAGACCGATCAATTTAGCAGTCTTGGAAAATAGATTACATACATGAATGTTACATTAAAGTTCATAACATACAAAAAAACATAAATTATCGTTTATGAATTCTATTATTCCCTTGTCATAACCCTGCATATCAATCTCAATACACTTATTAGAATCCTGAGAAAAATAAAACATAGAAAGGGGTGAGGTCAAATGCTCAGTAAGGGTAAGCAATATAGCAGAAACTTTCATAAATGAGCATAAACATTTAAGGAAATGTATAACTAAAACACAATCCTTTTAAACTTGAACATCAGCATAATATGTTAAAAATAAAATGAAATAATGTCATTTACTTATTCACAGGGATATTCTACTAGTCGAATAATCACATTCAATATCACTAAACACAATCATAATGATGGAATGCGTAATGCCAGACTATCATAACCACGTAGCCAAGGTCTTGTACCAAGACTACAAATAATATTTTTTCAAGGCCTCATTCCAATGAACTAGTTTGTCCAATGGGACCTATCGATGCATAGAGGAGCTATAGCGGGCTCCACCCCTCACTTATTAAGTCCAATGAATTCCTCATATGAACAGGTTTAAACATAACATAATAATTCTTATTAAACCTAGCATATTAAATGTCAATACTTTCTCCATAAACCATGAATGGTATAGAAATAACACATCCATAGTCAAACATATCACAAAACCTTCAATACAATATGGAAGTTTTGTATCATAATAAATCAACTTTAAATAATCTTAAAATATATCAAAGGATGTTGACATAGATGAAATAAAAACTATTTGACAGAAATATCTATTTTTTTGAAATTATTTAAAAGTGACACATTTATAAAGGAAGTAATTTAAAAAAGATTTTTGAATCAAAGTGTCCCATACCACTTTGAAACTTTTGAAAATAAATATCATTTCAAAATATTAAGGTCCATATAAATAAATCCTTAAAATCATTTTGAAAACATGGAAATTAATTAAAAAGATTTAGAATGATAAATTTTTAAACCATTTAAAATCATGATCTTCATAAATAGTGCCTTTCACAAATTCTTAAAATATTCATTTAGAAATCATTTAAAGGACACATAATTATAAAAGAAAACATTTATTTTGAAAATATTCTTATAATATTTTAATGGAAGATTCAATTATTTTATAAAGGTGGAAAAGGGTCACACCCGTAGTATAAGTTAAAAAAACATTCTTACCTTAATTCTGTTGAAAAGGTTAAAAATGACCTTGTTTGGGAAAACAACGGAAATATTCTTTTATAAACATATTATAAAAATCCAAACAAGTGTATAAATTACTTTAACCCATATTTTGTAAAATAGTAATAATGTGTTGATAAAAAATTTTGGGAAACAAGTATGTGGATGATAAACAACCACGGATAATGAAGATATTGTGAAATAAACCCTTTCTAGTTTGGTAACTTACGCAACATACAACCCATGAAAGTGATATCATACAATGAATTTGTAAATACACATAAATTCATGTGTATTAAAAAAATAATAAAATTATGGGAAGTACATACACCACAAAAAAGGTAATAGTGGCAATATGGCATGATTCTCACTGAAATAAGGAGAGTGATGAAAACCCCTTACCTTGCACATTCCTTTAGTCGAGGGTACGCTTAACCTCCTTTAAGAAGATCATAGTATGTTATTAAATTATACCAGAACCATATTAATATTTATGATATCATACATGATTCATTTATGACTTTATACTAACCATTTAATAATAATTTTCATGTTAAATTAACATTTCGGAAATTAATCATTCTCTTTATCATACGTGTTAAAACTGGTTGCTCTTGATTGTATCTCTTAGATCATGATTTAAATACTTCAAGAATATAGAACATGATAAATATATCATATATATTTAGAATATAAATATGTATTATATACATATATATGAAATAGAAGACACCGTTTATATAGATGGTATTCTGTATGTTTTCCAAAACGTTGTTTCTGTTTTCATATAGTACTGAACGGAAGTAAGTGAATAAGATATATATAAGTACATAAATACTTATATATATAAATATAAATATCCCCAGTATCATTATTATGTCATATATTACATACTTATTAGTAATATATATTTTTATAATCGTCGATGAATGGTGAAATTGGAAATGAATCTCATCGCGTCGTGGATACGGTATTCCGTTCGTACGCACGAGCGAAAATATCATTTTTTTATGTTAAAATAATATATAATTGGATGGAATAACATATATACAGAATAATTATCATGTTATATTTATTAATTACATGAATTATTGTAACACCCGAGACTTTTATGTTATATAAATCATCAAAGGAATCTTTTTCTACACAACACTTGCTTGGCTTTCTTTACACGCAATCGCGACCTTCCTCGATAGCTTGCGTCGTACGCAATACCGAGTTTCACTAAACAACAATATGCTATTAAAACTAGCCGTTATGAATAGTAATAACCACTTTTTGAAATTTTATAAATTTTATTTTTCAAAATGGACTTCATTTTTGGACTCAAAATACCAAAAATAGCCTAGGGTGAAATTTTGGTAATTTTCTGAAAACTTTCAATTTTTGATGAATAGTGAAACCACTAAGTGGTAGGTTAAAAAACTGAATTTTGCATAAAACTTAATTTTACCGCTTCTGTGAATGGAATTTTGAAAATCCGAGAGACACGGTTAATATCAAGGACTAAAATGTGGTTCAATGAGATGAAAATAATTTTTTGGTGAATAGTAACTTTTTACTTTTTTTTCCGCGGTTAATAGTAAATAGGGTAACTAAGGGTAAATATAATATTAATATTACCCTAACACATGTCCTAATTCTATTTGACAAGTTTAATTCGACCATAATCAAACTTAAGAATAAAAGATGACCATTTAGGCCCACTTGGATTAGATTAGGACATTTATTATTAATTTATTTAAAGAAGGGTTAAAATAGTTAAATTTAATGTTTAATAAGTAAATCATTTTTAATATGGGGTTATACATAAGATAAATTCGATTGTAAATATTCATTAGAAAGATATAAAGATTTACTACATGATGGTATTTTATTTGTAATTTTTAGACATCAAATAATGTAATTTATTTATGACACAAAGATGATGCAGTAATTATCTTATTAATGAAATATTGACATAATTGATAATATAAATACCAAAATAAATATAATTTAAGACTTTTTATGAATTCCACTAATTTTCTAGGTTACTATGATATATTAGTGTTGATTTAATCAACTTGGTTCGAACATATAATTCTGATATGACTTTCACAAAAATCATATATCAAATAGTGTCAAAATTGACACAAAATAGTTTTTAAATCAAATATTATATTATTAATTGTTATTTTATTCCTAAAAATCTAAAGTTCGGCAAAATGACTTATATAAGGATATATATATTAATAATAAACAATTTGGGGTTCTTTTGGCATGTTATAGTAAGTGTATTAACCATATAGTGAAAGAAAACAAAAAGACACGGTAAAAGTTAAATTAATTAACTTAGAGTTAAATCTAATTGATAAGGTTAAAATAATACTCTAAACATGTCTAAATCTTATTGGATGATAGGATTTCGACCCATCCCCACCTTATCTTCGAAATAAGACCCTTTGGAACCATTATAACCCGATTTTGACTTTAATATAAAATAATATTTTGAGATATTCCTAAGGTGCCCCTCTCCTCCCTTATAAAAGGGCACCTCCTCCCCCTCCTCCTCACACCAATTTGAGCACTCAAGCTCGGCCAACCCCTGCCATTTTCTCCTCTCCACTTCCCTAGATTAATCCTAGAGGTCCTGGTCTTCTCCAAAGACCAATCGTAGTTCCTTAAGTAGAGGATTCAAAGAGGCGTTCCAAAGAAGAGGTAATATCCATTACCAATCTTTTCAATTTCATTCTTCTTCAACTTCTTCTTCTTTAGTTGTTTCATTATAAAGTAATAACATCAGTATTACATACATACTGATATGTTATTATAAATATGAAACAACCCTAATTCACCTTCTATCCATCCTACGGAAAAATGAAATCACCGCGCGTGCGTACGTACGGAATACCGTCTCCACGCCGTGGTGTAATCTATTTTCCACCATCACCTTACAAGGATGGGTATAATGGTGTAATGAGTAACTATATATGATTATTATGAAGTAATATTGATACTGAAATAATATATATATACTCCAATACAATTCCACGATCATAGGAACGATATCATCACTCGTGCGTACGTACGGAATACCGTCTCCACGATGTGATGCGACTCGTTCTACATGATCTTCATTTCATAATGATTATATAAATGAATTGAATGAATGAATATGGTATATACTACACTAATACCATTCTGGAAATGAATTATCTATAACCTAAAGATAAGAATAAGAATTTATTCGACAAAACACGCATAAGAACAAAAAGTTATAAAGACCCGAGTAACAAGTAACAATGAAATATTACTAACAAGAAGCTAATAATATGACCATATATGATCTCATATCAATATGTATGATTCTGGAATAAGTCAATAACATTATTTAAAGCATTATACAGGAGCTTCGGACACGTACAAAGCAAATCGGACCTAAGGTAATGGAAATATCACAATCTCATTTTTATCCGAGATTGTTTATTCGTAAGTATTTACTGGGGTGTATTTTATCATCCACATCCATGTTTCATCAAAATGTAATATTATTTCCATCCACCTACAATTGTTTAAATCCATTTTTACCCTTTGGTGAGTTTTTAGTAATATGTATGAAAGGAATCTTTTGTCGTACGAGGTACTTTTGGACTTTTCCGACAAAAGTACGAAGAATGTTTTTTTAACTTATACGGCATGAATAGATTTTTAAAACATTATTTCCAAGAAGCTTCCTTTACAAGTTCTCAAGTTTATTTTTTAATCAACTTCTTTTATTTTAAAGTTATATGACATGTTATGAAAGGAAAAATGTTTTTGAAGAAGAAAGGATATTTTCCTCAAGAATGGAGTTCAAGTGTTTTATCAAAATTATTTTCCATCTAAGATAATAAAGGGTTCTGTTTTTATCCCTATTATTACATTGAGTTGATCATGTTGTGATGGGATTATTTTTATGAATTCCTTTATCTTATATGAATCGATTTATGATGTCATGATGTTTCAAGAATCCCATTTTTGTTACATGTGTTATGCGATGATGTATTTTTTATGATTATGTGGCACACATAAGAAAGGATTCATTATAAGATGGGTGGGACCTATATCTACCTCCAATGCATTGGTTAAAGATTTTATATCTCATGAGATAGACATGGCTGGAACGGAAGGTTATTTCGGTTCAGTGATACAGGACTGAAACGAGGAGTGAACTCGGTTCAGAAAGGGACTTTGTCCACTCAGATAGTCTTGGCAATGAGTCATGACTAACAAGAAATGATTTCCATGATTATGTGTGCATGCCACAAAGTTTCAAGTTTTATGTTATGATTATGGGGATCTCATTTTCATTTCTATGATTTATTCCATGTTAAGATATTATGATCTCTTTTGCAGGTTTTGATTTTCAAAAAGATATGATATGATTTTTATTTCCTTTATTTGCCCTTGCTGAGCATTTGAGCTCACCCTTTTATGTTTTCTTTTCCCCAGGTCAGGAAGATGGATATTAAGTAGAATATGCTAAAAGGGACCCTAGATATGATGAAATAAATGGGAGACATTGTAGAAGATTTATGAACCAGTTGTTTATGTTTCCCAGTTTCTAAAGACACTATACCTATACGGTCCTTTGTGGTTTTGTCATATGTTGTAATAAGTGTACTTCAATTTTGAAGTATTAACAATGAATGTAAAGTATGGGTCGTTATAGTTGGTATCAGAGGAAAGGTATAGTCAACCTTTGGAAACTAGGATGTGAAAGCCTTAGTAAGAACCCTAAGGATAAGTCTAAGCATATAACACAATCTTAGAAATGGCCTTGAATAACCTAGGATAAGACCATAAGCATGAAAATTTTATTCTTGAATTATGTGGTTTCCTATTATAATTAGTGTTGCTCACACTATTCTTCTTGGTTTTAGCTAATGGCTGGAACCCGAAGGAACCGTGTTAATGCGGAATGCGATGGGCAATGCAATGATTGTCCCCCTGAGCAACCAAACGATATGGGAGCTAGAATGCAAAATCTTGTAGCCATGCTCACACAACTTTCTCAAGCTATGAATCATGCAGGATTTCCAAACGAGCAAAGGAAGGAGCAACATTCTGTTGAATCCTTCATGAGGCAGCGTCCACCTTCTTTCAGTGGGCCTACTGATCCATTAGTTGCTGAACAATGGATTAGTACTACTGAAAAGATATTTTCAGTTCTTCAATGTTCTGAACATGATAAAGTCATCCTAGCAGTGTATCGTTTGGAAGGAGATGCTGATCAATGGTGGAATCTTGTTAAGAATACGAGGCAAAGGGATGAAATTGAGTCTATGGAATGGGACGAGTTCAAGAACTTATTTTTCAATAAGTACTTCCCTCGTATTCTCCGAACAAAGATGGAGAAAGAGTTTCTTGAACTGAAGCAAATGGATGATGAATCTGTTGGTACCTATGAAGCAAATTTTACAAGACTGGCAAGGTACGCTTCTGGTATTATTATCCAACCTGAGAGTAAGATCGATCGATTCTTTAGTGGCTTAAAACCAAGTCTTCGAAGGGCGTTAGCCATAAAGGGACTTCAATAGCTACGAGGAAATCGTTTGATGTGCTCTCAAAGTCGAGATGGAGATTGGAGTAACCCATCAGTCACATGGGTTTGATAAGAAGAGGAAGATGGAATTCAAAGAAAAATCTAAAGAGCACACTGAAAAGAAGATGAACTTTCCCTTATGCTCAAAGTGTGGAAAGAAACATGGAGGGAGTTGTCTTAAAGGGACAAGTAAATGTTTTAAATGTGGAAAAGAAGGTCATCGGGCATTTGAATGCCGTGATAATGGGAAGAAGATGTCTAATGACGCAAAAAAAGGAAGGGATACACAGAATGAACCTACTACACTTCAATGTTTCAAGTGCAAGGAGATGGGGCATTATGCCAATCAATGCCCAAATCCAAGGGTTGATGATGATGGTCGACGTCAACAAACTCTTAAGGCTAAAGACAAAGTAATGTCGCATGCAATTTCTATCAGCGATGTGGAGTACGATAACGATGTGGTGAAAGGTACACTTACCATCCACTCTAAAGTAGCAAATGTTTTATTTGATTCTGGATCCACCCACTCTTTTATTTCTGAAGACTTTTCTAAGGGTATCACCGTACTACCTCAACAATTAGATGTTGAGTTAGCTGTGACAACACCTAATGGCACATCAATCGCATCAAAAGTTTATAATTCTTCTCCGATCGAAGTTTGTGGGAAAGTGATTCCTGCAAATCTTGTGATCCTTCCTTTAGTGGAATTTGATGCGATTCTTGGCATGGATTGGCTTTCTCTACATGGAGCTCATATCAATTGCCAAAGAAGGGAAGTCACATTTCATATTCCAGATCAATCTACGATCGTCTATCAATGCAAGGATGAACATAACCTTCCAGTGGAAATTTCTTCCATCTTATGGGTATTGATTCCACTAAATGAAGGTTATTTATCTCAAATGGTTGGTGAGAAACTCACGATTAAGAATATGCCCATTGTACAGGAGTTTGATGATGTCTTTCTGGAGGAATTACCAGGTCTTCCACCAAATCGTGAAGTTGAGTTTTCAATAGAACTCGTACTCGGTGCTTTGCCTATTTCAAAGACACCTTATAGAATGGCCCCAATTGAGTTGCAGGAATTGAAGAAGCAACTCCAAGAGAATCTTGATAAGGGATTCATACGCCCTAGTGCGTCACCTTGGGGAGCACCTGTTCTATTTGTTAAGAAGAAAGATGGATCAATGAGACTCTGCATTGATTATCGAGAACTTAACAAGATCACTATCAAGAACAAATATCCTCTCCCACGCATTGATGACTTATTTGACCAACTACACGGAGCTCAATACTTTTCCAAGATTGATCTTCGTTCAGGGTATCATCAATTAAGGGTAAAAAGGGAGGATATACCAAAGACGGATTTCCGTACAAGGTATGGACACTATGAATTTATAGTGATGCCATTTGGTCTTACTAATGCCCCTGCTATCTTCATGGATCTAATGAATAGAGTCTTTAGAGACTATCTTGATCAATTTGTGGTAGTCTTTATAGACGATATTCTTGTCTATTCAAAGAGCAAGGAAGAGCATGAAGATCACTTGAGAATTATATTGAAGACCCTGAGAAAGGAGAAGCTTTATGCCAAATTTACCAAGTGTGAATTTTGGCTTCAAAAAGTTGCATTTTTGGGTCACATAATCTCAAAAGAGGGGATATCTGTGGATCCAGCAAAAACAGAGGTTATCGAAAGATCGTCAAGACCAACAACAGTAACTGAGATCCAAAGTTTTCTTGGTTTGGCTGGATATTATCGACGTTTTGTAAAAGATTTTTCACGATTATCTAATCCACTCACCAAGTTGACTCGGAAAGGAGTTATGTTTGTCTGGACAGAAGAATGTGAAGAGAATTTCAAGGAGATGAAAAGAAGGTTATCCAGTGCACCTGTGCTCACACTGCCTTGTAGTGGAGAAAGGTTTGTGATTTATAGTGATGCATCCAAGAAGGGATTGGGGTGTGTTCTTATGCAAAATGATATGGTGATAGCTTATGCCTCACGACAGTTGAAAATCCATGAGCAAAATTACCCAACACATGATTTGGAGTTGGCTGCGGTAATCTTTGCATTAAAGATTTGGAGGCATTACCTTTATGGTGAAAGGTGTGATATTTATACTGATCATAAAAGTTTAAAGTATATTTTCACACAAAAGGAGTTGAATATGCGTCAAAGAAGATGGTTGGAGCTGATTAAGGATTATGACTGCTCAATCCATTACCACCCTGGGAAAGCAAACAAGGTGGCAGATGCATTAAGTCGACAAGACCATGCTAGTTTATCCATGATGAGGATCACAAAAGATCCAATATTTATGGATTTACAAAGGATGGATCTTGGAATTATAATGGAAGGGGAAAAATATTATCTTTCTCAAATGAATGTTCAACCATCTATACATGTGAAGATTAACGAGGCACAGAAAGAAGATGTCGAGTTACAAAAGAAGGTGAGAAATGTTCCTGAATTCAACCTTGATTGTGATGGGATAATAAAGTTCAGGAATCGGGTTTGTGTTCCTTCCATCCCCGAATTAAAGAAGGAGATGCTGGATGAGGCTCATAGTTCTTCATTCTCTATTCATACTGGAAGCACGAAGATGTATAGGGACCTGAAAGAGTACTTCTGGTGGGATGGCATGAAAAGAGATGTTGCTGAATATGTCTCTCGATGCATGGTTTGTCAACAAGTTAAAGCTGAGAGACAAAAGTCTAAGGGGATGTTACAACCATTACCCATACCCGAATGGAAATGGGAAAACATCACTATGGACTTTGTCACAGGACTTCCTAAAACATCCAAAGGCAATATTGCTATCTGGGTCATAGTTGATCGTCTTACAAAGTCTGCACACTTCATTGCTATTAGAGAGGATTTCTCTTTAGATCAGCTTGCCAGGATATATGTAAAGGAAGTGGTAAGATTGCATGGAGTACCACTTTCTATTATATCTGATCGGGATCCGAGATTTACCTCGAAGTTCTGGCGAAGTCTTCAGCATACTCTGGATACAGAGTTGAGTTTCAGCACTGCTTATCATCCCCAGACAGACGGTCAGTCTGAGAGAACAATTCTAACCCTAGAAGATATGTTGAGATCTTGCTCTATGGATTTCAAAGGAGGTTGGGATCAACACCTAACTTTGGTGGAATTTTCTTATAATAATATCTTTCACTCCAGTATTCAGATGGCTCCTTATGAAGCTCTCTGTGGAAAGAAATGCAGGACTCCAACTTGCTGGGATGAAGTTGGGGAAAGAAAGCTATTAGGACCTGATCTCGTTGATGAAATGGCAGAAAAGGTCAGATCTATTCAACAACACATAAGAGCAGCTCAGAGTCGACATAAAAGTTATGCCGACAACCGAAGAAAAGACCTAGAGTTTGAAGTGGGTGATAAAGTGTTCTTACGAATATCTCCCTGGAAGAGGGTTATGAGATTTGGAAAGAAGGGGAAGTTGAGCCCTAGATATATCGGTCCTTTCGAAATACTGGATCGTGTTGGGAAGGTAGCTTACCGATTGGCGCTTCCACCGAATCTCTCTGAAGTTCACGATGTGTTCCACGTATCTCTCCTGAGAAAGTACATACCAGATCCTTCACATGTACTCAGCTCAGAAGTTGTACCGATGGAGCAAGATCTTTCTTATGAAGAACAGCCGATAGAGATTCTGGATCGTAGCGAAAAAGTCCTACAAAACAAGACCACTCGCTTGGTGAATGTTTTATGGAGAAGCCACCAACTTGAAGAAGCTACATGGGAGCTCGAGGATATGATGAGGGAGAAGTATCCTCATCTGTTTGTAACAAAGTGACGAATTTCGAGGGAGAAATTCTTTTTAAGGGGGGTAGAATGTAACACCCGAGACTTTTATGTTATATAAATCATCAAAGGAATCTTTTTCTACACAACACTTGCTTGGCATTCTTTACACGCAATCGCGACCTTCCTCGATAGCTTGCGTCGTACGCAATACCGAGTTTCACTAAACAACAATATGCTATTAAAACTAGACGTTATGAATAGTAATAACCACTTTTTGAAATTTTATAAATTTTATTTTTCAAAATGGACTTCATTTTTGGACTCAAAATATCAAAAATAGCCTAGGGTGAAATTTTGGTATTTTTCTGAAAACTTTCAATTTTTGATGAATAGTGAAACCACTAAGTGGTAGGTTAAAAAACTGAATTTTGCATAAAACATAATTTTACCGCTTCTGTGAATGGAATTTCGAAAATCCGAGAGACACGGTTAATATCAAGGACTAAAATGTGGTTCAATGAGATGAAAATAATTTTTTGGTGAATAGTAACTTTTTACTTTTTTTACCGCGGTTAGTAGTAAATAGGGTAACTAAGGGTAAATATGATATTAATATTACCCTAACACATGTCCTAATTCTATTGGACAAGTGTAATTCGACCAAAAACAAACTTAGGAATAAAATATGACCATTTAGGCCCACTTGGATTAGATTAGGACATTTATTATTAATTTATTTAAAGAAGGGTTAAAATAGTTAAATTTAAAGTTTAATAAGTAAATCATTTTTAATATGGGGTTATACATAAGATAAATTCTATTTTAAATATTCATTAGAAAGATAAAAAGATTTCCTACATGATGGTATTTTATTTGTAATTTTTAGACATCAAATAATTTATTTTATTTATGACACAAAGATGATGCAGTAATTATCTTATTAATGAAATATTGACATAATTGATAATATAAATACCAAAATAAATATAATATAAGACTTTTTATGAATTCCACTAATTTTCTAGGTTACTATGATATATTAGTGTTGATTTAATCAACTTGTTTCGAACATATAATTCTGATATGACTTTCACAAAAATCATATATCAAATAGTGTCAAAATTGACACAAAATAGTTTTTAAATCAAATATTATATTATTAATTGTTATTTTATTCCTAAAAATCTAAGGCTCGGCAAAATGACATAGATAAGGATATATATATTAATAATAAACAATTTGGGGTTCGTTTGGCATGTTATAGTATGTGTATTAACCATATAGTGAAAGAAAACAAAAAGACACGGTAAAAGTTAAATTAATTAACTTAGAGTTAAATCTAATTGATAAGGTTAAAATAATACCCTAAACTTGTCTAAATCTTATTGGTTGATAGGATTTCGACCCATCCCCACCTTATCTTCGAAATAAGACCCTTTGGAACCATTATAAACCTATTTTGACTTTAATATAAAATAATATTTTGAGATATTCCTAAGGTGCCCCTCTCCTCCCTTATAAAAGGGCACCTCCTCCCCCTCCTCCTCACACCAATTTGAGCACTCAAGCTCGACAACCCCTGCCATTTTCTCCTCTCCACTTCCCTAGAATAATCCTAGAGGTCCTGGTCTTCTCCAAAGATCAATCGTAGTTCCTTAAGTGGAGGATTCAAAGAGGCGTTCCAAAGAAGAGGTAATATCCATTACCGATCTTTTCAATTTCTTTCTTCTTCAACTTCTTCTTCTTTAGTTGTTTCATGATAAAGTAATAACATCAGTATTACTTACATACTGATATGTTATTATAAATATGAAACAACCCTAATTCACCTTCTATCTATCCTACGGAAAAATGAAATCACCGCGCGTGCGTACGTACGGAATACCATCTCCACGCCGTGGTGTAATCTATTTTCCACCATCACCTTACAAGGATGGGTATAATGGTGTAATGAGTAACTATATATGATTATTATGAAGTAATATTGATACTTAAATAATATATATATACTCCAATACAATTCCACGATCATAGGAACGATATCATCACTCGTGCGTACGTACGGAATACCGTCTCCACGATGTGATGTGACTCGTTCTACATGATCTTCATTTCATAATGATTATATAAATGAATGGAATGATTGAATATGGTATATACTACACTAATAACATTCTGGAAATGAATTATCTATAACCTAAAGGTAAGAATAAGAATTTATTCGACAAAACACGCATAAGAACAAAAAGTTATAAAGACCCGAGTAACAAGTAACAATGAAATATTACTAACAAGAAGCTAATAATATGACCATATATGATCTCATATCAATATGTATGATTCTGGAATAAGTCAATAACATTATTTAAACCATTATACAGGATCTTCGGACACGTACAAAGCAAATCGGACCTAAGGTAAGGGAAATATCACAATCTCATTTTTATCCGAGATTGTTTATTCGTAAGTATTTACTGGGGTGTATTTTATCATCCACATCCATGTTTCATCAAAATGTAATATTATTTCCATCCACCTACAATTTTTTAAATCCATTTTTACCCTTTGGTGAGTTTTTAGTAATATGTATGAAAGGAATCTTTTGTCGTACGAGGTACTTTTTGACTTTTCCGACAAAAGTACGAAGAATGTTTTTTTTAACTTATACGGCATGAATAGATTTTTAAAACATTATTTCCAAGAAGCTTCCTTTAAAAGTTCTCAAGTTTATTTTTTAATCAACTTCTTTTATTTTAAATTTATATGACATGTTATGAAAGGAAAAATGTTTTTGAAGAAGAAAGGATATTTTCCTCAAGAATGGAGTTCAAGTGTTTTATCAAAATTATTTTCCATCTAAGATAATAAAGGGTTCTGTTTTTATCCCTATTATTACATTGATTTGATCATGTTGTGATGGAATTATTTTTATGAATTCCTTTATCTTATATGAATTGATTTATGATGTCATGATGTTTCAAGAATCCCATTTTTGTTACATGTGTTATGCGATGATGTATGTTTTATGATTATGTGGCACACATAAGAAAGGATTCATTATAAGATGGGTGGGACCTATATCTCCCTCCAATGCATTGGGTAAAGATTTTATATCTAATGAGATAGACGTGGCTGGAATAGAAGGTTATTTCGGTTTAGTGATACAGGACTAAAACGAGGAGTGAACTCGGTTCAGAAAGGGACTTTGTCCACTAAGATAGTCTTGGCAATGAGTCATGACTAACAAGAAATGATTTCCATGAATATGTGTGCATGCCACAAAGTTTCATGTTTTATGTTATGATTATGGGGATCTCATTTTCACTTCTATGATTTATTCCATGTTAAGATATTATGATCTCTTTTGCAGGTTTTGATTTTCAAAAAGATATGATATGATTTTTATTTCCTTTATTTGCCGTTGCTGAGCATTTGAGCTCACCCTTTTATGTTTTCTTTTCCCCAGGTCAGGAAGATGGATATTAAGTAGAATATGCTAAAAGGGACCCTAGATATGATGAAATAAATGGGAGACACTGTAGAACATTTATGAACCAGTTGTTTATGTTTCCCAGTTTCTAAAGACACTATACCTATACGGTCCTTTGTGGTTTTGTCATATGTTGTAATAAGTGTACTTCAATTTTGAAGTATTAACAATGTATGTAAAGTATGGGTCGTTATAATTATACATCATTATTATAATGATCTAAATTATAATATATTGAATAAAAATTACACCACAACGTGGAGACGGTAGGCCGTACGTACGCACATTTGGTGACATGTCATTCAAGGGATGGATAGAATAATGATTTTTTTGTTCCATAATTATAATAATATCACATTATATAGAATATACTAGACTTATTATTTTATAATGTAAATAAAAAGGAATGTAGAAGTTGAAGAAGAAATGAACTTTAAAGAGGGTGGTGAAGGAGTTACAACGTTTTCGGGTTCTTTCTTTTGATATGATCAAAAGGGCTCCTTCGGATGGATTTTTTATCAAACTAGGTCCTGAAGGATGAATTTAGAGAAGTTGAGATATTTTTTAGGCTTGTTTTGGTAGAACAAAAATGATTTCATGGTGTGATTAATTGGTTAGAAGTTGGGTGCTTTTATAAGGGGGAGGAGGGGCTCTTTAGGAAAAACTTAAAGTATTAATTTATAATAAATTCATATTCGATTTATAAAGGAGAAAAAGTGGATTATTAAAAGAATAAGGTGGGAATGGGTCAGAATAATTTCAACTAAAAGATTTTGTATAGGTTTGTGTCATTATAATAACCTTATCTTTTAGTTTTAACTCTTGGTTAATTAGTTTAACACTTACCATGTCATATTGTATTTTTATAATATATTGTTAATAAACATACTATATACATCCAAGAGACCCCAAAGTGATCCATTAATTATACAACAATAATTATATAATTCATTTGGACGATCCTGATATTTTTTAGGAATCGAATTTAAATTAATAATATAATACTTTTTTAAATAACTCATTTATGTCAATTTGGACAAAACTCAAAAATTGATTTTTGTTAAAGTAATAAAAAGTTTTTTAATTCAAAGAAAATTCATTTATGAAATCCTAACATGTAATATTAACCAATAAAATTCGTTTATGTAATCCAAACATTCAAAATATATTTATTTTATCATTTATTATACCAATTATTTGATTTTTTCATTAATAAGGAAAATAATGCATCATTATTGTGTCATATATATTTTTAATGTTTCAATGTCAAAAAATTATAAATAAAATACCATTATTTAGGAAATTATTTAATATTTCTATTTAATATTTATAATCGAAAATATAACATATATAACTGTATGTAAAAAATTGTTTTGCTAAAAGATATAAGCTTATATCATTTTTGTATTTACATTATCTTAATTAATATATAGTGACCCTATCACCTACAATTAGCTCAATGGGGTCCCAAAATTGACCCAATGATGCCCATTTTCGGAAATGTATACACCAATAAGTATTGGACACATTTTAGGGTAATTTATTATTATAATAATATTATATTATTACCCTTATTTATTGGATTTAACCTTTAACCATGGTAAATAAAATATTTACTGAAGTAATTATTCAAAATGTCTAAAAATAAAAGTTACCAATTTACACAATTTGGAAATCCTGATTCCAAATATGGAATCCATTTTTCCAAATTCAAAATATAGAAGTAGCAGAAATTAATTTAAAATTAATCCCCGCTGTCAAAATAAAAAACCTATTTTTTAGATATCATAATTATCAAAAGATTGACATTTGATTATGTCCGGTTTAATTGTGAAATTATGTACAATGGCCAAAATATTATTAAATGTAAAAAATATATTCTATTTATACATTAAAACCCCTAAAATACATAATTTATTACCATTAATTATTTTTATTAAAAAAGTAGTTTTTAATTAAAATTTAGTAATTTTCACTATTCATCAAAATATAAAATTTATCCGAAAGGTACCAAAATATCATCCTTGGATATATTCGATATTACGAATCCAAAAATGAAGTCATTTTTGAGAGATAAAATGTATGAAATTTAAAAAAAAAAGGTATTACTATTCATAACGGCTAGTTTGATCGTTTGTAGTGTGTGTTAGAACTCGAAGTTGCATACAACACACGCTACTGTATTATTCAAAGTGAAGTGTACCGTGGAATCTTGGGGTGTTACCTTGTAAATGTTTTATGTCCCCATTCTAAATAATAAATTTATTTAGTTAAATCAAATATATAAATGTTTAAAATATTGGATTTAAAAAAGGGGTTCACTATTAAATGTTCGTAAAAGTGCATTTTTTTTAAATACTTATTTTATCTGGAAAACCAAATTTTTCATACATTATGTCTAAGAAACTCATAATATGGATTCTAAAATTATAAGGATTATATAATGATCAAAATTTAGTTAACACTATTCATAACCTCTTTTGAACAGCTTGTTTAGAAAGTCATGGTGCACTTGAACTCAGTGTTGCGTGTAGTGAACATTATTCAATTATTTTGAAGAAGTAACACACTATGAAATCTTGGGGAGTTAAATTCTCCCCTCCTTCAATAAATTGTGTCCTCGCAATTTGAAATTGATCTTTGAAAACAAATAGTAGAAAATATAAAATATATTTGTGGGAAAACCCTCATCAGAAATTGGGTTAATAAAATTTAGTCATAATAAGAAGAAAAGAGAAATGAAAGGGTAACCACAAAAATAAGATCTCTATTAGGAGATTATTGGTTGAAATTAGAGACATATAATTGGATGAAAAACTTGAATATTTATAGGTAGTGATTGAGGTCATCAATCACAAACATGTGTAAAATTGAGGTCCTTAAATTCATCAATCTATGAAGATTTGAAATACCATCAGTTCAAAAAAAAGGGTATTAGGATAACATATATTTGGTTTTAGGATCCCTTAAATAAATTATTCGAATTAATTTCTTCATATAATAGGAGAATAAGAAAAATATATTCTTGACAAGAAGAGTTCAATCCTTTAACTAATTTCTACCACAAACTCATCTTTCACTCTAAAAGATAATAGAATGTAAAATATATATTATTTTTATCATCTTCATATAGGGATCTAAAAAATGAATTTATAATTCATCTAAAAGATCTTTTAAAATAAACTAAATAATTTAATCTAGGACATCACGTTGGCCAGTGTTAGGTGATACACCCTTGTCACCCTTCGGTTGTGGGTTCAAGTCTCGCGGCCTTGCCGGACGTGACAGGTTGCCGCCAGACCTCTAGGATATCCTTTTATAGAAATAAAAAAATAATCCAAATTAGATATATCCAAAATAATTCACTTGAAAATTTATAGGGAAGTTAAACACAATGAAGATTTGTCGTGCTATAACATGTGAACACCTTCATCATGTATTCTTTTAAAACAATGTAACATCCTGAATTACCATAAAACCTTATTGATTACATTCATGATCCCTTATTCCTTAAAGAATAAAGGATATTATCCTTCAATCTAAAATTTTAGAAAACCCCAACAATGATGGAATATACAAATCATTAATTAGTTTCAAGGTAGTCAAGAATATCCAATATAATTTATCAAAATCAATCATGTATTATTCTAAAATCACTACCTCGGTATCAGAACCATATTATGGTTTATCTTTCTCTCAACCATATATTTTCAAAAAAATTTACCTGCTATTGAGTCACTTTTCATTATTCCACAAAATCTCAAATCCTTAATGAAATATTATTGCAGTACAATCCTTATATACTCCATAATTATTATATCAAGTACATTGTTTATACAACAATCAAATGACATAATCAACAAAATAACTCTAATCATTTATATTCATCTGTTGTAGAATCACAACTTCATTATTATCCAATAGCATCATTTGCGGAATAGTCTAATTACTGGGACATAGGTTCGCGTAGTGTCCAAACTCCTTGAAAATGAAGCATTGTACATTTGAAACCATTTTTGTACTCTTGATGTCACGTACATGGTGCCCTTTTCTTCCACAATTATAACAAACTCCTATTCCTTTCAAGCAAGTTCTAGGGTGTTTCTTCCCATAGTTGTCACATATGGGAAAATTCATCTCTTCCCTCTTCCCTTTATCCATCATTCTCGCTTCCACCCTTTTCTTCTCTTGCTTCCCTTCAAAGCCATAGGACTCAGTAAAATATTTACTTATCTTATCAATACATGATATTATTTCTTTATATGATGATAATACATGGGAGACTATTTCTCTTCTAAAATATGGATAAAGGCCATGAAATATAAGATCCTTCTTTCTCTTTGGATCATGTGCATTGTTGGGGTTCTCATTCCTTCTACTGAGAGTCATTTCTAAAAAATGGCATACACTAGATTAGTTTATGAATAGAAATATGTAATCCCAAACATGTAAAACACTTAACATAAATTAAATATTTTATGTATATAATCCATAATCAAAAAAAATTCTTCTTTGAGGAAGTATATAATCATAAACACTTCATAATGGTTTGTAAAGAAAATGAGAATTATCGTAAGCATTTCCCCCGGAAGTGTCGTAACCAAAAGTGAAGCAAGGCCCGTTGTCATGCACCAGTTCATGTTCGAGTCTAGCTCAAAGCGATGTTTTTGTGTTTTACCCCTAGGTATATCTATGACAGAGCTGCCTCTACCTACTCGTATACAAACTGGGATGTATTTCTTGGAAAACTCACAAAATCTATACAATACCAAAATTCTAGGATGTTCTTCTATTCTAATGCTCAAAGTCTATCTTAGGTTTATGTGGTCTAATTAGATTTTATCTAAATATAGATTCAATGGTTATTGCTAAACTTCCTCTGATACCAACTCTAAAGCCCTAACCCCAGTTACCCAGAGACGGTGCATTATTTAAATTCATTGGCATGATTATAAGGAATCAATTCCTTAAGGACCAATCAGTTTAACAGTCTTGGAAAATAGATTACATATATGAATGTTACATTATACTTCATAACATACATAAAAACATAAATAATCCTTTATTAATGCCATTATTCCCTTGTCCTAACCCTGCATATCAATCACAATACACTTATTTCAATCCTAGGAAAAATAAAACATAGAAAGGGTGAGCTCAAATGATCATTAAGGGTAACCAATACAGTGGAAACATTCATAAATAGGCATAAACATTTAAGGAAATGTGTAACTAAAACAAAAGCCTTTTAAACTTGAATTTCAGCATAATATGGAAAAAATAAAATAATTTCATTTCATTTACTTATTCACACGGATATTCCACTAGTCGAATAATCACATGCAATATAACTAACGACATTCATAAAGATGGAATGCATTATGCCAGACTAGCATAACCACGTAGCCAAGGCGTCATCGCAAGACTACAAATAAGATTTTGTCAAAGTCTCATGCCAAGACACTAGTTTGTCTCGTGAGACCTACCGATGCATCGAGGATCTATAGCGGGCTCCACCCATCAGTTATTATGTCCAATGTATTGCTCATATTAATAGGATTAAACATAACCTAAACATTTGTATTAAAACTATCATATGAAATGTCAATACTTTCTCCATAAACCATGAATGGTTTAGAAATAACACATCCACAATCAATCATATCACAAAACCTTCAATACAATACAAAAGTTTTGTATCATAATAAATAAACACCAAATAATCTTAAAATCCATCAGAGGATGTTGACATAGATGAAATCAAAACTATTTGTGAGAAATATCTCTTTTTTTAAATCATTTAAAAGTCACACATTTATAAAGGAACTAATTTAAAATTTATTTTTGAATCAAAGTGTCCCATAACACTTTGAAACTTTTGAAAAGAAATATCATTTCAAAAGATTAATTTCCATATAAATAATTCCTTAAAATAATTTTTAAAATATGGACATTAATTAAAAATATTTATAAATATAAATCTTTAAAATATTTAAAATTATGATATTGATAAAGAGTACCTTTCAAAAAAATTTAAAATATTCAATTTGAAATCAGTTAAAGGTCACAAAATTATAAAATAAAGCATTTACATTGAAAATATTCTTATAATATTTTAAGGGATGCATCGATGATTTTATAACGGTGGAAAATAGTCACACCTGCCATATAAGTTTTAAAAAATATTCTTGCCTTAATTCTATCAAAAAGGTTAAAAAGGGCCTTGTTTGGGAAAATGATGGAATGATTCCTTTATAAAATTATTATAAATATTCAAAAGGTTATAAATTAATTTAACCCATATTTGGTAAAGTATTAAGAATGTGTTGAAAAACATTTTTAGGAAACATGGATGTGGATGATAAAGAGGTTCCAGTAGATAATTACGATAAACAACCTCGGATAATGAAGAGAATGTGAAATAAACCATTACCAATTTAGTAACTTACAAAACATACATCCCATTAAAGAGGTATCATACAATGAATATGTAAATACACATAAATTATGGTGTATTACACAATGTATACAATTATGGGCATTACATACAGAACACAAAAGTTAATAGTGGCAATATGGCATGAATCTAACGGGAATACGGAGTGAGATGAAAACCCCTTACTTTGCACTTTCCTTTAGTCGAGGGTATGTTTAACCTCCTGTAAGAAGATCGTAGTATGTTATAAAATTATACAAGAACCATATTAATATTTATGATATCATACATGATTCATTTATGACTTTATAAAAACCATTTAATAATAATTTCCATGTTAAATTAACATCTCGGGAAATAATTGTTTTCTTTATCGTACGTGTTTTAACTTCTTACTCTTGATTGTATCACTTAGATAATTATTTAAATACACCCATAATATAGAAAATGATAAATATATCATATATATTTAGAATATAAATATGTATAATAGAAATATATATGAAATGGAAAACACCTTTTATATAGACGGTAGTATGTACGTTCGCATAAACGATGTTTCTGTTTTCACATAGTATTGAACAAAAGTAAGTGAATAAGATATATGTAAGTACATAAATACTTTTAAATATAAATATATATATATATATCCAGAATCATTATTATGTCATATATTAAATACTAATTCGTAATATATATTTTTATAATCATCGATGAATGGTGAAAATGGAAAAGAATCTCATCGCGTCGTGGAGACGGTAATCCATATGTACGTACGAGCAAAAATATCATTCTTTTGATATTAAAATAATATATAATTGGATGTTATATAATATAAACAAGATCAGTATCATGTTATATTTATTATTTAAATGAATTATAAATAATTATTATAACCATCTAAATAATAATATATTGAATAACAATTAACCCACAACGTAGAGACGGTAGGTCGTACGTACGCACGTATGGTGACATGTCATTCAAGTGATGGATAGAATAATGAATTGGTTTGTTCCATAATTATAATAATATCACAATATATATAAGATACTAGAGTTAATATTTTATAATGTAAATAAAAAGGAAAGAAGAAGTTGAAGAAGAAAGGATCTTTAAAGAGGGTGGTGAAGACGTTAAATCTTCTTCAGGTTCATCCTTTTGATTTGATCAAAAGGGAACCCTAGGTTGGATTTAAGATCAATATAAGGCCTCTAGAATTAAGTGAGGGAAGTTGAGAGAGTATTTTTTTCAGGGTTTTTCCGAACAAAAAGGCTTTGATGGTGTGAATAATTGGTTAGAAGTTGGGTTATTTAATAAGCGGGATGAGGGTCTTTTTAGGAAAAACTTAAAGTATTAATTTATATTATATTCATAATAGGTTTCTAAAGGATAAAATGTTGATTATTATAAGTCTATGGTTGGTATGGGTCGTTATCCTTTCAACAAATAGATTTTAGACAGGTTTGGGTCATTATATAAACCTTATCATTTAGTTTTAACTCTTGGTTAATTGGTTTTACACTTACCAGGTCAAATTCTATTTTTATAGTATATAGTTAATAAACATACTATATAAATCCAACCGACCACAAAGTGGTCCATTAATGATACAAAAATAATTATATAAGTCCTTTTTATGATCCTTATATATTTAATAAATAAAATATAATTTAATAATATATTATTTGTTTTAAAAACTCATTTTTGTCAATTTTGAGAGTACAAAATAACTGATTATTGTTAAAGTCATAAAAAACTTATTCATTCGAACCAAATTAATTTTAGCAATCCTAACATGGAATATTAACCAAGAAAATTCTTTTTTTCATTAAAACGTTAAATTATATTTATTTTAACATTTATAATACCAATTATTTGATTTTTTCATTAATAAGGAAAATACTACATCATTATTGTGTCATATATATTTTTAATTTTTCAATGTCTAATAATTATAAATAAAATACCATTATGTAGGAAATTATTTTCTATTTCTAATGAATATTTATAATGGAAAATATAACATATGTAACACTTTGTAAAAATTGTTTTGCTAAAAGATATAAACTTGTGTAATTTTTGTATTTACTTTAACTTAATTAATATAAAGTGTCCCTATCACCTACAAGTGGCTCCATGGTGTCCCAAAAAATTCCCAAAGATTCCCATGGTCGGAAATGTATCCACCAATAAGGTTTTAACACGTTTTAGGGTAATTATTTATTATTATAATATTATTTTTTTACCCTTATTTACCTGATTTACCGTTTAACCAGGGTAAATAAAATATTTACTGAAGTAATTATTCAAAATTTCTAAAAATAAAAGTTACCAATTTACAAAATTTTGACATACTAATTCCAAATATGGAATCCATTTTTGCAAATTCAAAACACAGAAGTGGTAGAAATTAATTTTATATTAATTCCCGCTATCAAAACAAAAAACGTGTTTTTTCGATATAGAAACTATCAAAAGATTGACACTTGTTTATGTCCCGGTTAATTGTGATATTATTTATAATGAAAAAAATTGTATTAAATGGTAAAAATATATTATATTTATTCTTTAAAACCACTCCAATTCATAATTTATCACTATTAATTATTTTCATTAAAAATGTTTTTTTAATTAAAATTTAGTAATTTTCACTATTCATCAAAATATAAAAGTTATCCGAAAGGTACCAAATTTTCATAATAAGATAAATTCGATATTCTGAATCCAAAAAATATGTCCATTTTGAGAGATAAGATTTATAAAATTTCAAAAATTAGTTATTACTATTCATAACGGCTAGTTTGATCGGTTGTAGTGTATGTTATAACTCAAAGTTGCGTATAACACACGCTACTATATTATTTTAAGGGAAGAGTATCGTGGAATCTTGGGTTGCTACATTGTAAATTTTTTATGTTCCAATTCAAAAGAATAAATTTATTTAGTCAAATTTAATATATAAAATTTAAAATTTTAGGAATTAAAAAATGGGTTCACTATTAAATGTTGGTAAAAGTGCATTTTTTGAAAAATACTTATTTTATCTGAAAAATTTGAATTTGTTCTTAAATTATGTCTAAGAAACTAATAATATGGATTCTAAAATTATAAGGATTATATAAAGTTTAAAATTTAGTTTATACTATTCGTAACCTCTTTTGAACGGCTTGTTTGGTAAGTCATGGTGCGCTTGAACTCGGTGTTGCGTGTAGTGCATGTTATTGAATTATATTGAACAAGTAACACACTATGAAATTTTGGGGTGTTACAAAAAATATATTTTCATGTACTAGGATCTCGTAAGTTATTTTAGGACTATCTTTTTGGGAATTGTTAACATTATGAGAGAATTAAAAAAATGTTCCTAGAGAAATGTGGGGGTGCTTGCAGATCTGTAACCCCGATAGGAGACTTGTTACAAGTGATTAAAAGCAAGAGACATTCCAACAATGGACAGTATTTTATCCTATTAATTTCATGCCACTGATGCTTACAGAACACCCCCATTGATTTTTTTTCATTGAATCTTTGAATCCCCTCATGATTCGACATATTTAATCTCTTCCACATTTTTCGCCTACCCCAAACCATGTTGGACCACATAACCATTCAAATTAATGTTAATAATGACCACTAGAACCAACGATGAAAATGATATCAATCTTTGAATGCTTATTAATAATGGAATGATAATGAAAATATGTTATAAAATCATGATTTAATCTATACAGTGATAATATTGACAATAAAATCACCCATGGCATCTCTAACCTCATCAAATGGAGTTTAAAAATGATTATCTAATCAGATCAAAAATTTTGTTCAATTATGAAATGTATTGATAAGCTACACTCCATCCCTCTATATATAACAATACATTATATAATTGTACCACATGAACATGAATAGAATAAATCCCTTTGAAGGGAGGAAAGATATTTTTTAATGTGTTGTCATGAAATCAATATTAAAGAAAATGAATTAAATACACACTATATATAACAAAAATAATCTATAAAGTGACACAATAACCTTAATTTACAACATTCCATATCAAAATGAACTATCATATTTAGGGAAGATGATATATAGGGAATTATTATATCCGTCTTCTTCGATTGATGCATGGGCGGTGATTCATCCCTCCCCATTGATATTGAATGGTCTATTAAGACAATTGTGAATGAGATTATGTACTACATTATCACTCATGATATATCATATTCAAAAATCCATATTTCACTCATGAAAATCAATTTATAGAATTCATTCTCCATGATGGATTCTATTTGGTCATCATTAAAAAATACTTTAGTATTCTTGGAAACAATCTATCATCATTGATAAGTAACTTATAGAATGGGAAGTATAACATCTATTTCATAAAGAAGGAACCTATCACTATGACATGAAAATATTTATACATTGTCTTCTGTTATATTTTATTCCAATAAGTTATTCTATCATCTCCTATAAAATATACAAATTATTTATATCTAAATACATGTGCACTGGGTTCATTTACATTGCCTCAAAAGAACATTTCACCTTCCTACCCAAAAGGCTTATATCATTTAACAGGTTTACATCCCATGAAACATTCCACTCCATGAAGACTCTCACCAATTCCAAAAGTGGTAACATGGCCTAGAAAATAAACATGAAAAATTCCTTTACCATAATAAAATGTATCCTCCTCTTGTTCATCTTATGCAAGTTGGGATTCTTCTCCTAATGGGTTGACATTTTAATATATGTGTCTATTCAATATTCTATAAAATATATATCAATTAATGAAAGACATAGTGTTTCTATAGTCCAAGGTATGGTGTGAGATAAATCATAGTAGGACACAACCAATGGTGTTTATAACAAACTGTCCATGTAATATAAACTAAAACAATGTGTAGTCATGCATATATAATGTATAACAGTTCAATTACATTAGTAACCATGTATCTACTTCATCCCTCAGCTAATGCCTTAACATGATTCCAGTTGATTAATTAATTAATTTCAAATTCATATCAGAATTCACCTGAGGTAATAAACAACACTAACATCACCTCGTGATAATAACAGTGAATGTTCTATGTTTTAACAAGAAAACATTTAATGTAATTTTATAATAAGAAATTCCATTGTTATATTGAGGGAAACATAGACCTCTAGGGTATCCAAATCAGTAGAAACTAAATCATTGATAAGTGGTAAGAGTATTATATATGGAGAGTAATTCCAGGAAATCCAAAATGATGATGTCTATGTAGTCCAAGGAATCCATCCTAGGGATGGGTCATTATGTGATGACATACTGTGACTGGTATGACCATGGAACATAAAAGCCATGCTAGATCCATGGAGTGTATCTAAGGAATCCTGTAATAATTATTTATACCGAGTCAAAGGAATCCTTCAATGGTAAAATAAGATTAAGATATGACTGGATGTAATGGGTCTAACCATGGCACCTACCATCCATTTATTTTGCCATTTTTATTAACATTAGTTAATGAATATAATGATTAATGAATACCTTTTGGTATTTACAAGATTGCCACTCCCCTTCCAATATAAAAAGGAAAGCACTCTACCCCCTCCTCACATCTCTCTGGACACATTGTCTCATCCAAGATATATCCACATAGTCTCCTAAAATCCCTCCACTATCCCTATAATCCACCCCTTAGTCCAAAAGAAATCCAATTAATCTTTTCTTATAATCCAAAAGAAGTTACCCGATTAAGAGGAAACACCTTCTCTAATGATTTTTAGTTTCATTGAAATTCTACAATCTATACAATCTTAATATTCTATTAATAAAAAAAATCACCAATATAAAATTATTTTTTATTTTATTGTTCTAACTAAACATGTACACACATTCATTTAATTGTTAATGAACATAATGTTTCTCTGTGTGGCGAACTACAGCCTCATGAAATGATGATGGTTCAATTCACCATTATCACCTCCCATGGAGTCTATTATGATTGAAAATATCTTTATATATTTTATAATTATATATGTAATTTCACTATGCTTCATACATTTTTTTATAACATAACCATACATCTACTATGTTGTGTAAATATGATAATTTCCCTTGAGGATGTATGGAGTATCGCCTCACAAAGCTATATGACTCAATGAGGACTTACATGGAACATTTAAAGAATGGTTTTAATAAACCAATATAACATATATAACATATATATGATAAGTTAATTGTGTCATTTGTTTTTTATTCTTTTAATACAATAATTTAATGAAAGTTGCATTCATTCGTACATACGACCAGCCATTTCCATGTACAATGCACTTCATTTATAATCTCCAAATATAATTTACTTCTATAGATACATATGAAATTAATATATAACATAATTTATTCGTGCTCTAAATTTTTGTGATTATACAATCATGAACTAATAAACAGGAAAAACAATTTACAATTCAAATCATACTTATGAAAACTAGACAATTTACACCCGAAATAGATAAAATAATTAAAGAGTTTCAACAAAAGGGTAATAGAATATAATAAGAAGCTATTATAAGATATTATAAATATGATTAATGTTCTTTTAAATGATAGTTAAATTTTTAAAACCACTTTACTAGAGGATACAGACCACATGAACAAAATTAATGTTATGGTAAGAAATAATGGTCTCATTTTTATTTTATTGGACATACTAAATTCTTGTGAACCTAATTTATATTATATAATTTACATACATCCACATTGAAATATAATATATTGAATTATAATATAATGATGGTATTTGAATTTTTTATTTATGATTTATTATCTTTGGGTGTTCCAATTCATTAATTACTACTTATGTAAGGGTTTTCCTCTCAATTTTTAAATATATGAGATTAATTTCACATTCACTACATACTTATTTTCTATGCTATACATAATAACCATATTGATATATTATATAATAATAAGCCTTTATTTCCTAATATTATATGTTTCAATTGATGATTCAAATTCATGGAACCCTTGACTCAAAATCTACTCATGTAGTAAGGGAATTTCATCTCAATTTACACTCCCTTATGACTTATTACTTATTTTTTGAAAATTCACATTAATTTGGTGTATATACATCATTTTTTAGGTTATATAATGATTAAAATTATTCTCATGACATTCAATGTTTTATTCCATACCTTTATATAGATTATGAATAAACTGCTTCGGTGTTTTATGGATCACTTTGGAATGTCAAAAGATTTTTTCCCTCAAGATTGTTCATAATGGTTTTTTTGAAATATAAATTCATTTTGTGGTGGTTCACATAATCTTGAATGAATAAAATTATTTTAATAATTTATAATTTTAAATTTACTTAAATATCCATATCATATTTCATGGATATGATTATTTCCTAAATTGAATACTATTTTACATACGATATTCACTTATTTTTTTTTAAAATATTGGATTGTTTCATTGAAGGTATTAGATTAGTAACATGAATTTATTAGATACTTGGCATGAAGGCTTGAGAACATTATCTTCATGGCACAATGTCCTGACAGTATTATATTAATTTCATGAATCCTTGAATGTATTAGATTATTTTCATGAGTCATTGAAAATATTAGATTCAGGGAACAAATCCATTAAAATATTAGATTCTTCACATGAATCCTTAAATGTATCAGATTCTTTGCATGAAGCCTTGAGAGTGCTATATCATTGGAATGAAGCCTGTGGTATCATAAAGATATTAATAGTTAAAAATTTCCCTATTTATATTCAATTATTATTCAAACCTGAGAATTTTAATTTAAATATATGTGGATATATTTAATTCTCATTTTATTGATTTATAAGTCATGTGTTTCAGTTACTTACCATTCAATTTTTATATTTCTTTGACTAGTTATTTGAATTGCATGTTTTATTAGTTATTTACAATTCCATGTTAATATATTCATAGGATTCGTTATTTATTATTCCTTACATACATTTACTAATCCATTGGCTCCATTGTTACTATGATTTCATTACATAGGTTTTGAATAATAGATATTTGAATAAGAATTCAAGGACACCATTTATTTGATTTTTTATGAATTTTTTTGTATTTCTTATTTTCAAATGTATTATGGGTATCTTGTATGTAATATAGATTTCAAAGACGGATAAATTGAATGGTTATGTGGATATTATTCCT